>CM045946.1:4659826-5259826 GCA_025177825.1 Aechmea fasciata
TAGATATTGTTTTAAATAGTTTAAAGAATTTTCTAACAAAAATTCAATTGATTTGGATATCTTTACACCGTTAAATGAGAAAACGTCACTTATCCACCATTAAAATTACAAATTTTGAAACCCTTTTGTCACGCCCCGGGTTGAAGGATTCCCCGGGCGCGCCGACAAATCCGCCGTGTACAATAAATTTTCCCTGTACACGAAGCGTAGCTGTACCTGTATAACATACAATACTACAAACAGTAGCATAGAGCTGAAGACAACTATAAACAAGCAGGTAGGAATAACAACTTTATATACATACAACCACGGATACAAAGATAACTACTCGCTCCAGCGAGTTCAACTGTAAGTACAAAAGTGGCCAAACCAAAAACTGTCACTACCTGCAGCGGGAGTCCTCTAGCGCTGTACTCGCAGGGTAGGCTCTAACTCGCCACGCCCTTCCCGCGGTCCGCCTCAGAAGGAGCAGCAGGCGAAACAGAAGGCCCTGCAACAATGGTGGAAGAAAGAGGGCGTGAGAACTACTATAAAAACAAGTAGTCCTCAGTGGGTGCCGCCCTAAACAACATCGGTCCACCCACTAAGTCTACAGGGTAAGCAAGAAAAGTAAAGGAAGGCTGGAAACCCTCAACAGCTAACTGCCACTATACTATCCTGCTCTAATACCTCTCAACTGTAGAATAAAGTAACCCTGACCCAATCTCACAAGGGACTGTGAAAGCACCCGTCCCGCCTGTCGAGGCAGCACTACAACTACCCCAGGGGTAGCTAGCGGAGAGCAAGTCCACAACGAGGACGCAGCGACACCAACGCAAAAGCACTAAGCCAGACTCCGAAGCGGCACTCGTGGGCGCGAACCAACCGAGTATGCAAGCGTATCTCTGTCGAGCTCAATCAGGCTCTCACAGGCATAGTCAAGTAAACAGGGTATAACCACCACTAGATCGCATGCCCTTGGCACGAACTGTAACTGAAACAGTAACTCGGGCCCACCGTCAACCCCCGACGGTCCCCGACAACACAAACAGTCTAAACTCAACTGAACAAAGCTCGGCATCCCCAGCTCGAGCATAGAGACCAGCTACACTACACAGGGTATCCGTCGCACTCCCTCGGCGACGATACGACACAACACGGCTCCTAGAGCTAAATCTGGTAGTGTATAAAAATGACGATCAAACGTGGTTTTCTCCTAAGTCAAATTCAAGTCCGACATGAATGTGGCTAAGTACTAACATGCCCTCTAAATTCCGATTTTTACGAGACATGATCCATGAATTGAGCTACCACAATTAACTTCAACGAATAAAGCATACATGTCGACCATTTCGGACTTAGGAATGAAACGATGAAATCCCACCTTACAACGCTCCTTCCTGGCAGCGAAGGAAGTGGCACGGATCCAAATTGATCCCACGCTTGTAGAGACCGGGAAAATTGCACCTGAGGCTTGTCGACAGCTCTGGAGAGTGTCGGGACAAGTCCGGGTCGCGTCGGCGCAAAATGGACGTCGAACGGACCCTGTGGGGACGCGAGAGCGGCGTGCATCGTGAGAATCTGCGAAATAGCAGATTTTCAATGAGCTGTACCGGTACAAATCTGAATTTGTACCGGTACAAGATTAGTTGCTATACCGGTATAACCACCAGGGCTCTACCGGTATATGGCCCTGCGCAGTTGGGCTCTCGGGTTGCCCGTTTGTACCGGTACAAATGGGATTTTGTACCGGTACAACGTGCAGTATGGTGCAGTTTGACTTTTGGGCTCTTGTCACTTCACCCTTTACCTACCCCTTCTTTACAGCAGAGAGGAGAGAGAGTGAGACTCGCCTCCTTCTTCTTCTCCTTCCTTGCTGCTGCTGCTGCTCCTGCCCTTAGCAACCAGAGGAGGTGGAGGAGCTCAAGAGAAGCTCGAGCTTCGACAACGACGACGCGCCGACGTGTGATTTCAGCGAGCTTTCGGCGTCGAGACGCTGCGAGGGGCCCGGCGTGCGTGCGGGACCACTGCCCCCGACTCGGCGATAGGCCTAGGGCTCGTTTCGAGGTGAGTAGCCCATCGAGTTTCCCTCCGAAGCTTCTAAATTCCTGGATTTTCGAGCTGCTGCTGGCAGCACCGTCGACCCGCGGAGTTTTGACTTGTACTCGATGTAGGAGGGTCGAAACGCGGCGAAATTTAGGGCATTGGATCCGCGACTGCGAGACGATTCCAACGAGACCCTACTTACTGAATTTGGAGCAGGTTTGCCCGTTCGGAACCCATCTTTACTGAGCCGCTGGTTGCCGACAGATTCTGAAATGCCGAACTGCAGGATTCCAGCGTCGACCGTCGGTGTTTCGCCTTGATCTCAGCGTAGGAGAGGCGGAATCCAGCGAAACTTGCGGCGTTGGATTCGTGACTTCGAGACGAAACTTCCGAGCCCTTACTTGCTGAATTCGGAGAAGGTTAGCTTATTTGGATTTAAGCTTTTCTCAGCCGCTGTTTTTCCGGACAGATTCTGTGAATTGGTGTAATTTTGGGTTACCTCTTCGCAGCGGGAGACCTCAGACCTTGGCGGACAGCGAGGGATCACTTCGACGCGGGCCACTTCCTTCGCTGCCAGGAGATTGCTATCGAGGTGGGTTTTCATCGGATCATGCCTAATTCAAGTAGTCAACATGTATAAGTTCCGGTTTTTGACTAATTTGTGATCGCTCGAATTCTTGATTAGTAGTACGTTAAATCTGAATTTTGGAAGCATGTTTAGTACACTTTTATATTATACATGTTGGACTTGGATTTGACTTAGGAGAAAATCACGTTTTGGATCGTCACTAGCTTACACTACCGGATTTAGCTCTAGGAGCCGTTTTGTGCCGTATCATCGCCGTGGGAGTGCGATGGATACCCAGGGTAGTGTAGTTTGCTTTTACGCTCGCGGGGATGCCGAGCTCACTTTTCGCAGAGTCTAGTCGTCTTTGGTTGTCGAGCACCGTCGGGGGTTTGACGGTGGACCCAGTGTACTGTGTGGTTACAGTCTGTGCCAAGGGGCACGTGGTGTATTAGTGCTTGGACCCTGTGTACTTGACTATGCCTGTGAGAGCCAGATTGAGCTCAACAGAGATACGCTTGCATACTCGGTTGGTTCGCGCCCACGAGTGCCGCTCCGGAGTCTGGCTTAGTGCTTTTGCGTTGGTGTCGCTGCGTCCTCGTTGTGGACTTGCTCTCCGCTAGCTACCCCTGGGGTAGTTGTAGTGTTGCTTCGACAGGCGGGACGGGTGCTTTCACAGTCCCTCGTAAGATTGGGTCAACTTTTTCTTGTTCTACAGAGAGTGGTTTAGAGCAGGATAGTATAGGGATTGTTAGCTGTCGAGGGTTTCCAGCTTCTTTTACTTTCTTGCTTACCCTGTAGATTTAGTGGGTGGACCGATGTGTTAGGGCGGTACCCACTGAGGACTACTTGTTTTTATAATAGTTCTCACGCCCTCTTTCTTCCACCGTTGTTGCAGGGCCTTCTGTTGCGGCTGCTGCTCCTTCTGAGACGGACCGTGGGAAGGGTGTGGCGAGCTAGAGCCTACCCTTCGAGTGCAGTGCTAGAGGACTTTCGCTGCAGGTAGTGACAGTTTTTGGGTTTGACACTTTTGTACATACAGTTGAACTCGCTGGAGCGAGTAGTGTTCCTTTATATCTGCGATTGTATGTATATAAAGTTTGTTTTTCCTACCTGCGTATTTATAGTTTACTTCAGCTCTATGCTACTGTTTGTAGCATTGTATGTTATACAGATACAGCTACGCTTCGTATACAGAGGAAATTTTTTTGTATACGTCGGATTTGTCGGCGTGCCCGGTGAATGTGCAACCCGGGGCGTGACAACGTTGGTCCGTTGAAGCCCCCCGGTTCTCCTACTGCGAAGAAGTAAACCCAAAACACTAGAATCACAAACTCGCAAAATCTGGCTGAAAACAGTAGCCGAGAAGAGCTTAAAGTTAACCCAGCTAACCTTCTCCGAATTCGGCGATTCAGGGCTCAGAAGTTTCGTCTCGAAGCTACGAATCCAACAAACCAAGTTTCGCTGGATTCCGCCACTCCCACGCGGAGAACAAGCCAAAGTGCCGACGGTCGACGCTGGAAAACAGCAAATCAGCACCTCAGGTTCGGTCCGGAAAACAGCGGCTCAGTAAAACTAGGGTTTGACAGGGCAAACCTGCTCCAAATCAGGCAAATAAGGACTCTCTGGAATCGTCTTGAAGTCGCGGATCCAACGCCCCAGATTTCGTCGGAATCCGATTCTCCTACGCAGAGAACTAGTCAAAACTCCGCGGGTCGACGCTGTAGTCAGCAGCAGCGGCACCGAAACTCGAAAATCAAGGAAGTTGGATGCAACGAAGGGGTCTCAATGGGCAACTCACCTCAAGAAACACCCTAGCACTGTCGCTGAGTCGATGACGACGGCCTCTCGCGCTCGCCTAGCTCCTTCGCAGCGTCAGGACATCGCAAACCCGCGGAAACCACACGTCGGCGCGTCGTCGTCGAAGCTCGAGCTCCTCTTGAGCTTAGGGGAAGAAGGAGAGTAGGAGCAGCAGCAGCAGTAAGGGAAGAAGAAGAAGAAGAGGTCCCCTTCTCTCTCTTCTCTGCTGTAAAGAAAGGAATGGGCAAAGGGGGTGAAGTGACAAGTGTGCACAAAAGTCAAACTGCACCATACCTCCTCTTTGTACCGGTACAAAACCCCACTTGTACCGGTACAAACAGGCAACCCGAGAGCCTAACTGCGCAGGGCTATACCGGTATAGCCCTGGTGGTTATACCGGTATAGCAACCAATCTTGTACCGGTATAAAACCAGATTTGTACCGGTACAGCTCACTGAAAATCTGCTATTTCGCAGATCTTCAGGATACACGCTGCTCTCAAGTTCCCACAGGGCCCGTTCGGCGTCCATTTCGCGCTGACGTGACCCGGACTTGTCCCGACACTCGCCAGAGCTGTCGACAAGCCTCAGCCAAAATTTCCAGGTCTCTACACCTTTGATCATTAGGCAAATGATGTCGAAAATATTTGAAATTTGATTTCTAAACACTTTAAGTGGTATAGATCATGTTCAACGGAGCCGATCGTCAATTTGGAAGCTCTATCATCGAAAACAACTCGATAGTAAAATGCCCCGTTTACTATCGAGAGTATTCTAGCTCAACTCTCTATATATATGTATATATTCTTTATTGGTAAATCTATAATTACAAGTATAAATCTGTTAAGTGATATAACTAGTTGTTAACTTATTTAATATTCTTAATTAGTGGGTGAATCGATCCCTCACCAACTGTTGTAGTTGGGACAGCAACAAATTTGGATGTAATTCCAACTCCAGCATGTAGGCCTCTTCGCGCAATTCCAACTACAACAATTGAACTCAACTACACAAACTCAAACACAAGATTTGAGCCAACATGTAATTGCAACTATAGAGTAGAGTAGTTGCAACAACGTGCGACAAGCAGCCCCTTAAGTTCATCCATTAAACCCAACCCAAAAAAATTAAACAAGACAAATTAGTCCAATTTGCACCTCAGTTGCATCATGTAAGAGAGTATGAGGATTAGAGAGAAAAACAATAGATTAAAAGCACAATAACAAGACAATTACCTAGGACTATCAATCAGCACAAGGCCGTTAACAAGAACTCTCAATAATGTAACAAAGTACACAAGTAGGCAAAAGGAAAAAAAATGCCCAGATTTTGGACTCTCGGGGACCAGTCCCCGTATGCCAAGATAGAAACCTTATGTGCATTGTGGTAATAGTGCAAGCATCATCAAAGTTGAGGATTGGATCATACTCACATTGGGTCTATGCTTCAGGGCGGTAGCTCGACCTTAAGTGGTGAACTCCGGAGTTGTCACCACTGGGTGTAGCGGTATTCTCCCCAGCAGACGGTCCCATCAGGTTCTAGTGGTATTCTCCCCGAAAGAAAGGGATTTGGTTGTGAGTTGGGGTTAACCATGAGTTAACCAAGCTGATTGGGTAAAAGCACAGTTGTGGATATCCTATCGAGTTGTAGCGGTATTCTCCCCGACAGAGAGGGATTTGGTTTGGTAAGTGACATGCCTGCATCATGAGCATATTACTTGTGGATTCAGTATCTTGTTCAGGCATTTTTGTAGCATTAGTTTGGTTTGCTATCTATCTCTTCTTTTCCTAAATATGCCTGAGTAGACCTAGTGGGCGAGTTGGCGGGGTCGGCGGCCGAACCCGCTGGAACCTTTCTTGTAGTTCTCATCCCACTATTTTTACAGGTCTTAGCTCGAGTGGGGTGGTCGTGGATTGCAGTATGGATATCGTGCTCTAGATAGCAGACTGCCGTTGAGTATAGAGGCACCTTATGTAATTCATCTATTGTGGTTGATGAATGGAAAATGTAATAATTTCAATTGAGAGATGAATATGTATATTGGAAGAATAAATGTAAAGAAAATTGTAAGCCTTGTATTTGATTCAAAGTGATCAAGATACAATGTATGGATGTAATAGCTAGATTACTTTAACTTGTGATGGTTGTTGCTTGCCCCCGTGCAAGCCATGTATACTCCAATTCTATCTTTGTTTGAATTGCTATACATGTTGGGTGGAGCCTTGGGCGAATAGGGAAGGTTCTCTCCGTTCGATGTCTGTGGACGTACCCGAACCGACCAAATTGGCTGTCATAGGGCGTGACAAGAAGCATGTAATAAAACGGCTACTGTAAGGAATACAATGCTGAGCATGCCTTAAGGTAATCAAACCAAAACTGTACTCAATCTGGTTTCTGCCATATTGGTCCGCAGACCTTAAGCGTTGCCTGTCGCATTGCTTGCATCGACTTGATTCACCCGTCCACTGGATGACCGATCCGGATAAGTACACCTCTGATCGGTGGCCAAACCGATCTGGTGTCAATGAATACCCCCAAGTGTTGTGACCAAATCATGCTGATATACTCAATGTGAAAGCCGACTGAAGCCGGTGCCTTGGCAGAAGCCAGATACAAGGGCGTACAATGCCGAACCACGATCAACTAGTTGGAAACACACGACAAAGGAGTCGATGTGTTCCTAGACCCAAGGTCCACAGAGATACAATATATGCAAGCCTGCTCTACATGTCTATCAATAACTATCAACATCCAATCAATAAGGTAAAATAAACGAACGATAAACAAAGCAACCGACATGTAGAGACTACAATACTAATATAGAAGAACATAGCAAGGTGAAACGATCTCACCGACTACCAGCTCGAAGCACCCACCTATACAATATTGCGTCGGGAACCTGGTCTACAACAAGTCAGCAGGACCTACAAAGATTCCACAGGGTCAGTAACCAACCTACCAAACCAAAATACCCAACTTACAAACCCTGCACAAATCCCCAAAATTGGTTTCCTCAAATCGATTACCGTAACTCACCGGAAGTCCTGAAAATCACACCGGGACGCTGTCGGGACCCACTAAGTGTCCCGAAACTCACCAACTCGTGCCATGAGTCACCCGCTGCCACAAAACACACCGATTTGGACGTCTTGGCAACAAACACAAGATTACACAACTAAACAATTATCGCCGGATAATTGTTCGAGTCTGGGTTTCCAGAAGTGTCAATTTCGACACCGGAACCCACCGTCCGTCACGCATCATCTCCGAACTCACAGTATGACGATGGTCACTAGCCGACAAGGTTCAGCGATAACTCTCAAGGCAATCAAACACCGTCGGATGAAATCTGAACCGAAACTGTGTTCCGCCGACTAATTTCGCCGAAAAACGCACCGAAATCGGCGATCGATTTCTGCAAAGGCTATCGGACCTTGGACAACCAGTTCAGAGGTCACCACATACACATACATACTACCCACAATAGCCATAAGATGCACAATTGCATAAAACTCCCTATATTTACAAAAAAAAATCTATTATTTTATGTAAATAAAGCGATTTTGTGGCTCATTTATGCAAACCGAGGACTTCTGAGCTCCACCGACACACGTACTGACACGTCTCGACATCCGGAGGCTGTGCTCATGATTCGGAGCACAACGGCTCACTGTGGGAGGCGCGGGAGCGACCCGAATATTCAGCAAACAGCACGCACTCGGGGTAAACCACGCCGAACAAGCCGATCCAGAGTTCATTGATCCAAAGTGAGGTGAGTATCGTGATCAGCACTGATAGGCGATCACCGTGCTCACCTCCGGAGGCATTGGGACAGCCTCGGATCACCGAAAAAGTAATCACAAACTTGAAACTATGCGCAAACAACATGAAATAAAACTCACCGGGCAGAGGGGCTAGAGCACGGCCGGCGGCGGCTCTGTGGTCAGCGTGCCGGCGGCCAACGAGGGAGGCCGGGGCTCGCATCGGCCGGCGGCGGGAAACGGCGGCGGTGGCGGCCACGGCGACGACGGAGCAAACCCCGAGCCCGCACGGGCTTGGGCTAGGGTCTAGGGATAGCTGCGGCCATGGCAGCCGACGGGGAGCTCAGGAACAATGGTGGTGCACTGCTGGAGGCCGGAGGGAAGCCGTGCGGCCGGTCCCAGGCGGCGTAGGCACGACGGGGAGGCCTTACTTCACCCTCGGCCCAAGCAGGTCTCGGGCCGCCGCAGGTTGACAGAGGCGACGACGACACGAGGGGAGGGAGCTGAAGTTTCCCTCAACCCGTGCTGGCCCTAGATAGTCGCCCGGGTCTGAAGCACGGCGATGGCGCTCGGTGACGGCAGTAGGCGGCCGAGGAGGCTCCAACAGGGTCGGGGCGACGCCGGCAGAGAGTGAGGAGGCAATGCAGCCTTGGGCATTCTCTCAACCTGAGAGAGAGAGAGAGAGAGAGAGAGAGAGAGAGAAGGTGGCTGCGTCTGCGGCTGCCGACCGGGGCTCGGTCGGCGATGGCCGGGAGGGGCGCAGTGCACGAGGTGATGAGGAGAGAGGCGGCTGGGGGTCAGCTGGAGGCTAGTTAGGGTTTGCATAGTGCAAACCCTAAATGGACTATATATACACATAAGGTAAAAATGCACCATAGTCCCCCCAAAACTCGATACTTAGCACCGAGTCCCTTACAGCGTGTAAAACGCTGGAATACACCTCCACATTCGATTTCATGCAAAACGATACATAAAATGTCGAGATTTTGGCAAAATTACCGTTTTGCCATTAATGACCCCTCCTCAATTAACACGCGATATCAGGAGATTCGTCCATCAAATTTGCGAATGGATCGCACCAGTGCGATCAACACGATAGAGACATTAAGTCCACAATTTTATTTCGCCTGGTTCGGTCATGGATTCACGATAAAATCCATCCTCTCTCTGAAAGGCAAACTATACATAAATACATAAAATACATGTATTTCCAGATTTCTCGAAATCCGTGTGTCAAACCTAAAATCCGTCAGTGCCAATGGTTCCAGATAGCCGAACCATCGAAAATAAGCTATTGGGTCGCTATGAACGGAGTCTGATACGCGCCAAAAGCCAACTCTACTTATTGGCTTCTCCGAAAAGCCAAGGTTACTATTCACTTTAAGTGAAAAGTAAAGATCGCGTAAAATCTCCGTTCTAACTTGTTCTCTCCTGAAACTAGACGAGTGCTTTTGTAAGTAAATTACACATAAAAACATCATCAATAGAGAGTTTAGTTACACTCCCAAAATATCAGTCCTTACATCAGCCCTCTTTAAAAAAAGTTTTATCCCCGAAGCTTGCTTATACACTACCGAAAACAATTTCGGATAACACTCCACTAATTCACTAAGCATAGATATTGTGGCATGGCAGGACACCTCGGAGGTTACAACCTTTTACCAATCCGAACTATAACAAGACAAAGCCAAATCTTAACCATCAGAACCTACTGATGAAATTCGACTCACTTAGGTCCAAGACCTAACCATCAAAACTAAGCATAGATTTGAAGCACCAATCTCAGATGCTCGGCATGTTCCTCGTCACTACGAGAATAGATCAATATGTCGTCTATGAAGACCACGACAAATCGATCCAAGAACTCCCTGAAGACACGGTTCATCAAATCCATGAACGCCGCCGGGGCATTCGTGAGCCCGAATGGCATGACCGTGAATTCGTAGTGCCCATACTGTGTGAGAAACGTAGTCTTCTGCACGTCTTCCGGCTTAATCTTCAATTGATGATAGCCGGATTGCAAGTCTATCTTCGAGTACACACACGACCCCTGTAACTGATCAAACAAGTCGTCGATTCGGAGAAATGGGTACTTGTTCTTGATCGTGACCTTGTTCAACTCTCTATAATCCATGCAGAGTCGAAACGATCCGTCCTTCTTCCGCACAAACAACACCGAGGCTCCCCACGGTGATACACTTGGCCGGATAAATTGTTTGTCGAGGAGATCTTGTAACTGACTCCTCAACTCTTTTAATTCCGCCGCCACCATTCTGTACGGGGCTTTCGAAATTGGCGCGGTACCGGGAATCAAGTTTATGACGAACTCGATCTCCCGATCCGGCGGTATTCCCGGCAACTCTACGGGGAATACATCTGGAAACTCCCGAACTACAGCCAACTCCTCCAAGGTCGGGGCTGCTCGGTCCACTTCTACAACGGTCGCCAAGTAAGCTGCGCAACCACGGTTGACCAACCTCCTTGCTTTCGCCGCCGACACCGTTGCGACGAAGCACGAGCTCTGACAACTTTGGTAAGTGAATTCCCTTTGTCCTGGCTCACGAAACATAATCACCCTGCTCTGGCAGTCAATTGTTGCGTGATATTTCGTGAGCCAGTCTATGCCCAATATGACGTCGTACTCTATAAGATTCTTTAGTCCTAACATCCTGATGGGCATTATCCAGTCGCCCACTTGTACTGGACACGACGAACACTCCCTGTTGATGTCAAACGTCGACTCAGGGCCCTTAATTTGCCACCTATCACTCGCCTCTATGGGTATGTCATGCATGTGTGCGAATGATCTACTAATAAATGAGTGGGTGGCCCCAGTATCAAATATGGCCCTAGAGCGAATTCCATTAATCAGAACCATACCTGCCACAAGGCGATGCTCCTCCGCCTCAGCAGGTTCCTCAGCTTGGACCTGAGCGGCGAACACCCGTCCGCTCGGGGTCGATCGCGTCGCTCCGGGTTGATGCGGTGTCGAAACTCGTCCCGCCGACGCAGCTGCCGGTGGAACTCCATAATTTGCCGGTGACGATGCGACCGACGGGGCAGGTGAAGCTCCTCCTCCCGGGCAGTCGCGTACAAAATGACATGGTTGCCCGCATTGGTAGCACCTGCCTTGTCGCTTCTCACAACGCGACTCCAGGTGGTCACCTCCACAAATGACGCACCGTCGCGCTTCGCGGCCCTTGGACTGAGTCCGTGGATACTTCGGGGGTTTCTTGGAACTCGACTGTCCCCCCGGGCCGCCGCCTTGGCGCTTCTTGCCTTTGTCCTTAGACTTGGCCAAAATCTCGCGCTTCTCCCGAACGTGGGCGTCACCGTGCTCTGCCCAAAGCGCGCGGTCGAAGACCTCTACAAAGGTCGTGAGCTTAAGTATTTACACAGCCTTGTAGATCCCCGGCCGAAGTCCTCGTAAGAACCAATCGGCCCTGTCCCGGTCGTCTCTCACTACATCCGGGACACAGTCGATAATGTGGGAGAATTCTTGTTCATAGTCCACCACTGAGCGGTCTCCCTACTCCAACTTGCGGAACTTCTCCTGGAGCTTCCGCTTCACGGTATCGGGGAAGTAGTTGGCGAACATCGCCCTCTTGAACTCCTCCCATAGCATCGGGGGAAGGTCAGAGGGACGATCTCTCTTCATTCTCTTCCACCAAACCTTCGCCGCCTTATCCAGGCAGTGGGTGGCGAGGTACACCTTGTCCCTCTCCACGGTGCTCAGATCGTCGAAGAAGGTTTCCATCGAGTCGATCCATGACTCGACTACTTCGGGCTCCACCTTTCCGCTTTCGAAGATCGACGGTTTGAACTTGTTCAACTTAATAAGAGCCGCCAACGCGCGCTCCTTCTCCCCTTCCTCAGCCGTCACATCGGGTGTCGCCGAACCCGACGCCGCTTGAGAAACCATTTCTGGCGGTGGGCGTGCCGTCACCGGGACCGCCGGGATACCCCCACCCTCAGCCGCTTCAGGTACGTGGGCCGGGGCATGGGTAAATCACGGCCCTCAGTGGCCGCCGCCGTCGTCGCGGCCAGTTGCCGCTCCATCAACTCCTGGAGCCGCTCGAACTGTCCAGCTAGGGCAGTCACCTACGCCCGTAGCTGCTGCACTTCACTTGGCCCCGCTTGCTCGAGGGCCGCCGTCTGCTCCGTCACCTCAGGAGGCGGTGCCAGAATGGGGTTCTTTCGGGGGCGTCCTCTAGGTGCCATAGCTCCTGAAACGCAACAATTCGGTTAATTACTTAACCAATACCCCGTCTTAACTCGATACATAACGAATAAACATTAGAATCGGGCGGAAGCTCGCAAGTGTACTCGTTCTCAACTCTCGGCATTATGTTGTCGGCCGCCAACACAACAACCTCAAGTCAAGAATTTGCACCACTTGAATCTTACCCTAGCGACCACTAGGGACATCTCCACCCTTCGACCCAATCGAACTAACTTCCGCCACTCGGCATAGGTTCACGTTCCACTCACGCACCTATTAGCCTTAGGGTTTCCATCCTAGGGTGTCCTAGGTCATCCTAGATTCTCCTTACTTGCTCTTAGTGCTCTGATACCACAGCTGTCACACCCCCGCCCCGAAAACCGCTACCGATTTGGTCCGGTTCGGGCGCGCCGAGCGGACGCCGGACGGACAGCACCTCCCGTGTCCGCCCAAGGCTCAACAACAGGAATGTGTATAAGAATTCACCCAGGAAAAGTTAAACTCTAAACATACACATTCAACGGGGCACAAACAGTGTCAACAACTAGAGCAAGTAATCCACTGGTAATACACGAGTGAAATAAAGAGAGTATTCTATTTAGCTATTACAACTTTGTAATCATATACAATTTACATCTTTTCTTCCCAAAATGAATACATGCTCATCTTTCCAAAATATATAGCTCTTCCAAAATATAAAGCATCTAGATACAATGGTACTCTAATACAGAAAGGAAGCCACTATACTACCAGGCTCTCACTGGACGGGCGCGATGCCCTTGCCGCGGTCTTCACCCGGCAACCCTGTACCTAGCACTGGAAATAGAGTGGGGTGAGAACTATCTTCCATAGTTCCCAGTGGACTCGGCCACCAACTCCACCGATCTCCCCACTAGGTCCAAGTGGGCACAAGCAACAACAACTAGATATAGATAGATAGATATCTGAAAGCTGTAAGTGCATAATAGGAAATCTATGCTACTATGCCCATAATCATTTGAAATGCATGCATCATATAGTAAGAGGTTTACTAACATGCTACCAAGTTCGTTCTATGTTCAACAATGATTGTTCAATGTCAACATTAACATATCTTTTACCCAATTTGTGGCGAACCCTTGGGTTGCCTACGCCTCACATATAAATCCCTTTTTAGGTAGGAGGCTCCACGTGCACTCAAACCCGGGATCGTCTGTGGACCTTCACGTGGTCCCGATCGTGCGACACTCCGGAGTACTCGACGACACAGATGGCTATACCACCTCCAACACAGACCGTGAGCTTGATCTATCCTCTCCACGCGAGGATACCCTACCGACTAGGGCCAACAATTCTCTCAGAACTCCACTATTCCGACCAACATTCACATGATGATTTAGGTGTTCTAAATTCATTGTTCATATGGCATTGTCTAGGGGATCCATCCATCCCTATGTCCAGAGACCTCTAGTGTCAAGTACACTACTTTAATGCCACTCGTCATGTTCTTTATATTAGATGCCACTCGATGTATGTCACTAAATACCTTTGAGTCCATCTCTTTCTTAGCACTATAGAATCCAATGTCCTGACCCAATCCTCACCTATCTATTTACCTAGCATTCCACGTACACTAGGTTATCACTAGAAAGCATAAGGAATAGTCTAAACATGCAATTCTACGATGCTACATGCAAGAGATGAAATTTATATAGTTCTAAGACATAGAAAAGAGTTCGAAGTATTCGGTAAAGCACCCCCCACCTTTTGGGAAGCTTCACAAAGCTACGACGTCCAACTCGTAGTCCCCAATCACCACTTTGGCTCCTTTGGGCCAAAATGCAGCTCCAAGCCCTTGTTTTGCAAGGATCACTCAAACCGCTCGTCGGATCGACGAACCGTCGCCTCCAAGGCGTTTAGTTACCTATCAATATGTTAGATATGCGATCAAATTAGATTGAAATCCAACATCTCGAAAATCCCCAATTTGAGCCCTAGGTTTGCACATATAGCAAACCACTCGATCAAAGCCCCTAACCATGGGATTGATCTACTTAGAAGCTCTCTAAGGGTCTCTTTGACCCATTCCTAAGCATCAAAACCCAAAATCCTAAGTTCTAGAAGCTAGGGTTTAGTAGCTTACCACTTGAGCTACTCCAATGATGAGGAGAGGGAGAGGAAGAAGCTCCAAGCCCTTAGCTTGATCTCCTTCTTCTTCTTCCTTTCTTTCTTTTCTTTTCCCTTCTTCTCCTTCTTCTCCTTCTTTAGTTCAAGAGATAGAGGGAGAGAGAAACGAGTCAGAGGGAGAGTGTGAGGGAAGTGAGAGAGGGAGAGAGTGTGTTTTCACTTCTATACCCCTTACTTAAAGCCACTTTGCAATAAAGCCCCTCAACTTTCAATCCCATGCACTGCCTCAGACTGGGCATTTTTCGCCAGCTGAGACCGGTCTCCATGGGGATGTCCGGTCTTAAGCTGCGAAAAACCCCATATGCTCATTCCCCAGCGTACGGGATCCGGTCTCCACCCGATGTCCGGACATTGGATGTCCGGACATTGGATCAATGTCTGGTCTTGGCCTACGAAAACCCTCTGGCCAGTTTTCCTAGCATACAGGATCCGGTCTTCATGGGTTGTCCGGACATTGGATGTCCGGTCTTCACTCATTGTCCGGATCCCGTGGGCTAGTACTTTGGGACTTAGCTAAATTTTCACGCTCCAGGTCTTCTGCGCGCACTGAGACCGGTCCTCACACCAAGGTCCGGTCTCCCCTGGCTAAAAACTGCAGAATGGTGCAGTTTGCACCATTTGCACTCGAGGTCCACTCTAATGCACCTTTCGACTTAGAGCCAACTTCGAACTTTCCGGAGTCTATCCCTTCGACACTTAGTCGATTCCAAACGTGATGTAACTCTCAGATTTCGAGAATTCACATCCTTACAGCCAGTCTCATCGAGACTCCAACGTACCTCTCACCAAGTGACCGAACAACAATCCAATCCAATCCAAGGTATCCACGATAACTAAAACGTATACCTTGTACAATATCACAAGCTGCGACTTCTGAGCCAACCTCCAGGCTCGCAAGATGATCAAACATGACCGTTGTAGCATACCGAACTTTTATAATTATGAAGTTGCGGTGTATGTTGGTTTGGAAAGCTATTAGAATGGTTCCGATGAAGTTCGGGAGCATTCGGGCGCTTTCAGTATGCGTCGGGCGCGAAAATAGAACCCGAAAAGCTATGAATGGACCTTGACTGAGATCCAGAAAGGCGTGGATGGAAAGATGATTTATACACACTCGAAAATGTGTTTTGGAGGTCTTGATACGATTAGAAGTGAATCGGAGACCTACGGAGCGAAAACGAGCGAAAACGAAGAAGAAATGGCAAAAGGCTGAATTTTGGCTAAGTCTGAAGAATTACAGTTTTCTGGACCGACGGGGTCTGGACCTTGGCTTCAAGGTCCGGACCACGAGAGCGAAAATTGCCCAATAAGAGCAGGGGTAGTATTGTAAATTGGTGGGGGTTGCTTTATAAAAAGGGCTTTATCCCAATTTCTTTTTCCCCACAGCAAAACACACACACACCCAACCATGGAGGAGAGAAAAAGTCTCTCTCTCTAGATTTCTCCTTACCCTCTCTATATCTCTCTTCCAAATTTAGAGGCTGGTTGAGCGACCTTGGGAACACGTGGGAGGCGACGGTTCGAGTCTTCGTGCGCCTGGTGGAGCGGCGTGCTTTCGACTCGCGTTCGCATTTCGGAAGTGTTGGAATTTTGGTTAAATCCTTAATGCTTGGTGTTCTAGTAGTATCTAGAGTATTTCTAGCATGTTGCTCCATTTAATTTTGGATTATTTGGCGGGTTTGTTCATGCTAGGGTTAGAAAAGGAGTTTTGGGCAAATGGGGGTTTTGATCTCATTTAGCCTATTGGTTCTCTAATTGAAGGTTAGAGAAGGATCCCAAACATCTCTAGGTTGTGAATTAATGTACGGTTGGTGATCGATTGCGGATTCGAGTCGAACCGGACGACGAGTGCCGCGGGAGGCCGATTGCAAGTGTCGACAAGCAATCGGAGAGCGTTACGAGATAGGTTGTGCTCACCAAAGATATTAGCTCACTTCCATGTTGAAGTGAAATGTTGTTTATCATTGATGCATATAATGGTAATTAATTGCTAAACATATGAACGCATAGAGTAACTGCTAGAAGAATGCATGAGATAAATGCTATGTTAGACTACCATTGGATGATAATGTTGATGCATGTATGTATATTGGTAGGTTGTGCATGATAATATGAAGGTAGGAATCATATTATGCTTGATGTTTGTTATCTACCATGAGTTGTTATATGAATGCATGACATAGAGGCTATATGAATGCATAAGATGAAATATGCATGTTGACATATTGTGGATTATGTTAGATGAATATGTATGATAACATGTTGTAGCATGTGTTGGATTCATGTAGATGTGAACTTGGGTTGATAACTCTAGATTGATTAGAGAACTCGACATTGGGAAACAAGTGATGAACTTAATTGTATAATGGCATACAAGAGTGGCATGTGAATTAGTGTAGTAGAGACACTTACAATGTAAATGACATGATCGGGTGGCATTTGAATCTAGTGTAGTAGAAACACTATGACATGAACATAGGGATAGTAGATTTCCTGAGTTGCCAATGTGGTATTTGAATCTAGTGTGGTAGAAGCACTATGACCCTTGTAGATAGGGTATCCTCGAGTTGAGATGATTGGATCATACTCACATAGTCTGTTTTAGCTTGGTGGTGGTCGCTCCACCCAAGCAGTGAGCTTCGGAGTAGTAGCACAATAGGTTAATATACTTACCCAGCAGATGGTTTCAGTGTGCGAGTGCAGATTCTCCTCACCTATGGGATTCAACATGTGAGTCGAGGCTTAACCTTTCGGTTAGCCAGTGATGATTGGGTGATTAGCATTATGAGCAGTGGATGAATCCCAACAGAGAGGATTTGCATCCCAGTTGGCATCCCAGTTGAGTGGATTTAAGGCTGAGGTGCATGTGAGACGTCCGTAACCTCGAGCCTGGTTGTATGCGGTACTCTGCAGATGATTGACTCAAGACCGAATCGGGTGGATAGCTTGGTAAAGGTAGATGAAACCTTGTGAGCAAGTGGTAAAGGTAGATAAAACCTTATGAACAGATTGTCAATGACATGAATCTAAGATAGAGGAAATCTTAGAAATCAATTGGATGAGCCGTGGATAGCGAAATAAAAGTAGAATCAGTAGATCTACTTACATTGTTACATGTTGAGTTGCATGACTTACATTGATGCATGTTGAATTGCATGATTTGCATTGTTGCTTGTTGCGAGGCGTGAACATGCTAATTGTTAGTTGCATAAAATATATGATGATATATATGTGGAGATCTTTTGGATTAACATGTTTGCAGTGCCTTCTTCGGACCTAGTGGGTCGAGCTCTTCCCTTGGGTGGCCGTACCCACTGGAAACAATGGACAATAGTTCTCACCCCATGTTGTTTTGGGGATTACAGGTTCACACGCGAGCGGCGCGGCGGCACGAGAAAAGGGCGTAGCTCCGTAGATAGCACCCTACTCTGAGACTAGATATAGCAGTACCCCATGTCAGCCTAGCTAGGGGTTGTAGAAAAGAAGAATTAAAAATAATGTTGTAATAATTTTGAGTGTATCTGGAAGAAAAAAAAGTAAAAATATAACGTGTAAAAGCATGTAGATGTAATAGCTAGTATATCTCTTTTGCTCTTGCTTGTATCTTACTTGCATGACTCATATATGTTGTTTAAGTTTACCTGGGCAACTTATTGTACATGATTGATGTTGCCTTGGGCGGGCATGGGAGGTTCTGTCCGTTCGGCGTCTGTTTGGCGTACCCGAACCGACCAAATTGACGGTTGCGGGGTGTGACAACAGTCACCTCTCACGCAAGAGAAAAATACTGACTCAATCCAGATATTCCCTAAAAAGGGTAGGGTATCTTGTCCTAACTTTTAACATTACATTGTCTGCAGCCAACGTACTTATCGAAAGAAAGGTAAAATACTCGCGGATCTATCGCCAATAGAAAGTTGGAAACGTAACACAAAACTAACCCGACCAATACCCTATAATGCACTAGAATGGACGAACAGAGATCTGACATTACGATTGTAGATTAGCCAGATCCGACACACACCACACTGACAAAGAGCCCACAAAAGGTCGAAACATCCGTCTTTATAATTCCACCAGCAAAACCATTCGACATAACTCAAAAGAGTGAACCCTGTGTGCCTGCGAATTGACCCGCTAACGCTTCCATGTCCCATGCTGAGGCGATCATAGTAGCAAAAGCAGCCTGTCGACATCTCACTGCTCATAGCTAGTCCACTCACTGCCCCGACTCCTAACACCAAAATGAGTACATGTCATATCCTGCGGCACAAGAAACACGAGGTAATAAACACAAATCAACCTTCGAGCCTCCTAGCTCGATAACCTCGAGATTAAATCTTGAATACCCCCGCGCTCGCGTGCCTACATGCCTTAGGTCTTCCTATGGGTCAACCTAACCGGTGGTTCAGTTAGAAAACTTGCAAATGTAGTCGTAGTTGTTTCACGCTCTGATGCAATCTTAATCTGTCATGCTCCCGGGGCCAATTTTGAAAGCTTTTCCGCAACTCTGATTTCTAAATGTGTATTTGTTACAAAAAAAGCTTTTAAAATTGGCCCCGGGGGCGTGACAAAACCACTTCAACGAAACAAAATGAATAGAAAAATTACAGGTGGGTCCCTTGCTAAGGCATAAGATAACCAAAGATTGCCGCGTGGATTCTCAAATATGGGGATTAATAAGATTACATTACATTACATTACATTACATAGATAGATCAAATAACATGCAATCTGAATACTTCTAAAGAAAGTTATGATCAAAATATTGAATAGTGCTTAGGTTGACTGAGTTAATCCGAGAGAAACCGGTTTAGTGGGAAAGCATATGAAGAAGAAGTTCAATAAAAATGAGTAGGAAGGCTGACAGGCGGGTCCCGTGCAGAGGCATAAAATAACCAGAGATTGCCATGTGGATTCTCAAACATGGGAATCAATAAGATTATATTATATTATATAGATATTTATTTAACACACACACACACACACACACACACACACACACACACACACACACACACACACACACACACACACACATATATATATATATATATATATATATATATATATATATATATATTGATTGATTGATTGTGAAAGCTATAATACATATAGTAGGATTAGTTATAATTGTATAGTATCACGAAAATAATCAAAGAATATTTTTTCTTATTTGAGTCATTAATATAATATAAAATATTATGAGAACTTAGTAGTTTCTCTTTGTTTCTTAAAAAAAATAGAAAAATGCATACTATATACATAGCTAATTTAAAAATTTGCAAAAAAAAAAAAATAAAAGTAGATTTTTTTTAAGCTGCAAATAAATCTCATCATTTTTTATTTAACATAAAAATATAATAATTAAAAAAGATGTTATGGGGAACATTTTGATGTAAGCAAAAAAAAAAAGCACTCAACACTTTTTTTGTTTCTCCTTCTTCCCGAAGCAAGTGTTGTTGTGTACTTCAATCTTTGCTTTTGGGCAAAAACGATGGGCGACATGGCGATAGTGTCAGTGGCTTGGGTGGCGATTGCAGCAAGCGCGGCAGTGACGGCGTTATGCTTTGGAAGTTCAGGTAGTGGGCACAGCGGCGGCGGTGTGTTTCAGTGACGATGGCGGCGGGCGCGGCAACGGATGCGATCGATTTGAGCGGGTTCGAACAGTGTCGGCAGCGGCTCGGGCGACAATGGGTGGGAACGCAGCAGACGACGTCGGCTTGGGCAACTTCAACAACGACAGTGGCGGGGCAATAGCGGATGGTGTTGGCTTGGGCAGTTTTAGGCTGCGTCGGTAGTGACTTTGATGACAACGACGGGGGATACGGCGGCAAATGGACAACGTCGGTAGCAGCAGACAGAAAATGAAAGAGTAGCACAATCTCTTTTTCTTTTTCTTTTTCTTTTTTTATTTTGTTTGCATTCTATCTCCTACTTCTACTTTTTTTT
This sequence comes from Aechmea fasciata, assembly GCA_025177825.1. Taxonomy (NCBI): domain Eukaryota; kingdom Viridiplantae; phylum Streptophyta; class Magnoliopsida; order Poales; family Bromeliaceae; genus Aechmea; species Aechmea fasciata. The sequence continues at coordinate 4,680,317 of CM045946.1, forward strand.
TTTTCTACTTCTTCCTCATAGAGTCACAGTGCAAATTTTTTTGTTTTGTTCACATACAATCCGTAGCATTTGCTTTATGTAGCTGAAGCTCTCCCATACTATCCACGATCTCTCCTTTCCTTAGATGCTCTATGTATAGAGTCCGCAATGGTTAGCTCTTCATGAATCCAGGCATCTTAAAAAAAATCGCCAAACACAGATTAGGATTTCAAATTTAACGGGATCTAACGATTTTGCCTTATTTTTTTTTTATTACTATTGATGGGAAAGAGAGGTGATACAGAGATGAAGGAAAGAGATGCCTCGAAAAAGGCAGAGAGAAAGGTAGTTCGAAAGGGAGGTAGGATAGAGAGAGGGAGGCGGCTTGGGACGAGCGTAGGGTAGAGAGGGGCATTGATCGTAGGGTAGAGAGAACATAAAGAAGAAGAGGGGAGAGAGAGAAAATGTAGAGAGAGGAGGGAGTGAAGTGCCTCGAAAAGTGGTAGAAAGGGCATAGAGAAGAGAGAGGGGAGGCGCTTCAGTAAGGTCTTAGGGTAGACAGAGAGACACGGAGCGCAGGGTAGCGCGAGAAGAGAAAGGGTAGAGACTAAAAAAAGAATTACCCTGAGCGCACCACGTGTATTCTAGGAGTGCGCCACATGACTTCTTCCTCACAGAGTCACAATGTATATATATATATATTTTTGTTCACAATACAATTGTGGCATTTGCTTGATGTAGCCGAAGCCTCCCCATACTGTCTGCGGATCCCATTCTTTCTTCTTTGGATGCTCTATTTATAGTGTCCCCAATAGTTGGCTTTTTATGAATTCAAAGGTATCAATATTGTCCGTAGGGGAGAGAGAGGGAGGCGCTTCGGTAGGGCCGTAGAGTAGAGAGGCATGTCCGTGTGGAGCGTAGGATAGAGAGAGAAGGAAAAGGGTAGAGAGAGAATTACCCTATTTTTTGCGTTACGTGACTTTTATGAGTGCCAAATAATAATATATTATATTGTTTATTATATTGGTCGATGGATGAGTGGATGGATTTGTTAATAATATAGCATAGAGGTAATTGCTTATATAACTCATAGTCAGTTAATTCGCGAATTATTCGTGAATTATTCGCGAATTTTTGAAATGCTGAATAAAACAACCATTTTCGAATATTTCCCAAAAATTCGAAAAATTTTGCGTTTTTTTGGGCAAAAAGTAATTATTCGTGAATTAAACGCGGTTCGCGAATAATTCGGCCCAAAAAACCTGCCCGGTTGCTGCCTGCGATTTACGAGTTTACGACCTGTGATGTGGACTCATGGGCCTCGCGGGGTGGCCCAAAACAGAAAAAAAAAAAAAAAAATTATTCAAAAAAACTCGCCCCGCTGGGTCGTCCAAAATAAAAGGTCGTCCAAAATAAAAGGAGGGAAAAAAAAAAAAAAACCTATTCCTGAAAAGAATCGCCTCTCCCCCCCCTCCCACGAGTCGCACCCCCCCCCCCCCCAAAAAAAAAAAAAGAAAAGGGTTTGCCCTAACTTCTCACCCCTGCGGCTGCGGCGGTGCGGCCCTGCCACCGACCCCTGCGGCGGTCCCCCTCTTCCCTTCGGGCCGCTCGCCGAACGCCATCGGAAGCCCTCCTCTTCAGAAATCGAAGATCGAAGATCGAAGATCGAAGATCGAAGATCGAGTTCTTCACTCTTCAGAAATCGAAACCCTCCTCGTCGCCTCTTCCTCTTCCTCCCGCTTCCGCTTCCGCTTCTGCTTCCACTATCCAACGATAGATCAGTAATCGGGTGGTTCTTTACAAATACAAACCAGGTACGATTTGAGTTTCGTTCTTCGAATCAAAAGTTGGAAGCTTTTAGTCCTGATGGATTTTTTTTTATACACAAATGGCTCGAGTGCTTACTGCTTATTGCTTAATTGAATGTGTCCATTCTGTTATGCACAAAGAAGACCCAAACATAGAGCTAAATAATCTTAATTAACTTAGGTACCAGGAATTTTAGAACGTCCAATATATTTGATGGAGCCTTGTGGTGCTCTTTCTAGCCAACCAGGCAACTATACAAAGTGTCAATTTCATCTTGTATTTAGTTTTTAACTATGTTTGTATGTGAACCTTTTGTATTTTACATTTAAATATGGACTATCTTTGGCAACTTATTTGCTTAATTATTTTTTTATTTTAAGGCATAATATGGTTTATTATTTTTTTTACGTAATTAGTTTAATTTTGTAGCTCTCTTTATTCTTAAATTCTTAAAAAATATGAGTATTTATGTTAATAGCATAAATCTTGAGAGGAAAAAAATTTAATTTAATAGCCGAATTTTTAATCCTGAATTTTTAATTGGTAAACATATAATATCCGTATAAATCACGTATCCGAATAATTAGCGAATCCGTCTTTTAGCCCTTTTTTTCAACGAATTTAAAAATTAGAAGACGAATTTTATTCGAATTATACCCGTACCGAATTTTTGCCGAATTCGAATTAACTAACTATGATATAACTCTGAAAAATTTCCAACTTTCTGATTTACCTCCCTTAGAAGGCTAACATTAAAAAATATATTTTTTACGTTTTGAGTTATTTCAAATATACCCATAGAATTAAATTCTGTTAGTGTTATCTCTGTGAAATTACTATTTTGCCATTTCAAATATATCATTTTACTATCACCAAAATTTTTCTTGTTTGTCCTTAAGTTAGGTGCAAAAGAAATATATTGATTTTTGATCTTTTCAAACATATCTCTCTACCATCACCAGCTTTTCTTATTTACCCTTTAAGTTTAGGGTAAAAAAGGTGTTTTAATTTTTTTTTTTTACACTCTGTTATATATTTAACTCACGTTTAACCTGAGATAACTTAACGTATGATAACTGCGAAAATATTTTTAAATAACGAAAGAATATATATACGAGGGATATATTGAAAATAAAAAAAAGGACTATATTAAATATTTATCAATTTTAGAGAGTTATAGAGGCAATTATCCCTATAACATAAGTTTTTTATAAAAATTTCCTCGCGTGGTGGCACGGGTTTATTAAGGGTTGGTTAAAATCTAATAAAGAGTAGGATCTGTTAGTTTTATCTCCCCGACGTCACAGCCTGCTTCACCGTCACAAGGCCGCCGCTCCAACTCGTCGCTCTCCGCCTCCCCAACCCAACCGGCCACCTTGGCCTCCCCACCGTCGCCGCTCGTGGATACCCACGCCGTTGACGACTCGTCTTTCTTTGCCTCCCCACCTGCATCATCGTGGACCTCCACCCCCAAGTCTTTCGAGCACAGCAACTTCTCTAGCTTCGTCCGAGACCTCGATCTCGTCTTCTTGGCTTCTAATTAGGACAATATAGGTAGATCGTGCAAGGATCGGTGGGCTTTATTCATACTGTGCTCAATATGCATTTCTAGTATCTTCTTTGACAGCAGATGATCGCTGTTGCTACTCATACATCCATTAGTTTCTAATGTATTGTTGTTTAATTCTGATTTTTTCCGCTAGTTTACCCATCGTCTCTATTGAACAATCGAAGAGAATTTCCAAAATTGAGTGTGTATGTTCATTCACTGATAGCTTTCTTCGCCCCCTTCTTTTGATGTTCTTTTGGTTTTTTATTATTTCCAAAATTTTCTAATTTGGACATTGATATCTCCTATTTCTTATCTGCTTTAAAGGTTGTATTTATCATTCTGCATTTCTTTGAAGTTGAGGATCGCTTACAGCAAGCCGGAAGTTTACTTATTAGAGGATTTATTAAATCGCAATTTGGATTAATTTGATGCAGAGAGCATAAAGTTGTAGACCCATGCGCGTACTACCTCTGATACTAAAATTATTTTTGTTGTCTTCTCTTCACTTTTTACTTTTAGAATCAAATACATCATTATGGAATATGGGCTGTCGGCTTGTAGATTTACATGTTTTCGTTGAATTTGATCCTGTATAGTAGCTGTATGAATAGGAATTCTCAGTTTTGAATGTTTGATCATATGTAGTAGCTGTACGAACAAGAGTTTTAGAATCAAGTACATTACAATTGTACGTTTTCATTGAATCTTTTCGTTGAATGCTTATAGATTCACATGTTTTGCACAATAACATTTGGAATGTAAGAAGTTTACCATAAGGGCTTGTTTGGTTCAAGAGTGGAATTGGAATGAATAATGGAATGGGAATGAATTGGAATCGTAATCGGATTGCTCCACTTCCCCAAGACGTTTGGTTCATTTTTGGATTGGAAATCGGAATGAATTATTTCTATTTCACTCTTTGGTTGATACAAAGTAAAAAATAATAGTATAATATAATACTAATTTTATTTTCAAATATAATTTTATAAAACTATCTAAAATTTATATAAACAAAAATTAATACAACTCAAGTTAGAGCTATAAAAAAAAAAAAAAAATTTATTTAAAAAAATTTTATCCAAGAAATTACAAAAAAAATGCCTAATTTTTTTAAATAAAACTATAATAAAAATAATATATCACGTTTTTTTTTAATGCTAAGAAAAGAGGGAAGAGAAGAAAAAGGATGGATAAGGTAGATAAATGTTGGGCTGGGCCTAAGGAAGCGATAAGTGTGGGTTTGGGATTAAAACCTCAATTCGGGCTTGGAGATCGGAATCAATTTGTAAGCTAATGGACCATTCCCATTCCGATTTGGAATGGGAGTCCCAAACCGATTCCTTTGAACCAAACAAAATTAGCCGGATTTGATCAAACCGATTCCCATTCCAAATCCAAAATATACGAACCAAACATTCCCTAAGTATTTTCCTATTTGAATGAATCACATGGCCTATAAGTAGTTTCCTATTTTAATGAATCACATGGCAATTGAACTTTCTTTCTTTGTTAAGTTTCAGCACATACATGCCATTTCTTGAATGAATCATATCTCTCTATATTTGTTTTTTTTAGTTATATCTTCTCTAAGTTTGCCACATCCTCATTCGTCTCAACAATCAACATCTGTTATTGGCACTAATGAATCATGTTATACTAAAGAGAAAGATGAAACAACTGATAACAATGATGTGGAAGAGATTGAAAATGAACTAGAAGGAAGGGAAGTCATAATTTTTTTTTTCTAAGGTTTGGGGATGTTTTGAAGAAGTAGAAGCTCTTGAGCAAAAAGTCTTAGTGAAAAAGATCAGTTGCAAATATTGTAAAAAGAAGAAAGTATTCAAAACCAAAGACGGACACCGCCACACAACTAAAAAGGCATATGAATGAGTGTTTGTACTTGAAAAATCAGCCTACAGATTAAGTTTTAATCAATTATACAACCAAGTGAAGCTCTAGATAATGGGGTAGAATTTCCACGTCTACATTGGCCCTACTGCATATTACGATACCTTTAAAATCCGAGAAATAATGGCAAAGATGATTATAGTTCATGAATATCCATTTACGAAGGTTGAGCACACATAGTTCAATGTATTGTGCAAGGCATTAAATCCTACTTTTCATTGTGTTAAATTAGGATGTGTTAAATTTTATTGTGTTGTAACTTTTATTTAGGCAATGTGTTATATTTTGATGGATTTTGAATTATTATGTTGCAATTTGCTGTATATTTGTTTCTTTCTACCTACTCTTTGTTGTTAATTCTTTTTTATTTTAAAATGCATTTTAAATTGTTGTGTTGTAATGTGTTTTTATTTGGACAATGTGTTATATAGTAATGGATTTTACATTGTTGTGTTTACTTGTTAATTGTTGTGATTTGCTGCAGATTTTTTTTTTTCTAACTATTCTTTGTTGTTAATGTCTTTTACTTTTAAAACGTATTTTAATTTCTAATCGAGCTAATGTGTCGAACATGAACACGAGCTAATGAGTCGAGTCATGAGCTAACGAGCTAACAAGTTAATGAACTAATGAGCTTGCATTGATTAATTGAGCTAATGAGGTAAACACGAGCTTGCTTGAATAAATTGTGAGCTGATCGCTAGGTGGACTTTTTGAGCTCGTCACGAGCTCGAGCTGAACATGAGATAGCCTTTAACACTTTCGAGCTGAGCTTGAGCTGGCTTCAGCTTGCTCGTGTTTGGCTCATTGCTGGCCCTACTCATATCCATGAAATAGTTTTATGGTTCCCCTTATGGGGGAATTGTAGCTCTCACCTGCTAATGAACCAAAAAGAATTGCACTGTATAGAAATATTTTCTACTTCGTGGTTGTGCGTGTGTGCCGTGTGTATAATGCTGTGTACATATACATAGAAATTTACGAACATAGACGTGCACATTGTACTCTGATGAGTCCTAGGTGTGCTTGGTTCTTCAGAAAATACCTGAGAAAATAGTTTTCTAGCTAGAAAATTATTCTCCGTGTTTAGTTTCCAGTAAATAAAACTAGTTATCTTGGAAAAGTTTTTCTCCAAATTCCTGGAAATGTCTCCTTTTCATTTACTAGATTTTTTATATGGATAGGGTGCTTTCGATGGAAAACTTTTTCCCTGACAAATTGTTTTCCATAATTTTTTGAGGAAACAAACACCCCCGTAACTCCTAGGTAACTTTCATTTTCATTTTCCTTTCATCAACAACAATCTGTAAGGTAACTGAAAATGCCCTGACATCATTTGCTGATTTAATTATTTTTTTCTTTTCGTTGTAAATTACCTTTCTTTCCTTTTTCCATCCTATGTCATTGAATTATCTCTTAGTTTAAGCACAATCCAACTTATAACAAGGTATGAGTCTAAGACCATCTTATATTTCTACTCTTCAGAGAAGAGAGAGGTCAGCAAAGTTGTTCGATACCGAGACGTGTTCGAGATGGAAGAGGCAGAAGCAGCTGCTGCTGTAGATGTGCCTAGTGTCCACATCAGCAGGATCTTCGTTGGGGGATTGAGCGTGAGTGTGACAGCAGCTGACTTGGAGAAAACTTTCTCCTCACTCGGCACGGTTTGCAATGTGGAGTTCATCCGCAACAATGGGCGCAGCTTCGCCTACATGGATTTCAAGCCCAACTCTGATAGAGATTTGGCAAAGCTCTTCACTGCTGTTAGTTTCGACATCCAAAGCTCTCTCCCTTTCCCCTTATTGTTAAGTAAAGTGTGTAGACATTCTTGAGTTTGAGTGGTTTCTAAGTTGTCTCAAAAGTAAATGAAGATGATTAAACAATTGTTTTCTCTTACTAATAAGGTGTGGATGTTGATGATCTGAATCCAACTTTCTAGAGGTCTTGATAAGGTGATCCACTTCTGGTCACTTAAGTTGGTCTGAAACTGAAAAGCAACTTTAATGTAATAGGAATACTTAGACACCTGAGAGATCTTTGGGAACTGATATGCCCACTTTCAAGGGGCTATTTGCGATACTCTCGGAGAAACATGGATATTTGAGTATATCTCTTGCTTGCTGTATGGTGATTTCTGGGTGATAATTGAGAGTGCTCTAGCTGAAATCAGATTAAAAATTTTTCATTGTAAGGGTCAATCTGTGTCAAAAACTGTCACATCCTATGCCATCATACCAGCATCTGGCTTGCCATAATAGCAGTGTTAGAATCAGAGGATATCAGGGAATTAGCTTCCGCTCACTTTCATTGAAATATGCTGGTAAGAAATTGTAGCTAATTAATAAAAATTTAAAAAAAAGAAGAAACACTATCAATGTGCCAAATGTGTTGTCCTTTACTGTAAATCTAGCTTTTGAGCCTAATTATGGAGATGCGTATTCTATTGATGTTTTGTCCTTTAATCAGAAGTATGCATGGGTGGGTCAGTAAACAAAAAGATAATTATGTTGTCTTCTTAAGTTTCCTTACAGGATGTAATTATTTTTAATGTAGTACAATGGATGTACTTGGAAAGGAGGCAAGCTTCGTCTTGAAAAGGCCAAAGAGCACTATCTTACTCGGTTGAAGCGAGAATGGGCACAAGAAGCAATGCTCTCCAATCCAGCTAATCAGAATGAAGAGAAAAGTTCAGATGGCCCAAGGAAGTCAGAAAGTTTCAAGATAGACAGCTTAAAACTTAACATTTTTTTCCCAATGTTGAAAAAGGTAAGCTCTTCTCAATTAATAGGCACAATTATTGTTAATACTTTTCTTCCTGACGGTTTGTTACACCATTTTCTGCCTGAATGTGGTGAATGTCAAGATCTAGTCAAACGTCCTGACGAAAAGGATTTCACATTGGGCTAATCAATTGCAGTGCGTGTCATGTTGTTCTTTTACTTGCCTTCACTTTGTACTATTCATAATTTTGTGAATAAGTTCTAAAGAATCCTTTCTTTAGTTATGGGAGATTATGTTGGAGGATGCGGCTTTGTGTTTGGTTATGTTTGCCTTAGCCTCAATAGGAAACCTTTTTTGCAGTTGACCCTTCTAACCTTTGTTTTTTTACTTAATTGAGCCCATAAAAATTAAAAAATATAAATGCAAAAACGACCCTCTGCTGTCCACATGGGTGCCATGTTGGCTGGAAGTTAGTTTCCTTGTAGCAGGTTAAGTTTAGGATGGTAAATGGTTTGCTATGTTCAGGATTCAGCAACTAGTTTACCGTAATGTATTTTTTGTACAACTGTGGGGATATTTTGTGCTAGAGTGTATATGAAACACCACGAGAAACCATCTATCATGTCTTAAACATGTTAAACATGTTAAAACATTTTTCATCTACAGTCTGTCACAACAAAAAAAAAAAAGGAAGAAAAATCAAGTGCTTTTCTGCAGACCATCATGGTGCCTGCATGGACAAGAGGGTCAATTTTACATTTTTAGTTTGAGGAGGGTCATAGAATTAAATATTTTAGAAGGTCCAGAAGCAAAAAAAAACCAGGTTGCTTTTTGCTTATTTATCTTTGGACATCCAATAAGCCTTCTCCAGGGCAGATTCTTTTTGTTGATTTTTGACTTGTTCCTTCCATAGTTGATTATCTTTGGTTTATATAATTTTCATGAATCACAGCTAATTCAAAGTCTGGACTTTACAGTTTGACCTAGTTTTTTATGACAAATTTGCCTAGAGTCTCCGACAAATTTAAGTATAGCTTTTATCATATATTTCGGATTAGTACTTCTGGAGTTATATCTATCTTTATGTTTAGAAATCTTTTGTTTCCTGACATATAATATTTATATGTCATATCTATCTGTCTTTTTGGACAGCAAGACTTATGTTGATGAGGAGTAATATCTGTTTATGCAGGTGAAGTCATTGCCATTCAAAGGAACAGGCAAGCACAAGTACAGTTTCCAGCGTGTTGAAGTACCTTCTCTCCCAATCCATTTCTGTGATTGTGAGGAGCATTGTGAACCTCCCGAAGCAGCAAACGAGAAGTATCAATCTGCATTAAACTCTGCAGCATATGAGAAAGAACTAAGCATAATGAATTCTGTGATGAGCAAGCTTTTTGCAAAGGAGAACAGTGAAATGGATCAGTCCAGAAAGCTGGAGTTAGATACAGAAGTAAATAACATTGACAACTATGAGAATGATGTTCAGGTGGGTGGCACAGAAGCAGCTAACGAGGAAGATGAAGATAACCTTGTGACAAATATCGGGGTTGGACAAACTGAGGACATGCTAATGCAGTTGATAGGGAGAGAAACGCAAGCAGTTAATCAGGTACAGCTGATGATGAATATTTATACAAGAAAATTCCATAATTTTTTTTTTTCGTTATTTACGAGTGTAGTCTTTAAATCAAGGATTTAAGTACCGTGGCACGTGGTCGTGCCGGAAACTTGCCGGCAAGTTACGGCACGGTGCGTGCCGAGCCGTGCCGGTCAAAAATTTTTTTTGTGTGCCGACACATAATAGCATGAAATATTTATTTTTTTTAGCAACAAAATATTCTAACTATTTATTATCTCTTTTTATCACTTTTTTTGAACTTTATTGAGAAAATTACTTACTAATTTAAAGAATAGAGAGTTTTGAGTTGTACCATCGGCACGGGGTCTGTATCGTGCCGGTATTTTGTTGGCACGGTACGACACGGTGGATACGGCCCGTGCCGACGGGCACTTAAAACCTTGCTTTAAATAATGGATGAATGGCACCGCTGCTCCCTGAACTTTCAGTTAAGTTTCATTTATGCCCTCAACCTTTCATATTCAATGTTACTAGTCCCTAAACTCTTAAAAAAGAGTTTCATTTGTCCTGTTCTAAATCTTCTATTAGAAGATTAATTATTGCCTGCACCTAGGGCATCTTTACAGCTATGCACCATAAAATTATGACACTTTTTTTTTCCATCTTATATAACTACACAACAACCCATTGAGTAACAATTTTTCTCAGTATAAAAGTTGGACCGTTGACTTGAAAATATGAGACGGATGGAAAACTAACGTATTCATGGCGTACAGATATGTAGATGAACTTGGTGCGAGCAATAATTTTTACTCTTAGAGGACTGAAATGAAATATAATTGACAGTTTAGGGACTAAAATGAAGCCTTATTGAAAGTTCAGGGTCTTGATTGTTGAAATTGAAAGTTTGAGGATGAAAATGAAACTTGACCTTAAGCTCAGGGACTAGTAGTATAATTTATCCTAGAATAGTTGAGCTGGATTTCAACTGCTGTATTTCACCTTCAGAGTTTCAATGTCAATAATTCAGTCTCTGAAGTTTGATTGTGATTTCAATTTGTTCTTCAAAATGTCAATTTCAACAAAGCAAATTCTGACAATGGTGTTAACATGGCACATTTATCAGCTAATTGACTATTCAATTGTTATTTGGAATTAACTAAAGGACTAATTGTTAAAATTGAAACAATTGAGGATGAAAGTGAAATTTGGTTCAAACTTTGTTGACCGATTTAATAATTAATCCTAATTTATTTATTACTGATTCAGATTATGACGATACACCTCTAAACTTAGTTTTTCTTCACCCCTCTGAATATCCAGGAATCACGATTTAGTAAGAGCGAGACATCCAAAGAAGCGGTTCCCCCAAAGAAGAAGCAGAAATCTGCACCAACTTCTACTTCCGAAGTTGTGCACAACCAAGGAGCTGCTCCCCTGAAGAGAGGCAACAGCACCGAAAATGAACTCTCTTCACTACCCAGGAATAATAGTCAAGCTGGTTCGCAAGACCTAGAAAATTATCCGGAAAATCCAGCTTCCAAAAGTGAAAGTGGACTAGTAAATACTGCTGATTTAGCAAAGAGCCAGTCCTGGATTCAAAAATCGTCGTGGAGGGATCTTGTGGGGGAATCGGTCACCTCTTCATTCAGTATATCGAACTTATTGCCGACCGTCAATTTGGTACAGCCGAAAACACCAAATGCCAGTGACTTAACATCTACTAAATCTACCCTGTCAAAGAAGAGAAAGGCCAAGTCCAGTGGAGAGGGCTCAAAATCCTCAGAACAAAGGACGAAGAGCCTTGTAGCATCTCCGAATGCACCTAAAGAAGGTGGAGAAGCTAAAAAGAATGGGCATCAGGAGAAGAGGACTCTACCGAAAGTTGATATAGGTGAGGTTTGCCCTTTTATGAGGAGTGCAGAGTCTGAAAAGGAGTGGACAAAGGCGAAAAAAGCTCTTAGTGGATACATCAAGAAGAAATCTAATGAGAACAACGGTGATCGTAAGAATTTGAAAGGCATGCTATCACGCAGGTGAAATAAACTGCATATAGTCTGTCCGTTGCCTGGAAATATTTCTTCCCTTGTGCTGTTAAAATGTAATCAGACAACTCGGTATTGTTGTGTATTTGGCCCTTCCTATCTCAACAATGGTGTCTGACAGGATGATGAAAGCCATACTTTTGGAGCGTTTTACACAATGCTGGGTGTAGTCAAACCTGCAGAAAGACTACTTTTTGTAAGCAAAGTAGCAGTTTGATTCTTTTCTGCAGTTGTATTAATGTATTGGTCTCTTAACTGAAAGGATTAAATACTTGTATATTCTTTTTAAGTTTATGAATAATCTAATGCATCTTTCTAAACTTTTTTAAGTTAATTCATGTATCTCTCTAAAGAGAAACTCTACTTTTACGCTCCAAAGAGAGGGTGTAGATCTTACTCTCCTCATCCTAAGATACACAAAAATTTAAGACTTTTAATAAAAAACACTGATGTGTCAAGTAGTAAATTATAGCTCTAGGATGAAGATGTAAGATGTACTTTTTATTTTGGATTGTACCACTTGTATTGCTCCTCTCTAAAACTTATAATATTTTGCAAATATGCCCTAGAGTTAATTTGTTCTAGCCACTATTAAGATAATCATGGTTTAGTTAGATAAAATCCTAATTAATGGAATAAAATGACAGTTTTATTTAAGGTGTCTGTAGATCCGGTTAGATTTGGATAATTGATATACTATACTGTACCTTAAAAAGAAATGGATAGAAAAAATTAAAATAATTCTACCTTTTAACTTGGGATTGGGTCTGGGACTGAATACTTAAGTTAATAATATATCCACCAGCTCTATTTGAGTGGGTTTGGATAATGAGTACCCATATACTACCCACTTAAGACCAGGTATGGATAGGGTACAGGTTGAGTCTAGATCGGATACGGATACTTGTATGCATATATTTTTTATAAACTTTATTAACAGTTTATGGACAAACCATAAATCTCTTACTATAAAAAAAAAACTCACTTTCTAATTATTTGCATATAGTCCAATAAAATTCGTTCAAAAGAAAGATTAAAAAATTAAACATCTAGAATTAAAAAATAAGTAAAATAATAAAAATAAAAAAAGGAGTATATAGAGCGACGTTTATCCCTCTGTAGGACGAAAATATACACTCTTCATCCCTCATGTCACGCCCCGAATTACCACATTTATTCGGACAAGCCAACAGATCCGCCATATAAATAGAAAATTTTCCTTTATACAAAGTGATAGCTGTACCTGTAAACAAAAACAAGCTACAACCACAAAGTAAAGAGGTGCTAAACTAAAAACATATATATAAAACCTCGAGGGGTTCCTGTACATTAAATTTCTACCACACATCTCACTCCAGCGAGCAACTAGACAACATAACCATATATACAAAATACCCCAAAACTACCTGTGGAAGGTGCTTTTCTAGCAGACAATGCGATTGGTAGGGATGTAGCTTGCAAATCCCTTCCCACGGTCTGAATCAGCGACAGCAGCAACCGCAGACAAAGGCTTTGCAAAAAGGGGTCAAATGGGTGGGAGAACTACTGCAAACTAGAGTAGTCCTCAGTGGGTACCATCACCAACCTCAATGGCTCACCCACTAAGTCTACAGAAAAGTGTGCAATGGATAGTAAAGAAAGCTGGAAACCCTACAGCTATATGCCACTATACTATCGCTAACCAACACTGGCTATCTGTAGATATAAAAATGCATCCTCTGTAACAACGACTACACTGACCCAAGGTCAAGGGACTGCCAACTGGCTCGTCCAGCCTGTATCCAAGCTATACCGTACACCACCATAGGGGTGGCCGGCACAAGAACACCGTCCAAATAGGACTACTGCGACGATAACGCACGTAAAGCCTCACTCTGGAGCGACACTCGCAGGTGCTACCTAACCGAGTATGTAAGCGTGTCTTTGCTAAGCTCAATTAGGCTCTCACAACTGTAGTCAATGCAATGGGTCTAACAACCAACAATCACGTGCCCTCAGCACAATCTGATGCAAGATACATAAATCTGGGTCCACCGTCAACCGCGACGGCATCCGACAATACGAAATAGTTTACACACTACTGCATGACGAGCTCAGCATCCCAGCACGAGCGTAAACTCATTCTACACTAATCTAGGTATCCACCGCATACAAATAGCGGCTATACAAAAGAACAACAGCTCCTAAAGCTAAATCTGGTAATTTTCAAAAAATGGCAGTATAGGGTTCAAAGGTTTTCTTTTAAGTTAATTCCAGCTCAATATGTATAATTTCATCTGAATCACTAAACTATACGCCAAATTCAGACTTCATAGAATATGCAAATCGACGAATTCGAGCAACTAAACATGATAAACAAAGCCATAAATACATACCGTCAACTCTAGCTTAGGAAGAAATCTGACGATTTCGGCAACATCAACCCACCTCGAAAAACTTGTCCAACCACGGCGAGAAGTCTAAAGGAGGAAATCCACGCATTTGCCGGGCCTCCAACGGCGCAACCGCGACGCCTACGCGCTCGAACGGCCCTCCTGCGCAACGTCGAAATCCACCCTAGCTCAAGCCGCGACCTCCACCATGAGCACGTCCAAAAACTAGAGAGAGAGAGAGAGAGAGAGAGAGAGAACAGCAACAAAAACCCTCTCTCAAAGCTCTCTACACGTATATATAGGCTAAAGGGGGCGGTTGGGTTGAACGACATTGCCAACGGACCAAAATACCCGTAACCAACTCAAAAATCTAGTTGGAGTACCAGTAATCCATTTGAGTACTGGTACTCGGGCTCTTAGCCCACAGCTTCGCGCACTGGGTATCGGCACCAACCTGATGTGTTGGAAAATCTTTCTGATCTTTTATCATAATATTCTTTTAAAAACCAAATTGAAAATTAAAATTATATTTTAGAAAAATTCTGAAACAAAATTAAACAAAAATATTGTAAAGAAAATATTTAGATAAGGCCTGTGGATCGAGGCGTGCAGAGCACTGTCCTAGAAGCGAAATTGCCCCTCCACGTGCGAGGCTTCCCGGCAATTACTCTTAGCGATACAACGACCACGTTCCACCTCGTCGGCACGCTTTCAAGATAGCATAAGACGAACCCAGACTAGCTTCAGATCCAGCAAAAGAAAACTCGGAGAAAATCGAAAACTCGGCGAAACTTAATAGTGAGAAAGTAGAAAAAGACAAGAGGCTTTAGGTATGCTTGGGTTATTATTGATTATTCATCAACTCGTGCAATCTCGCCCCATATTTATAATCAAGGCAAGAATCTTGTTCTATCGCGAGTAGAACAAGATAAGCCTAAGATTATTCGGATAAAGATTAGGATTAGGATAAAGATAATGATAAGTATAAAGATAAAACCGAAACATAAAAATATAATCTTAACAAGTTTTAAATCACAAAACATCCAATAACCCAATAAAATCCAATACGCAGTACTCCGTGACTGGTCGATACCGGCACTCAACAATAAAAGTAATTCAGATCAAAGATCTGTCTCGCGCAAACCCAAGAGCTTCCATCTTTGTTTTCCTATAGGGGTACCGGTACTTCTCTTAGGTACCGGTGTACTCAACACTGAACTCTTACACTTTGCGAGTTTCAGTGTCAGATTTCCACTCTCGCATCGCGCCGAGCCCATTTTCCATCAATTTCACGCAAAAACGACTTCGACTTGTCCCGACACTCTCACGACGTGTCGACAAGTCTCAGAAGTTGACATCACACCGGCCGCTAAGCACCAGGGACACTACACCTCAACTTCAATTTTTTTTTTCTTTACTATCAGGTATTTCTGGGTCTAGGTAGAGATGTCAACAGGTCGGATTCGGGTGGATTTTCAAAATCCGAACCCGACTCCAAACCTAAGGCCCGAATTCGAACTCGAACCCGGCGGATTTTAAAAATCCATATCCAAGCTCAAACCTGTAACATACCAAACTTCTAAAGTCTTGAAGTTACGGGGTATGTTGGCTTGGAGAGGCCTTTGGAATGGTTTCGGTGAAGTCTGGAAGCTTTCGGGTGTTTTCGGTACTCGTAGTGCGAAAACGGGGCCCGAAAGGTTATGTTGAGCCGTGAGCTAAATCCGGCACTAGTGCGGATGAAGTGTCGATGTGATCATGATTAAAATCATGCGTGGGGAGTCTCGTTGCAATTTTAAGTGAATCGGAGACCCACGGAGTCAAAAGTGAGTTGAAACGGAGAAGAAACGGACGGAAGCTGAAAATTGGCTAAGTCCTGGAGTGCTGGCTGGGAGGTCCCTGTGGGGACCGGTCTCCTCTCCGTAGGTGTCCCACGAGAGCAAGCTCTCGGGGACCGGTCTTGAGTGGAGTGACCGGTCTCCGGGGGACCGGTCTTCGGGGGTTGAGACCGGTCTCCGTTTGCGAAGTGGCTGGCAGAGGGCTCTGCCAGCATGGGGTGCTCTCGGGGACCGGTCTTCAGGGGGAGACCGGTCTCCGAGCCCGAAATTTGCCAGTCTGGGCAGTGCATTGATTGGAAAGTTGAGGGACTTAGTAGCAATTATGCAAGGGGCTAAGTGAAAAGAGAGGGTAACACTTTCTTTCTCTCTCTCCCTCACCTAGATCGCTCTCTCTCCCTCTCCCTCTGTCGACCAAAGGGAAGAAAATAAAGAAAGAAAGAAAAGAGAAGAGAAGAAAGAAAGAGAAAAAAAAGAAGGAGAAGTAGAAGAAGATTATGGTGGAGATCACCATGGCCATCTCCTTCATCTCTCATGGTAAGCTTGGAGTTGCTTGAGAGGTAAGCTTTTGCCTCCTCTCATAGTAGATCGTTAAGTAGTGGGTTCTAAACCCTAGAGTTAGTATTTTTGGAACCCTAGGATGCTAATGAGGTGATTGCTACCTAAATCTTGGGTTGATTTGAGGTATTTAGCAACAATGGCATCTAGGGCATCCAAAATGGAGTTTTTAGAAATAGATAAGATTGATTTCATTTGACCTCATGTAAACCTAAATGAGGGCCTAACGAACGCTTTGGCGCGCTCGGTTCGGTGATCAGACGAGCGAGTGCAAAGTTATTAATAAAATAATATATTTTTAACAGATGACCGCAGCACGCGAAATAGAAGCCCAAAAATCGTGAGATCGGATCTGGGGCATCGTGAGGCCATAGAATAACGCGGGGAAGCGTCGGATCGAGATTCGATGGCCGTTCGGTTGGTCGCGCGGGAGTTCGGGCCGAACCGGGTCACGAATGCCGCGGGCGGTCGATTGCAAGTGACTACAAGCAATCGGAAAGCGTTTTAAGGTAGGTTGTGTTTACCGAAGCGACTAGGTCGCCTGTATGTCTAAGAATGACATGAATTCGGGTTGATGCATATAAATACCATATGATGCGTGTATAGAATGCATGTTAGTGGCATAATGTATAATGCTAGATGATTGCATAGATATAATTACATGCATGTAAATGGACTGGTAGACATAAGAGAGCCAAGTATAGAATGTGAATTGTGGGCATAAATAAACACATAGATCGAGTGGCATCTGACCTAGATCGAGTGGCATTGAACCTAGTGTTAATGAACATAGGTCGTAGTAAACCTAGAGTCAAAAGGATCTAGGCAAGTGGCATTGAACCTAGTGTCAAGGACATAGGTTGAACAAGGATGACATTGAACTTAGTGTTAGTAAACATAGGTTGAATATGAACCTAGAGTCAAAGTAACCTAGGTTATGTGATAAAAGAAATGGACCTAGAGTCAAGTAGACCTAGGATGAAAGGATAATGGACCTAGTGGGTCGACTCATGAGGGTCAAAGCCAACCCTCAAGCATTGTGGAACGGATTCCGGAATCCCGAGATTTGGACACCACAGAGGGTGTCGGGCGTGTGCGACGATTTCGCCGCCCAGGGCTATACCACTTTCGTGGCGTGTGCGACGATTTCGCCGCCGGGTGGGTGAGCTGAGTTGAGTTCTATACCGGTTGAGCCGGGTTGAGGATCAGACCGCCAGGATTGACTGACACCATTACTGGGTAAGTACGACACGTGCGCCGTTAGATGGCTGAGAAGTGACTCGAACCGTTGTTGGGTGAGGTGCGACTAGTTCGCCGCCAGATGGTTAGGTCACGACTTTAGTCCATATTCGGTAAGTACGCCGTGTTCGCCGTCAGAATGGCTATGTCAAGTGACTCGAGCCGGGTTCAGCGTGTGCGACGATTTCGCCGCTAAGAGGTTGAGTCTCAGAGTGCGGCAGGCTGTTGACAGCTGAGGTGGTTGTGAGACGTCCTTCACCTCGAGCTAGACAGCGGGCGGATTATCCGCATTAATTGACTCAAGACCGAGTCGGGTGGCATAGTGAGCTGAGGTAGAGATGACCTTAGAAGTGATTTGCTAAATAGCATAGAATACCCATGAGTAAAGAATATGAATGGCTAACTTAATGAATAACTAAGTGTAGGAATGAAATGACTAATGTAAAGAATAGCAAGAATTAAAAAAAAAGCTAAGAACTATTGCATAGCTGCATATTCCATATTGTGAGGCATATTTTTATGTTAGTTGCATATTATCTATCTGTAGATATTTTTGGACTAACATATTTGCAGTGCCTCCTTAGACCTATTAGTCGAGCTTTTCTCTTGGGTGGCCGTACCCACTGGGAATCATGGAGTTGGTTCTTACCCACGTTGTTTTGGCCAAACACGAAAGACTAAAAATTTGAACCAAACAATTATCAATATTTAAAAATATATTATTGTAATAAAATTTGTAATAACTAGATTGTAATAGAAAAGTAAATGTAAAATGTACATCCGGGTTGAATGCTTGTAATAGTTAGCAGTTTTATGTTTTTGATACTTCATTATGCAATCTTGATTGATATCAGTTCCTGGTTGGAACCTTCTTGTAATTGTATTGATTGCGACGCCTTGAATGTACAGGGGAAACTCTGCCCGTTCGGCGGTCTGTCGGCGGCGCCGTGACCTCGGCCAAATTGGCGGGTGGTTGCGGGTTGTGACAAAACCCGACCAAAAATTCGAAACCCAAACCCAAACCCGTACCTGAATATTTGAACCCGAAACAATTATTTCTTTTTTCAATATTTAAAAATATATTATATTAAATTTAAAATTTTAAAATACAAATTCAAATATAATATCAAATATATATATATATATATATATATATATATATATATATATATATATATATATATATATACGAGAGAGAGAGAGAGAGAGAGAGAGAGAGAGAGAGAGAGAGAGAGAGAGAGTATAATATATATATATTATATAGAAACTACTCACTGTTGTTTTCGATGATAGAGCGTCCGAATCGACGATCCACTCCGTTAAATATGATCTAGAGTATTTAAAACTTCTAGAAAATAAATTTCATAATAAATAAAGTCCATCAAACGGGCATAAAATGAACTCGAAATCGAACGATGTCCTAAAAATAGATGATCGGATCCTTCAATTTAAGATCGGAGTTATTGATCTTTATCTAGGTAGTGAATAGAATTTTCTATCAAAAATTCAACCTATTTCAATTCTCGTGAGCCAGTACGGATGACGGGCCTAGCCAGGCCAGTCTCACATCGAGTACTTGTGGTCAGGCTTTGACGAGGACGTCGGAGCTTAAGGAGGGAGATTGTGAGACCCCGGAGTTAGTCCTATATATAAGATATAATAGGGCTAAACTATTGTCCGGCAAGCGTTTGGGTGGTGGCAATGCCCAAGAGGTTAAGAGAGTTAAGCGTGCTAGGACGGGAGCAGTCCTAAGATGGGTGACCCCCTGGAAAGTTGGGGCGTCACAATATATATATATATATATATATATATATATATATATATATATATATATATATATATATATATATATATATATATATATATATATATATATATATATATATATATATATATATATATGTGAGACTTAGTCCTATATATAAGATATAATGGGCTAAACTCTTAAACCGCTTAAGCATTTTGCAAGACAAGAGGTTAAGAGAGTTAAGCGTGCAGACGGGAGTAGTCCCAGATGGGTGACCCCAAGTTGGGGCGTCACAGATGGTATCGAGCGGCTCACGATGGATACGTGTGGCGAGTCTCTAGAGCCGGGTCTGGATGACGGCTAGCGAGACAAGTCTCACATAGCCTCGGTGATCTTGGTTGTGTGTGATTGGACCGACGAGGACGTCGTGGCCTTAATTATGTGACACCCAATAGTCCCACACATCACGGGAATGTGGTTGTCATCGGGGTTTATAAGAGACTTAGACACTAGTAATAATAATCGGCTTAAGCATTTTGGGTGATTGGGCCCAACGAGTTATTATCAAATGGTTACATTTGGTATCGAGCCAATTACCACGGAAGTGTGAGATGAGTCTCGACCGAGCTGTGTCTGACGACGGTTAGCGAGACGAGTCTCACATCGCCCGGTACTTGTGAGTCCGAGCCCGACGAGACGTCGTGCTTAAAGGAGGGGAGATTGTGAGACCCCGCTAGTCCTTTATATAAGATATAATAGGCTAAACTCTTAACCCGCCAAGCATTTTGGTGGCAAGACTCAAGAGGTTAAGAGAGTTAAGCGTCTTAGACGAGTAGTCAGGACGGGTGCACAAAGGCGTCACAATATATATATATATATATATATATATATATATATATATATATATATATATATATATATATATATATATATATATATATGCGGGATGTTTTTGGAAGACGGAGGCCTCCGTGCTTCTACTTTGTTTTCGATGTTCGGACTTTCGAATCGACGATCGGCTCCATTATAGTTGATCTAGAGTATTTGAAGTATCTAGAAAATAAATTTTTCGAATTTTCGATATCATTTGCCTAGTGATCGAAGTAGTTCAAAATCAACTACGAAAATAAAAATCTTACAAAATATGATGATATGACATTAAAATTTTAGATCAAAGTTATTGATCTTGTTTTATATGGTATAAAGAATTTTCTAACAAAATTTCATGGGATTTGGATATATCTACACCGTTAAACATGCAATCGGCTCACCACGGCCGTTAAAATTAGTAATTTTGAGCCTCTTCGATCACTAGGCAAATGATATCGAAAAATCACAAAATTTATTTTCTAGGTACTTCAAATACTCTAGATCAACTCTAACGAGCCGATCGTCGTTTCGAAAGTCCTAACATCGAAAACAAAGTGGAATCACGAAGGCCTCCGTGCTTATAAAAGCATACCAAGACAACTCTATATATATATATATATATATATATATATATATATATATATATATATATATATATATATATATATATAGAACTAGGCTACTATGCTATTAATAGCACCAAGTTATTGGTGCTACCAAGTTTTTAACCATTGGATTGAGAGATGTGCAGTTAGGATGATTCACTTCATTGTGTGGTACTGCGCGGAAAAGGTCTATCCTCATCGTGTTTTCAAGCGCTCTCCTCGGTGATGATATCGTGGGGATCCTT
Source organism: Aechmea fasciata (assembly GCA_025177825.1). Lineage (NCBI taxonomy): Eukaryota > Viridiplantae > Streptophyta > Magnoliopsida > Poales > Bromeliaceae > Aechmea > Aechmea fasciata. Next base: position 4,701,378 of record CM045946.1, read on the forward strand.
CCGCAAGTCTATCGTCGTTATTTATTGACCAGTTGGGTGTAAAGATTTCTTTACCGAAATCTCTCGATTTCCGATTCAGGCGCATGTACTTGTAGGTCGCCGTAAGTGAGAAAGAACTTCGCAGTCATAAAGGAATCCAAAAAGATAAGACGGGGCAGTCTACTTACTTTCATACGTGAGTACTAAGGTTCGACTCTTTAGTTATCTCTTTCTTTTTTCGGTATATTTGCATCAGGCTTAGCCCCTACTAGTAAGAAGGTGTTCCCGAAAGGGGAAAAAACCTGTCTAAGATCCTGTGTGCGGCTTAGTAGCGCGTGAACAGAACACGTAGTCTAAGCGGAACTAAATATTCAACCAACCAATGATCCATTTTGTTAATCTGCTTACTTGAAATAAACCATGTGTTAGGTTCTCGTTGCGGGAGATCTTGGAACATGCCTGTCGTGTGAATGCGCATACAAATAGGGTCACCCTCCGCCCTTTATTCGAATGGTGGTTTCCGCTCCCTTTCCATATGTAGCCAATACATCTCATGCCCCCTATGCTTATCCATACCGTATGCCCCTGTTATCCCGTATGGTCCATACATGCATATATATAGATATATGCAATTGGGCAATCCTACTCTAATTCAATGTAATAATTAAATATAGAGTCTTATATGGAAATCAATCCTAATTCACTTAATAGGATTCCAATTTATGTTAGGATCCAACACACAAATTGACTAATTCCATCGATATACGTAGGTCTTTTGTCTAGATCTCCTCTTTATCTTTCTCACCCATACCACCCTATGTTAGATTAGAAAAAGTGCACCGCTTGCTTGAAGCCGGTTCTTCCTCGCTTCACTTGCTGTTCGCTTCTATTCTACCCACCCAACCGCCCTCCATCCTTTATGCTGCATCATATATATATATAGAGTCCACCCCTTTGATGATTTTCATCCATTAGATTATACTATTCAACCAACCACCCACCTAACCCTAGGGGGCCCACATCATCCTAACCGCACATCTCTCAATCCAATGGTTAAAAACTTGGTAGCACCAATAACTTGGTGCTATTAATAGCATAGTAGCCTAGTTCTATATATATATATATATATATATATATATATATATATATATATATATATATATATATATATATATATATATATATATATATATATATATATTACTTTCTATTTTTGATATCCATATCCGAATCCGAATCCATATCCATTTAGCATCGGATATATCCGTTTCATTCGGGTTCGATAAAATTTCGGTATCCATACCCATTGACATCCCTAGGTCAGGGGTATTTGGAAACTTTCGGATCCTACCCATTAAACGGTCGGGTTTGGGTTGGGTCCAAGTCGGACTCGGGTATGGGTATAAGTATCCAGAACCATACCCAAAAGTTTAATGGATAATTTTTTTTTATTCGTATATTATTCATATTTTATCGGGTCCTGTTTGGATCTAGGTCTGGGTAAGGTCTAGGTAGGGTCTGGATCGGGTATGAGATATCAGGTATTTTGAACAGTTTTAAATTTTATACAATGTCTTTTCCCTTCTTTTTTTTTTTTCTAATCCCGTCCTACAATTATTTATATCGATAAATCACATTATTTAGTAGCAATAGATCTTCCATTTAATTTTCAGTTGGTGTTGCATCTTTCCATCTTGTTCGTGTAAACTTTTATAGTTTAATCCGTCTATCTCTTCTGTTCAATGGCTTTGATGAAGCAGGTAAAAAAGAGACTTTAATATTATTTTAACAATGGCAGATGGAAGTTAATTAACTAGAAGGATCGATATATTTGCAAGATATTAAAAACTTAGAGAAATATATGAATTATATTTTTGAAGTTTAGAAGGATATATAATTTGTAATGAACCATATCCGAAGACAATTAAATAGAAGAGCTACTCAACCTCATTGATTGTTTGCTTATGAGTGTTTTATAAGAAGTTGTGCGAGTAGAATACACTTCAACGAATAAGCAAATGTTGTGAGAGTATAGTATATATAGTATAGTATATACTTCAAGGAGCACTAGAAGATGAAGTATCCCATTCGATGGTCCACCCTGCAGGTTGCTCCTCAAATAACTTTTCTGTGCTGGCGCATTTGTTACAAACTTCAGATATTAATTTGGGAAACCTCAGCAGATATGATTAACACAGATTCACACGGGATGATAATTAGATGAGGACCTCTAATTATTATTAGTAAACATAATTGGAGCAAAACAATGAAGTCATGCATATATCACCGCACGTGCCATAATACGAGTAATAACAGCTAGCGAGATAATTAAGATATCAGATATATAGTAAACCAATTTTCTTTCACTGGTTTTACACGAATCACAATTTCGTTTAATTTGTTCTATTTGCAGCAAATTATAGATACTTTCGTTGTCAGCGTTCATGGCCCATATATATAGAAATGTGTTAAAATGCACATCAATCAATTATAGATGTATGTACATGTCAACAATGCATCTACTACTAACTAAAATACACTATATATTTTGAGAGAACTTTCTATCCGACTAGATTTTTCGGAAGCACACTTCTCTGCCCCGTTAGATTTCATTCCATATATCACACAACGTTACAGCATCGCAGAATGAAATTGAATCGTAGAAGAAAAGTGCATATCAGAAAATTTATTTGATAGAATTTATTTTCCAATTTTCTTCGTATCTCTTTGCAACTATTAGTGAACAAAGAAAATAATAATAAACATACCAATAATAATAATAAGGCACATGGATATAGAGAAATGCTACTTATACGCCCAAAAGAAAAGTGCAAATCTTTTTTTTTTTTTTTTTTTTGAGAGCTAGATAGGTAGCACGCTACCCGCTTCGTTTATTTCATTCAGAAATAAACTTAGCCAGAAATATGAATCAACTGGAATTCGAATTAGGGTCACGGATACTAACCACCAAGCTCTTTGCCACTTGCTCTAGGGACGGTCGGTGAAAAGTGCAAATATTTTACTCATCTATTTAGGATTTTAGACACCCGTTTGGGTTTTTAATATTGGGGTGTTTTCGGGGTCCACGAGGCCATTTCGGCTTCGTGGACCAATTGAGAGGGAGGTCCACGGTGGACCTCCCTCTCATTCTCTCTCTCTATATATTTATTTATTTATTTGTTATATATAGTATTTATTATATATATACTTTTATTTATAAATATTTATTTATTTATTATATATAGTATTTTATTTGTATATAGATATATTATTATATAATAATTTATTATATAATTTACTATCTATTTTTATAAAATGTAAAATATATAAATAAATGTTAAATAATTTAGACTACATATAAATATTAATTTTATAATATTGAGCATTTACATATAAATTGTATATATATTAAAAAATAAAAAAATAATGCTTCTTAAGTTAATTTTATATTTGACAAAAATTAATTACAAGTATTACAAATATTAATTTTTCTTCTCATTCAATAACTACTGGGGACTACGATACCTACTAAAATTATTTCACTAACTAATTTTTAAAATTAAATTTTAAATATTTATATGACATCGCGCGGGGTCGATGTAGTATTTATTTATTTATATACTTCTTATTTGGTAACCCAAAGCACGGTCTGGGGGGCCTGTGGGTCCCACTCAATTTTGTTTTCTTTGTTTTTCTCTCTCTTAAACAATTTATAACTTTTTTTTATTTTTTCACCTTAATAATTTATAAATATACTAATAAGGAACAAAAAAATATCATCTTATTTTGAAAATTGTGGGGCCACATTAATTTTTTTAAAAATTAAGTGCCCATTGGGTCCCAATCTTTTCACGCGTTGTTATTTTGATCTCTAATTTCTAAAATTTGCATTTTTTTTATTTTAGTTTTCAAATATTTTTTTGAGAATTAATTTATATAATAATATAATAATAATAATATTTGGTAGTTAAATCTTTTTATAGCTTAAAAATATTTTCTTTGATTTCAAATGTCTTTTGATTAGTCTTATTTTTTATGCTTCTAATAATTACTTACCGATTTTTTTATTAATTTAAAATTTAGTAATTAAATACTTTATTAATTGTATGTATAATGATATAAATTTAAATTTTGATGAGTTATGTACCACATATAAAAATCAAAATTTAATATTTAAATTAAAATTAAAATTGAAATTTAAATTTTAAATTAAATCTAATTTTTAATTTTAAACTTAAATTTTTTATTTTGAACCCGTTGCGTAGCACGGTTCCTTAACTAGTTTTCCTTAATTTTAGACTCTTCCGGTTCCTTATAGTTTTGCTTAAATTTAGACTCTTCCGGAAAAAAATAAAAAAAGAAGAAAAGAAAAAAGAAAAAAAAAAAGAAGGTGTTTTCACCTCCGCTGAGTAAAGACGGAGGTGGGCCCACCCTAACCTCTTCTTTCCCTCCAAACAAAGAAAGAAAGAAAAGAAAAAAAAAGTAAAAAAAAAAAAAAAAACAAAGATAAAAAATAAGAGAAAATAGTTAAAATAAAAAAAAATATAGGGGGAAGATGCCTTAAAAAATGGTGTAAATTATTTGATTGATATCTAATGCCATATAAATCATAAGGATAATGAAATTTTCTTCTTTACTAGATATTTTTTTGAATTATTTCTAAAAGTTAATAATTTTTGGATCTTCTATAAATCAAATCTAAGCTTGCAAAAGAGGATTTTTGGAGAGAGAGTTTTAGAGTGAAAAAGAGAATGAAAAAACAAAAAAAAGGGGAAGAAAAGAAGAAGAACAGTGAGAGAGAAAAGGTGAGAAAAAAATTGGCTTTTTTTTTTTTGTTCCACTCTCTAGGGTGGGGGTATCCCCCCTTCCCCATCCTCTGTCCTCGAACAGAGAGAGGAGGGGTATATGCCGTCTCCCACTGTAGCAAAAATTAACAAAGAAAAATATCTCGTGGCCTTCTATACGATGGCGACGACGACAACGACAGCGACGACAACAACATGTAAAAGGTCCCATGGCCTCTTCCCTTATACAGCAACGACGCTGTGAGAAGAAATTCGAACCAACTTGTAAGCCTGTTTAATCTGAATTGAATCATAAAAAATTCGAACCAAGCAAGCTTAGTGCATCTTGAACTTAATTATAATACGGTTCAACCTAAATTGAATCGCAGGAGATCCGAACCAAACTAAATCAAACCACAAGTTGGTTTCAACCCAAATTGAATCATAAGAAATTTGAACCTAGCCGGCTTAGTACAACTTGAACCGAATTATAACACAGTTCAACCTAACGACACTGACAGTGGTGCGGCACCACTGTGACAGCGAAAGAACTATGAGAGAGAAACAAAAAGAGAAAGAGAAAGAGAAAGAGAGAGGGAGGAGTGCACCATTGTGATAGCCTCCGGCGACGACGACGAGATTGATACAATGGCACACTGTGCGAAAGAAGTGAGATGGAGAGAATGTAGAGACCTGAAATTTCAGCTGAGGCTTGTCGACAGCTCTGGTGAGTGTCGGGACAAGTCCGAGTCGCGTTGGCGCGAAATGGACGCCGAACGGACTCAGTGGGAACGCGAGAGCAGCTGGAAATCTTGAAAATCTGCGAATTAGCAGACTTTTCAGTGAGTTGTAGACAAATTGGATTTATACCGACAACATTGATGGCTATACCCAGACAACCACTTGGGGGGGGGTATACCGGTATGGCCTTGCGCAGAAATGCTCTCGGGTTGACCCATTTGTACCGGTACAAATGCCCGTGTACCGGTACGCTTTGACAGGTATGGTGCAGTTTGATTTTTGGTCACTTTGGTCGTATCACCCTTTTGCCCATGCCTCTATTAGAGCAGAGGGAGATAGAGGGAGGTCTTCTACCTCTGCTGCTACAGCTTCTTCTTCTTCTTATTCTTCTTCTTCTACTTCCCCTAGCAACCGGAGGTGGCGGAGGAGCTCAAGAGAGAAGCTCAAGCTTCGTCGACGACGCGCCGCGGAGCCGATCAAGGGAACTTTCGACGTCGTGACGCTGCGAGGGAGCCAGGCGAGCACGAGATCCTGTCGTCTTCGACTCAGCAACAGTTCTAGGGTGTTCCGGAGGTGAGTAACTCGCCGAGATCATCACAATGATTTTAAACTTCTTTGATTTTCGAGCTTTGATGCTGCTGCTGCTGATTCCAGTGGTCGACCGTTGGCGTTTTGGCTCTTTCTCTGTGTAGGAGAGTCGGATCGCGACGAAACTTGCTTCGTTGGATTCGGGACTTCGAGACGAATCCAGAGAGCCCAAGATCACAATTTTAGGATAAGGTTTGCTTGGTTGAAATATTGTTTTATTGAGCTGCTTTGACGAAACAGTTCGAGGTGTTGATAGCTTCGGCTCGTACGCACGTAGGAGCGCTGGACCAAAGAAACTTGGTTATTTGGACTCGTGACTTCGAGAGGAAGCTACCGAGCCTTTGTTTCCTAGATTCGGAGCAGGTTTGCCTGGTTGAAACCCGTTCTTACTTCGCTGCTGTTTTCCGGACGGATTTCGTGAGTTTGAGTACTAATGTGACGCTACTTCTCGCAACTGCAGGACCTCGGGCTTGAGCGGGACACCTTGGATTTCATCACCTGATTTGGATACTCCCATCGCTGTCGGAGAGTAGCTATCGAGGTGGGTTTTCATCTGATTATTCCTAAGTACAAAGTAGTCGGCATGTATATTTTATATGGAATGTAAACCTTAGCTCAAATTCATCGATTGACTTGTTACTAGAATCTGAATTTTTGGAGCATGCTTAGCTGGTAATGATTTATACATGTTGGACTTGGATTTGACTTAGGAGAAAACCACGGTTTGATCGTCATATGTATACACTACCAGATTTAGCTCTAGGAGCCGTACTGTGTTGTATCGTCGCCGTGGGAGTGCGATGGATACCCAGGGTAGTGTAGCTTGTTTCTACGCTCGTGCTGGGGATGCCGAGCTTTGTTACTGTAGAGTTCAGACTGTTCGTGTTGTCGGGGACCGTCGGGAGTTGACGGTGGGCCCAGATTACTATTGGGATACAGATTGTGCCAAAGGCACGTGACCTATTGGTGGTTAGACCCTGTTTACTTGACTTATGCCTGTGAGAGCCTGATTGAGCTCGACAGAGATACGCTTGCATACTCGGTTGGTTCGCGCCCACGAGTGCAGCTCCGAAGTCTGGCTTAGTTCTTTTGCGTTGGTGTTGCTGTGTCCTAGTTGTTGGACTCGCTCTCCACTAGCTACCCCTGGGGTAGTTGTTAGTGTAGCTTCGACAGGCGGGACGGGTGTATCACAGTCCCTCGTAAGATTGGGTCAGTTTTTACTTGTTCTACAGAGGGTTGTTTTAGAGCAGGATAGTATAGTGGCATCTAGCTGTAGAGTGTTTCCATCTTTCTTTTACTTTTCTTGCTTACCCTGTAGACTTCGTGGGTAGACCGATGTTGTTTAGGGCGGCACCCACTGAGGACTACCTGTTTTTACAGTAGTTCTCACGCCCCTTTTCTTCCACCATTGTTGCAGGGCCTTCGGTTTCGGCTGCTGCTTCTCCTGAGGTGGATCGTGGCAAGGGCGACGCGAGCTAGAGCCCTTCCCGACTGGTGCTGAGTTAGCAGATTTCCCCTACTGTAGATAGTGTGTTCGTGTTTTGGGTGCTATGTACATATGTGTGAACTCGCTGGAGCGAGTGCTTATGTATCGAGATTTTTGTATGTATATAGACTCGTTTCTTCTCTACCTGTTCAGTTTGTTATAGTTGTTTTTGCTCTATACTACTGTTTGTAGTATTGTATGTTATACAGGTACAGCTACGCTTCGTGTACAGGGAAAATTTCTTGTACACGGCGGATTTGTCGGCGTGCCCAGGGAATCTTTCAACCCGGGGCGTGACAGATCAAGTTGGTATCAGAGCTTAGTATTAGGTCGTTGGGACCTAGGAACCCTAAGCTGGTAAACCATAGGAAGGCAAGACGCGAGAGACGTGATTTAACGCGAAAGTCATTGATTTATACTTCTAACTCATCCTAGAGTGGAGTGAGTGACTGAAGGAGTGTTTGTTTCGGTTCAGGAAAATTATGTTGGCTGCAGACAACATCATTTTGTGGAGGAACAGGGATTGCCTTCGCTACTTTCGTTGATTGGGTCAAGAGTGTGTGTGTCTTCTGACTCCGTTTCCTTGTGTGAAGCTATGCATCGCTGCAGAGGACGACCGTCGACTAGGGCTCGCGCCCCACCACCGTCACCCCCCCCCCAGATGCCCAAGCAGGCGGAGTAGGGTACCCGACCTGATACGGGTGTACCCCCGATTGTGGAGCCGAGTACCCGTGCCGAGATGAGTGCGCCGTTGGATTTGAGCGCCCAGTTGGCCGCATTGACAGAGGTGACGAGGCAGCAGGGATTGTTGTTACAGCAGATGTGCGAGAGATTAGCCTCATCGCCAAGTACAGCATCGGGGGCACCAGCTCAGCCTACTCCACTTCCCCCTACTCCACCTACAGCGCCAGTCGCCGCCATACCCCCACCAGCGGAGACACCTCCAGCACCTGTTGTGCCTGCTAGAGGAGCAGTCCAGTCGACTGCGGCGGAGCAAGAGCTGATGACAGAGATATTGTTTCGTTTTCGCCGCCTTGACCCACCGACGTTTGACGGGGATTGCACTGAGCCCTGGGTAGTGGAGAGTTGGATTAGCGCGATGGAGAGAATATTTGAGGACATGTACATCCCGAAGGAGGAGGAGGTGCATTTAGGGGTCCATTGCTTAGTTGGGGACGCCCGTGATTGGTGGAAGAGGATGATGCGCGATCAGGGAGTAGTAGCCTAGCAGACGAGCTGGGATGAGTTTTGCGGGATGTTGTACCGCATGTATTTTCCTCATAGTGTAAAACAAAGGATTGAGGAAGACTTGAAGAGGGTACAACAGGGGGATCGCACAGTCCAGGAGTACGTTCGGGAGTTTTCGCGGCTCCTGAACTGTGTGCCTTTTGCAGCTAGAGATGAGGCACATCGAGTATACCTCTTCCAGCAGGGTTTGAGGCCGGATCACTACAGGTTTGTGCGGGTGCGGAGGTCGAGGACTTTGGATGCGTCCATTGAGCAGGCACTATGGGGGGAGAGAGGTGAGGCGACGCTTCGAGAGCGAGCCCAGGGGCCGGGACCGAGTCAGTACTGGAAGTGCCCCGCTCCAGAGGACTGAGGTTCGAGCAGCAGGCGTCCGCCGAGGCCTCCACCATGTTTTCAGGGTCGTGGATCCTCGGGCCGTCAGCGTGCCAGGGATACCCGTCAGCGGGGGCAGCCACAGAGGACACAGCAGTGTGTGATCAACGGAGGACCACACGGGGCCCGACAGTGTGAGCAGCGAGAGGGCCGGTGTTTTGGATGCGGACAGCCAGGACACATTAGGGCAGCTTGCCGCGAGCGATCGTCGGCACCATCGTCGCATCGCCAGCCGGATCCCAGTCGACGGACACCGCCGAGCTACCGTCGTGAGGATAGGGCGTCTGTACCGCGACAGGGTGAGCAGCGGCAGCAGGCTCCGAGCGGCAGGATGTACGCAGCCCAGTTGGAGGACTATTCAGCAGACGACCAAGTGGTGGTAGGTATCATTTTGATTTCTGGCATTAGAGCTCGTGCTTTATTTGATACCGGTGCATCACATTCTTTTATCAGTCATGCATTTGCATTATTACATGGTCTAGAGTTAGGGTTGTTGCCTCATACCCGGGAGATTCAGACCCCCGACCATGTACTACAGGTTGCAGAGTGTTGTAGGTCGTGTCCGATACAGATAGACTCGTGACTCATGCCCACAGACCTGTTGGTCGTAGGGCGGCTACAGGACTTTGACCTTGTACTTGGCATGGATTGGCTGGCGTAGTACTATGCGACTATCGACTGTGGAGAGATGACAGTGACGTTCCGCGAGCCAGGCCAGGAGGAGTTTACTTTCAGAGGCTGCAGGAGCACGTTGTTTACTACGTGGATTTCTTCGGCGAGAGCTCGACAGCTGATGAGTAGAGGATGTATCGCGTTTCTAGCGACGGTTGCAGAGGTACCTGCGGCGGCATCGAGACTCGAGGACATCCCTGTAGTTCGCGAGTTTCCGGATGTGTTTCCCCCAGAGATGACGACTATGCCGCCGGAGAGGGAGATTGAGTTTGTGATTGATGTGGTTCCTGGAACTACACCAATCTCGAAGGTACCTTACAGAATGGCACCGGCAGAGCTGAGAGAGTTAAAGGCGCAGCTTCAGGATCTTATGGACAAGTATGTGAGACCCAGTGTATCGCCTTGGGGAGTGCCGGTGTTATTTGTAAAGAAGAAGGATGGTTCACTTAGGTTATGTGTTGATTATCGAGAACTGAATAAAGTGACCATCAAGAACAAGTATCCTTTGCCACGCATCGATGATCTGTTTGATCAGCTGTAAGGATCTTGTGTCTTCTCGAAGATCGACCTCCAGTCAGGTTACCACCAGCTGAGGGTGAGGATGTTCCCAAGACGGCTTTTAGGACTCGGTACGGGCATTATGAGTTTACCGTGATGCCCTTTGGATTGACGAATGCCCCTGCCGCATTCATGGATTTGATGAGTAGAGTGTTCAAGCCGTTCTTGGATAGATTTGTAGTAGTCTTCATCAACGATATTCTGATGTACTCCCGTAGTGATGCCGAGTATGAGGAGCACTTGAGGATTGTACTACAACTCATGCGAGAGAAGGAGTTGTATGCCAAGTTGAAGAAGTGCGAGTTCTGGTTACGGGAGGTTACTTTCTTGGGCCACGTGATTCCTGCAGATGGAGTGGCAGTCGACTCGAAGAAGATTGATGCTATTCGGGATTGGCCTAGACCGACGACGGTGACTGAGGTGCGGAGCTTCCTTGGATTGGCAGGATACTACCGTCGGTTTGTGGAAGGCTTTGCGAAGCTTTCCACACCCCTCACTCGATTGACTCGTAAAGGAATTAAGTTTATTTAGAGTGAGGATTGTCAGAGGAGCTTTGATGAGTTGAGACAGAGATTGACATCAGCTCCTATCCTTGCCCTTCCAGTTATGGGGGAAGGATATGTGATCTATAGTGATGCATCACATAGCGGACCGGGCTGTGTGTTGATTGTGACGCACTGAACTTTCGCAAATTGCAAGGTTCGAGTGTCGGTTGTGAGATCTTAGCTTTTCCAGATTTTCTGGAGGGTCGTTGACTGTATTCCGACCTTTGGTACGTGTCCCGAGGTTTGAGGATTAGATCTTGGCACCAAAGTCCAAGAAACTGGACTTTGGGTGGCTCTCGGGTTGGAGTTCTGTGCCTTTGCACTAGAACAAAATAGTGTCTATACCGGTACAGCCATGATGGCTATACCGGTACAGAATGAGATTTATACCGGTATAAATGGGCAGACTTGGCAAACCCGAGGCTCGGGTTTGGCTGTTTCGTAGGGTTTGTACCGGTACTAAATCGGATTTGTACCGGTACAAGCTGGCAGATTGCAGACTGCGCGAACTGCAGGGGTGTTTTAGCATTTTGTTGCTTCTATATCATCACCCCCACACCCCTAGGGCTCATTTGAGCTATTCCACTGCTGGGAGAGAGGTAAGAGACCCCTCCACACTTTCCATTTTCATTTCTTTGGATTTTTGGTAGATTTTTAGGAGATTGATATCTTTTCTTCCTCTCTTTTTGCCTTATGGTGCTTCCTACACCATGGATGAAGCTTGGAGCTTGGATTGGGAGCTTGTTGAAGGAAAGATCTTCAACTTTGGTGGTGTTTGAGCCTTGATTACAGCTTCTAGAAGGTAAGCAACATGTTTCTTTCCTCTAGATTGGATTTTTGTTGCCTGTTTGTAGATGAAACCCTAGTTTTGGTAGATTATGGTTTATTTTGGGGGTTTTTGATCTAAGGCTTTTTGAACCTAATTGATAGGTTTAGAACCTTTGTTTAGGTTGCCTTGGAGTGGATCAAGCTTCTATTTGAAGCTTGGAGTAGGGTTGTTACACTTGAGGTGAGTTTTTCTTACTCTTTGTATAGAAGGTTAAAGATTGAACTCATGGTTCAACTTTAGATGTTGTAACTCCTAGGATTTACTTTGTAGGGTACTAGGAGTAGGAATCGAAGCTTCGTTAGCGGTTCGGAGCGGCGCTTGGAGCGACGGTGGGTTTGGCCTCACCTAGCACAAGGAGAAATTCTCATTGGTGCTTAATTACTTATGGTTAATTAGAAAATCATGCATTTCCATGATATATGATTTATTTGTGAATTTTAGAATGCTTAAAACATACCTCTTATGTACAACATAAATTTTGACCTCTATGTGGTAGAGACTAGTCATGGTGGTATTGTGCATGTTATAGCATTCTATTAGAAGTTTGAGAAAATGTTGGACTTAGTGGAAGTGACATGTAATATGGTAATATTGGACTTAGAACTATGCAAGACATAGGAGAAAAGCTAATGTCATAAAGCGGCATTAGGCTTGGCATCTACTTGTAGAATAGTGAGCTAATGTCATCAAGCGGCATTAGGCTCGTAATGAACTTTGACATAGAAAATCTAGTGTCATGAGAGTATTTGAACTAGACCTTAGGGTTGCTAGTTACTATTTCCATGTTGAGACATGAGGTTTGGACTTGAGACTTGACTGTGCTTGTTGCCATTTGTGGTCTTTCGCACATGCTTGTGAGGATCGCTCCTACAAACCCAAGACTCCGGAGTTGGCCTTTGCGATTCGTTCGCTCGTGCGGTATTGAGAAGCCTATGGGGCCGAATTGGTTAGACTCATTCCTTACGGGGGATGTTGGGGCTACCACGACACTTAGGTGGCACAAGCGGGATTACCTTGTGTAGATCCCAAACGAGAATTGAACTTGGACATTCAACAGTTATGATAATCACTACTAGATAGGACTTAGTAGTTGGATCATGTGAACATGCGTAGGGCATTACTTGGTTATATAGTATACTTGTTGGTAGTATTAAAACATATTTTATTATAGGGATAATTGCCTATATACCCCTCATGCGTATGAAAATATCCGTTCTACCCTCTTTTTTTTTTTCTTTCTAAAATGTCCCTCATACGTTCCACCGTTATTGCAAAATACCCCCGCAGTTATCTCCTGTTAAGTTAATCTGGATTAAACGTGAGTTAAATATCTACCACAGTTAAAAAAAATTAAAATACCAATTTTGCCCTTAACTTAAGGGCAAACAAGAAAGGTTGGCGACGGTAGAGGGGTATATTGAAAAAGACCAAAAGTCAAAATACTATTTTGAAAAGGACAAAATAGTAATTTTACAGATATAACAGAGTTACTTAACAGATTTTAACTCTAAGGGTATATTAGAAATAGGTTGGAACGTAAGAGGGGTATTTTCAATAGTAGCCTTCTAAGAAGGGTAAATCAAAAAATCGGGAACTTTTCAGGGGTATATAAGTAATTGCCCCTTTATTATATGTTGGAACAGAGGATTACGACATCTATTTATGAACATGTTTATTGTAACATATTCGGTAGTATTTCTTTATGCTTTTATTACAAGTTTATTTATCGCTTACTTACTCTCTTTTCTTTTGGGCCTAGTGGTGCATTGGTTCAGGTCAGTAATTTCCCACTGGGAACTATAAATTATAGTTCTCACGCCCTCTGTTTCTGTTTTCTTTTAGTGCATTCCGCATCGGGGGAGGCTCGGGACTGCGGCAAGGGTGTTGCTTCGGGTTAGCGGCGTTCGGCGAGGGTGGTCGATAGGTCGTTACCTCTCTAGTATTTTGTTTAGAGAGGGTGAGAGTTGTACCCGTGTTTAGAGAGATCACCACTTTTTGAGATGGATATTGTATTAACCATATGTTTTATGGTTATGTTGTTAGTTTTCTTTATTAATTATCTAGTCTTCCTATTCTCTATTTGTTGATAGGACTAGCTGTATGCTGCTCTGATATCTATAGTTCTGGCCTTTTATTGTTTTAATTCCGCTGTTTTTAGTAGACGCCTTATATGTGTTGACATATGGCGCGTCTGGGCACGCTTTTGGGAACGCCCTGCCGGCCCCGGGGCGTGACAGATTAATTTGGTATTAGAGCCTAGGGTAAAGTCTTAGTGGACCTAGCAAACCTTAGGCTTGTTGGACTATAGGAAATAGGCTCGTGAGAGACGAGGTCTATTTGACTTATGAGCGAAAGTACTTGATTGGGTTTTATTATAACTCTAAAAAGTTGGAGTTAATCGAAGTGTATAACTTCTAGCTTCGCGGAGGGTTACGTTGGCGGCCGACAACGTAACATCGGGAGTTAGTAGGAAACACACTTCCTTACTTTCGCATGATTTGGGTTCTTGAGTGGGGTTTCGATAGCGTGGGTTTTATTAACTTGCGCTTTTATGATGTTGTAGTGTTATGCCGACTACTCGCTCCAAATCTGCCGGGGCAGAGAACATGGCATATCTAGAGGAGGTTGAGACCTCCGCTACTTCCGGATCCAGTGAGGTTCGTGAGTTGAGGGACCAGGTGGCGGCCCTCACTGACCTGATGGCCCAGCAGACGGCGGCGGCCCAACAGACGGCGGCTGCCCAGCAGCAGGCCGAGGCGACGCGCCGACATGACGAGAGGATGAAGAGGCTTGAGGACCTTCTTCTGGAGCAGGCGGCTGCCAGGGAGGCCCAGGGACCCATACCGCCTACCCCAGCCGAGGTGGTAGCACCGAGGGCGCTGACCCCAGCGCCCGGATCTTCGCATTCCGCACCCTCCGTGGCACGGCAGGAGAGGGTGGCGACGGCACCACCAGCACAGATACCCCCAGGAGGAGCAGTGTTCTCGACTATGGTTGAGGGGCCCGAGCGAGATAGACTGATGTGCCGCCTCAATGAGTTCAGGAGGTACAATCCACGGGTCTTCGATGGCGAGAACGTGGACCACTGGGTGGTGGAGAAATGGCTTATGCATATGGAAATGCTATTTCGAGAGACTTTTGTGGAGGAGAGAGACAGAGTTTGGCTCGCCACACATCACTTGGACGGCGAGGCCTACCGGTGGTGGACCGATATTCAGGAGAACCCCGACACCGACCTATCTGCATTTACTTGGAAGAGGTTCAAGGAACTTCTACTCGAGCACTATTTTCCCGATAGTGTTCGACGACAGATGGAGACTGACTTGCGCAGCTTGCGCCAGGGGGAGAAGACTGTGGCCGAGTTTGAGAGGGAGTTTACTAGACTACTCCATTGTGTACCGTTCGTTGTGCGGGACGACGAGGACAAAGCCAGGATCTTTGAGAGCGGACTTCGGCTATCTATCTATAGGCTTGTGCAGTCATCGAACTTGCAAACCTATAGAGAGGTAGTGAATCGCGCTCTTATTGTGGAGCGGGGTGCGACAGTCATGAAGGAGCGACAGGAAGGCTTGGATCGGGGCAAGGGCAAGAGGCCTGCCGGCGAGGGTGCGAGTCAGACGCACTCGAGGAAGCCGCCGAAGTACCCCAGGAGCCAGTCTTGAGGACGAGGTACCCCACCACAGCACCGAGGATCAGACCGTCGGCCAACACAGCGCTGTGTGATCTGTAGCTGCCGCCACTACCCTCGACAGTGCCCGCAGGGTCGGGGCCGATGCTTCTCTTGTAGCCAAAAGGGCCACTTTCAGGCAGATTGCCCGAGGGGATCTGCCCCGACACCGTCGTCGCCTTCAAGACCGCCTTCACTGTGTCCGGCTCGGGACACCCGCAAGATCCTACCAAAGTGTCGGAGATCTTCTGCGCAGAGGCAGAGCGAGGGGTCACGTCAGGGCCCGAGTGGGCGCTTGTATGCCGCCCAGACTGAGGCAGCGGCAACAGCTTAGGATGTCGTTGCAGGTATCATTTTAATTCCTAGCATTCGAGTACGTGCTTTATTTGATACCGGTGCATCTTGTTCCTTTATTGATCGGCTGTTTGCCGAGTTGCATGGCATTCCTATGACACTGTTGTTGCTTTCGGGATGAGTGGTTATACCCGGACACTCTTTAGATATTCGAGAGTGTTGTGCTAGTTGTCCAGTTCAGATTGGGGATTGGATCATGCCCGTGGACCTATTTGTGGTGCACAAACTCGGGGAGTTTGATATAGTTTTGGGCATGGATTGGTTGACCAAGTATTTTGCTACGATAGATTGTGTGAACCGGACGGTGACTTTTAGAGAGCCGGGTCATGAGGTAGTTGTATTTCAGGGATGCCAGAGTTCACTTTTTGAGATGACTATTAGCTCCTCTCGAGCTAGGCAGTTGATTAGTAGCGGGTGCATAGCCTATTTGGCTAGTATTGCACTGCGGGGTGTTGAGGATACCCCTAGGGTTGAGGATATCCTGGTGGTTCGGGAGTTTGAGGATGTGTTTCCAGCTGAGCTACCAGGTATGCCACCTGATAGGGATATTGAGTTTGTGGTAGATCTCGCCCCCGGGACTACTCCAATCTCAAAGGCACCCTATAGGATGGCACCAGCAGAGTTGAAGGAGCTGAGGGCTCAGTTACAGGACCTTCTGGATAAAGGTTTTGTGCGACCGAGTGTGTCACCTTGGGGGGCACCGGTTCTTTTTGTGAAGAAGAAGGACGGATTACTTCGCCTATGTACGGATTATCGTGAACTCAATAAAGTCACGATCAAGAATAAGTATCCGTTGCCGAGAATAGATGATCTATTTGATCAGCTTCAGGGATCTAGCGTGTATTCTAAGATTGACTTGCAGTCGGGTTATCACCAGCTGAAGATCAAACCTGAGGATGTGTCGAAGACGGCTTTCAGGACACGGTATGGACACTACGAGTTCACTGTGATGCCGTTTGGGCTTACTAATGCCCCGGCAGCTTTTATGGATTTGATGAACCGTGTCTTTAAGCCATACTTGGATAGATTCGTCGTAGTGTTTATCGACGATATTTTGGTTTATTCCCGGAGTGATGTTGATCACGAGGAACACTTGAGGCTGGTACGACAAGTGCTTCGGAAAAAGAAACTCTTTGCCAAGTTGAAGAAGTGTGAATTTTGGCTTAGAGAGGTGGCGTTCTTGGGCCATGTGATTTCAGGATCAGGTATAGCAGTGGATCCCAAGAAAATTGAAGCCATCAAGGATTGGCCAAGACCGATGAGTGTTACCGAGATTCAGAGTTTTATCGGTTTGGCCGGTTACTACCGGAGGTTTGTTGAGGAATTTGCTAAGTTATCTACTCCCCTGACAAGACTCACGCATAAAGGCACCAAGTTCATTTGGAATGATGCGTGCGAGAAAAGCTTTCAAGAGTTGAAGCAGAAATTGACTACCGCACCAATCCTAACCTTGCCAGTTGCTGGAGCAGGGTAAGTGATTTATAGCGATGCTTCCTTTAATGGATTGGGTTGCGTTTTGATGCAGGATGGAAATGTGATCGCGTATGCTTCACGCCAGTTGAAGGAGTATGAAAGAAATTATCCTACTCACGACTTGGAGTTGGCGGCCGTAGTCTTTGCTTTGAAGCTGACGCCACTATCTTTATGGCGAGCGGTGTAAAGTGTACACAGATCACAAGAGTTTAAAGTATCTATTTACTCAGAAGGAGTTGAACATGAGGCAGCGTAGATGGTTGGAGCTCCTCAAGGCTTATGATCTGACGATACTTTACCACCCGGGCAAGGCTAACGTGGTGGCAGATGCGCTAAGTAGGAAATCGACGAAAACTTAGCGATGATGATGGTTACTCAACCGCCTTTGATCGAGCAGACGAAGCGGTTAGAGTTGGAGGTTGTGGCTCCTGACACATCTATGAGGTTGATGACTCTAGTGGTGCAACCAACTTTATTGGAAAGGATAAAGGAAAAGCAAGCTCTTGATGTGGAGTTGCAAAGGGTTTGAGCAAAAGTAGTGGATGGTTGCACCGATGATTTTACCGTTGATGGTGGTGACTTGATGCGGTTCCGTGGGCGGGTTTGTGTACCGTCAGAAACGACGCTTAAAGAGGAGATCCTTCTAGAAGCACACCGTGCACCTTATGCTATACATCCGGGAGGCACCAAGATGTACAAGGACTTGAAGTTGCTTTATTGGTGGCCCGGGATGAAAAAGGACGTTGGCGAGTTTGTTGCTAGATGTTTGACTTGCCAACGAGTGAAAGCTGAGCATAGAGTTCCCGTGGGAAAATTGCAGAGCTTACCGATTCCAGTGTGGAAGTGGGAGAAGATCACCATGGACTTTGTGATGGGATTACCTCGCTCTCAGGCCGGGCATGATGCTATATGGGTGATCGTGGATAGGTTGACGAAATCGGCACATTTCATACCTATCCATACTACTTGGACTAGTGAGAGACTCGCACAAGTGTACCTGGATGAGATTGTGCGACTACATGGAGTACCTACATCGATTGTATCGGACAGGGACACACGTTTCGTGTCACATTTTTGGAGGAGGCCACGTGGAAGCTTGAGAGCGCGCTTCGAGAGCGCTATCCCCATCTCTTTCTGATGGAGTCATGAGGTACGACTGTAATTTCTAGTTTCGCGGACGAAACTCCTTTTTAGGATGGGTGAATGTGACGCACTGAACTTTCACAAATTGCAAGGTTCGAGTGTCGGTTGTGAGATATGAGCTTTTCCAGATTTTCTGGAGGGTCGTTGACTGTTTTTCGACCTTTGGTACGTGTCCCGAGGTTTGAGGATTAGATCTTGGCACCAAAGTCCAAGAAACTGGACTTTGGGTGGCTCTCGGGTTGGAGTTCTGTGCCTTTGTACCGCATACAAAATGGTGTCTATACCGACACCATGATGGCTATACCGCATGCACCGAGATTTATACCGATATAAATAGGCAGACTTGGCAAACCCGAGGCTCGGGTTTGGCTATTTCGCAGGGTTTGTACCGGTACAAAATCGGATTTGTACCGGTACAAGCTAGCAGATTGCAGACTGCGCGAACTGCAGGGATGTTTTAGCATTTTGTTACTTCTATATCATCACCCCCACGCCCCTAGGGCTCATTTGAGCTATTCCACTGCAGGGAGAGAGGTAAGAGTCCCCTCCACACTTTTCATTTCCATTTCTTTGGATTTTTGGTGAATTTTTACGAGATTGATCTCTTCTTCCTCTCTTTTTGCCTTGTGGTGCTTCCTACACCATGGATGAAGCTTGGAGCTTGGATTGGGAGCTTGTTGAAGGAAAGATCTTCAACTTTGGTGGTGTTTGAGCCTTGATTAGAGCTTCTAGAAGGTAAGCAACATGTTTGTTCCTCTAGATTGGATTTTTGTTGCCTCTTTGTAGATGAAACCTTAGTTTTGGTAGATTAGGGTTTATTTTGGGGGTTTTTGATCTAAGGCTTTTTTAACCTAATTGATAGGTTTAGAACCTTTGTTTAGGTTGCCTTGGAGTGGATCAGGCTTCCATTTGAAGCTTGGAGTAGGGTTGTTACACTTGAGGTGAGTTTTCCTTACTCTTTGTATGGAAGCTTAAAGATTGAGGATTCGAGAGCAGCAGAGTGGAGACTACTACAATACTAATGTCTATGGTTTTGCAGCCTACTCTGTTGGAGAGGATCCTAGAGAAACAGAGTGGAGACCCACACTTGTTGAGGATTCGAGAGCAGTTAGAGAGGGGACAGGCAGAGGGCTTCGCAGCGATGCGCTCTCGGGAGTACTACGCATGTGAACGACTGTGTGTGCCTCTGGATTCCGAGATCCGAGCAGATATTTTGAGAGAGGCTCATTGCTCTCTCCTTATACAGTTCACCTCGGTGGAACCAAAATGTATAAAGACTTAAAAGCACAGTTCTGGTGGACTGGAATGAAGAGAGACATTGGCAGATATGTGGCTCAGTGTTTAACTTGCCAACAGGTGAAGGCAGAGCATCAGGTGCCTGCTCGCAAGCTTCAGAGTCTGCCAGTGCCCGAGTGGAAATGAGAGCAGATCACGATGGACTTTGTCGTGGGATTACCTAGAGCACAGGGTGGTTTCGATGCTATTTGGGTGATAGTGGACAGACTGACTAAGTCTGCACACTTCTCACCGCCCACCACCTGGCCCAAAGAGAGACTCGCGCAGCTATATCTGGATGAGATTGTCAGACTGCACGGCGTGCCAGTGTCGATTGTATCAGATAGGGACCCGAGGTTTGTATCACACTTTTGGAGGAGTTTGCAGACCGCCTTGGGTACACAGATTCGGCAAGACCGCTTTTCACCCACGTACGTACGGTCACCGTAGCGGACCATTCAGACTCTAGAGGACATGCTGAGGGCATGCGTCCTGGACTTTGGAGGAGGGTGGCATCGACATTTGAGACTGGTTGAGTTTGCGTACAACAACAGCTATCAAGCGAGCATCCAGATGGCTCCGTTTGAGGCGTTGTATGGACGCAGATGCCGATCCCCTTTGTTTTGGAGTGATGTGGGTGAAAGGAAGACACTTGGGCCAGAGATATTGCTAGAGGCTGAGGAAAAGGTGAGAGTAGTTCGACGACACCTTTTGACAGCCCAGAGCCGCCAGAGGAGCTACGCAGATACCAGGAGGCGAGACTTGGAATTTCAGGTTGGAGATCATGTATTTCTTAAAGTCTCGCCATCCAAAGGGATTCGCAGATTTGGAGTGCGCGGGAAGCTCAGTCCACGCTACATTGGCCCATTCGAGGTTTTGGAGCGAGTTGGGCCAGTTGCTTACAGGGTTGCCCTACCCCCATGGCTTGCAGGCGTCCACGATGTTTTCCACGTCTCGGCATTGAGGTTGGTGAGGATCTGCGATACGAGGAACGACCGTTGCGAATTCTTGCTCGCGAGGCGAAAGAGTTGCGCAACCGAATCATACCGCATGTCAAGGTGCAGTGGAGTAATCACGAGGAGCGGGAGGCGACTTGGGAGGCAGAGACGGTGATGAGGGAGGCCTATCCCTACCTGTTTGACGTGCAGAGCTGAGGTATGCTTGAGTTTCGAGGACAAAACTTTTTGTAGTGGGGGAGGATGTAGAGACCTGAAAATTCGAGGTTTGTCGACGGCTGTGAGTGTCGGGACAAGTCCGAGTCGCGTTGGCGCGAAATGGACGCCGAACGGACTCAGTGGGAACGCGAGAGCAGCTGGAAATCTTGAAAATCTGCGAATTAGCAGACTTTTCAGTGAGTTGTACCGGAACAAATTGGATTTATACCGGTACAACATTGATGGCTATACCGATACAACCACCGGGGGTATACCGGTATGGCCCTGGGCAGAAAAGCTCTCGGGTTAACCCATTTGTACCGGTACACATGCCCGTGTACCGGTACACTTTGACAGGTATGGTGCAGTTTAACTTTTGGTCACTTTGGTCATATCACCCTTTTGCCCATGCCTCTATTATAGCAGAGGAGAGAGAGTGAGGTCTTGTACCTTCGTCGCCGTGCTCTTCTTCTTCTTCTTCTTCTTCTTCTTCTTCTTCTTCTTCTACTTCCCCTAGCAACCGGAGGTGGTGGAGGAGCTCAAGAGAGAAGCTCAAGCTTCGTCGACGACGCACCGCGGAGCCGATCAAGGGAACTTTCGACGTCGTGACGCTGCGAGGGAGCCAGGCGAGCACGAGATCCTGTCGTCTTCGACTCAGCAACAGCTCTAGGGTGTTCCGGAGGTGAGTAGCTCGCCGAGATCATCACAATGATTTTAAACTTCTTTGATTTTCGAGCTTTGATGATGCTGTTGTTGATTCTAGTGTCGACCGTTGGCGTTTTGGCTCTTTCTCTGTGTAGGAGCGTCGGATCGCGATGAAACTTGCTTCGTTGGATTTGGGACTTCGAGACGAATCCAGAGAGTGCAAGATCACAATTTTCGGATAAGGTTTGCTTGGTCGAAATCTTGTTTTACTGAGCTGCTGTGTACCAAACAGATTCTGAGGTGTTGATCTGTAGATTCCAGCGTCGACCTTCGGTGCTTAGGCTCGTACGCGACGTAGGAGCGTCTCAAATAAACTTGGTTCGCTGGACTCGTGACTTCGAGAGGAAGCTACCGAGCCTTTGTTTCCTAGATTCGGAGCAGGTTTGCCTGGTTGAAACCCATTCTTACTTCGCTGCTGTTTTCCGGACAGATTTCGTGAGTTTGAGTACTAATGTGACGCTACTTCTCGCAACTGCAGGACCTCGGGCTTGAGCGGGACACCTTGGATTTCATCACCTGATTTGGATACTCCCATCGCTGTCGGAGAGTAGCTATCGAGGTAGGTTTTCATCGGATTATTCCAAAGTACAATGTAGTCGGCATGTATATTTTATGTGGAATGTAAACCTTAGCTCAAATTCATCGATTGACTTGTTACTAGAATCTGAATTTTTGGAGCATGCTTAGCTGGTAATGATTTATACATGTTGGACTTGGATTTGACTTAGGAGAAAACCACGGTTTGATCGTCATATGTATACACTACCAGATTTAGCTCTGGGAGCCGCATCGTGTTGTATCGTCGCCGTGGGAGTGCGATGGATACCTGTGGTAGTGTAGCTTGTTTCTACGCTCGTACGCCGGGGATGCCGAGCTTTGTTCGTAGAGTTCGATCGTTCGTGTTGTCGGGACTGTCGGGGGTTGACGGTGGGCCCAGATTACTGTTAGGATACAGATTGTGCCAAGGGCACGTGACTTATTGGTGGTTAGACCCTATTTACTTGAGTTATGCCTGTGAGAGCCTGATTGAGCTCGACAGAGATACGCTTGCATACTCGGCTGGTTCGCGCCACGAGTGCCGCTCTCCGAGTCCGGTTTAGTGCTTTTGCATTGGTGTCGTTGTGTCCTAGTTGTTGGACTCGCTCTCCACTAGCTACCCTTGAGGTAGTTGTTAGTGTAGCTTCGACAGGCGGGACGGGTGTATCACAGTCCCTCGTAAGATTGGGTCAGTTTTTACTTGTTCTACAGAGGGTTGTTTTAGAGCAGGATAGTATAGTGGCATCTAGCTGTAGAGTGTTTTCAGCTTTCTTTTACTTTTCTTGTTTACCCTGTAGATTTCGTGGGTGGACAGATATTGTTTAGGGCGGCACCCACTGAGGACTACCTATTTTTACAGTAGTTCTCATGCCCCTTTTCTTCCGCCATTGTTGCAGGGCCTTCAGTTTCGGCTGCTCCTCCTCCTGTGATGGATCGTGGCAAGGGCGTCACGAGCTAGAGCCCTTCCCGACTGGTGCTGAGTTAGCAGATTTCCCCTACTGCATGTAGTATGTTCGTGTTTATGGAGCTATGTACATATGTGTGAACTCGCTGGAGTGAGTGCTTATGTATCGAGATTTTTGTATGTATATAGACTCGTTCCTTCTCTACCTGTTTAGTTTGTTTTAGTTGTTTCTGCCCTATACTACTGTTTGTAGTATTGTATGTTATACAGGTACAGCTACGCTTCGTAAAAATTTTTTGTACATGGTGGATTTGTCGGCGTGCCCGGGGAATCTTTCAACCCGGGACGAGACAGAGAATGAGTGAGATAGGAAGAGCGAAAGAGGGAGAAGAGATCGAGCGGGAGGGATGTAGGATTAACTGTGACTCACTGAACTTTCACAAATAGCAAGGTTTGAGTGTTTAAGTAGGTTTTCGAACTTTTCCACACTTGGTGGAGGGTCGTAGACGGTGTTACGACCCGCGGTTCGAGTTTCTGGAGATTTTGGTTAAGTCCTGAGAAACCCACTCTCGGGGACAGGTCCCTGGGGAGAGACCGGTCTCCCTGAGCAGTGTGGGAGTGGCTGGTGTGGCGACCGGTCTCCAGCCCTGAAGACCGGTCCCCGTACGCGTAGTCCGCAGGAAGACCATCCAAGACCAATCTCGGATGGCAGAGACCGGTCTCCGCGCCCGATATTGGCCCAGACCTGGCAGTGCACTATTTGCAAAGTTGAGGGTCTTTTCTGGATATTGTTACTTTAGATGACCTATATGGTCTTTTCCTCTCCTCTCCCTCTAATTACACCCTCACACTCTCTCTTGCACTTAGAAAGAGAAGGAGAATGAGAAGAAGAAGGAGAAGGAAGAAGGGAAAGGAGAAGGAGAGTAAGCATTGGAGGGCTTTGACCATCTTCCTTTCCCACATTTTTTACCATTGGAGGCTTGGAGCTTGCCATTAGAGCCTTGTGGAGGATCAACCTTCAACCCTTGAGCACTTTGGGCTTGGTTTGGAGCTTTTAGGAGGTAAGTAACAAGTTTCCTTCCTCTAGATTTGAGTTTTGGTAGTTTTACCTTATGAAACCCTAGAAGTGAGAATGTAACGACCCAGCCCTCTAGCAATAATAACTCGTTGGACCCAACCACCAGCCCAAAATGTTTAAGCCTAGTTATTATTACTAGTGTCTAAGTCTATTATAAACCCAATGACAACCCTATTCCCATCCGATGTGGGACTATTGGGGTGTCACAAACTCCCCCCGTTAAGGTCCTGACGTCCTCGTTAGTCCCAATCACACACACAGCCCACGATCACCAGGCGATGTGAGACTTGTCTCACTAGCCCGTCATCCAGACCCTGGCTCAGCCGAGACTCGCCACACATGTCCAGCTGGTGAACCGGCTCTGATGCCAAATGTAATGACCCAGCCCACTAGCAATAATAACTCGTTGGACCCAACCACCGGCCCAAAATGCTTAAGCCCAGTTATTATTACTAGTGTCTAAGTCTATTATAAACCCAATGACAACCCTATTCCCATCCGATGTGGGGCTATTGGGGTGTCACAAACTCCCCCCGTCCGATGTGGGACTATTGGGGTGTCACAGAGAATTAGGGTTTATTTTTGGGGCTTTTTGATTTGAGGGCTTTGGAACCTAATTGATGGGTTTGGAACCTTGGATTAGGTTGCAAAGGGCTTGGACTTCCATTTGAGGTTTTGAGAGAGATTTCTCTACTCTAGGTGAGTTTTTGCCCTTTATGCTTGGATTTTGGGTTAAATGTTTTCGGATGCTTAGTTAAGCTAGCTATCCCTCTAAACGTGTCTTCTAAGAGGCTAGGAGGCTAGGGGGCGTCTTCGTTTGCGCTTACGAAGAGCTTCGTGAAGGCTTGGTGGGTTTGTCTTCATGAGCATAGGAGAAAACCTCTCCTATATGGTTATTGGTTTTGTTTTGGCATTTTGCATGCATTTCCATGCTAGATAGGTTTTATGTAAATTTTTGAATACTTAAAATGCATGTGTCATGTATCGTGAAAATTTACCTCTATGTAGTAGAGCTTTATGTGTAGAAAGCATGCATGTTTAGAGTATTCTCCTTATCCAAGTTGGACATTTTGTTGCATGTGGAAAATGGTTAGAATTATCTATTCTTGAACCTTGGAATCATGTTTGGACTTAGAAAACTTAAGTGTCATTAAGCGGCACTTAAGTTAGAAAACTATGAAAACTGCAACATAGAGACATTGACATAGGCTATTGGACATCTACTATATTCCATGTTAGAGACATGATAACATAGAGATAGGCCTTGGGCACAGTAGCCATACTTTCCATGTTTTAGACATGACGACTTGAGACTTGTGACGGATCTTATGACTACATGCCATTTATTCATTCGCACATGCTTGTGAGGGTCGCTCCCTACAAGTCGGTACTTCGGAGTTGGCCATCCCGATATACGTTCGCCGTTTGGGATTGGGCGCCAAAGTGGATTTGTAACATATCGAACTTCTAAAGTCTTGAAGTTACGAGGTATGTTGGCTTAGAAGGCCATAAGAATGGTTCCGGTGAAGTCCGGGAGCTTTCGAGTGTTTTCGGTGCACGAGGTGCGAAAACAGAGCCCGAAAGGCTATATTGGGCCGTGAGCGAAATCTGGCACTTGCACGGGTGAAATGATGATGTGGACATGATCTAAATCGTGTTTGGAGAGTCTCGGTTCAATTTGAAACAAATCGGAGGTCAAACGGGCCAAAAGTGAGTTGAACCGGAGAAGAAATAGAAAAAGCTGAAAATTTGGCTAAGTCCTTAATTGTTTGGCTGAGGGGACCTACGGGGTCCGGACTCCATGGTGAGGTCCGGTCTCCACGGTACGGACTCCATGTTGAGGTCCGGACCCCGCAGCCCGAAAATGCCCAGTTTGGGTTGTTGCAATAGATGAAAAATTGAGGGGTTTATATGTAATTTTGGCATATGTAGAGTGTATAGAGAGGGATAAACCCTCTTTTCTCTCTCCCTCACCCAGATCTCTTCTCCCTCTCTTCTCTGTCGACCAAACCAAGGAGAGAAAGAAAGAAAGAAAAGAAAGGAAAGGAGAAGAAAGAGGAAGATGAAGAAGAAGATGATGGTGGAGACTCCCATGGCCATCCTCTTCTTCTCCCTTGTGCAAGAAGGCTTCTTGGAGAGGTAAGCTCTTGCTCCTCTCATGGTTAAATCCTAAGGAGTGGGTTTCTAAACCTTAGATTTAGGATTTTGGTTTCCTTACAAGTGTAGAAACCCCGAGGCATGAAAAGTTGAGAGGTTTATATGCAATTTTGGCATATGTAGAGTGTATAGAGAGGGATAAACCCTCTTTTCTCTCTCTCCCTCACCCAGATCTCTCTCCCTCTCTTCTCTGTTGACCAAACCAAGGAGAGAAAGAAAGAAAGAAAAGAAAGGAAAAGAGAAGAAAGAGGAAGATGAAGAAGAAGATGATGGTGGAGAGACTCCCATGGCCATCCTCTTCTCCCTTGTGCAAGAAGGCTTCTTGGAGAGGTAAGCTTTTGCTCCTCTCATGGTTAAATCCTAAGGAGTGGGTTTCTAAACCCTAGATTTAGGATTTTGGTTTCCTTACAAGTGTAGAAACCCCGAGGCAAACGAAGAACACGTGAAAACCATGTTTTCTTCATGGAGCTCTAATGGTGGATTTCTAGAGTTTGCTCTAAGCATGTGGATGGCTCTAATGCTCTTAGATGAGTTCCTAGAGGTTGAACAAGCTTTCTTTTGCTTGTTCTAGGGATCAAAACGGTGGGTTTCGCGAAAATATAAAACCTAGGGTTAAAAGGGATTTTTCGTAAATAGATGAGATTGATCATATTTGACCCCATGTAAACCTAATTGGGGGCCTAACGAACGCGTTGGCGCGCTCGGTTCGGTGATCCAACGAGCGGTTCTAAAGATATTGATATTTTAATGTATTTTTAACAGATGACCGCAGCACGCAAAATAGGAGCCCTAAATTTATGAAAACGGAACTGGGGCATCGTGAAGTCGTATGTTAACACGGGAAAGTCTCGGATCGAGATTCGGTGACCGTTCGGTTGGTCGCGCGAGAGTTCGAGCCGAACCGGGTCATGGGTGCCGCGGGCGGCCGATTGCAAGTGTCAACGAGCAATCGGAGAGCAAAGCTAAGGTGGGTTGTGTTTACCGAAGCGACTAGGTCGCCTGTATGTCTAAGAATGACATGAACCCAAGTTGATGCATGTTGAATGATGCATATGTAGAAATGCATGTTAAAGAACATAGCGTTAAAGGCTAAATAGATGCATAATAATAATAACATAATGTATAAAGCTAGTGGAGTAAATGAATGCATGCTTAGCATAGTGAGGACATTCTAGATGTATATAACTATATGCATGTAAATGGACTGGTAGACATAAGAAGGCCAACTAAAGAGTGTGAGTGATGGACATAAATACACATATAGATCGAGTAGCATCTAACCTAGTGTTAAAAACATAGGTTATAGTAAATCTAGAGTCGATGGACCTAGATCGAGTGGCATCTAACTTAGTGTTAGAGAACAAAAGTTATAGTAAATCTAGAGTCAAGGGACCTAGATCGAGTGGCATCTAGCCTAGTGTTAGAGGACATAGTCATAGTAAACCTGGAGTCAAATGGACCTAAGAATGTGGCATCTAACCTAATGTAAAGAACATAGATTGTAGTAAACCTCGAGTCATATGAACCTAGGTGGAGGACATTGAACCTAGAGTTAGATAACCTAGGTTATGTGACAAAGGATAAACCCTAGAGTCAAGTAGACCTAGGAGGTAAAGAACATTGGACCAAGTGGGTCGACTCTTGAGGGTTAAAGCCAACCCTCAAGCAAAGTGTAATGGATTCCGGAATCCCGAGAAATGGACACCAAGAGGGTGTCGGGCGTGTGCGACGATTTCGCCGTCCAGGGCTATACCACCGTCGTGGCGTGTGTGCGACGATTTCGCCGTCGGGTGGGTGAGCCGAGTTGAGTTCTATACCGGTTGAGCCGGGTTGAGGATCATCCCCCAGATGACGTTAACCACTGACGAGGCGATGTGTGACGATTTCGCCGCCGGGTGACTAGGTCGTAGAGCGCGGTGGGCTGTTGACAGCTGCGGTGGTTGTGAGACGTCCTACACCTCGAGCTAGACAGCGGGCGGACTATCCGCATTGATTGACTCAAGACCGAGTCGGGTGGCATAGTGAGTTGAGGTCGAGTGGACCTTAGATGTGTTTGCTAATTAGCAAAGGTGCCAAAGGTAAAGAGTAGCTAAAAACTTGCAAGTAGCTAATGGTAAACTGCAAAGGGCTAAAGTAGAGAATAGCAAGAATGTAAAGAAAAGCTAAAAATCATGTAATAGTTGCATAGTGCATTTGTGAGGCATGTTTTTATGTTAGTTGCATATTATCTATCTATAGATGTTTTTGGACTAACATATTTGCAGTGCCTCCTTGGACCTATCGGTCGAGCTTTTCCCTTGGGTGGCCGTACCCACTAGGAACTGTATTTATATAGTTCTCACCCCACGTGGTTTGGGGTATTTTCCAAGCGCATACGAGAGTGGCGCAGTAGCAGCACGAGGCAAGGGCATAGCTCCGTAGATAGCGCCCTACCCAGAGACCAGAGATAGATGTACCCCAGTCGGCATAGCCTAGGGGTAGTGGGAGAGCAAGAAAGAAAATAAGATGTAATAAAATTATAATAACTTAGATTGTATTAGGAAGTTTAATGCAAAAGAAAACTGAGATGTATGAAATGTAACTGGGATGAATGCTTGTAATAGCAACTAGTTTTATGTTTTTGATACTTCCTTATGCAATCTGATTGTTAATCGTTCCTGGTTGGAACCTTCTTGTAATTTTATTGATTGCGACGCCTTGGACATACAAGGGCGACTCTGTCCGCGTACAGAGAAAATCCTGTTTGTTCGGCGGTCTGTCGGCGTGCGCCGCGACCCGGCCAAATTGGC
The DNA here is from genome assembly GCA_025177825.1 of Aechmea fasciata. Taxonomy (NCBI): domain Eukaryota; kingdom Viridiplantae; phylum Streptophyta; class Magnoliopsida; order Poales; family Bromeliaceae; genus Aechmea; species Aechmea fasciata. The sequence continues at coordinate 4,730,416 of CM045946.1, forward strand.
GGGTGGTCGCGGGGCGTGACAGGATTGCCGTGGGATAGGCTCATTCCTACGGTGGGGATGTTGACTACCACGGGACCATTAGGCTCGGCATCGGCTAGATAGCCTTCGGGTGAGTCTTCAGGCCAGACAGCCTTCGGGCGGGTCTTATCAGATTGAACTTTAAATAGTTAAACTGACATTGGACATTGACTAGAATAGTAAACTTTGACACGTTACTATTTCATTGTGGACATTGAACTAGTTGGTTGTATATGCCTATTCATGCTTAGAATAGCTCATTAGTTATGCAAGTTCATGCTAAGTAGAGATATCATGTTTTAGCCGTTTACATGTTCTTTTACATGTCATTTTATGGTTGTACTTACCCACTTGTTCATTTTTTGGGCCTAGTGGCGCATGCAACTGAAGTCAGTAATTGCCTACTGGGAACTATTATTTAATATTTCTCACGCCCTCTGTTTCTTATGTGTTTCAGAGCCTTTGGCACCGGCGGAGGCACGGGATCGCGGCAAGGGGGTCGCGCCTAGCTAGATAGCTTCTTTTCTTTGCTGCTTAGGTGGTTTTCTCTCTTTATTGGTTTTTGTGTGAGAGAGAGCTTTGGAGCCATGTATAGAGGCCACCTATGTACCTCTTTAGCTTTTGTTTTGGAACTTCTTATTGTACTTATTTTATAAACTCATAGTGGATGTTAGCTTCTTACTTGTTTCCTATCATAGAATCTAGTTGTTATTCTGCTCTGATACTTCTAGATGCTTCTTTTCTTGTTGCTTTATTTATTGCTATTCTGTAGACGCCTTGTATGTTTTAGACGTACGGCGGGTTTGGGCACGCGCCGAGCGGGCTTCCGCTGGGTCCCGGGGCATAACATTAACATTGGATTACGGTGAATCGCTCATCACTTACAAAAACTGTGAATCATTCACCGCGAAAAAAAGTGGTGAACCATTTATTGCATTTTAAAGCAGTGATCCATTTACCGCATTTTAAAATGGTCAACATTTTACTATATTTTTTATTTTTAAATATGCCACAATATATAGAATATTTATAAAAGTAGTTAATGACTTGCCACATTCATATGCAGCAAATCATTCTGTTTTCAACATTTTCTGACCCCATCCTACATGGCATACTAGAGACGTACTTTTACAATAAATTTTTGATAGAGATTATTTTATAATTATAAAAATTTGTAGAGTTATTTATATATAAAAAAATCTATAGCTACTTGATGTGTTTATATGTTTTTAATTAACTTGTATAAAATTAAGGAGACAACTACTTTTATATATCTATATTTGTAAGAGATTTTATAGTTAGAATAATCATTCCAAAATAAATACGCCTTGTAAGGTGGACTGGGTTTATTACTTTATTAGTTTTGGCCTATAATAGTGCGACACCTCAGCAGCCAATTAATTTTGGAAGGAAAATGAAACAGCACTAATGCTGTTTGCCCAGGGATTCGAAATTGGCGGGAGTTTTCAATCTCTCTCTCAGACTCAGATTATTCCATAAGAAACTAAAGGGAAAAAAAATCTCCATTGCGATGGCCAAGACACTCCCTGCTTCCCTATTACTTGCCAAGGCCACCATTGATGCCGTCGTCGACCACAACTCCGGTTGCACCGATGACTTTGCGATGCTAGTCTAATTGCCGTTGCTGACGTTCCCGCACGACGCCCCTCTTGCTTAGTGATGCTTCCGACTCCAACCGCGTCCTCCACTTTGGTTGTCACCAAGATTCCACTGGCTTTCTCACCGCGCTTCAATAGCAACATTGAATACATTGCCGCCGCAACCCTCTGTCGCTTAGCCTCATTACTTGCACTGCCCTGGACTAATCTCCTTCTTCGCATCCCCATCCTACATCCTCCAGATCTCAATTAATGCTCCTCTGTAATTTTCTTTTCCTTCTCAGCTAATTTATATTCTCTACAGTACATACGTATGTTGTACTTATTGTGCTTGTTTTCCTCTCAAAGAGAAAACCTATTTTTTAATTCTTAAGAATGCACCAAGTACCCCCCCTATCGTTGACACCTGCATCAACTTTTGATACTTTGGGTCCAATGGTTTTAATCCAAAAATTAAAATTTTTTCTAAATTTAGCTATGATTCAATTAAATTTATAACTTTTATTTTTTTAATCTTATCAAATTTATTGAGCAACATGAGCTACCAGTTTGCAAGCAAAGTAGTCAATTAAATGTCCTAATTAATATTAATTCTTAGCATGTTAGCTAAGAAAGTATGTTATTCTTTAGCTCTTTTGCAAACTAAAACTCAGCCTTTCTCCATCATAGGTTGAATGGCTGCATCAACTAATAATCATGTCATGGTCGATAAAACGAATGATATCAGCATCTGGGAGTATATAAAAATATAGATGCTTATAATGATAAAAAAACTTGAAGTGGGTATAATAGTTAATTTTGAAGAGGAAGCTTATAATCTCTATAATGAATATGCATTGAGGAAGGGTTTTAGCATAAGAAAAGGAAACAAACGATTAGTCGATGGGGCTCTCCGACAACAAGAATGTGTGCTCCAAAGCAGGATTTTTTGATTCTAAAGATCCTTGTAACTTAAAAGGGATAAATCGATTAGTAACAAGAACGTGATGTACGGCTAGAGTTCGATTCACTATCAAAAGTGGTGTCATGCCCTCGCGACCGCCAATTTGGCCGGTTCGGACACGCACACAGACGCCGAACGGACAGGGGCCTCCCCCCGTCCGCCCAAGGCTCCACAAATATATAAGCATGTATAAAGAATCGCCCAAAAAAAATTACAATATACATGACTTGCACGAGGGCAAGTAGACAAGAGCAACGAAAGTAAATGCTAACTATTACATCCATACATTGAACTTTGATTACATTTAACCAAAATACAAATCCTTCACATATGTCATCACATACAATTTTTGTTTCCCAAAATACATCCATTACATGTCTTTTTTCATCATATACAAAAGATGAAATAAAAGGGTACAACTAATGCACGGATGTCCACTACCTAGGGCGCTATGCCCTTACCGCGATCCTCAACCGCCCGGCTAACGCTAGGATTTGTAAAATGGTGGGGTGAGAACTACAAGAAGTTTCCAGTGGGTTCGGCCGCCAACCCCGCCGACTTTCTCACTAGGTCTAATCAGGCATAAGTAGGGAAAGATTGATAGGTCTAAACAAATGCAGCTACTATGCCTGTATAAGAATACTGAAACTATATATATATATATATATATATATATATATATATATATATATATATATATATATATATATATATATATATATATATATATGATGCATGCAATTTGCCATTATCATTACCCAATCATCTTGGCCAACTTGTAGGTTTAGCCCCAAAACCCAATACAGCTACAACCTGACGGGACCGTCTACTGGGGAGATACTGCTACAACCCAGTTGATGACCATTCCTGTCACGCCCCGAGACCGCTACCAATTTGGTTCGGTTCGGGAACGCCGATCAGGCGCCGAACGGACAGCACCTCCCTCCGCCCAAGCTCGACAACTAGTCATGTACAAGAATTGCCCAGGAAAAAGAATTCTATAACATACATGACAAGACGATGCACCTAAAGGTGCAAACAACAAGAAGAGCAAAGTACAAGTAAACATACAAGTAGCATAAAGAGAGAAGAGTCTATCTATTACATTCATTCAACATTTGTTTACATTCTACTACATTCCTTTAGCTCAAAATATAAATACATATTCATCTCCCAAAATATAGGTTACATCATTTTTTTATACAATTATGTTCCCACAGTAGTACCAAGGTAGGCTCTAATGCAACTGGGAGGCTACTATCAACTAGGGCGCGATGCCCTTGCCACGATCCTCACCGGCCGCCTGCGAGCTCGAACCTGTAATAGAGTGGGGTGAGAACTAACTTCCTTAGTTCCCAGTGGGCTCGGCCACCGACCCCACCGATCTCCCCACTAGGTCTAAGCAGGCAAAAGCAGATAGATAGATAGATATTTAACTTGAAAGCTGTAAATAAATGCACTATAAAAGAAATACAACTACTGCTATGCCTGAAACAACAAGATCATGATGTAGCTATGAAATATCTAACATGCTACTATGTTCCAATCGAGTATGTATGAAATACTTTTTATGTTCTTGAATTATTACCCAATCCATGGCTAGCCCGTAGGCACGCCCACGACTCAACACAACTCAACCCAATGGGTTGTCTGCGGGACCCCACATAGGCTATCCCTCGGGACCCCACATAGGCTATCCCTATCGAATCACGTGCCAAGACCTCCGGAGACTCGCACTACTCGTGTGGAGCGACCAACCACGAGCGCTGAGCAGACTGTGTGAGTATGATCATCTCCTCCACTTTGGAGGGCATCCATACAAGGGTATCAATGTTCATGTGTTTTCTAACACTAATTGCGATTCCGCAATTGACGCACCTCCCGAGCAATAATTGCCACCGGAAACTCTTCGTAGCTCAAGTCTTCTTGAAGCTCCGGCGGTTCAAACATCATAGTATGTTCGGGATTGTGAACATATTTCCGAAGGTTGGAAACGTGAAACACGTTATGAACATCCGCTAGTTGCGGCGGCAGTGCAACTCGATATGCTACCGCTCCAATGCGCTCCAACACTTCGAACGGTCCAATATATCGAGGACTTAACTTTCCTCGAACTCCAAATCGTCTCACGCCTCTCATAGGTGAAACTTTCAAGAACACGCGGTCTCCTACCGCGAATTCCAACTCCCTTCGGCGTTTATTCGCATAACTTTGTTGCCTTGACTGCGCTGTAAGCATCCGTTGACGAGCGAGGCGAACTTTCTCCTCCGCCTCCCGCAACACCTCGGGGCCTATAACAGCCCGTTCACCTACGTCACCCCAATGCACTGGAGATCGACACTTTCGCCCATAGAGGACTTCGAACGGTGCCATCTCCAAGCTTGCTTGGTAGCTATTGTTGTAGGCAAACTCGGCCATTGGCAAATATTTGGCCCAACTTCCCTTATAGTCAATGACACACGCCCGCAACATATCCTCCAGAATCTGAATAGTCCTCTCTGACTGTCCATCTGTCTGAGGGTGAAACGCGGTACTGAACTCGAGTCGTGTGCCAAGTGCTTCCTGTAAGTTCTTCCAGAAATGTGAGGTGAATCGGGGATCTCGATCCGATACAATCGACTTCGGCACCCCGTGCAATCTTACCACCTCATCAAGATATACTTGCGCCAGTCTCTCGCCCGACCAGGTAGTGTGGATCGGTAAAAAGTGTGCCGACTTTGACATACGGTCCACAATCACCCAAATCGCGTCGTGGCCGCCCGTCGAACGAGGTAGTCCGACCACGAAATCCATCGCGATATCTTCCCACTTCCAAACTGGGATAGGTAGACTCTGAAGTTTTCCCGCTGGGTATCGGCGCTCAGCTTTCACTTGCTGACATACTAAACACTGTGCCACATAGCGCCCAATGTCAGCTTTCATCCCCGGCCACCAATACTGCATCTTCAAGTCTTTGTACATCTTGGTGCCGCCCGGGTAAATACTATAAGGAGTCCGATGTGCTTCTTCTAATATCAACTTTCGGACTTCTTCATTTTCTGGTACACACCACCGGTTGCGAAACCAGAGTGCACCCTCGGCATCAACGGTGAAGTCGCCACCATGTCCGCTCTCAATGTCGCGCCGCACCTTTTGGAGATTAGGGTCTGCAGGTTGGAGACTCTTGATCCGCTCCAACAAGGTCGGTCGAACGATAAGAGCAAATAACATAGCCGGGACCTCTGGAGCTACTACCTCAAGATTTAGTCGCTTCATCTCATGACATAGAGGCTCCTGCGCCGTAACCTTTAGCGCAAGGTTTTCCGTCGATTTTCTGCTAAGAGCGTCGGCGACTACATTTGCCTTCCCGGGGTGGTAAAGGATCGAGACGTCGTAATCCTTTAACAGTTCCAACCACCGCCGTTGGCGCATGTTCAACTCCTTCTGCGTGAACAAATATTTCGGGCTTTTGTGGTCTGTGTAAATTTTAACGCGCACCATACAAATAGTGCCTCCACAACTTGAGAGCAAATACCACCGCGGCTAACTCTAAGTCGTGGATAGGGTAGTTCTTCTCATAGCTTTTCAACTGACGGGATGCATACGCAATCACTTTCCCACCTTGCATCAGAACACACCCCAAGCCTGAATAAGACGCGTCGCTATAAACCACAAAATCTTCGCCCTGCACCGGGAGCGCGAGTACTGGAGTCGAAGTCAATCTGTTCTTCAACTCTTGAAAACTCCAATCGCACTCGTCACTCCAAACAAACTTTGTGTCTTTCTGAGTTAGGCGGGTAAGTGGAATTACAATTTTAGAGAAACCTTCCACGAACCGCCTATAATAGCCCGCTAAGCCCACGAAGCTTCGGACTTCCGTGACATTCGTTGGGCGCGGCCAATCCTTGATTGCCTCTATTTTCCTCGGGTCAACAGAAATTTCGCTCTCGGAAATGACATACCCCAGAAATGCAACTTCCTTCAGCCAAAAGTCGCACTTCTTCAATTTGGCATATAACTTCTCCTCCCGAAGGATTTGAAGTACTGCGCGCAAATGCTCCGCATGTTCCTCGTCACTGCGGGAATAGACCAGTATGTCATCTATGAAGACCACTACAAACTGATCTAAATACTTCCTGAAGACACGGTTCATTAAGTCCATGAATGCTGCCGGGGCATTCGTGAGCCCAAACGGCATTACCGTGAATTCATAGTGTCCATACCGCGTGCGGAATGCGGTTTTCTGAATATCCTCCGGCTTAATCCTCAATTGATGATAGCCCGATTGGAGGTCAATCTTTGAATAGACACTCGACCCCTGTAACTGATCGAACAGATCATCGATTTGGGGTAGCGGATACTTGTTCTTGATTGTAACTTTGTTCAACTCGCGATAATCTACGCAGAGTCGAAACGATCCATCCTTCTTCCGCACAAATAGTACCGGGGCTCCCCCAGGCGATACACTTGGCCGAATAAACTCCTTATCAAGAAGATCCAACAATTGAGCCCTCAACTCCTTCAATTCCGCCGGCGCCATTCGATATGGAGCCTTCGAAATCGGCGCGGTTCCGAGAACCAAATCAATTACAAATTCGATTTCCCGCTCGCGGTATTCCGTAATTCGGCAGAAATACGTCGGGAATTCCCGAACTACCGATAGTTCCTCGAGTGTCGGGGTCACTCGCTCAACTTCTACAACGGTCGCCATATAGGCGGCGCAACCACTGCCGACTAACTTCCTCACTCTTGTCGCCGACACTGTAGCGGCAAAACACGAGCTCTGACAGGCTTTATAAACAAGCTCCTCTTGTCCTGGCTCACGAAAAGTGATCACTTTCTCCTTACAGTCGATCAACGCGTAATATTTCGAGAGCCAGTCCATGCCCAAGATAACGTCGAATTTCTCCAACCCTTTGAGCACTAGGGTCCGTATTGGCATTATCCAGTCACCTATCTGCACTGGACATGCAGGGCACTCCTTATAAATATGGATTACCGAACCGGGGCTATCCATTCGCCACACATTCTCGCATGCCTTTATATCCATACCATGAGTTCGAGCAAATGATTTACTTATGATTGAATTAGTGGCACCCGTATCAAATAAAGCTCTGGAGCGTACTCCATTAATTAAAACCATACCTGCCACAGTTTCACGCTGCTCAACTTCGGCAGGTTCCTCCACTTGGGCCTGAGCGGCGAACACCCGTCCGCTCGGCACTGGTCGTGCTAACTCGGGCTGACGTGAAGCCATTGCGCGTCCAGCCGACATGGCAGTAGGTGGAGCTCCTCCATAATGCACCGGTGTCGCTGGAGTCGATGCAACTGACGGGGCAGACGGGGCCTTCGCCGGACAGTTGCGGCTGATGTGCCCTTCTTGCCCACAATTGTAGCACTTGTCCTGTCGCTGTCTGCATTGATGTGCTCGGTGATTCCCGCCGCCACATATAGTACACTGCTGCGGTCCACGACTCCACGACTGCGTCCGCGGGTTCTTCGGGGGTTTCTTGGAACTAGATTGTCCCCCCGAAGGACCACCCGATCGCTTCTTCCCTTTATCCTTGGACGCCGCCATAAGCTCACGTTCCTCGCGCACATGAGCGTCACCGTGCTCCGCCCAGAGTGCACGGTCAAACACCTCCGCATATGTAGTGAGCTTAAGAATCTGCACCGCTCGATAGACACTCGGCCTGAGTCCTCGTAAGAACCAGTCCGCCCTGTCCCGGTCGTCTCGAACAACCTCCGGGACACAGTCGATAATATGGGAGAATTCTTGTTCATACTCCGCTACTGAGCGGTCTCCTTGTCTCAAGGTCCTGAACTTCTCCTGCATTTTTCTCTTCACGGTGTCAGGGAATTAGTTGGCGGACATCTCCCTCTTGAACTCCTCCCAGGCGATAGGCGGGAGATCAGAAGGTCTATCCCGCTTCATTCGCTTCCACCAGACCTTCGCTGGCTCACCAAGACAATGAGCGACGAAGTAAACCTTGTCCCTGTCCGGGGTATGAAAGTCCTCGAACTGCGCCTCCATTGAGTCAATCCATGACTCCACTACCGCCGGTTCCACCGGACCGCCCTCAAAGATCGGTGGGTGAAACTTCATGAACTTTATAAGGGCCGTCAAACGTCCCTGATCCGCGTCCTCGGCCGATGCATCGGGAACTGCCGAACGCCGCCGGAAGTGCACTCGTCGGCGGAGGACGTGCGCCACCGGAATCGCCTCTACACCCTCGCCTCGGCCACCTCGAGCACACGCGCGGGGCGCGGGTGGATTGCGATCCGCGGCCGCCGCTGCTATCTGCTGCTCCATTAGCTCCTGGAGCCTATCGAACCGACTGTTCAGCGCAGTCATCTGCGTCCGCAATTGCTGCACCTCACTTGACCCCTCTTGCTCCGGGGCCGCCGCTTGCCCTTGCACCTCGGGAGGTGGTGCAGGAGCCGGATTTCTTCGGGGGCGTCCTCTAGGTGCCATAGCTCCTGAAAACGCAACAACCGGGTTAGTTGTCTTAACCCACACATGTGACCACAATTGTGAATCTATATGACTCAATACAAGAATTAGGCGGAAGCATACAAGCGTACTCGTTCTAGACTCTCGGTGTCGTGTTGTCGGCCGCCCAACACAAGCACTTTAAGCCAAGAACTAATACCCTTGAATCTGTCTCCATTCACAACTAGAGACATCTCAACTACAACTTTGACCCAATCGAATTAGCTTCCGCCGCCCAACATAGGTTCACGTTTCACTCACGCACCTATCAGCCTTAAAGTTAACCGTCCTAGGGTTCCCTAGGGTCATCCTAGACTCTTTCTTTACTTGCTCTTACTTGCTCTGATACCATATTAAACCTGTCACGCCCCGAGACCGCTACCAATTTGGTTCGGTTCGGGAACGCCGATCAGGCGCCGAACGGACAGCACCTCCCCTATCCGCCCAAGGCTCGACAACTAGTCATGTACAAGAATTGCCCAGAAAAAAGAATTCTATAACATACATGACAAGACGATGCACCTAAAGGTGCAAACAACAAGAAGAGCAAGGTACAAGTAAACATACAAGTAGCATAAAGAGAGAAGAGTCTATCTATTACATTCATTCAACATTTGTTTACATTCTACTACATTTCTTTAGCTCAAAATATAAATACATATTCATCTCCCAAAATGTAGGTTACATCATTTCTTTATACAATTATGTTCCCACAATAGTACCAAGGTAGGCTCTAATGCAACTGGGAGGCTACTATCAATTAGGGCGCAATGCCCTTGCCACGATCCTCACCGGCCGCCTGCGAGCTCGAACCTGTAATAGAGTGGGGTGAGAACTAACTTCCTTAGTTCCCAGTGGGCTCGGCCACCGACCCCACCGATCTCCCCACTAGGTCTAAGCAGGCAAAAGCAGATAGATAGATAGATATTTAACTTGAAAGCTGTAAATAAATGCACTATAAAAGAAATGCAACTACTGCTATGCCTGAAACAACAAGATCATGATGTAGCTATGAAATATCTAACATGCTACTATGTTCCAATCGAGTATGTATGAAATACTTTTTATGTTCTTGAATTATTACCCAATCCATGGCTAGCCCGTAGGCACGCCCACGACTCAACACAACTCAACCCAATGGGTTGTCTGCGGGACCCCACATAGGCTATCCCTATCGAATCACGTGCCAAGACCTCCGGAGACTCGCACTACTCGTGTGGAGCGACCAACCACGAGCGCTGAGCAGACTGTGTGAGTATGATCATCTCCTCCACTTTGGAGGGCATCCATACAAGGGTATCAATGTTCATGTGTTTTCTAACACTATGTTCAATGTCGTTTGCCATCAAGTTCTCTACTTGGATCACATGTCATTAGTGTCTCTATACACTATGTCATAATGTCAATCATCAAGTCATCTACTTGGTTTACATATCTCTAGTGTTCTTTACACCAAGTTATCATGCAATGTCATCATCAAGTTGTCTACTTGGTTCATGTCACTAGTGTCACTACACAATGTCATATGTCATTGTCATTCATGCAAGATCAAGTTCTTTTCCAATTTATCTCTAGGGTTCAATGTCATACACTTAGTTCTCATGTCTCCTACATTCAATTGTCAATCATAAGATGCCACAATATAGAGGAGCATGGAAGAATAGTAAAACAAACTATATAACCCTAGCATGCATGAAACTATACATACACACATATATATGCTATATGACCAATAAAGAGACTTAGACATAGAAGGTAGCCCGATGGCTTCGGAATGGCACCCCCACCTTTTGGGATATTTCACGAGGTTAGAACGCCTACTTTCGACGCCCCCAATCACTATCTTGACTCCTTAGCCCCAATTTGGAAAGCCCTAGACCGGCTCGGATCACTCAAACCGTTCGTCGAATCGACGAACCGTCGCCTCGCACGCGTTCGTGGACCTAACAATATGTTAGAAATGAGGTTAAAAGAGATCAAAACCTCATCCTAAGAAAAGCCCCAATTTGAGCCCTAGATTTTGCCTCAAGCAAAAATCTCCCTTTTGAGCTCTAATTGCTTGTGCAAAACATCTCTTAAGGATGCTAGGGTTCCATAAAAATTACCCCCAAGAGATAAAACCCATCCTAGAGAAGCTACCATGAAAGCTCTTGAGAGCTTACCTCAATGGAGAGCTCCAATGGTGGAGAGAAAGAAGATGAAGCCAAGGATCTTCCTCTTAGCTTGCTTCTCCACCAAATCCTCCACCTTTTCCTCCTTCTTTTTCTCCTTCTTCTTCTTTCTAGAGAGAGAGAGGGAGAGGATATGTGGGTTTGTGAGAGGGAAATGAGAGGAAGAGAGAGGGAAGTCCCCTCTATAGCCCTCTATTGTAACAAAATGCCACTAGCCCCCTCAACTTTGCAAAATGCCCAAAAGCGTGCATTACGCGGTGGGATCCGGATCGGCCCATGGGATTCGGATCCCGTAAGCAAACTGGGCATTCTCGCGCGGGATCCGGATCGGCCCATGGGATCCGGATCCCGTAAGGACTTAGCCAAATTTCAGCCTTTTTCGTTTTCTTCTCCGTTTTCGCTCGTTTTCGCTCGTTTGGCCTCCGATTCTTTTCAAATCGAACCGAGACTCTCCAAACATGTTTTCGAACACGTTTTCATCATCTTTTCATCCACGCTAATGCCGGATTTAGCTCAAGACCCAACATAGCTTTTCGGGTTCCGTTTTCGCGCCTAAGCGCACCAAAACGCCCGAATGCTTCCGAACTTCTCCAAACTTCGCCGGGAGCAACTCCGATACACTTTTTGCCTTCGGATCAACTTCGAACTTCCGAAGTCCATCCACTCGACAATCAGTCGATTCTAAACGTGGTGCAACTCTCGGATTTCGAGAATTCACTTCCTTACAATTCCAGAGCTCATCGCTCGAGGGGGAGCAACCGCTCTCAAGCATTAAGACTATAGGCGAGTATGATCCAATCCACAAGCTATGAGGATGCCATGTCTGCTATGTCATAACACTCAAGGTATTCCATTCACTAGCATTCAATGCCCCAAGGTACTATTTCAATCGTTTGTCACAATGTCACCATGTTTACTATCTTGTCTAGGTTCATATTCAATTCATGCATCTATAGGGTTCACAAGTGTCCAATGTTCCATTGTCAATTCATATGCATATTTATACTAAAAGCATGCAAGAAATACAAACATATTACTAATTTACCCCACAATGCATGAATCCTATACATACATATACATGCTCAAATGGTGACTTAGATATAAAGAGAAATTCAACTGTTTCGGATAGCACCACCCACCTTGTAGGGATGCCGAGGTGCAAGAACTCAAGTCCCGCAATTTTTAGTCACCGATTTCACTCAACCCAATGCTAACGAAAGCAAAACGTGGTTTTCCTTCAATAAGACGTCGTAGGCTCGTCAAAACTCTGATCCGAGTTGCTCAACGCGCCGATTTTACCTTCAATTAGTATGACGAGATCATTTAACCATAATCTCTATTTCCACAAAAACCCTAATTACAACCTAGGGTTTCATGCTTGTCATCTAGGGTTTTATCATGAGGTTCCATGGTTTACACTAGGTTTCCATACTAGCAAGAAACTCAAAAACAAGTGTTCTAGGGAATAAAAACCAAACCCTAACTCATACTTGCATGAAACCTCACCTTAGCCTCTCTACACCACAAGCTCCACCTTGCACTAGAACTCTTCTCCTCTAAAATGCTCCAAAATCACCTTCAATCTCCTCCAATCCACCTTGTTTGAGAGGTTCTAGAGAGATAGAAGGAGAGAAAAGGAGTTGAGAGGAAGTGGAGAGGGTGTTCTCAGCTGGTATGCATAAGAGGAGGGATTGGGGCCCCTTTATAAGTTGCCACAATTGCATTTAGACCCTCCAACAATTAACTTTACAGTAGCTCAAAAACTGCTGCCCGCAGCATTGAGTATCGGTACTCGGGTTGGGGTACTGGTACGCGGGTCCAGTATCGGTACACCCGAGCTGACAGAACCAACCCGAGAGCTCACCTTTCGAGTTCACTACAAAATCTTGGTACCCTCCGGTTCGATCGTACAAGGGTCCAAGATCGATACACCACCAGTCGATTTCGGTACCGGCCATTCTGTTGAACCCAAGAGCCGGTTCCTCGTATCTCAATTCGGTACCGGTACCAACATCCAATACTGATACACAATGCAAAACCCGCAGTTTCAGCATTGTTTAAGTTCGGTTTTGCTCCGAACGATGTCAAAACCACTTAAACACTTTCGAAACTCGCTTCTAACCATCCCCACGCCATCAAGGCAACTCGAGGACATCGCTTATCACTCTCGTACCACACTTTGATCAATTTGACCAAAGTTAGCATCAAGATTCGGGGATTCGGTATATTACAATTAGTGCTTGGGAAGTCACTCATTTTAATGATATGCACAATCACAAATTTGCAAAATAAGATGAAAGACACAATTTATGATCTAGTAGGAGAATGCTAGATTCTCATGCAGCTGTTATTTCCTCTACGGTACAAGTAGGCATAAAACCAATAAAATCATACTCTTATTTAGCCAAACATGTGGGGGGGGGCAGAAAATGTTGGATTCACTAAGAAAGATTGTTATAATTTCTTGCATACCGTAAGTGTCACGGCCCGAGCCCGCCTATTTGGTAGGGTTCGGGCACGCCAACAGACCGCCGAACGGACAGGGTTTCCCCCGCGATGACGAAGTCTTCCGTACGTCCAAGGCGTCGCAATCCATACAAAGCAATACACGAGGTTCCAACCAGGAACAGTATTCAAACAAGGATTGCATAAGGAAGTATCAAACATAAATACAACAAAGTTATTACATGCATTCAACTCACTTATTACATTCATTTTAGAAATTACATTTTTAACTTCCAAATACAACCCATCTTTAACATAATTATTACAACTTGAATCTTTTCATTCCTTACATCTCTAAGCAAAGCCGACTCAGGGTACCGCTATCTCTGGTCTCTGTGGTAGGGCGCTATCTATGGAGCTACGCCCTCGCCTCGCGCCGCTGCTACCGCGCCACTCACGTGTGTACCTGTACCCCCAAAAACAACACGGGGGTGAGAACTATTGTCCATAGTTCTCAGTGGTTACGATCACCCAAGAGAACAGCTCGACCAATAGGTCCAAGGAGGCCCTGCAACAAGTTAGCCCAATAACATAATACAGATATTTATATTTTACCCGATATTGAACTACATGTATGCAATAGGAAACCATGCAATTATACAAGTAGAATAAATAATTTTATTTTCTATCATGCTATCCATAGTTTTTCCATAAATTATACATATCGTCACTTTACACCATTGGTTATTTGCTCCTAAGGTTTTCCTCTACCCTAGCCAAGCTAACCACCCGACTCGGTCTCGAGTCAATCATATTGTTGTGCATTTATTCTTTGAAAAGTAACTTCTACTTGGCTTTGACCCAATCTTACCGGTTAACATAGTTAACCCCAACAAACTCAAGACCCAAAATCCCTCTCTGAACGGGGAGGCTCTAAACCCAGCCTACATACCCGAGGACCGTCCGTCGGGGCCACGATCCCCTAGGTGACTGTTCCGGAACTCACTGCTCGAAGGGGAGCGACCTCCCTCAAGCCAAGACTTGTCAAGAGTGTAGATCCAATCCTCAACTTGAGGATTCATAGCCACTTGGCATAGTGCTTTTACCATAGATAGGTTACTACCATATCATCCATATCATCCTTGCCATAATGCCATTGTCATAATAGGTTTCTACCTATTTAATCTTGCCACTTTCCAATTCATACCTGTTTCAATGCCTCTCTTGGTTAAACTATGTTTAACAACAATGTCCTCTATATCAATCAATGTCTCTATTGACAATGTCACCTTTGTTGCTAGGTTCACGACTCTATGTCACACCACACTTGTTCAATCTATGTTCAAGACACTAGGTTCAATGCCACTCGATCTAATATATATATAGATTGTCCACAACTCATAGGCTTTACTTTGCATTCTTATGTTTACCATTTCCATATCATATTCGTCATGCATTTGGATCTAGCATTTATCTCTACAATGCTAAACATTCAATCATGCTATTATCATGCTCATCGTGTATCCGCCATGCTAAGCATACCTTCATGAAATTATGAAGCATTTATTCATTAGGCTCATCATCTACATCTACTTAGTATTTTATATGAAGTTTCTAACATGCACTTTCTATACATAGATCTAGCATATATATTTCACTAAGCATATATACATCAACATCTTTATATGCATATATTTTTATTTAGCATAATGCCAACCTACACATACATATGCATCAAATAGAACTTCATAATTTACTTCGACATACGGGCGACCTAGTCGCTTCGGTAAACACAACCCACCTGTTATCGCGTTCCGATTGCTCGTCGGCACTTGCAATCGGCCTCCCGCGGCATCCGTATCCGGTACGGCCCGACACTGCAATTGCGCCTCAACCGTGCTCCGCTTCGCAGCCCCGAAAATTATAGGTCTTCGGTTTGTTGCCACGAGCCCCCGATTCCATTTTCACGATTTTACGACGTCGCCTCGACTCTCCAGACGGAAACGAAGCTCTACCGTCCATTCCTTCAATATCTTCACAACGGTTCGACAAATCGCCGAACCGACCTCGCCAACGCATTCGGTTACCTAGCAATTAGGTTTACACAGGTTCAATTTAGATCAAACCCACCTAATAGCAAAAATTGCATTTCTAACCTTAGGTTTTCACTATTGCAATTAACCTCCAAATTTATTCATGAATCATGCAATAATCACTTATCTAGCATCAATGGGTTCTACTAAATCTATTTCTAGAGCTTAAGATCAAAACCCTAGAGTTCTACCATTAAAGAGCATCAAAGCTTACCTCAAAAGCTTGCTCCCATGGTGTAGAGAGAGGAGAAGATGATGAAAATCTAACTCCAAGCTTGCTTCTCCACCAAATCCACCTATTTTTGGGAGAGTTCTAGAGAGAGAAAGGGAGATCTCTCTCTCCCTCCATGCATGCGGGTATGTGGGTGTGTGTGTGCGTGTGTGCGGTTTGGGGAGGCAGCACGAAAAAGATGATAAAGGGATTAAATTCCAGTTTTCACCAAACCCCTCTCATCTTATCACTATTTTCATCTGATTTTCAGTTAAGGTTCCGATATTCTTATCTGCTTTTTCGGATGTCCGATTGAGCTCAAATTTGACAGTTATGTTCGTTTTTATATAACCTAACAGAAGAAATTTTAACTCTTCAGTTTCGACCCCGTTTGGTCACTGCGAACTCTACCGAACTGTAATCGTTATCAGATAACATTCGGATATTTATTTCTCATCTTCTGGAAGTCGGAATGGCACGAAACTTTAAATCTAGCCTCGTAAAAATATTCCTGACATACCCTCCAATTTTCATAATTTTCTGACACTGTGCATTTTCAGCTAATTTATCTGCCCGGTTTCTCACAGAAAATTCTAAATCTTCTGTTTTCATTCCGATTTCAGCACAGGTCATTTCAGGCTTATATTTTACTTCTCTAAATCCAATAAAAATAGTATCTCACACTATTTTTATTTATATTCAATTTTAAATTAAAATCTGGTATATTACAGTAAGAAAAGTGATGATTGAAGCAGGCGGCGGGCAAAGTGTCATTAATTACTTTAAGCATAGGCAATTGGCAGATCCTATGTTTTTTATTTTGTGCAGGTAGACCGAGAGAATCGAATGGCAAACTTCTTTTGGAGAGATGGTAGATCAAAATTAGACTATGATGCATTTGGAGATGTTATCATTTTTGATATATACTACATATAGAACTAACAAATATAACATGATTTGTGCTCCATTTGTTGGGATCAATCATCATTGGAAGAATGTGTTATTTGGATGTGCTTTCTTATTAGATGAGACCACCGAATAATTTTTTTGGTTGTTTAAGACATTTTTAGAAGCTATGGAAGGTCAAGAACCCAAGAGTATCTTTACCGATCAAGATCAAGCAATGACAAATGCCACAGGGATTGTATTTCCTAAGTCACGCCATCGACTTTGCCTATGGCATCTTTGGAATAATGCTCAAAAACATCTTGATAGAATTTATGGCAATTCAAACTTTAATGCAAAATTTAACAAGCGCCTTAGTAGATGTGTGGATGAAATGGAGTTTCAATCAGTTTGGGAGGATATGATCAAAACATTCAATCTTCAAGACAATGTTTGGTTAAATAGACTATATGAGATTAGAGCAAAGTGGTGCACTGCTTTGAATGTGGATTTTTTTTCTGCAAAAGTAAAATCCACACAGAGAAGTTAGAGCACAAATAGTGTCTTCCATCAAATTTTCGGCACATCTTTTACTCTTATTCAAGTTATTGAATACTATGAGAGAAAAGCAGAAGATATGTGTCAAGAAAAGCGAGATGAAGACTTTCGTTGCAAAAATGGTGCCCTTTAAAGTGTCATTAGTCATGGAGGAATTTTAGAAAATGCAGCTAATGTCTACACAATTAAGCTTTTTGCAATGTTTAAGGAGGAGTTTCTTGAGGGTGTAGGACTGAATTGCATTGAGGTCAATGTTGAACAAAAGCTAGTCATATAAAAACTCAACAAACCTAGTGAGAAGAAGGTTTTCTCTGTGAAGTTTGACACATCTGATTTTACTATCTCTTGTAGTTGTAAGTTGTTTGAGTCATTGGGATTATTGTGCCGCCATTCTCTAAAAGGGTCCTGCTTGTGAATAATATAAATGCTATACCAACACAGTATATTTTGCATAGCTGGACGAAAGATACAAAAAAGAGATTGATGTGTTATACTACCAAATCATCAAACAAAGATGAAAAATCTGCTCATGCTTTGCGTCTCAGCAAGCTGAACCATCTTGGGCATAATGTTTTTGATCAAGGATTTAAGTGCCCATTATCATGGGCCGTATCTACCGTGCCGTATCGTGCTAAGAAGGTATCGGCACGATATAGGCCCCCGCCAATGGCACAAATTTCAAAATTTTTATTCTTTAAATTAGTAAGTAAATACTCAATAAAGTTCAAAAGATTTGATAAACAATTATAATATTATGTTGCTAAAGAAAATAAATGTTTCATACAATTATGTGTCGGCACATAATTTTTTTGTGACCGGCACGAATCAGCACGGCCCAGCACACACCGTATCATACTGAGCGAAGTTTGCACGATCTGCCCTTATTTTTGATGAAGGCTCATTGACTGTTGAAGGAACAAAAACTGTGAAAGACAAGTCACTGGAGACACTAGAATTGTTTGAAAATAGTTTTGGAAGCTTGAATATATCTGAAATTTAAAAGAAAAATTCGTTTGTGATAGTGCAATTTGTTTTGTTAATGATATACATTCCTTTGATGAGAATATGCAAGTTTTGGATCCTCCATGTGTGAGAAAGAAAGGATTGACTAATGCTCGAATCAAGAGTTAGCTAGAAAATTAAAGAAGGTTAAAAGAAAAGAAAAAAGTAGAGAAACTAGCCATGTATCGCAATCTCATCAAAATCAGAGGCTCGGATCTAGTTCTATTATGCCACAACATGTTGCCACACAAATATCTCAGCTCAATCAAAGACCAATGCTCATAAAACGCAATTCAACTGAAAATATGCATAGTTTTTTTATTTTGATTTGTATGGATACGCAGAAAAGGAAAGATATGAAACTGAAGGAGATGAAATTGTTAAGCAAAAAACAATAGTGGTAGTTTCTTTAATATGTTGAGCTAAACATACAAATATATAATGTTGTCACTATTTCAATTTTTTTTTTGTCTATAGGTTATTTGGGCAAATCATTGTGAAAACTTTTCAAGTACTTGCTGCAAAAGCTTCTATATAATGCTGTCACTTCTATTTTGTATATAAAATTTTATCTTCATTTTGTCCGACTGCGGTTATTTAATTCTTGCTTGTTTTGCAATAAGTTGGCAACTTTGTTGGCGATCTTATTGCTTGGTAACTGTACCTTTGTCCATAGTAGGTAGATCACTTATAGCATGATAAGTTTGATAATTAATATGGCTAGGAAGCATGCAAACTACTGTTAGAATCGAGAGTCGCATATATCCTCTTCATTAATATGTCTTGTCCAATTTTTTCAACTTGTTCTGGTTGCACTCATTGTAGCAAGTCAATAGGTTGCTACTTTATATCTACATTCCAATAAAAATGATATGGTGTTATTTGTTCTCTTTTGACATAAATCATTTAACTTGTCTTCGGATTGCTCCTTTATTAAAGAATTCAAGTTTGAACTAGAAGCTACATGTAATTTTTAGCAAAACCAACCATGCTTTAGCTTGCATAAAATCAATGCATTTAAGCCTCGGATAAAGGTTTTTATAAAGTTCATTGTTAGAATAGTCATCTATACATCTATATCTATACATCTATATCTATACAAATACATTATTTTCCATCAACTTTTGCCATGTGGCAGCACCATATCAATTTTTGCCACGTGGCGGCACCATACATTATTTTCCATCAAAAACTTCACCTAATGTTTCATATTCCTAACTCCCACCTCTCAATTAATGTGATTATGATTTCACCTCCACCCAATACTTCATCTTCCTAACTCCCATATCTCAATTAATATAATCCCTCTTTTATTTTCACACCCCCATTTTCACCCAATGTTTCATATTCCTAACTTCCACCTTTTCAATTAATATGTTTACATGATTCCATCTCCACCCAATATCTCTCAATTAATATGTTTATATGGTTTCATTTCTATTCAATACTTTATTTTTCTAATATATGTGTAAAATAAAGTTTCTTCATACTTTTCTTCACCTAAACATCAAAAACTTCACCTAATGTTTCATATTCCTAACTCTCACATCTCAATTAATGTGATTATGATTTCACCTCCACCCAATACTTCATCTTCCTAACTCCCATATCTCAATTAATATAATCCCTCTTTTATTTTCACACCCCCATTTTCACCCAATGTTTCATATTCCTAACTTCCACCTTTTCAATTAATATGTTTACATGATTCCATCTCCACCCAATATCTCTCAATTAATATGTTTATATGGTTTCATTTCTATTCAATACTTCATCTTTCTAATATATGTGTAAAATAAAGTTTCTTCATACTTTTCTTCATATTGTTTTTTTTTTTTCTTAGCGCACAAAAAGGGCTCATGTTTTGTAGCTTTTGTTATTTTTTTTTTTAATTGTGTGTTGATTGAAATTAGGTTTCCAAGAATCACGACGGAGCACGGCAAGAGAAAACGGTGATAGATTTAGAGTCAGTGAGGGGGAAAAAACAGTGGATGTAGAAGAATCTATACAGGATTGATATGATTGTGATTAAGGAGAAGCTCGATACTAGCGGCAAAGGCGATGTAAGATCGGAATTTGCCTCCCCGATGTCGATAGTGCGATGAAGGTGTATATGGGGTAGAAAATTTTTATTGTTTTTTTCAATATTGTTATGTATAATTTATTTACCAAAATTATAAATTTTACTATATCTATACCTATACCTATTTTATATCTTATATTTGTTTTTATTGAAGTCCCATGTCAAATCAAAATATTTAAAGTTTTTTATTTTATTTATATTTTATATTCTATAGTATCATTCCGCCGTAATGCGCGGATAACTTCCTTAGTATATCAGGATCTTCTTTTCAAATTTTTGTTTTTGTAGTTTTCTCTAAAGCCTTTTTTTAAAAGAAAAGTTGCCGATATTGTATTAATTTATTATCAATATTGATATAAATTATTTTTTATTATATTGCTTCTTATCCATGATTATGAAGTATATGTAGTAAACATATACTATTTAAATTTATTTTTAAATTGTTGTGCTTACACATGTAGGTTGTCTATACATTTTGAATAGTTTATAATAAATCAAATATGAAATTTTTATCTTTCTTATATATTTGTTTCAAATTTTATAAAAATATATAACATTAATATTTTTTATATTTTTTAAAAAAATTTCCCATTAATATTTTTTATATTTTTTAAAAAATTTGCCCGTCGCATCGCACGGGTTACTACACTAGTCATACGAGGTAGTAACAGATTAAATAGGCATGAACCAAAAACAATTATACAAAATTGAAAACTTATAATGGCACGCACCTTCTTTAATTATGTGCAATAAGGTTTGTTCTAAGGACTAGTAAAGAAGGACAAATATGAAATTCGTAAATTTGAGAACTAAAGTGAGAGTTGGTTGAAAGTGTAGTGGCTATTCATATTACTTATGCAAATTTTTATTTATAAATTATCAAATCTATATTGCTAGAGCCCTTCCTAAACAACAGAACATACATAATAGAACTCAAATCAAACCACCACTACTATTGTCTGTAATTAAAAAAAAAGAGCATTCTTTCTAGAATTCTTATATTATACTTTCAATTTGAATGCTTTCCATTACAAGTGACGGGTGCTATCATACAGAGCTCACAAAATAAATTAATCTTTCTAACAAATATAATTATTAAGAGATAAATTCATTTCTAAAGATAAGATGGATTGCGAAAAATCATTTAGAATAATAATATAAATTTGGCCTTTTTAACAAAATATCAAATATAGAGAAAAAGAACAACTTTTTTCTTTGAAGTATTTAATCAAAGAGTCTTTGGGGAGACAAGATTAATGGTATACTTGGAGCGTACATTGCAAAATAATAATAATAATAATACGGTAGAAGAACACGAGATATGCTTGTTGACAATAGATGGAGCACAGGGAGAGCTGGCTTTCGCTAGCATGCTGCTGTACCTTGACCTCAATAGTGAAGATAGTTGTAAAGGAGATAGACTTCATAGTCAATCCTATTTGCAAAGGCACATTATAGTTGGCAAGGCTGGTGGAATCTTGGCGGTAACCAAAGTGGAAGACGCGGTCGGAGTTGGAAAGCATCACTGAGCAAGAGGTGTGTCGTGCGAGAACGTCGGTAGAAGCAATTAGACTAGCATCGCAAAGTCATCGGTGTAGCCGAATTTGTGGTCGGCAACGGCGGCATCAATGGTGGCCTCGACAAGCAACAGGGAGTGTCTTGATCATCTCAATGGAGATTATCGCAAAGTCATCGGTGTAGCCGAATTTGTGGTCGGCAACGGCGGCATCAATGGTGGCCTCGACAAGCAACAGGGAGTGTCTTGATCATCTCAATGGAGATTTTTTCCCCCGTTTCTTATATATGGAGTAATCTGAAAGAAAGATTGGAAACTCCTGCCAAAACTCCGCATCAACTGTCGATAATTTTGAATCCCTGGGCAAACGGCATTAGTGTTGTTTCATTTTTCTTCCGAAATTAATTGGCTGCTAAGGCGTCGCACTATTAGGACTTTTTTGAAAATAACCCTGTGAAATCTCATATTTGCCGAAATAACCCTCTAAAAATTTTATTTGTGAAACTAACCCTATCGCGCGCCACGCCGTAATTTTTTCTATAAAGACGGTGAACGATTCACCGCCTTCGACGCTTTATGAAGACGGTGATTCATCGTTTTTAAGACGGTGAATCGTTCACCGCCTTCATAGAAAATTCTCGACGTGGCCGCCGAGTGACGAGAGGTTAGTTTCACAAATCAAATTTTTAGAGAGTTATTTCGGCAAATATGAGATTTCACAGGGTTATTTTCAAAAAAAGTCCCACTATTATGGGCCAGTGACAAGGGTGGCGTGGTGTGCGCGCTACATACTAGAATTTCTCTAGTGATACAGGGAGTCCTTGGTCGTTTTAAGTTTCGGTTTTGGAGCAAGAGAAAAAGTATTACCGTCAATTCATACATTTCACAATATGGGTACGAGCACTGGTAAAAATTCAGTACGCGCCCTTTACATATATATGTATTTGAATGGTACCATTCTCAAAAGGATTAAATATCTTGGCTGCACAATATGACATAATGTACGTAATCTATACAGATAAACACTTAAACAAGTTGAGTGAAACTCTGCCACGTAATTAAATTTTTAGATTTCATAGCAAGTTCCTTACCTGAAAATACGTTGCCATAAATATCACAGTTAGCTAAAACCAGACTGAAAATTTGGTTTTTCTCAAAAAAATATAAGGAACATATAGTCTATTAGTTTGTTCTAGCATACCACTTTCAATGATCATTTTCTTTTGAAATTAAAACAAAGGGTAATTTTCCCATGCACACTCATTAAAACAAGATGTACATAGAGAAACATCACAAAGATGCTAATAAGCACCTTTGCCATAAAAAAACATACCCTTCCTGTCCCTGATAAGAAACAAGATACAAGTTAACACATGCTCGAAGATTCTTGAAGGGACTATTTAGTCCTCATAAAAGTGTGGAAGAATTTTTTCCAACAAAAGAGTTTTTCATGAAAAATTCTTTTTCAATTTTCTGCCTCTTCGGTTCAAAGAAAAACTAGCTTTTTTGAAAAGCTTTTTTCAGATTTTATGGAAAATTAATGTTTTTGTTTTTCTTAAAAGACGAAAACACTAATTTTCTATGAAATTTGGAAAAAAAAGCTTTACTAATTTTTCTTGAAGCCAAACGGACAGAAAGCTAGAAAAAATGTTTTCTATAGAATACTTTTTTTCTCAAAAAACTATTTTCCCACACTTTTCTAAGGCGCCAAACAGCGCCTTAATAATTGTGTGATAATGATGCAAAAAAGACTTTTTTTTCCTCATATTTGAATCTCAATACAATACTTAAAGAGTTCTACAGTGAAATAAGTGCTTGTTCATCTGTATAATCTAAGCACTAAAAGGACACATTGAGAATGTAAAGATGATGATAGTGTATCCTAAGATAACATGATAATCAATAGGGCCGTGTAATAGATATCATGGTGACTGTTTTGCTGGGATGTGATCTTTGCTTCCTTATTTGACTTACCAGAAGCTGTTAGCTATCAATATCTCTAGAAGCCAACGAAAATATCTGACCAATTGCCTCCAGTGCAGAAATATTCCAACTCTCAGCATGCCTAATGATCTGAAGAAATAAGATCAAGATAATATATAATTCAGATTGTACCAGTTGCATCCTTTGTAACAACTCACCAGAAAGATAAGGAAAAAAACACTATGCACCTTGAAATCTTTGCCTAAATCATACGTGGTTTGTCCTCCAATGGCAATGAGCGGCCTCCAAGGAAATTTTAAATATGTCCTGGAGATAGCATAAGAAATAACATAACCTGAATTTCAATTCCAGAATAGCTACTTCTAGTCAAGTGCATTGTATGCGACGATAGAATGTATATGTTAGGTAGAGTAGCTACAAGAAATTAATGTAACACCTTGAAGCTTTGATCGTGTTGGAGGCATGGACTAGCAAAGGTATTCAAGAGGCATAAACTGTTATTGCACTGTACTGGATGTTATGGAAGAAGCAATTTTCACACTATTGAGTTTTATGAGACGAACTGAGAAATAAGTGAAAATTAAGAGGAAAGGAAAATGTTAAATATAAAAACACAAAAAAATCATTCTCTACCACCTCGAGCTTTTGGAATTAATGGTTAATTCTTTCGATCCACAAGTGGTATTAGAGTTGGTGGCGCAGGTCCGATTCCCACATGCTATATTAATGGTGTAGGTATTGGAGCGAGAATTGTTGGCTAAAATAGGTCTATCTTTCTATCCCGTGACAATGGCCCTGGAGACTAACAAGTTGAGTTGGGTTGCATACAATAAGTTCAAAGAGACTGATATACAATAGACTTAATGGCAAGAGACTCAACAATAAACCAAACATTCAGGTGGGTTAAGTCAAGTCGAAGTCCGTGGGCACTGTTGTTAAGCCCTTAAGTGAGATGAATGCGCTCTTCCTATTAGCACATGCTTTTGGTATAGTTAGTTAGCACTTACAATCCACAAGTCAGCTTAGGTGTTTCGAGAAAAGCAGTTGTTTCATTTAATTTAATAAAAAATAAATGAAGGATGGTCATATTTGGTTTCATCTTTCCTTTTTCTTGTGCAATAATATTGGAAGACCCTTCTAGATTATCGGTGGCCTATGAACAGCATATTTTTCATTAAATCGTAGTGATACACAAAAAAAATTGAAGAGTTTTTCTAGATAGCACCACTTAAATCCACAACTTAGAAAGAGCAAAACTCGAGGACTTGAAATGTGCAAAAAAGTATACATAGAAAAAGAAATTAGAGAATCGCACAGAACCTGAGTTTCCATGTTGCTAAAATGAAGTTTATTTCATAGTTGCCACCCTGCACAATAAGTGACGAAAATATTACAATAATAGTAGGAGCATAACATCAGTCACAATCTCTTGCATAAAGTTAGAATACACAACAGTTGTATTCATGTCTCAAAATCCTAATAATCAATATAATTAGTTTGGAAAGAATCAAATTAAATGAATGACATCAAGCATTCAATGTAAAATAATACTGTGCTCACCTCATACTTAGAAGGAAATAAACACAAATACTTGCAGGCTGATCTCAATCCTTAATATTTTTTTTTTTCCATTTGCGGGACAATTTATTGTTGCAACCTTAACCATAGAAAAAGGCTCGTGTCTAGGAAATTTTTTTAACAACTGCTTTATTTTTCTTGACTTTATCTTAATGATCAAAATGACTTTTGGCTGCTTTTGATGACTCTGCAAAAAGCAGGATGGTCCAAACTTGATAGGATCAGTTTAGAAGAAACTAGCCCAGCAAAAGAGCTAGCTAAATCCTACGGGAGACCTATCAAGGCAGGTCTTTGCTAGACAAGTTTTCTTTTGTATATAGCATAATGGCATTTATTTGGACCATAAAGTTTTCTTATGCAAAAGAAGTATGAGTATCTTAAATAGCTCATGATGCATGAGGCCTGCAGAGAATCCATAGAATGCATGTAAAGCATGTAGAGCCGCCCCAAATCAAGAAGACGTGTTAGTGCCACCATAACTACTTCGTGCGCACACACACTAACCCTTAGAGTAATTAGGTCTAGGAGTTCACATCAAGGAAAAAGTAAAGATGCTAAGTTTCACTTTGCTAAGTATTGGTTAACATCCTAAACAAGGGCCTTCACTTGTATAAGGCATCACAGATTTCAGGTAGAGTGAAGCGCTTCTGCCGACCTTAGCTTTGGCATGTAGAAGCTCTTAGTTTTCTCTCCATTTCTAGGTAAAAACGTACGGAACTTACATGAACTATGGACCATTTTGAGTCGGCTACCCAACCTTTTAAAATTTTGATTTTACAACCCAACCTTTAAATTCTTTTAATAAAAGTCAGCTACCGGAAGTTTGACTTCAAATTTCAAGTTAATTACTTTAATAAATTTATAGTTGCGACAATTGCATAAAGTATGCTAACTAAACCTGTACAGATTAGTAACCAATTCAAATCTTGAAGTCAAAATGTCATTGACTAAATCAAATCAAACAAATTCAAAAGTTGGGTAGTAAAATCAAAATTTTTAAAGGTTGCATAGCCGACTCAAAATAGTCCATATAGTTCAGGTAAGTTCTACACATTTGTACCTATTTAGTATTTAGAAAAGTCATTTTTGGGTGTGTTTATGTTGAATAAATTCCTCTATTCAACATGTCCTGTATTAGATCTTATATTTTACTCTATTTGCTTTCGGGGTCTTATCATGTAAATTGCTCAATTACATAATATATTTTATGCTATAGAGAAAAGAACCCTAAGTCTTTCCCCCTGCCATCCTTCTCAACTCTTTCATCACAGTATCAGTCTATCAGAGTTGGTGGTCCAAAGTTCGAATCTCAGTAAACTCCGAGCATTATTAATTGAGGATTGGATAAATAAAAATAACATTTGTAATAACTTGAACTTTGGAGACTAACGGTTGTCCTACATCATTTCACAGCGTATCAGAGCATTTTCTAATCCCAAAATTCTAATTTAATGTAACGACCCAGCCCACAAGCAACAATAACTCGTTGGGCCCAAACCACCGGCCGAAAATGCTTAAGCCCAGTTATTATTACTAGTGTCTAAGTCTCTTATAAACCCAGTGACAATCCCATTCCCATCCGATATGGGACTATTGGGGTGTCACAGACTCCCCCGTTAAGGCCCTGACGTCCTCGTCAGTCCAATCACACACAGCCCAAGATCACCAGATAATGTGAGACTCATCTCGCTAGCCTTTGTTATACAGACCTTGGCATAGCCAGCCACCTAGTCATTCAAACTCCGGTATAGCCTATCACCTTGTCTTTCAGATCCTGACTCAGCCGAGACTCGTCACACATTGCTGGCTGGTGAACTGGCTCTGATACCAAATGCAACGACCCAGCCACAAGCAACAATAACTCGTTGAGCCCAAACCACCGGCCCAAAATGCTTAAACCTAGTTATTATTACTAGTGTCTAAGTCTCTTATAAAACAATGACAACCCCATTCCCATCTGATGTGGGACTATTAGGGTGTCACATTTTAATCCTGATTGTAATCAAGGTAAGATAGAACCAATAAAAAGAAACCCAAAAAAAAAATCCCAAACCATATACAATTGGACCTTCCTCTTCATTGCAACCCCCACCCATCTTCCTCCTCCAGCACCGTCGACTTCTTTAGCTGTGACGCCCCAACTTCCCAGGGGGTCACCCATCCTAGGACTACTCCCGTCCTAGCACGCTTAACTCTCTTAACTTCTTGGGTCTTGCCACCACCCAAAATGCTTAAGCCGGGTTAAGAGTTTAGCCCTATTATATCTCATATATAGGACTATCTGGGGTCTCACAATCTCCCCACCTTAAGCCCTGACGTCCTCGTCAGGCTCAGACTCATAAGTACCAGGCGATGTGAGACTCGTCTCGCTAGCCCGTCATCCGCACTCGGCTCACCCGAGACTCATCTCACACTTTCTACGGTAATTGGCTCGATACCATCCGTGACGCCCCAACTTCCCAGGGGGTCACCCATCCTAGGACTACTCCCATCCTAGCACGCTTAACTCTCTTAACCTCTTGGGTCTTGCCACCACCCAAAATGCTTAAGTCAGGTTAAGAGTTTAGCCCTATTATATCTCATATATAGGACTATCTGGGGTCTCACATTAGCCGCCAATCCTACAATCATAGTCACCCATCTCCTTTCATCCTCATTGCCTTCTACTAACTGCGGTTGTTGCTCACCCTATATTATTGTCCCACCGCTCATTTCTCTTTGACCCACTGCTGCCTTAGTATCATACATCAACACCTCTCATGTCCACCTTCAACATCGCCTTCCTTTGCTTTCCACCTTCAACATCAGTGCCTTCCTTTGCCTTCAACGATGCCGCTCTTCTGTGCTAAAGTTGTTGTATAATAATCTCAAGTACAAAAGTCCTTTTTTGCTATTAATGTTATTTATACACAACAATATATCATATGATCTTATTATGAAGTTTTGCAATATTTTAAATTGTAATATTATTTTTCCGAGACTTAGTTTATAGTGGGTTGCATTATTGTGATAAAATATGTCCACAAAGGGTTCGGGAATGACCAGGGGTAAGATCACTACTACATCTTGCGAATCAAAGATGAGTGTTGCAGTGATTGGTTCACCGCCTATCGTAGTTCTTTGAGCGAGAGGAGTAAAACATGAAGGCGGTGAACCATTTGCCGCTTTCACATGAAAGCAACAAATGGTTCACCGTGTTTATCTGCCTCCACCGCCCAACAACTCTAACCCTAATTTTACAAATATCATTTGTATAGGTCTATTATTAGAATAAAATGTTTGGAGAAGGTTAGTAGACCAAAATCCGATTTGTTTTCATAAAATTCTAAAATTTTGTTACTACATTATTCAAATGTGTAGATCATGTTAAACGGTGTCGATCAACTCATAATCGAAAACAGAATGGATAGCACAACAGGTTTTACTGCTCATAGTGTAATAGTATTACGCATGTGTTTATGTATAAAACTACGATTAGGCACTAAGGTCTCAAAGTATCAATTTTGTTAGGATTTGGTTAGATTTGTAATTGAATCCTAGTTAGATAAGATTAATATTTAAATCTGTTGGAGATGTATTAAGATTTAAATATTAATTAGAGGATAAACCTAATCGGATTAGGATTAATATTTAAATCTATTAGAGATAAATTAAGATAGATTTAGATATTAATTAGAATAGAAATCCTAAATATACTAGGATTTGTGTACATTATGGATGGAGCATTATAAATAATGCATTAGAGGTTTTTTTGAGAAGGGTGGTACGGAAGCCAAGTAAAAAGGTGGCTGTGTGGTGGCCTTGGGTGTGCCGTACCAGGAGAGAGAAAAAGAGAGAGCATGCTAGGAGAGTGCACCTAGTGCATGGGTGCATGTGAGGATTGTCTTCTTTGTAGTCTTATAGAAGACGAGAGAAGGGTAGAAAAGATTCAAGAAAGAGGGCTCGGGTTGTAGCTACTCTGTGCGTAAGAGAGTCGTGTGTAATCTTCTCTTATTTAATGAATTTTATTTTACCCGCATATTTTTTTTTTTTTTCTCTTTTTTTATGATTGTATCAGCTTTTGCTGAGGAGACGGGTTTATGGTAAAAATACGATTCGACGCTTTCGTTGCGGAATCCCAACAATTGATACTGAATCCACAGTAGTCGGTATCGGAGCGGGTTGCGGATTCACGAGATCCCAGACGGGCGAGTACCGGATTCCCAACAATTGGTATCAGAGATAAAGATTACCGATCTGCGGAAGAGATCGATGGAGATGGCCACGAAATTCGAAATTGAGAAGTTCGACGGCAAGAACAATTTCGGTTTATGGCAAATTAAAGTACGGGCAATCCTCGTACAACAAGAATTAGACGAGACGTTGAACGGGAAGGAGGTGAAGCCGGCGGAGGTCACGGATGCGGCATGGACGAAGATGGAGCGGAAGGCGTTGAGTACGCTTCATCTATCATTAGCAGATGATGTTCTTTACAACGTAACCGGCGAGACGACACCGGCAAAGTTGTGGAAGAAATTGGAAGATCTGTACATGACCAAATCTTTGACGAACAGGTTGTATCTGAAGCAGCGACTGTTTACGCTGCGGATGCAGGAAGCGGCGAGCCTACACGAGCATCTGAACGAGTTCAACAAGGTGGTAGCCCAGTTGACTAGCATCGGAGTCAATCTGGATGACGAAGATAAGGCGCTGATTTTACTATCTTCGCTACCGGCGGCATATGAGCATCTGGTGACCACGTTGCTTTATGGCAAGGAGACCATAAGCGTGGAGGTGGTCACGGCGGCACTTCTCTCGAACGAGATGCGGAAGATGACTCAGGAGTCCGGCACGTATAGCCGGGATACTGCTTTGATGGTGAGAGCGAAGAAGGAGGTGACCGGAGATCGACAGAAGAAGTCACTATCCGAGATAGAGTGCTTTTATTGTCACAGGAAAGGACATATAAAGCGCAATTGTCGGAAACTTCCGGATGATCTGAAGGAGTTGAAGCGGCAGAAGGAGAAAACTGTCGTGAACCAGGACGAGACGGTATCAGCGACGGCGCAGGCGGTAGAATCGGAGATGTTCGATCCTGACGTGCTATATGTGGCGACCGGAGGTGCGAATATTTCGGATGATGCGTGGGTGCTCGATTCGGCGTGTTCCTTTCACGTATGCCCAGAGAAGGAGTCTTTTGCCACCTATAAGGCGATCAACAGTGGAAAAGTTCTAATGAGGAACGGGACGGCGTGCAAAGTTTTGGGAGTCGCACGGTGAAGATCCGAATGCACGATGGGGTCGTGAGGACGCTGACGGGTGTTCGACATGTTCCTGGATTGAAGCGGAATTTGATCTCGTTAGGCGCGTTGGACTCGAAGGGTTGCGATTTTTCGGCTTCAGGTGGAGCTATGAGAGTCCGAAAGCGAGATCGGGTCGTGTGCGAGGCGAACAAGCGTGGGAACTTGTACGTTCTGAACAGGAGCACAGTCAGAACGAGAGTGAAGACGGTTTGGGTTCCAAAAGTTCGCGGAGGTGAAGTCGTTCGAGTGGAGCGACGGACGCGCGACATCGAGCGGAGGAGACAAGCTCAAGGTGGAGCTTGTACATGGTGAGCTCGACGCAATGACGATTGAAGATTACAAATCAAACCAAGGTGGAGATTGTTAGGATTTGGTTAGATTTGTAATTGAATCCTAGTTAGATAAGATTAATATTTAAATCTGTTGGAGATGTATTAAGATTTAAATATTAATTAGAGGATAAACCTAACTGGATTAGGATTAATATTTAAATCTATTAGAGATAAATTAAGATAGATTTAGATATTAATTAGAATAGAAATCCTAAATATACTAGGATTTGTGTACGTTATGGATGGAGCATTATAAATAATGCATTAGAGGTTTTTTGAGAAGCGTGGTACGGAAGCCAAGTAAAAAGGTGGCTGTGTGGTGGCCTTGGGTGTGCCGTACCAGGAGAGAGAAAAAGAGAGAGCATGCTAGGAGAGTGCACCTAGTGCATGGGTGCATGTGAGGATTGTCTTCTTTGTAGTCTTATAGAAGACGAGAGAAGGGTAGAAAAGATTCAAGAAAGAGGGCTCGGGTTGTAGCTACTCTGTGCAGAAGAGGAGTCAGGTGTAATCTTCTCTTATTTAATGAATTTTATTTTACCCGCATATTTTCTGTTTTGGTTTTTTCTCTTTTTTTATGATTGTATATGCTTTTGCTGAGGAGACGGGTTTATGGTAAAAATCCGATTCGACGCTTCCGTTGCGGAATCCCAACAATCGATACCGGATCCACAGCAGTCGGTATCGGAGCGGGTTGCGGATTCACGAGATCCGGTACCGGGGCGAGTACCGGATTCCCAACAAATTTAGTTTAATTGGATTAGCCCTGAAACTCGAACTTTGCTGTACTTATCCGTTGACTCAACTAACTGCTTATTTTTTCTTACTCGACCAATCATCCAGCATTACTATTATATATTTAGTTTTCTTTTTTTTCCCCAAAAAATTTTTGTTTGGAGGACGTGCACTTTGCTCACAACTAGCTTAATGGGGGTGGCCCAAACAAGAAAAAGTGTGCAATTAACAGGATATCTATGAGCATTTGGGAGCATTGAACCCTAATCTTTGGTTCTTTACGTCCCTTACGAGCCATCACCCAAACTCAGGTGTTGCTCGCTGAAACCAGATAATCCTCACCATAGGATCTATGGTCAACAAAAGGCAGAGTGAGCTGAAAAAATTATTTTTCTTTGTTTCTTCATTTCCTTTTGGACAAACATTAATATATCCCTCTAAACTTTAAAAAAGATTATATACCTAAACTTTCTCAACTATACCCTTCCAATTAAGCATCCATCAACCTTTGTTAAACTTATTTGCTAATTCCTCTCTAATCTCTCTTCTTTTGCCTCCAAATTGCTCAAGTTTGCTCAACGCCTATTTCCACAGTTAATGATGTTGAGGTACAAGTTGAAGCTGAAAAGATTCAACAGGCTCCTACACTTATTGGAACCATTGATCACCTTCAATCTTTTGGAAGTTAAAACTTTAGTAAAGATGTATAAAACTTACATGAACTATACACCATTTTGATTCGACTCCAACCTTTCAAAATTTTGATTTTAGTACCCAACCTTTCAATTTGTTTGAATCAAGTGATTTGATGGCTTTTCGAATACAAAATTTAAGTTAATTGCTTACTTTAATGAATTTATAGTTACGTAAATTGCATAAAATATACTAACTAAACCTGTAAAAATAAACGATGCATTTAAATTTTGAAGTTAAAAATCCACTAATTGGCTCAAATCAAGTAAATTAAAAGGTCAGCTAGTGAAATCAAAATTTTTAAAGGTTAGGTTGTCAGATCCAAAAGGGTGATAGTTTAAGTTTCATACATTTTTACCTAAAACTTTTGATCTCCTTCTATACGCCATCTATGATTTTATTCGAAAAGAATAGTGATTTGTCCTATTATTTCTGTTTCTTGATGCTTTAGATAATCTAGATTATCCCAAAATATATATGAACAATCTTGCTTGGAGGGGCTCCAATAAGAAGAGGCACATGTGTGTGTGTGTGTGTGTGTGTGTGTGTGTGTGTGTGTGTGCGCGGGTGTGTGTGTGTGTGTGTGTGTGTGTGTGTGTGTGTGTGTATGTGTGAGAGAGAGAGAGAGAGAGAGAGAGAACCAGCTTGTATGAGTGGTCACTGCCCTTACAATTGTTATTAGTTAGAACAAGCAATTTTTATAGGATTAGTAGGAATAATGGTGTAGCTAGAGAGTTTTAATTTAGAAGGTTGTTTAGGTGAACTAATATCCTGATAGAAAAGTGATGCCATTATAACTACATTAGCCCATAAACAGATTGCTCAGTTAAATGCAGCCAAAAAGAAAAGAAAAACCCCTTCCTCTTTGTTAGAGCCCAGCCCCCTAATATTTTCCCGCGCACCTCATCTTCAACCTTGCAACAGACAGGGAAAGTAGTGGGGATTTTAATGAAGACTGATAGCCATTTAACTGGAACAGTATTTTTATGAGGTACAAAAGATTTAACGGGATAGACTATTTTATTGTTTAGAGGGATGCATAATTTACGTAAAAATTTTGGAAGGATATACTAGCAACTAAACCTTTTAATAAAATTAAGGGTTAATTCTAAAAATAGTTCTTCACCTACGTTCTAAAACACTACCTTTTTACTAGGCTTTAAGAACTAACGAATACTCACCTAACCCAGCAAGAAAGTATAGATCTATACATTTATAGGATAATTTTGAAGGGTTTAGTATTGGATAATTATTTTCCCTGATTTTGACCCTCGATTTCATTAATCCAATAACCAAGTGAGAAACGACAAGTAGATTTTCTAGATCTATCTCTTGTGAAAGTTGAAGAGTTATTTGAAAGAATTTTATTTTTATCCTACCATTAACCCTAATTTTATCTAGACTCTAGTCTCACAACGTTTCTTATGACAATTTAGTAAGTAATTTACTCAACCTTGGTCGTAACTATATTGTAAGAGTAAAATATGTTGTAGTTAACAAGTAGAACTTCTCATACTTGAAGGCATACTTACAGATTCAATATTTTCGGCAAGCAACAAAATTGTCTTAAACATGAGTTTCCTTGGTGGCAATAGATACCTTCTCAATCGCCTCTAGTTCAAGAGATGGACAATCAAAGAAAGGTACAAGCAAGTCCAGATTTCGCGAGTACAGATCTCTACCTAAGAAAAACAAAGATAAACATTAATAATTTGTTTTTGGTGATAGATACCTTCTCAATCTCTTCTAGTTCAAGAGACTGGCCATCAAAGAAAGGAACAAGCAAGTCTAGATTTTGCGAGTACAAATCTCTACCTATGAAAAACAAGAATTAACATGAATAGTTTTACCCAATTAATGATTCTATTCCAATCAATATATTGCAGAAATCTGGTTGTAGATTTCAGCTTCAAATATAGTCTTTGATCTAAATCATATTCATATCATATTCATATCAGACCTCGATTCTAATTATCAGCTGATTAGATATATCTAGGCATCAAAAGTTAAGAAAGAAATGAAACCGAGGCACTTGAAACCAAGCAAAGACTAACCTATCTCATTTTTCATTCACAATTTAGTCTACTTTTATACCTCCTAACAACTGAATGCCCCAATTCCAAGACCCTGTGTAGTACACCGAATTTTTTTATACAGAAGCAAGTGTCAATAAAAATAGTGTGAGAAAGATAATTCAGGAATGATCTGTGGTGAAATTGGAATATAAAAAGGAAGATTTGGAATTTTTATAAGGGCTTATATTTCATATGAAAAATTCAGAGTGATGAAAAATTATGAAACTTCGGAAAGTTGACTATACTATTTTTCTAAGGTCAGGTTTAAAGTTTCACGTCATTTGGATACTCGAGCAGTGAAAACGGATTCTAACAGTAATTTGATAAAGACTTTAACCGTTAGAGCTTTCGGTGACCTAAAATTATTCAAAACTAAATAGTTAAGGTAAAATACTTCTCATTAATTTTAATCGAGTCTGTCCATCAAATTTGAGTATAAACCGACATACAAAAGAGCTCCAACTGCACGTATCATATCAGAATTGGACTAACGTTAGAATACTCGAATTGTTGGGAACCTTTTAGCATTTTGTGCATTATTAGTGGGTGATAGGGGACTCCTCCATTCTCCTTCCTCTACCTCTTCTTCTTCGTGTTTTAGAGAGAGAAAAAAAGAGAAAGAGAGCGAAAGACCGTGGGTGATCCAAGGAGGGAGTCGAGAACGCGGACGTGTGTGATTTTTCAGACACATCAGTTTGGATGTTAGTATTTTAAAAATATTTTTGGTTAATTCGAATTTTCGAGGTACAATTTTCGGATGCTTCTAAGAGTAGAAATTGGATGGGATTGTTAGTGAAATTGAGGTTCGTAATCAGATTTATGCATGATTTAGGAGCCGAATTTTCATGACATTGACTACGGGATTTTACAAGCAAATTGTGGTGGCTATGGTTGCTGAGGGTCAGAGGCTGTAGCAGAGCGCGTTGTCGTCCCGTCGCCCTTTCTTTTCCAGGATTAGCGATTTAGGTGGGTTCCCTGATATGTTTGACAATCGGATTATGGATAGGTGTATGATATACCATGATCAGGGGTTCCTTGTAATGAATGTTGACTTAGGAGTCTTATTTTATTATGCATGTTGTCTGCCACGAATGAAACCGGCCCCGCCGTAGGTTGCTTTTTCTAGGGCGAATGGTCATTCATTGTAGAGTTTTAAATTTTGTTTGAGTTTTGTTTTGAAATCAGGATTATAGGTTCATGGCTTCCAACAGACTCAAGAATCTGTTAATTACCCCACACTTTCAGTGTTAAGAAACCCTCGATTAAGAGACCAAATATAAATGCTGATAATAAAAGAGACAAAACGGGCAAATAAAATTTTATTGATATGATTTGCCGTTTACATGGCTTAAGCAGGAGCATACCCCCACTGTATATAGATTTCATAAGACTAGGATACTTAATCTAGCGACCTGGTGGCCGATAGAAGTTGTGATGCTCAGTTTAATGACAGAGCGGTCGGATTCACCTTGGTTATATGTTCCAAGGTGGAGATGTGACCAAACCCTAAGTATATGTATTGAGGTGGTCTAATGCTCAGTTTGAAGACATGGCGGTCGGGTTCACCTTGGTTATATGTTCCGAGGTGGAGATGTGACCGAACCCCACGTATATGTATTGAGGTAGGTCGAATTACCCGAAAGTGGCTAATTCCTGAGTATATGTATCAGGATTAACCGAGTACCATTCTAGTTATTTGTGCTAGAATGAAGATTTGACTAAGCCCTAAGTAAATGTATTAGGGGTAGTCGGATGAACTCTAAGTATTTGTATTAGAGCTCGATCGGGTATGAAGCACACTAGACCCTAAGTACATTTACTAGGGCTAGTCGAGCATGATTTGACTTCTACTCTAGGTATATGTGCTAGAGCAAAAGATTGACTAAACCCTAAGTATATGTATTAGGGTTAGCCGAATGAACTCTAAGTATATGTATTAGAGCTCGATTTGAATTTGGGTTTAGTTTAACGACGTTTCGGTCATTTGAATTTAGGTTTAGTTTAAAGACGTTTCGGTCATTTGAGTTTGGGTTTAGTTTAAAGACATTTCGGCCATTTGAGTTTGGGTTTAATTTAAAGACGTTTCGGTCATTTGAGTTTGGGTTTAGTTTAAAGACGTTTCGGTCATTTGAATTTGGGTTTAGTTTAAAGACGTTTCGGTCAAAATTGGATTTGGGTTTAGTTTAACGACGTTTCGGACGGAATTGGATTTGAGTTTACTTTAACGACGTTTCGGTCGGAAGTGGATTTGGGTTTAGTTTAACGACGTTTCGGTTGGAAGTGGATTGGAGTGTTCATGAAAATTGGATTTGGGTTTAGTTTAACGACGTTTCGGTCGGAATTGGGATGTTCATGAAAGTTGGATTTGGGTTTAGTTTAACGACGTTTCGGTCGGATGGGTTTGGGTTTAGTTTAACGACGTTTCGGTCGGAGGTTATGGACTTGGGTTTAGTTTAACGACGTTTCGGTCGAAAATGGATTTAGGTTTAGTTTAACGACGTTTCGGTCGGGGGTTCTGGACTTGGGTTTAGTTTAACGACGTTTCGGTCGGAAGTGGATTTAGGTTTAGTTTCACGACGTTTCGGTCGGAAGTGGACTTGGGTTTAGTTTAACGACGTTTCGGTCGGCTGAAATTGGAATGTTCATGAAATTAATTCATGCCAGGAACCCATTTATAAAGTTCATTGAATTAATTCATGATAGGGCCATTTAGAGAGCCCATTGAATAAAATTCATTTATGATAATGAACCATTTGGAAGGCCCATAAAATTAATTTATGACAAGGAGAGCCCAAGAAATTAATTCAGAATTAATTCATGATTAATTCTTGATAATGGACCCCATTTTGCAAACCCGTGAAATTGATTCGTAGAATTAACTGATGATGGGGGTCCATTTGGAAAGCCTAAAAAATTAATTCATAGAAAGCCCATGAATTTGATTTGGGTTGGAGGTATTTGGATGACATAGGTTTATTGGGTTTTATTTGTGGACTTTGAATTTCGAAATTTTATTTGTGGGTTTTGGGATTTTGGGTTTTGGATCTTTATTCGTGAACTTTGGGTTTTGGGATTTTTATTTATGGGCTTTGGGATTTTTGCGATTTTATTTGTGGGCTTTTGGATTTTTGGGCCTTGGATCTTTATTTGTGTACATTGGGATTTTGGGTTTTGGATCTTTACATGTTTTGGGCCCTGAACCCAAATCTGCAAGTGGACTGAAATAACTCTTGGATTTTATATGTACTAGGCCCAACTCTGCAGGTGGCCTGAGACGGATTTGGGCTTTAGTGTTCTGGACCCACATCTGATTTTGAATTAATTGTGTACATGGGCTGGATTTCGGGTTCAATATATTTTGGACCTTGGGCCGGAATCTGTATATGGGCTCTGCATGTGGGCTCCACATCATTTTTTGATTGCTTATGGAATTGGGCCCATGATGATTGAACCACTTTCAAAATAAAACAAATTCAACTTTTTTTTTTTCTTTTCTTGTGTTTTTTCTTTCTTTCTTTTCTTTTTTGTTTCTTTTTTTTCTTTTGCTGACTGTGAGAGGGAAATCCAACTCTCTCTCTCTCTCTCTCTCTCTCTCTCTCTCTCTCTGTGTATACGAATCAGAGAGAGAGAGGAAACCAATTTTTGTTTCCTTTTTTTCTTTTTCTTCTTTTTTTTTTGCTGACTGTGAGAGAGAGGAACCCAACCCTCTCTCTCTTTGTGTACACGAAAACCGAGGGAGAGAGTAGTACCAATAATTTTTTTTGCTTCTTTTTTTCGTTGACTGTTAAGGGAAGTCTAAATCCCTTCTTATTTTTCTTATTTTCTTTTTTTATTCTTTCTCTTTTTTATTTATTTATTTTTTGACTGTCAGAGGGGTGTGCTTTTTTTTTATTCATCATTTTTCTTTTAATACATGAAATTTCGTCTCCTTTTTTTTTAACAAAATTGATCACGTCGCACGATACGATCAAATCGAACGAAAATGACGAGTCAGAACCCGTCCATTTTCTTATTATCGTTATCGTGTTTTATTTAAATACGCGAAATTTAATCGTGTCGAGCCTATCACGAAGATGGCCGCACGGTTTATCCCCTCAATCATGTCGAGCCTATCGCGAAGATAGCCGCACGTTTTCGTTTTCGACCATGTCGAGCCTATCGCGAAGATGGCCGCACAGTTTTCGTTTTCGACCATGTCGAGCCTTTCGCGAAAATGGCCGCACGGTTTAGTTAACAAAGTATCCGATGCTTGTTCGACTGTGTCGAGCCTATCACGAAGATGGCCGCACGGTTTAGAGATTAATCATGCATACGTACGGCGAAAGTAACGATTCGATGTTCGATTTGATCGGTTCGAAACCTATCACGAAGAAGGTCGGGTTGATCAAACCAACAAACGAATCGCACTTACGACGTTCGTATGCATGTGTATCTCTTATCGTCGTAGAAGTCGTTGTCGCTGCCGTAGAAGTCGTCGCCGTTGCGTCGTCGTTAGAGTCGAAGCCCCTTTTTCTTTTTTCTTTTTTTCTTCTTTTTTTTTGTGCTGTGTTCGGATTAGGAGGGGTGCACATGGCACCCCCCTCTGGCAGCAAGCCCAACTTGTTGTACCCGAGAGAGAGAGAAGAAGGGAAAGAGAGCAAGTTTTTTTTTTTTTCTTCTTCTTCTTCTTTTTTTGTCCTTCAGATCTCTTTCTTCTTCTTTTTTTCAAATCCTTTTCTCCTCTTTTTCTTTTTTTTAAATGCTTCTCTCACCCATTTTAATATAAGAGGCAAAGAAATAATTCCCATTTGGGAATGATTTAAAAATCAGTTAATTGAGGAAATAAACCTCAATCAACTAATTATACCACTTCTATTTTATTTTTAAAAGCTTTCCTTTTTTTTTGTAACGAGCGGGTGGGATATTTTCCTTCCTTTTCTTTTTATTTCTTTCTATTTTTTTTTTTTTTCGAATCTAAGTAGAATATGATATCTACTCTACTTAGTCTATATACTTTTTTATATATACATCCTTCAATTTTTTTTTTTCAACCCGAACACATGTTAGTATAGGAGTTTTGGGCATTCAATTGTGATTATGTGAGAGTATGGGTAAGTGATTATGGGTTTCATTTTATTATGCACTTTGTTATGTGAGTCGTAAATTATTGGTAATCATATGTGGTTATGTGGGATATGTATATATGTCATGGGGCAGTGTGATTATGCCATGGGACAGTGAGATTGAAATATTATATTATTTCATTTAGCCTTGGAGTACTTGTGGACATGTTGGATATTAGTACTGTGACTTGTGAGTTGATAGATTCTATGATTTTGTAGCAGGATGTTATTAAGATGCATGCAAGTG
This sequence comes from Aechmea fasciata, assembly GCA_025177825.1. NCBI lineage: Eukaryota > Viridiplantae > Streptophyta > Magnoliopsida > Poales > Bromeliaceae > Aechmea > Aechmea fasciata. The sequence continues at coordinate 4,770,417 of CM045946.1, forward strand.
GGTATGACACTTTAGTTGCTTAACTGGATAGTAGATTATTTGCCCTAAACTGCTAAGTTCCTATTTGTCGGATCGTTGGCGCTAACCATTAATCCCAAAAGCTCGAGTTGTTAGAAATACGCAACCAATTTACTTAAAGCGTATAGATTCAGCGCCCACGGGTCTCAATTGTGACTCGGCCTACCCGGCCTTACGCCACTTCGAATATGACTAGACCTACCCAACCTCACGCCATTTCGAACGTGACTCGAACCAACATGGCCTCCCGTCACGGCAAGATGCTAGCTCATTTAAGCAAACAATCCTCCCTCCAAAGACCTACACACATTTGCAGCATGCGGGAATCGAACCGGCGACCTCTGGATCTGATACCACTTGTCAGATCATTGGCGCTAACCATTAATCACAAAAGCTCGAGTTGTTAGAAATACGCAACCAATTCACTTAAAGCGTATAGATACAGCGCCCACGAATCTCAAATGTGACTCGGCCCACCCAGCCTCACGCCACTTCGAACATGACTAGGCATACCCAGACTCACGCCATTTCGAACTTGACTCGGCCCAACATGATCTCCCGTCACAGGGCAGGATGCTGGCCCATTTAAGCCAACACTATTGTTGATAGACATTGATATTTATAGACTATTGCATTATACATACTAGGATGCATACGACTAGTATAATGGGTTAACATGTTAGTAATAAATAGATATGGACATTGAGAGATATTTGATTTTATTATAGTGACATATGAGTTAGCGGATACTCTATGATTGTGCCGAGGGCATTGGGATGATTACTTGTGACCTTTTTGATCATTGTATAGACTATATAGCCTGCAGAGCAACATTGAGCTTGATAAAGATATGCTATGATACTCGCTAGGGGTTGATTCCCTTTGAGTGCAGCTCCGAACGCTGGCTAGCTATAGCAGATATTTGCCCTTGGAATGACGAGCCACCTGCGGAGTGGTGATCAGGTTAAGGGCAGAGCCTACGTGTTAACGACGCACTTGTGAGAGTGCAGTCTGGGCAGTAGGTAGGGCACAGACTTGACCAGACCTATGAGTCGGTCATTGTGATTGGATACTATTACTGTCTTTATTTATTAATATTAGCATTAATGTGTACTTTAGTCACTTTGTCTCATGTTTATTACATATGTGACCTATGAGTCCGTCAATTTATGATTAGGTTATAGTGTGCTGATTGGGTTGCATGTGTATGAATGAGTGATACCTTGCACTTATTATTAGTACTCTAGTTGATGCATGACAGGATTAGTTACAGATATGATTGGGTTACACTATGCATTTATATTGGGTACTTTAGCTGACTGCATGGCAGGGTAGTATTGTGTAGAGCCGTGACAGACGTGATTGGAGTTATATTTAGATATTGTGTTTGTTATTTAGTTTCTTATCTATCTTTGCTTCGGGTAGGCCTAGTGGGTAGGCCGTGGTTGCCGCCGACCGTACCCACTGGGAACTAGTATTTAGTAGTTCTCACGCCTTCTTATGCTTTTACTTTTTAGGATCTTCTGAGCCGGTGGTTGTTCGAGAAGGGGATCGCGCCGTAGATAGTAACTCCTACCTGTATCTATGAGCTATAGAGGAGCCCTAACGAGATAGTCTATGGATTATGTACTGTACATCAGAACTGGCGAGGCCAGGGCCTTTTATATGTATATTTTTATCTCGGAATTATAATTTCGGGTGCAGTGATGTATTATAGTAGTTTATTGTTACTCATAGTGCTCTCATACATGTTGGATGTTAATTGTAGACTCTAGAAATTATTTTGTTGTTGATTCTAGGATTAGAATTGCTTTACTACTATTTTATTTTGTTGATGCTTTATTCATACAAAAGAAACTCCATCCGTTCGGCGGGTCTATTGACGTACCTATGAGCTTCCACTGTGGAATATAGGCGTGACATCCTGGTTGCAGCATGTTCTAGTTCTGCGGTTCTCAATGGAGAAATAATCAAGCAACAAAAACTGAAGGCGATTTACTCATAGAGACTTGATCCCTCAGAAAACTCAGTGCCCTTCAGTAGTAACTACCTTGCCCCCAGTAGCGGCTTCCTTGGGTCGAGTAAACTAGTCTACTTGTGTCACGCCCCGAGCCCGATCCATTTGGCCGATTCGAGCGCGTCAAACAGACGCCGAACGGACAGAGCTTCCCCTGTCCGCCCAAGGCTCAACAAGTACAGATAGAGTATAAAATTTTACACATGCGGAAGCATACACAACATCTTGCACGAGGGCAAGCCATAGCCAAAGTGAAATGCTAAACTAAAACATACAAGTACTATGATTAATTGCAATCACATACATGCATAATTCTTACAACTTTGAATTCTTTAAAGTCTTTACATACTAAGCATCATCTCTTTCTTACATCACATTTTCCTCAAAATGAAAGTTGATTACATTAAAGTTAAACAACTATAATCATCGAATACAAAAGATGATATAAAGGGAAATGCGACTATAGCAAAATAAAGTAACTCGGCGGTCTCTACCTAGGGCCTCCTCCTCGGCTCGCTAGGTCCCGGCCCTGTGGAAATAGTGGGGTGAGAACTACAACAAAGTTCCCAGTGGGTTCGGCAACCAACCACGCTGACTTTCCCACTAGGTCTAATTCAAGCGTAATAGAAAGAAAGGTAAGATAATAACCGACTAACAAATGCAACTAATACGCTTGAAAGTAAACAGTAAGATGCTCAAAGTAGAACTCATGCAAGATCATAGTTCGCTACCCAATCTCTTGGCTAACCCGGGGGTTCGCCCTCAACACGACTCAACCAAACCAAATCCCTATTGTCGGAGAGAGAAAACACTACGACCCGACGGGACCGTCCTCTGGGGAGAGAAAACACTACGACCCAGTGATGACAACTCCGGAGCACATCGCTCGAGGGGGAGCTACCGCGCCTCGAGCAAGGACTTATATGGTGAGTACGATCAATCCTTACTTTAAGGATTCCAATTCACAATCCATTCCTTGACTTCAAGGAGACTTAGGTTCATATGACTCATAACTCTAAGTTACATAGCCACAATGTCAAGTTCTCTAATATAGTCGAATACTATACTTGTTCTTGTTCTTTGATGCCACACATGTTGTCTAAATATTCTAGACTTGTCAATACCACATTTGTTCTCTAAACACATGTCTAATGTCATACTAGTTTACTAAGTTTACTAGATTCTTGTTCTTTAGCATGCATACATAGGGTTCTTGTTCTTTGCCACACAATCTCATGCAATTATACTTCATGCAAATTGAACTCACAAAAGCAATAATAATTCATGTTTAACCCTACTATGCATTATGCTCAACATATATAGAATGCCCAAAAATGACACTGAGACATAGAAAGAATTCCGTTGTCCGTGGAATGCACCACCCACCTCCAAATATTTTTGGGGGATCGCCCAACAAGTTTCACGATCAACCGAAGCCTATTTGAAAACCCGTTACGTTAAAAATGAGCCGAATCAGGTTGTTTTACATAGTAGCTCCTATATCGGCTTTTCGTTAAATTAAACGGAGTTGCCCAACGCGTCGGGAATACCCCCAATTAGGTTTCTACAAGGTCAATTTGACCCTAGAACCTCTATAGTCAAAAGCCCCAAATTTGGGTGCTCTACCAAGTCCTATGTGAAACCCTAGGTTTTGATCTCCTAAACAAGCAAAAGAGAGCTTGTTGATCTTCTAGGAACTCATCTAAGACCATTTGAACTCTTCTCTTGGGCATGCATTTACACCCTAAGGTTCCACCATGAGAGCACATGAAGAACTAGGGTTTTTCATGTGTTCTATGTGCATAGGAGGCTTCTACACTTGTAGAAACTCTTAAACTCGAAAATACATGGAGAAATCCCAAACCCTAGGTCTAGGTTTGCAAAAACTCACCTTTGCCCAAAGCTATCCCAAGGTCCACCTTGTAGGAGAGCTTCTAGAACCACCAAGCCACCAAAATCCACCTTCTCCAAGCTTCCCCTTCTTCTCCACCAAGCTCTAGGGTTAGGTTTCTAGAGAGAGAAATGGAGAAATAAGTGAGAGAGTGTGGGAGGTGAAGTGGCTGAGAGAGAGGGGTGCTTGGGAGTGTATTGTGTTGTAACAATTGCACTTAGGCCCTCAATTTCCTCTATTTGCGAAGCAGTCCAAAAGCCGTCGCAGACTGTTTGTACAAGACAAGCCCATTCTCGGTATAAATTGCTCCGCAGGCAAACCCGAGAGTCGCCATCGGCCTTTCGCAGATTTATACCGGTACAAAAATCCGGTTTGTACCCAAAATTTCCCAAACCCGAGAGCTCTTCTCCTTCGGTAAAGGTGGCTATACGGTATAAATCCACTTTGTACTACGTACACCACCAAAATCTCAAACCCGAGAGCCGTCTCTCGGTGAAAGTTGCTATACCGGTACAAAATGGTGCTTGTACCGGTATAAACTGTCCAGACTTTGTTTTTCGCGTCGTTTCGACTTTACTTCGTGCCGAACAACGCCGAAACCTTTATAACTCCTTTAAACCCTCTTTTAACCCTTCCAAAACGCTTGGAAAGGTAATTGCAAGGATTAAAGTGCCGCGGCGTGCCGCTCGGCACGCCGCGGCACGTACCGTGCCCCTGAGATAGGGCACGGTGCGGGGGTCTCGGACCCCAGTGCCGCGCACCCCCGTGCCGCTCGAGACAGAGCGCACGCGGGTGCGCAGATCGTGCCGTGCCGCCCTCTTTTTTTTTTTTTTTTTTTTTTTTCTTTCTTTTTTTTGCTTTTGGTTTTTTTTGGTCCCCCTTCCCCCATGATGCTTTTTCTTGTTTATTTCTTTTTTCTTTTCCTTTTTTTTTGTTTTTCTCGCCACATATGCTTTTCCTTCTTATTTTTTGGCTTTTTTTTGCTTTTTTTTTTTGTTTTTTTTTTTTTTCTGAGTATCAAGCCCGGCCACCTATATTGTCTTTTTTTTTACTTTTTTTGCTTTTTGGCGGATGCCTTTTTTAACTTCTCATTTATCAATATAGGAGAAAATTTGATTCATATCCCACTTCGGCCGCCGGGCTCTCGGGCTACGGCTGCCGCCCGAGCCCTCCGCTTCCACCACGTACATCCATTTTTCTTCGCAAAAAATTTTGGCAAAAATTGTCACACCGCGAATTTTTCTGATTCAAGGGAACAAAAGTCAATCTCCTAAATAAATTTTAATCAGATATTTTAAAAAGAATAAAAGAACAAAAAATAAATTTAATATCGGGAATATATGAGTTTCTCACAATACTGGCAATACTTATATCAACATTGTCAAATAAATCTTGTATCGTGAGATAACAATATGCCATATGATTAAGCGCGACAATCTATGTAGAATTAAGCGATCATCTCTATGTAAAGATGTAAATTTAAATAATTATTATATTTGTGAATTATTTTATTGTAATTTAATTTTTATTCTACATCAGTTATAGTTGTATCTTACTTTCCAAAAGCTTATATGCATGTTAATTGATGAGTATAGTAAGGTATATATAGCAAATATTCATAATTATTTATTTAAATATATCAAAATAACATTATAAGAGTTTATTGAAAAAAAAAAACAGAAAAAATCCGTGCCAAAGCGTGGGAGGTCGTGCGTATTGCCACGTGTCGGCACGCAAGCGTGCCCGTGCGTCGCACGCCCGTGCCACGCACTTTAAACCTTGGGTAATTGGAACTTGTCCAATTATTTCTTTCGCGTGCTTCAACCGATTTGGCTAAAGTTCGGTTCGTTACAACTTGAGTTGACCTAGTTACTTTAAATTATTTCGGCTTAAGATCTAGCCAAAGTTACGGCGAGCTCGGCTCCGCTATGCTTCTAACTTGTTTCAGTTTTACTGATTATATCAAAAATGATTTTCATCTATCTTTTGGTCTCAGGATAGAATATTCATCACTTTTGTAAAGGACAAAATAAGTTAACTTTTGTTAAAAAATTTACCATAACAACACATAGCACTACATGAGATTATCATGATATACCTCCAGACAAGGATTAAAGTGTCGTGGCACCGGGGGGTGCCGCCTAGGTTTAAAGTGCCGCCCAGTACAGTGGACGAGGGGTGTCGCCTAGGTTTAAAGTGCCCTAGAGAAGGGGGCACAGTACGGGGGCGGACCCCCCTCCCTCCCCATTCCGCGACACATGCTAAGGTATCGCGCGAGACAGCACGATACCCGGGTGGGTGCTGCGACACTGTGCCGTGTCGGCACTTTTTTTTGTTTTTTAGCTTTTTTCTTCCCCTTTGGGGGCACCCGAAGCATCCTGAATACCCCACACCCCCTAAAGACATTACAAATTGAAGATCTATTTGTTAGGTAAGTCAAAAAAATTATAATCAAGCATCATAGGTACCCCAAAAGACATACTAGGTACCCCGCGAGGGGCCAAGCCCCCCGCACCTCCTTCGGATGTTAGTGGTGGGCTACGTGCTCGGGCTGCTTCCACCACAGACATATATTTTTTCTTCACAAATTATTTTATCAAAATTTGTCACACCGCGAAACTTTTAACAAATTAGAGAACCAAAATCGAATTCAATAAACAAATTTTAAGACACATCAAACATAAAATTTTATTTTTGCATTAAAAGATTGAAAATACTAATAAAATTAAAAGCTAAATTAAATCAATTGATACTTAAATTTATTTTATTTAATTTTTATATAATTTTTACTTAATTCTTTTGATGGATATGATAATTTTTCGAAAAAATTAATTAAAAAATATTTTTTCAAATACGCTTAAAAATAAATTTTTCAAAAAATTTTTAAAATTATTTTTTATTTCATAAAAGAAAGTCTAATATGGTCAAAAAAAAAAAAAAAAAAAAAAAAAAAAAAGAAGATGACTTTACATTTTAAAAATTCTAATCTATAAAAATTTCTATTCTTCATCGGTATAGTTATATTTTACATACAAAAAGCTTACAAATATGTTAATTGACAAGTATAGTAAGTTATACATAGCAAATATTCATAATTATTTGGTTAAATCTTTCAAAATAATATTATAAGCAAGGTTTAAAGTGTCGTGGCATGGAGGCATGCCGTCATGTCCCTGGCATGGTACGGCACAAGCACGCTTACGTGCAGATAGATACGCATGACCTCCTACTTGCACACTTTGGCATGGACTTATTTTAATTTTTTTTAGTTTCAATAAACACTTATAATGTTATTTTGAAAGATTTAAATAAATAATTATGAATATTTACTATGTATACCTTACTATACTCATCAATTAATATGTAAGCTTTTTGTAGTAAAGTACAACTATACCCGATGTAGAATAAAAATTAAAATACAATAATAAAATTCACAAGTATAATAATTATTTAAATTTATATCTTTACATAGAGATGATCGCTTAATTCCACATAGATCGTTGCGCTTGATCATATGGCATATTGTCATCTACGATACAAGATTTATTTGACAATATTGATATAAGTATTGTTTGGTATTGTGAGAATGTCATATATTCCCGATATTACATCCATATTTTTTGTTCTTTTATTTTTTAAAAAAATATCTAATCAAAATTTGTTTAGGAGATCGATTTTTGTTCCCCTGATTCACCGAAAGCTTCGCGGTGCAACAAATTTTGAAAAAATATTATGCGAAAAAAAATTGATATCTGTGGTGGAAGCAGAGGGCTCGAGCGGATAGGCTCGAGCTCGCAGCCCACCATTGACATCCAAGGAGGTGTGGAGAGTTTCACCCCCCGCGGTATGGATCGGATATGTCAATTAAAAATTTACTCCTATATTGATAAAAAAGAAATTTAAAGGCATCGGCCAAAAAGCAAAAAAAAAATTTGAAAAAAAGACAACAAAGTGAAAAAAAAAAAAAGACAAGCGGGGGGGAAGGGAGGGCTTGATACCCCGCAGAACAAAAAAAAGAAGAAAACGCCAAGAAAAAATCCAAAAAGGAAAAAAATAAGCGGCATACACGACGTGCCACTTTGTCTCGGCCCGAGACCTCCACATACCGTGCCCCTTCTTGGGGGCACGACAAGATAACCCCGTGTCGTACAAGACAGCGGCACTTAATTTATTAATTATAAGAGATTATTAAAATAAAAAAACGAAATAAATCCGTATCAAAACATGCCAGGTAGAAGGTCATGCGTATCCATTGGCACGCAAGTGTACCACGTGTTAGTAAGGAAGCGTGTCCGTGTTGTACCGTGCTAGGCAAACAATGCACACCCCCGTGCCACAACACTTTAAACCTTGGGCGTCACTGTTTGTCTGGCACGGTACAGCACAGGCACGCTTCCTTACTGACACGTAATACGCTTGCGTGCCGATGGATATGCATGACCTCTTATTGGCACACTTTGGCACGAATTTTTTTGCTTCCAATAAGCTCTTATAATGTTATTTTGTAAGATTTAGTCAAGTAATTATGCATATTAGCTATGTATAGCTTACTACACTTATCAATTAACATGCTGGTAAGCTTTTTTATATGTAAAGTACAATTATATCTAATAGAGAATAAAAATTAAACTATAATAATAAAATTCACAAGTATAATAATTATTTAAATTTACACCTTTATAGAAAGATGACTGCTTAATTCCACATACATCATCACGGTAGATCATATAGCATATTGCCATTCTTTTGATTTTATCTTTTTTTAGAATTTAAAAATTATGAAAAGATAAAATTATTGAAAAATTATTTTTTCTCAAAACTTTTCAAGATCTATATATTGATCCAATCAGAAGCGTATAATGACTAGAACAACAGAATAAGACCGTAATTACATCCATAATTTTTTTTTATTTTTATTCTTTTAAAAATATTTAATCAAAATTTGTAGAAAATAATTTTTTAAAAAATTTTTAGAAAACTTGTAAGAATTGATTAACTTTTAAAATTCTTTTGATTTTTTCTTTCTTTTATTTGAATTTTAAAAAGTTATAAAATGCAAAGTTAAAGAAACAGTTTTTCTCAAAATTTTAATGAACAATTGCAAGATAGATCCATATTGATTCGACGAGGGACTGCATGGTAATTAGATTAACTATAATAGGACCGCATTTTGATAACTCCTTTCATTTGAATTTTCAAAAATATTTATTAAACATTTGAAAAAAGTTACTTTTTTATTTAATTTTTTCAAGAAAAATTATTAGATCTATCAATAAAAATTTAGCAATAGATTATATGACAAATAAATTAAATAAATATAAGTATCAATTGATTTAATTTAGCTTTTAATTTTATTAGTATTTTTAATCTTCTAATCCAAAAATAAATTTTTATATTAGATGTGCCTCAAAATTTGTTTATCGAGTTCGATTTTGTGCCCTGATTCGCCAAAAGCTTCGCAGTGCGACAAATTTTGACAAAATAATTTAATTTAAAAAATGTGGATGCGTGGTGGAAGCGGAGGGCTCGAGCCAATAGGATGCTTTGGATACCGAGAAAAAAAGCAAAAAGCCAAAAAAAAACTACGACATGGTACAGTTGTCGCGATACCCTCGTGGGTATCGTGTGAGACAGAGTGGCTCGTGAGACCCACAACCGCCCCCTACCGTGCCGTGCTCCCCCCCCACCCCACATGTGGGTATCAAACAGTGGCAGCCCGACCCTAAGACGAGAGTGGGCCGAGCTGCACGGCAAGAGTATCAGAGCGTGCCGTGCCGTGCCGCCCCGCCGCAAACCGGCCGTGCCGGGGCCTTGCTCTCACAGACGACGGCTCAAAGACGGCCCGCACGACATAGGCAAGTAAATTAGATTAGTGATATTATGACATTATAACCTTAGAGTTAAGGGTCATATGAGCATGGTTCTCCTTGAAGTCAAGGAATAGATTGAGATTGGAATCCTCTAAGTTAAGGATTGATCGTACTCACCTAATAGTCCTGGCTCGAGGGCGATAGCTCCCCCTCGGGCGATATGCTCCGGAGTTGTCATCACTGGGTCGTAGCGGTTTATCTCCCCAGAGGGCGGTCCCGTCGGGTCGTAGCGGTTTATCTTCCCGACAATAAGGATTTGGGTTGGTGAGTTTGTTGAGGGCGAAACCTACGGGTTAGCCAAGTGATTGGGTAATGGATTTATGACCTTGCATTCATCATGAGCATTCTATCGAGCATATTGTTGTTTATTGTTCAGGCATATTAGCTGCATTTGTTAGTTGGTTACTTTCTGACCTTTCTTCTATTATGCTTGATTTAGACCTAGTGGGAAAGTCGGCGTGGTTGGTTGCCGAACCCATCGGGAATTTTGTTGTAGTTCTCACCCCACTATTTTCACAGCCGGACCAAGCGAGCGGCCGAGGATCGTTGTAAGGGCATCGCACCCTAGGTAGAGACCGGTTTACTTTTTTTTGTAGTTGCATTCCCCTTTTATATCATCTTTGTATTTTGATGATTATAGATGTTAAAAGAATGATGTAAAAGAGTTTATATTAATGCAAAAGGTTTGTTTTGAGAAACTTGAGATGTAAAAAGAAATGATCCAAAGTAGTATGTGATTTAAACTAATCATAGTACTTGTATAATGTTTAATAGTACTTTCACTTTGGCTATTGCTTGTCCTCGTGCAAGCCATTATGTATACTTCCGCATATGTAAAAATTTATACTCTATCTGTACTTTTGTTGAGCCTTGGGCAGACAGGGGAGGCTCTGTCCGTTCGGCGTCTGTTTGACGCACTCGAACCGGCCAAAAGGATCGGGCTCGGGACGTGACAACCCAACTCCCAAGGCCCTGCACCACCCAACTCCCAGTTGCTTTGGGACTCCCAACAGTTAAGTGGCTTTGGGAGTTGGGCTTGGACTAAAATGCCTTTCCTAACAGTCAGGGTATTTTGGTCCAAAAAATTTAAAATTTTAATATTTTTATAACTATATTTTAAAATTTTAATTTTTTTTACTGATATATTATTTTTTAAAAAATTAATATTTTTATTTTTATTTTTAAAAAAAATTAAATATTTTTAAATAAAATTAATAAAAAAAAAAGGGGTGGCCCGAAGCCCGGCCTGGCCCGGCATGGTCTGTGCAGTCCGGGCCGAGGGGCCGTGCTGGGCCGGGTTCCAAGAACTTCGGCCCGGCACGGCATGGCCCGATTTCGGGGCCGGGCTGGCCCGCGGCCCGTTTCGGCCCGGAAAATGTGGGCCGTGCCGGCCCGGCACGGCCCACATTACATCCCTACCCCCACACTGTGACGACACAAGATGGCACTTTAATCCCTGCCTCCAAATATATGCGATACAATAAGATCATCAAAAATGTCAAGAAAGAAAAGAATATACAATTACACAATTGAGCATTACGGGGTATATGGAGGACAAGATGTATGTAGGTGATAATATTGCAGACAATTAGGGTGCTTACTGGTTTTTAAGTATATTTTTAGATCGTTTATATGCTAACATGATATTTTGTTAAGAAGATTATGCCGATACAAATTCGAACAACAAAATTCTTCATAAAGTCCAGGTTAGCTTATATTGAAAGTTTGAAACTATGTTTCAATCAGTATTTATGTCTTAAGGTCCCGTTTGGATTGGGTACAAGAGGGGGGATAAGGGGGTTATCCCCCTCTTGTACCCAAACATAATTTTGGGAGGGGTGGAACACTTGTTCCACCCCAACCTGGTACAAGCTCCCTTGTACCAGGGTGGGGTGGAACAAGCAGTTCCACCCCAAGGGTGGAACAAGGCTTGTTCCACCCCAAGAGAGAGAAAAAGAAATTAATTTTTAATTTAAATTTAAATTTTTAAAATTTAAAATTTAGTTATTTAAAATTTAAATTTATAATTTTAAATTATAAATTTAAATGTTTAAATTATAAATTTCATATTTTTAATTTTTAAATTTTAAATTTAATTTTTAGATTTTAAATTTATAATTTGGTATTTTATATCGTTCAAATTTAAATTTAATTTTAAATTTTAAATTTGATATTTAAAATTTCAATTTTAAAATTTATATTTTTAATTTTAATTTTAAATTTTAAATTTTAAAAATTAAAATTTTTATTTTAAAATTATAAGTTTAAAAATTTAAATTAAATTATATTGGTAAAATTATTATTATATATCTATAACTACAAAAAATTCCAAATTATACTCATATTTTCCTCCAAAAACAATTTTTCTAATTCCAAATTTTATACCCATATTTTCATCCAAACAAAAAAATACCCTTGTTCCTACAAAAATCCATACTTGTACCTATCCCCGGTATAACTAGTTCTTGCTTATACCTGAACCAAACGAAGCCTAAAAGAATTCATAAACTCTTCCTTAGGGTCAAGCCAACATTAATGTTGAGTTGTAGACAATGCAATATTCCAGAAAGGAAATTGCAAGAATAAGAAACCTCATAAACCATAATCACTAATATATATTTACAAATGATAACAAATTCGTAGCCAATATCCTATATTTTCATGTCATGCCATAATCACACATTTGCAGAGTGCATTCAACAATTTCTATAGCATTTGAAAGACAAAAGTTCAGATCACCCCTTCATTTTAGCATGCTTCAGCTTTTCTATCTCACGGTTGTTCAGACTAATATGCTTAACTGCCCAAAGTTATTATTTGCTGTCCACGCAGCCATTTACAACTTTACAAACTGTTACATGACAATCATGGGGATTCTTTATTTTTTCTGTCAATAGGAGAAAATCAAGCAACAAAGTTCATGTATCATCTCTTAACCAACATTAGATGCAAGAGATCATTGTTTATGAAGTTTTAACAAGCCACGTGAGAGTCAAATAGTCTTACATAATGATATGTAAATAAAGTTTCAACCAGGACAATAACTTTAGAGCGGTGAAGTGCCGCAATAAGAACCTGGATTAGTCTTAACTACAACAAATATTGCCTGCTTGAAATCATATTTCAACAATTAATTATTATTTATAGAAATATGAATGAGTTACATGATTGTGAGGGGGGTCTTTTGTAATCATGTGTATCCAAAGGTTCTAACAGCCAAATGGGAAAACAATTTTAGAGCAAGGAAGTCCAATAATAACCATTGTTAGTGAAGAGGTAAGACTAAATAGCAAGGAGAATATTTGTAGTTTTCCCTATTTAAAAATCATATTTCAACATCTGTAATGGCAAGTAAAGAATGGACCAAAATCAAAAAGAAAGAAGAGAAGGTACTTACATAGTTGAGATTTGAAAAGAAAATTCACTCCTAAAATGTTTTTTATGTTTTGATTACTTAAGGACACAATGAACAACTTAGACTTCTATCATCATATGACAGGAAAGAGAACCTAAAAGATTACAATCTCATTTCTCCTTTTGCGAACTGAATTTCATCTAGGGATTCAAGGGATTCTGTGCAAAAACTTACTTGAGAAATTTGAGTAATTTCAAAAGGAATTCTGAACTACAAAACAAAATAAAGAAAAAAACTACCGAAAAGAAAAGAGTTGTAGAAGAAGAAATCATTCATTAAATCTTACCACGAAATCTTATAGTGGGATCTTCAAACAAGCAATCTTCAGCATACATGTCTGCAGTGAAATTTCCTGTTGTTTAAACATAGCATTAATTCTTTCTTGCAGATGCAGTTTTAAATAATATGCAAAAATATAAATCATTTAATAATAGTTTAAGAACTAATTTTACATGCAATGTACCAAACTATTATACAATAAAAGAACAAGCCAACTTGACAACAAATAAAATATACAAACCATAGCGGAGCACAAGGAATCAAATAAATAAATACTGTGCTAAAGGCCATTCATCAAGAAGTCAAGCAGGAGGCTTCCCAAACAAGTCAAGCAATCTTTTTTTCTACATTCTTCTTACCTAGTGTCAATCTTTGCTATTAATAAACCCTCTTCCATGGCTCTATTTCTTTTATTTCATTGATTAAATATTTTCCATTGCGTGAAAGGAATATATCTTGATCCTTAACCAAGATAACATATCAACCTTAGGGGGGCATTCAATATACTTATTTGTAACATTCTAGTAATCCTCCACATTTCCCATAATCCCATTTGAAATGGTGAGGCTATCACTGTCCCTCCCAACCAAATGGCACAGTGACAATTTTGCAGCCTTTTTAAATAAAATGGGAGGAACTCCCTAAATGGTACAAATCAATGAATAAAAAGAACCTTAGAGAAAAAGTTGCTCCAAGGAGGCAAGAATTTTACACTTGTTTGGTCAATTCAATGAACAAGGGAAAATGAAGCAAAAGAGCATGTTTCCTTTGATAACTTGAGTTTGCAGACTTTTTGGAATGGACTAACTAATACATAACTTAAGAAGTCATTGACCACCAAAATTGTATTTTTGTTGAGAAGAAAATTAACCTCTTATTCGCCTGCCTTTCTAGATACTTTTGCTGTCACACTATTTTGTTGAGACTTTTATAATTTACACTTACAAATCAATAGCAGTTGCCAACCTAGGAACTTATCTTCAGGAAAAAAATCAAGAAAATTGAGCCGTAAATTACGCCAGTCCATAAACTTGCCCTCCAATTTCACTTTGGTCCCTAAATTGTAATTGCTGCACCGGTGGGCTTGATTCTTGAAATTTCAAAATATTTCAATCTCAGTTATGTTGTGTTTGCTCGAATTTCACTTTGGTCCTATAATTGTAATGGTTACACTAGTGGGCTTGAACTTTCGAAATATTTCAATATCAGTTATTTTAATAAAAAAAAAATGTCAGTTATGTTGTATTTACTTCCATTGCTCAAAAAGATTCAGAAATAGAGATCAGGACTGAAGCTACTCTAGTTAAGAAGAGAAGTTGAGTGTATTCTTCTCTTAGTGTATCGTGTTTTACCAAATTATTGTACCTAACCGAAAGTAGCCTTAGCCCAAAGTGAGCCCCAATCCAAGGTCATCCTTGTGTGAGCGGAGGGAGAGGGGCATCATTTACCCTCTCTTTTCTTCTCTATCGTCTCAGGATCCCTAAAATTTCAGGGACATCATTGCGCACCCTGTTACTCCATACCTTCCGGATGTTTTGCACATCCTGTCTTTGCTGCCATCTGCATGCCACAATCCCACTTACCATCCACATGTCCAATCGCCACGCTGTCTGCCCATTTGCCGCCAAAGATCTTGGAATTTGGTCTCTCCAAGAGGACTAAAACAAGGAGTTGGGGATTTGGTCTGTTCCCCAAACATAGCTTCCTTGTTTAAAAACAGTTGATAGAATATGTTACAAGTTGGGAATCATTTTGGTCATAATAGTATTGGCACTTGAACTTAAAACTAGTAAGGGTAAATCATGTTTAGGTCTTTAAAATTTGCAAGCACAATCAAGTAGATCCTAGTGCATCCAGTTATAAGATAGTTTCTTTCAAGTTTTTATTTGGGTCCATTGTCTACTTAGTTTATGGTTGATTTGAACTTAATTTTCTCAGGTCATTTTGTTTAATTAGAATCCAATTGATAGGCTCCTATTCTATTCTCTGAGTGATGAATGTGTTGTACGCTCTTGTTGACTCGTGTACAAAGATACTCAGTTTGGACTATAATAAATATTAAAAAAAAGGAGTATATATAGTGATGCATGTGTTGTATGCTCTGGTTGACTCATGTACAAAGATACTCAATTCGGACTATAATAAATAGGGTAAACTTCAAATACCGCCCCTGTGGTTTCACAGTTTCTCACTTCCGTACTCTGTGGTTTAAAGTGTATCAAGTTAGTCCCTGTGGTTGACTAGTTTCGCACTTTCTCACCTTAGTACCCTATGGTTTAAAGTGTATCAGTTTAGTACCCTGTGGTTTTATTTTTCTCTTTTCATTATCAATTTCACTAATTTTTTTTGTTAAATCAGTGACAAAGTTAAAATTAAAGGGTACTAAAGTGAATATTCGATAAACCTAGGTAGGGTATCTGAAGTTTTTTGTATATAATTTAACAAAATATAAACAGAGGAAAAAAAAAATAAGTGACAAAGCTAAAACTAAAGAATACTAAAGTAAATATTTGATAAGCCTAGGTAGGGTATCTTAAGTTTTTTGTATATAATTTAACAAAATATTAACTGAGGAGCCGACGAAAAGACAAAAAATGAAACCAATGGGTACTTAATTGATGCACTTTAAACCACAAGGTACTAAAATGAGAAAGTGCGAAATCACATGATACTAAATTGATACACTTTAAACCACAGGGTACTAAAGTGAAAAAGTGCGAAACCACAGGGATGGTATTTAAAATTTTTTCCTAATAAATATTTTAAAAAAAAGGAGTATATATATCAAGTACTCGGGGCTCAAAATATTTGCTTATTGAACTACCTCTAAATTTGAGCTTTGTTGTGCATCTACTAACTCTTTTTTTTTCCCGACCAATTAGCGCTCCAACAGTATTTTATTATTGGGTTAATTGCATACAAGTCCCCGCAAACATGATGAATTGTAGATATATCCCTGCAAAGTTCAACTTTCATAAGTTGTCCCTGCAAAAATCCTAATGTATTCAGATATATCCCTGCCGTTAGGATCCGTTAAAGAAATTTAGTCAACCAGAGTTAAAATACTTAACCATGGTTAATTAATAAGGTAAATTGACAATTTTACCCTTCTTCTTCTTCTTCCTCTTCCTCTTCTTCTGCTTTTTCTTCTTCTGCTGCTTTTTCTTCTTCTTCTTCGTATCCTCCTTTTCCTCCTCCTTTTCTGCCCCTTATTCTTCTTTTTTCTTTTCTTCATCTTTCTTTGAATCAGCCGCACCTTCGCCCTCCGCCTCGTCGCTGCGGGCCTCAACCTCAACCTCGTTGGCCGCAACTCCGACAAGCTCCGTGACATCACCGCCGCCGCCCGCTCCGGCGGCCCAAAAGAAAGATAAAGGTGAAAAGGGACATTTGTGAGGGCAAAAATGTCATTTCACAAACCTACTTTTAAAAAATAAACAGTTCTCTAACGGGTGCTAACCAAAGGGACATATCTGAATACATTAAGACTTTTGCAGGGATAACTTATGGAAGTTGAACTTTGTAGGGATAATCTGCAATTCACTATGTTTGCGGGGACCTATATGCAATTAACCCTTTATTATTTACTTCATACAACATTTGTTTCAAGGAAAAGTAAATTTCAACTAGCATAATCGAGGTGCAAAATATTAAAAAAAAAAAAAGTGCATTTAACCAAGTATTTATATACTTGGAGAGCATCAACCACCTAATCCCTCATTCTTTACATCCTATACTAGCAACTCCCCTAACTAGAGTGTTGCTCGTGGAAACTAGATAGTCCTCACCATAGGATCTAAGATCCACAAAAGGCATAGCAAGTGGATTTCATAATTTTCCTTCTCAGTTTTATTTTTGAAACACACACACACACACACACATATATATGTTATGTTTCCTTCATATATGGTTTTCTACCTTGGTGATTGTGCAATCATTGCAGAATCATATCAACTAATATCAAAGTAGGTATCGGATTTTCAACAACTGGTATTAGAGCAGGTTGTGGATTCTCAACAAGACTAAAATTGGATCATTTCTAAAAAGTTCAAGCCTCCGAATGCGACAACTCTAAAGTCAAAGAATAAGTGAAACCTGTGCAATAGTTTATGGACTAATGGTTTGTAATATTTCTCAAGGAAGTAAAAAAAAACTTGTATGTAAACAATTTATGCAGTACCTGTGAGAAAATAAGCACGCTGGAAGTCAATTTCAAGAATTCCTATTACATCCTCTACATTGCGAGGCAACTGCACTTCTTCTAGATTCTGTCGGAGACTATCTCTATTGAGAAGACAATTAATGTCATAACAATTTTACAAATTTAATGAGACTAAATTACACAGATAGTTCTCAAACTATAAGGAGGGCGAGGGATGGAACTTTGGTACTAAAATTTTAATGGCTGTCTGATTCAAGCTTTCAGGCCTGCTATCATCAAGTCTTGTTGTTCATTAAAATAAATTGGTTCGTAATATGTCGTTGATGTGACAGTGACATGGCATTATTGTAAATGTCACATTGTTAACATAACCAACATAATGACATGATAATGATGTGGCATGCCAAGCACTTCCACACTATGGCCATACTAAGACGAGAAGAGTGAAAGGTAAAATTTTTACTTGGTTAGGTACACTGGATTATTTAATGTTAATTAGCGGCTCCGGGTTGCGCACCCAAAGTGGGTCGACCCAAACCCATAAGCCCAATAGGGCATTTATTCGAATTAGAAAGTGGGTAAGTTTAGGGTTTAGGATTTAGGGTTTAAGGTTACGAAAACCTTCCCCATCTCATCGTATATGTGGGAAGTTATGATGATTTCCTGTTCCTGCCTATTACTCTCTTCTCTCCTTCCCTGCTTGACGGACGAAGCTTTTAAGCGGTAGAATTGTGGTGTGATCTCTAGTAGGTGCATCCTGATCTACAATCTAATCATCAGTTGAAAAAAAAAAAGGGACGATCCAATCCTACGCTTTTATTAGTGTAAGTCTTCCAACATTTAAGAACCATAATCAGAATAAGATTAAAGAGGTCCTCAAACCATAAAATAATCCACTGAATGTGATCAATCAACATAAAAAAGGCCAACATATGAATAATTGCGAGTTTTAGACAACTATTTCCCATGCATCCAAGGAACTCTACTTGCACTGCATGGATGATTGGGTGCACTAGTAGCAAACAAAAGCATCTCTTTTCTCTCTCCTAATGATGTAGGAGTGCAGGCCTCATATATTCTATCCAGAATCAATTTTGTAACTCCCCCTGTTTCACCGGCCCAAAATACCTAGCCCAATTATTTTTACTAGCGACTAGCGTGTAGTCCTCATATGTTCTAACCAGAATCATTTTTCCTAAATGCTTAACCCAATTATTATTATTAGTGTGTAGTCCTCATATATTCGGGCCCAAACCAGATCACAAAGATTCTAGAGGTGGCTCCCACCAGATATGTTGATGTAGCACTTTACCCCGCATAGCATTTAGCTCTCACAGCACTTAACTCTCACACTTCCGGTTAGTATTCGGCTCCGATACCAATTGCAACGACCCAATCCACTAGCAACAATAACTCGTTGGGCTCGAACCACCAGCCCAAAATGCTTAAGCCAGCTATTATTACCAACATGTAAGCTTCGTATACTAACCAGAATTATTTTTCCATCCAATGTGAGACTATTGGGGTATTAAGTGTGGTTAATGCCATAGCAATGACTTAATTGCACGTCGGGATTCGATTGTACGAATATAAAAAGTTTTTTTTGAGTTAGAAATTACAACAAACAAAAGTTTGAGGGCCAGAATGTCAGCAGGACTATAGAAGCAATTTAGCCATTAAATTATAAATTATAATGATGAGATGGAACGGAAAAAGAGTTGAGGCGATTCGACCTCGGCTTCTTGGGAGAGAAAACCCTCAGAAGCTCCGTAACGCCGCCCACCGCTATCTTCAGTAGCGGCGAAGCCCCGTCTCCATCGCGAGAGCCGGCGTAGAACCGGAATCGGCCGCGACATCGCTGGGTATGATAGAGGGGAGAAAAACAAAAAAAAGATGATGAAGGGGGAGAGGGGAGAGGAAATATTTGAACCTGTCTGACAGGAAAAGGGATCGAGAAGAGGGAACCGTGAGATGGCGGAGTGGGGATGGCCGAGGAGGTGGTGCCGGCGCCACGGTCGAAATTGCCGCCATCCCGACTTCTCTGGTTATAAGATGTGGAGCCAACAGTTTGGGCAGGCGGGGATGCAGTTTTGATGCTGATAATAATAATAATAATAATAATAATAATAATAAACTATAAAAAAAAATAAAAAAAATAAAAAAAGACTAATTTCATTTGTATGCTCGCAAAGTTTTAAAATTACGGAATAATTGATGTAAAATTTTTTATAATTAAAAATATTTTTAAAAACTTTTAAAATATTTGAATATATTTGTTGCTAGAGATCGAAATTGCAAGCTGACGCACGACGCAATCTGGTTGGTTCGTCGTTCGATGTCTGTTGATGCATGAGCTGGATCTTACTATGTCTCAGGCGTGGACCGAAGAGGGAACAATCCGGCTTGGTTTAATCATCGAGAGAAAGTCTCATGGTCTTCACATATAAGTTGAGAACTAAGACTGGCTTTCAGATCTGGACTGCCAGTCTGAGCTGAAGTTTAATGAAATAAGAATGACACGGTAGTGATCCTCAAAAGAAAGAAATTTGCACATGTGGAGGCGTATGGCATGGTGATGCATTTGGCCCGTGAAGATAAGAGAGCCTGGCAAGGTAGGAGGTGGTCGTCGTGAGTGGTCATCATAGGGTGAGATGGTGGTCAAAAGCAACGGTGGCTATGTTACAGCTACTACTTGATTTAGGTTATGCCTACTCCTAATAAAAGTCTCTCTTTTTTGTAGGTCTTTAGTCACTACTTTCCGGAGTGAATCTTGCTAGCTACTCGCTAGCGATTTTTTCTCTATTGCCTCCAAACGTCCTACTTCCCTACAACTTTTGTAAGGACTCGAAACTGCGCAACGTGAAACTGGACTGTGATTCAAAATGATCAAAGTCGAGTTTAGAATGCTTTAGAGAGGCCAAAGACATTAAATTAGTCAAAAGTGCATCGACGTGGGCCTCCGAGAGCGAACTGGGTGAGAAATCTGCAAAGTGCAGATTTTTCTTATGGGGACCGGTCTCCCCATGTGAGGACCGGTTCCCGTAGCTCAGGAATTTGAGAGAAAACTAAGTTTTAGAGTTTTCGCTCTCGAGGACCGGTCTCTCAAAATGAAGACCGGTTCCTGTACCCTGGAAAATTTGGCAGAAAGTGGCCAAGTCTTGATTCGCTCTCGAGGACCGGTCTCCAGAAGGAGAGACCGGTTCCCGAAGCTTTGCATTTTTGTGCAGAGAGGCAGTCCTGCAAGAGTGGGCTCTTGGGGACCGGTCTCTCGTGATGGAGACCGGTTCCCGTGACTTGGAGAAAGGGCTGAAGCCCTTTTCTGTGAACAGGACACTCTCAGGGACCGGTCTCTGCATGAGGAGACCGGTCTCCGTGCCCGAAAATGCCCAATAATGGGCTGTGCATTAGAGGGTAAGTTGAGGGACAATTATGTAATTAGAGTGTAAGAGGGCTTATATGAGCTGGTGGCTCTTCCTCTTCCCTCATTTCTTTCACTCCAAGTAAAGGGAAAAGCTCTCTTTCTCTCTCTAAGGTGATAGAGGGAGAAGAAGGAAAAGAAGGAGAAGTTGGAGAAGAAGCTTGGAGGAGTGAGATTTCTCTCTCTAGTCATCTTCTTCATCAAGTGGAGGATCTCTTTGAAGTAAGCTTTAGGTTTTCTAAAGTTATATTTCTAGGGTTTGGGGGATTAGCCTTAGAAGTGGGTTTTGAGTGAACTCTAGAGCTCTAGGTGGTTGCTAGAGGCTTGAATCTAGAGTTCGTTGCGGCTATTTTTGCTGTAGTTGCGAGCTAGGGCTCCGAGTGGGTTTTCACGAAAGGTTAGGGTTTGATCTTGTTTAACCCTATCTTTGTGATGGTTTTAGGCTCTCGAGTGCATCGGTGAAGTCAGTTTGCGGATCCGCAAAGCGAGTGCGGAGAATCGAGCCGAGAGCCTATTTTGACTCAGATTGCCGTAGAGCGCGGCGCGGACATCGGATAGTCGGCGAAACGCGTCGGCGGAGTCGAGACGACAGTAGAAGGTGGGTGGTGACCATCCCAAAGCAGCCGGGCTGCTCCCTATGTCTATATGTGTATATGTATATATATTGTCGATTTATTGCATATTGACGGATGTTGTAAATGTTTAATAGTTAAGTGTTTCTCTCTTTTATATACTTGTATCTTATACTTGTATTTCTTGCTCTCGTATGGTTAGCATTTTTTGTGTTTTGTTAGTCATGTATGAAATGATATATTTCCTGGGAATATTCCTGTACATGACTTGTTGTTGAGCCGTGGGCGGGCAGCCGGGGCAGGGGAGGTGCTGTCTGTCCGGCGTCTGTTTGACGGGCCCGTGTCGACCAAATTGGCGACCGCGGGGCGTGACAACTTTAGTGCATCACTATATGAATTTCAAATTTGTATTTTGGATAAATTCAGGCCCGCTAATCGTTTGTCAAACCATAGTTACCAAAGCCTCCTCTCAAACTTTCTGCTAAAGTAACTTTGAGTTGAAACCTTTTTCTACCTAATGAGGACCTTGGCAAAATTCATTAGTTAATTAGGATCCAAGGTTAACACCAAAGCCTCCTTTGGATTGTTTTTTGTCTCGATACTAAATTTTAGTATTAACAATATCCTTACAAGTTGCATGTCATTAGTTGACCATTAAATTTTTACCATTTAAATCATTATGCTCTTGTTAAAAAAGTTTTTTAGAATCGTTTTAGACTTTTATAATTTGTGATTCAACTAGAATGACATAAAAAGTTAACTATATCATAAAAAAGTAAAAATATATAGAATTTACCTAAACTATAAACCATGGTGCTTCGATCACATAACCCTTTTAAAACTTTAATTTTAGTGCCCGATATTTCAATTTGTTTGATTTTATGTAATTTGATTTCTCTTTATGTATAAAATTTAAGCTAATTACTTTAATGAATTTATAGCTATATAAATTACATAAATTATGTTAATTAAGTTGTAAAGATGAACAACATCTATATATCTATATCTATATCTATATCTATATTTATTACATATATGAATCCTCAGTTTTTGGGACAGGTGGCGGCAGCGCGGAGATGCGGGCGGGGCGAGCGCGAGCGTGGGCGCGGAGAGGCGGCGCGCGTGGCGCCCACGAGGCGAGTGCGGCGACGGCGCGCGGGGCGAAATGCCGCGTGGCGCGGAGAGAAGAGGGAGAGAAGAGAGAGAGGCGGGCACGTGGCGCGGGAGAGGAACGGGGAGAGGAGAGGAGAGGAGATGGTGGGGCCCAACCGAGGGGAGAGGAAAGGGAGAGAGAGATAGGGGAGGGATTTGTTTTTTTTTGTTTTTTTTTTTTTAATATATTTGTTCTCTTAATATATGATTAAAAAATTTTATAATTTTTTTTAATTCAATCTAAATTTTTATTTATTTTTATAAAAATTTAAAATATATAACTAATTTTTAAATAAGTTAAATTATTTGTATTAAATATAAATTTTAATTAAGCTGAATAAAAAAAATTATTAAAAATATATAAAAAATAATGAAGGAAATTTAAAAATGAAACATAAAAAAAGTAAAAAAAACAAAAATGAACGGATAAGATAGATAAAAAAAGAATAGAGACAAAAATGTAAGAATAATAAATCATTTTTTCTAAAAATTATATATAATTATAAATATAATTATATATAATTTCTTATTAATATGATTTTTTCTTTATTTTTATTAATCTTTTTTATAATTTATTTTTATATTTTTATTACAGCAATAGTTGTTTATTTTTTAGTTATTTTTTATACAATTTTTTGACTCTTTTTTTTACTATTATTTATTTTATATTCAAAATTTAAGGCTAAAGAGTTATTAACCGACTCAAATTAAATAAACTAAAAGATTGGATAGCAAAATTAAAAATTTTAAAAGTTAAGTAATCAGATCAAAATGAGTGATAGCTGAGACAAATTCTATACATGTTTATCTTATAGAAAGTATCCTTGCAAGTTATCCATCGTAATTATCCCCTACAATTAAAAATTGCATCAATTACCATATGGTGGGCCAATCCGGTGCGGAATGCCAGTGCATCGAGTCCATATCAAAGAAAAAAGTTTCGATAGCACACCAAGAATACACCAGGAGCATCAAGAGGGCACGAGCCGCGTTGAAGAAGTTATAGCAACCGCAAGCGGTTCCAGACTGTTACCGATCGGCTGAAGGTGGTCCGAGATATCAGGAGACGGGAGATAGTGGCCGATCGTGCAAGAATTATAACCGACTCAGGGGCAACTCTATAAATAGGCACATAATACCCTAAAAACAGGTATTTTCCCCTGCAAACAAAAGACCACCCTTATATTTCTTGCATTTTCTTTCATGCATCTACTGTTTTCATAGGAGTAGTCTGTAATTTAGATCTTTGGAGTCTGTCTGCCCTTCGGGCATCACTCCTGGAGTCTGTCTGTCCCCTGGGCATCACTTCGTTTTAAACTACAATCCGCTCTTCTGTACCTTTCCCCAGAGATTTTAATAGAAAGTCTTCATTCGGCTGCTTTTGGCCGATCACTTTCAGTGTATTTTGACAGTTCGGCTCATTCCTCTATCTTGGTATATGTAGCATATCGCTTCCCCGTAAAGCATGCCGAGTTCCGTCGAAATGAGCGGAACCAGGAGTGGAGTGAGCGTGGGTGGTTTCTAAGTGCATTAGAACCCATGTGAAGTGGAAACGGGACCCGAGGAAACCAAATTGCATGTCTGGAAAAGTTCCAGACTTGGAACTCATGGAGACCGGTCCCCACGGATGGAGATCGGACCTCACGCGCGCAGCAGCCGAGCCAGAGGGAAAATCGGCTAAGTCCTGGAAGTTCCCCTTTCGGGAACCGGTCTTGAGACGGAGAGACCGGTCTTGGTCTACGCAACCAGCCGAAAAATGGCTAAGTCCCTGAAGACCTGCCCTCGGGAACCGGTCTTCGACGCCGAGACCGGTTTTCAAGCCCGCAGAGTGCCCAGTCTGGCAGGTTGCAAATAAAAGGAATTGGGGGGCCCTGTTGCAATTGTAGCAACATGTTATAGGGATGGGTCTTTCTATTTCATAGCACACTTCACCCCTCTCTCATTTCTTTCTCATTTTCTCTCTCTAAAAGGGCCCTAGAGCTAGGAAATCAAGAAGAAGAGGAAGAAGGAGGTGACTTTGGAGGGTTTTTGGAGGATCTTGGAGCTCTCCCACAACAAGGTCTTGGAAGAGCTTTGCACAAGAGGCGAGTCTTTGCAAGAATGGTCTTAGGGTTTGAGTTTTCTTCTATATAAGTTTGGAGGGTTCTAGCTTGTTGCTAGTGATAGGAACATTAGTAGGGCAAAGAACACCGTGAATCCTTCCTGGGAGCTCAAGTGCTCTCATGGTGGTTGGCTAGGGTTCGTTGTAGACACCATAGAGATGGTTCTAATGGCTTAAGGATAGTACTAGAGTGCTTCCTAGTTGATTCTAAGCTAATAGTTGATTCTAAGCTATCCTTTGCTTAGGGTTGAGATCAATCTAGGAGCAATAACAAAATGACATTGTTAGGGTTTGGAAATTGGGGCTTTTACTCTAGGGTGTTTCCAAGGCTAATTGACCTTGTGAAAACCTAATTAGGGGTATTCCCGACGCGTGGGACAACTTCGTTCGTCGAAACGAAAAGCCCATATATGAGCTACCATGTAAATCGGCCTGATTTAGGCTCTGTTTAACGCGCAGGTCACAACCTAGGCGTCGGATAGCTACGAAATTCGAACCACAACTCCACCGTAATATTTAGAAGTGGGGGGTGCATTCCGGAATCGTTGGATTCCCTTCTATGTCTATTTCACTTTTGTTGAGCATATTATATTGTAGAATATTCATGCATGGTAGGGTAGTGAGTATTTATGCTTATGGTTGAACCTCAATGCTTTATTTTAATGTGGACGAATTTAGTGATTGAAATGGAACCATAGGAGATACAAGAACTAGAACCCTATTTATGTGTGAGTATGACAATGGACTTGATCATAGTAAACAAAGGTGATATTGAACATAGAGACGAGATTGGCATCGAGATGACAATAGTTAAACCTAGTTTAACTTTAGTGGCATTATGGCAAGAATGACATAGTATGATAAGGTAGCAACCTATCATTGACATAGTGACATTGTGGCTAGCGGCTATGAATCCTCAAGTAGAGGATTAGATCGATACTCATGATAAGTCTTGGCTCGAGGGAGGTAGCTCCTACTCGAGCGGTGCGTTACAGAACAGTCACCACAGGGAGCGCGGTCCCTGAAGACGGTCCCTCGGGTCTTGTAGTGCTTAGAGCCTCCCCGAATTAAAGGGATTTGGATTACGAGTTATTGGGGTTAACTATGTTAACTGGCAAGATTGGATAAAGAGCCAAGTAAAGTAAAGTAAAGAGCATGCATGCATCTTTAATTACATTTGATTATCTATTCACTGACCTCTCTTTTGCAGGCATAGTATTAGCATATAGTTTGGTTACTATCTCATTTTTTGTAATACTTATGCCTAAATAGACCTAGTGGGTATGTCGGCGAGGTCGGTTGCCGAGCCCACTGGGAACTTCGTTGTAGTTCTCACACCACCAACCCTACAGGTCCTAGCACAAGCGGGGCAGCGGAGGACCGGGGCAAGGGTGTAGCGCCATAGCTAGTGGCCACCGGAGTTACCTTAGGCATTCCTTTTTGGTATACATGTATCAACTTTATCTTTGTTGATCTATAGTTGTTAAGTTGTAAACAATCATGTAATTTTGGTGGAATGTAAATTGTATAAAGAGATGACGTTTGAATGAAAAAGAATGTTATAGTTTTTGTTATGTGTATTTGGTTAAAATGTAATCAAATAGCATGTATGATTTATATTATAGTTTAGAGCTTTTACTTCCGCTGTTGTTGCTTACCTTCGTGCAAGCCTCGTATAATTGCAAATCTCTCTTGTTTGCTTTATTATACTTGTTGCTAGAGCCTTGGGTGGACAGGGGAGGCCCTGTCCGTTCGGCGTCTGTTGACGTAGCCGAACCCGACCAAAGAGGCGGGTGGCGGGACGTGACAGTATCACTATCTTATGTTCATTCGGCTCATCTGGCCGGACCGAGAGTAGAATAGAGCTTCGAACCCGGTTGGTTTGATCCTCGCCGACCGAGTCGCTTGATCAGTAGAAGGGCGCACATATCGAGGGTCATTAATCACAGCCGTTTCACAACCCGACACGCTTCTCGAGAAAGATCTTTGACTAGATCAAGGGTCGGGGAAAATCGGCATCAAACAATTTTTGGCACTCCCGGTGGGACACATCTTTCAAGGTAAATCAGTAGTTTTTGTATAACACATGACTGACGATAATGCCATGAATCTCCGCAATAGAGCTGTCCCCAGAAATTCTGGGAATGAGCAGCCTAGTAACTCGGAGAATATTATAGAACAACGAGTAGTTTTACCTACAGAAGGTGAAACTAGCGGACAATCCGGCTAACAAGAACCAGCCTAACCCAGGCACTGGGTCAAATGACTCGAATTTTGCAAGCACTAGACCAAAACTGTAACATATCGAACTTCTAAAGTCTTGAAGTTACGAGGTATGTTGACTTAAGAGGCCATAAGAATGGTTCCGGCGAAGTTTGGGAGCCTTCGGGTGCTTTCGATACTTGTAGTGCAAAAACGAAGCCCGAAAGGCTATCTTGGGCCGTGAGCGAAATTCGGTACTTGCACGGATGAAGTGATGATGTGGACATGATCTAAATCATGTTTGGAGAGTCTTGGTTCGATTTGAAACGAATCGGAGGTCAAACGGGCCAAAAGTGAGTTGAAACGGAGAAGAAACGGATGAAAAGCTGAAAAACTGGCTAAGTCCTAAAATTGGCTGGTGGACCCTGTGAGGTCCGGACATTGACCCAATGTCCGAACATCCGATGAAGACCGGATCCCGTAAGCTGGGAAATCGGCTGGAAGGTTTTTCGCAGGCCAAGACCGGACATTGGGGCCGAGACCGGACATCCAATGTCCGGACATTGCATGAATATCCGGACCCCGCAGCCCGAAAATGCCCAGTTTGGGCTGTTGCAATAGATGAAAAGTTGAGGGGCTTTATAGCAATTAGGCAAGGGGTTATGTGTATAGAGGGTGTTAAAACTCTCTCCCTCTCTCTCTCTCCCCCTCACAGACCTCCCTCCCTCTCTCTCTCTGTTCGACAACAAGAAGAAGAGAAGAAGGAAAGAAAGAAAGAAAGAAAAAGAGAGAAGGAGAAGAAGAAGAAGACGATGGAGATGATGAAGAAGATGATGGTGGAGATCACCATGGGCCTCTTCTTCCTCTCATTTGTGCAAGAGGGCTTCATGGAGAGGTAAGCTCCCTCTTCCTCTCATGGTAGATCTTCTAGTAATGGGTTTCTAAACCCTAAACCTAGGATTTTGATCTCTCTACAAGTGTAGAAACGTAGTAGTAGCCGAAGAACACATGAAATCCATGGTTTTCATTATGAGCTCTAATGGTGGATTTCTAGGGTTTGCTCTCTAGTGCTCCTAGATGAGTTCCTAGAAGTTGAACAAGCTCTCTTTTGCTTGTTCTAAGGATCAAAACGGTGGGTTTCGCGAAAATGCAAAACCTAGGGTTAAAAAGGGGGTTTTTAGAAATAGATGAGATTGATCTCATTTGACCCCGTGTAAACCTAATTGAGGGTCTAACAAACGCGTTGGCGCGCTCGGTTCGGTGATCCGATGAGCGAGTACAAAGATATTAATTTATTAATATATTCTTACAGATGTCCGCAGCACGCAAGATAGAAGCCCTAAATTCATGAAAGCGGAACTGGGGCAACTTGAAGGCGTGGAGTAACGGCACAAAGTCTCAGATCGAGATTCGGAGATCGTTCGGTTGGTCGCATAAGAGTCCGAGCCGAACCGGGTCACGGGTGCCGCGGGCGGCCGATTGCAAGTGTCGACGAGCAATCGGAGAGCAAACCTAAGGTGGGTTGTGTTTACCGAAGCGACTAAGTCGCCTATATGTCTAAGAGTCAGATAACTCTTATTGACGCATGTTCAATAACGCATGATTAGAAATGCATGCTAGTGAGATAAGATAAAATGCTAAGTAGATGCATGTAAACGAGTGAAATGTATGATAATAGCATAAAGTACAATGCTAGAAGAGTAAAAGAATGCATGCTTAGCATAGTGAATATTCGATGAGCATGATAATAGCATGATATAGAAATGCTAGAGAGAACAAGTAAGCATGAGTTAAATAATGAAGTAAAGAATGATAAGTAAAGAACATTGCAAGAACATATATTTAGTATGACCAGAAACATGCATATAAATAGTT
Organism: Aechmea fasciata; assembly: GCA_025177825.1. Taxonomy (NCBI): domain Eukaryota; kingdom Viridiplantae; phylum Streptophyta; class Magnoliopsida; order Poales; family Bromeliaceae; genus Aechmea; species Aechmea fasciata. The sequence goes on from CM045946.1 coordinate 4,799,386, forward strand.
TGGTAGACATAAGAGAGCCAAATAAAGAATGTGAGTCATGGACACGAACGAACATATAGATCGAGTGGCATCTAACCTAGTGTTAATGAACATAGGTTATATTAAACCTAGAGTCAATGGACCTAGGAGTGTGGCAACTTAACCTAGTATAATGAACATAGGTTATGGCAACCTAGAGTCATATGGATCTAGGTAAAGAACAGTAAACCTAGTGTCAAGGACATAGGTTAGACAACGATGACAATGGATCTAGTGTGAGTAAACATAGGTCGAGTTGGAATGACATTGAATCTAGAGTTAAGTCAACCTAGGTTATGTGACAAGAAATGAGCCCTAGCGTCAAGTAGACCTAGGAGGTAAAGAACATGGGACCTAGTGGGTCGCCTCTTGAGGGCCTAGCTAACCCTCAAGCTAAATGGAACGGATTCATGGAATCCCGTGACTTGAGCACCACTGAGGGTGCCGGGCGTGTGCGACGATTTCACCGTCCAGGGCTATACCACCGTCGTGGCGTGTGTGCGACGATTTCGCCGCCGGGTGGGTGAGCCGAGTTGAGTTCTATACCGGTTGAGCCGGGTTGAGGATCAGACCGTCGTGGGTGTGACAGAAACCATTGCTGGGGTAAGTGTGATACGGGTGCCGCAAGGTGGCTGAGTTGTGACTGAAACCATTGTTGGGTGAGGTGCGATTAGTTCACCGCCAGATGGTCAAGTCATGGCTTGTGCCCTCTCGGGGTAAGTGCAACGTGTTCGCCACCAGAATGGCTACGTCATACGACTCGAGCCGTGTTTAGCGTGTGCGACGATTTCACCGCTTTGAGGCTGAGTCACAGATGGCGGCAGGCTGTTGACAGCTGGGGTGGTTGTGAGACGTCCAATGCCTCGGGCTAGACAGCGGGCGGATTATCCGCAATTGATTGACTCAAGACCGAGTCGGGTGGCATAGTGAGCTAAGGTAGAGTGGACCTTAGATGTATTTGCTAATAGCATATGTGCCAAGGATAAAGGATAAAGAATGTGAATAGCTAGCTTGATAAGTAGCTAATGAGGATAAAGGATAAAGAATATGAATAGCTAACTTAGTAAATAGCTAAGTTGAGAATGAAACGGCTAAAGTAAAGAATAGCAATAATGTAAAGGAAAGCTAAGAGCTAAGTAATAATTTGCATGTTGCATATTGTGAGGCAGGTTTTTATGTTAGTTACAAATTATATATCTGTAGATGTTTTTGGACTAACATATTTGCAGTGCCTCCTTGGACCTATCGGTCGAGTTTTTTCCTTGGGTGGCCGTACCCAGGAAGCGTATTTATATAGTTCTCACCCCACGTGGTTCGGGGTATTTTCAGTACATACGAGAGCGGCGCGGCGAGCGCATGGCAAGGGCGTAGCTCAGTAGATAGCGCCCTACCAGGAGACTGAGATAGAAGTACCCCAGTCGGCATAGCTAGGGGTATAGCAAGGAAAGAAAGACAACATGTAAACAAAATGTAATAAAGTTTGTAATATAAATGTAAAAGTTAAATTTGAGACGAATGGTTGTAATAGCAAGTAGCTGTTTTATGTTTATGATACTTCCTTATGCAATCTGATTGTAATATCTGTTCCTGGTTGGAACCTCCTTGTAATTGTATCGATTGCGATGCCTTGAACGTACAGGGAAAACTCTGTCCGTTCGGCGGTCTGTCGGCGCGCCCGAATCCGACCGAATTGGCGGGCACGGGGCGTGACAGATAAAATGGTATCAGAGCATAAAGTAGTGAATGGGACAATGGCTTAGTTGAACCTAGGTGACCCTAGGATAGCAAAACCTTAGAGGTTAAGGCTCGTGAGAGACGAGGACTTGTGGTTCGTGGCGAAAGCGATTATGGATTTGGTCGTGTTGTGTAACCTCTAAAACGGATGTTAGAGGTAGATTTGAGGTGTGGTTGTTCTCAACCGAGGGTGTTCATGTTGGCGCACGACAACATGAAACCGAAGGACGAGAACGGACGCCCTTGTTTGACTTTCGCCTGATTGGCTTTTGAGTCGGTATTAGTGGTCTCGTGTTCGACCCAAGGTGGTTGAGAACTAATCGAGTTGTCGTGTTTCAGGAAACACTGGCACCGCGTAGGCGATCTTCGTCCAGATCGGCGCGGGAGGGGACAAGTGGTGTCCCTGAGCAGGTCGACGCGAGCGGAGACTCTGAGCTTCGTGATCAGTTGGCCTCACTCGTGGGAGTGGTGAGGCAACAAGCTGATGTGGTGCAACGGCAGCAGGAGGCTGCCATGCGCCAGGAGGAGCAAATGAAGCGACTCCAAGAGACGTTGGATCAGCTGGTGGCTGCACCGGCTGCGGCTCGTCATGGACGGCCGAGAGTTGCGGCGGAGGCGATTTCGCCGGGGTCGGGCTACCCGACCATTGTTGGTTCAGAGGTGGCGGCAGAGTGGGAGCGAGCTTTAGCGGCCCTAATGGATTTTAAGAAGTTTGATCCGCCTACCTTGGATGGAGAGGATGTCGATCCATGGATCGTGGAGATGTGGGTTGACTCCATGGAAACCCTCTTTGAGGAGATGTACACTTTAGAGCGGGACAAGGTGCCGCTAGCTGTGCATTGCTTGAAGCAGTCGGCGAAGGTGTGGTGGAAAGGGATTCGGCAAAACCGATCGCCTAGTCTTTCTCCTATGGCTTGGGAAGAGTTTCGGGGAATGTTGTTCTCGGCTTATTTCCCCGATAGCGAGAAAAGGAAGCTCCAGGACAGGTTCTGGAAGCTGCGGCAAGGAGACCGCTCAGTAAGGCAATACGAGCGAGAATTTTCTCGTCTCGTGCATTGTGTCCCGGATGTGGTGCGGGATGACAAGGATAAGGCCGATAGCTTTGTGCGTGGACTTCGGCCAGATCTTTTTGAGGTTGTGTATATACTTCAGTTGCAGACCTTTGGTGAAGTCCTGGATCGGGCCTTATGGATAGAGCAAGGCAACGCGTTTCTCCGTGAAGAGCGCGAGTCGTATCATCGAGAAAAAGGAAAAGGACGATCGACGGGTGGGTCCGCTGGTCAGTCAAGTTCTCGAAAGACTTCGACAAGTTCGCACTCGCGATCTCGAGCTCCGAGGACGTATCGCATTCGGTCCTCGACGGAGTGTGTTATATATGGGGGCCCTCATTTCCCACAGCAGTGTGAACAGCGTGAGGGCATGTGCTTCAAGTGTGGGCTGCCGGGCCATGTGCAGGATGAGTGTCCGCATGGTAGCGGCCCGGCCTCGATGCTGGCAACGGCCCATTCCTCCCAGGGACAGCCTGCAGGTGTGCCACCTGCAGTATGGTCAGGAGAGCGGCCGTTGAGGATGATCCAACCAGAGGGTTCGCGGCGTGCGCCAGGTGGCCGTGGGCGCGCGACTCGAGTGGTGGATCCTGCTGATGCTGACGACGTCAGGGCAGGTATGAGTTTATTAAGCAATCACTATGCTGTTGCATGATTGTAAATTGGTGCATTGCATGCCATGATCACTGGTTAATTACTACTAGTTGCGCATTTCATAGTAGGAACCATTGGGCGGGTAGATAGATACCCTGGCATGCTTGTGCAGTATGAGTAGTGCCTGCTGGAGCAGGTAAAGAATATGATGGCACTAGCAAAATTGCTAGTAGTGCTCCCCAGACGAGGAGTAAGAATCGCGTTAGAGCCAAGTTGGCCGTGGGCCTAGTTGTACCTCCATGTGAGGTTGGAAAAGTCGCTTAAAGGACGGTGCGCGGGAACGACCGTGCCAAAGCTGAAACTTAGCATAAAACGCTGTAGAGGCGTAGAGCGCACGAGTGTAGATACTCGTGGAGTGCGGTTTCGATGCAGCCGGGTGAGTGAGTTGGCAGTAGCACTTTAGATGGGCTAAGTGTGAAGCGGACCATGGATCACTCGTGGGGCTGATGGCTCGCACTAGGTGCTTAGGAGCCGATAGAGTGTCTAGCTCTGTAGAGCATGTCGTATAGGACGACGTTGGCGGGTAGTGCTTGTGACGACCCGTGCCTGGACCATTTGTGGACTGTGGAGCCTGGGCCCATTTGGCCGGCGCAGTCAGCTGCTAGCGGCAACGGCCCGATACCTATAGGTAGGGCAAGAGTTTTGGTTAGGACGGTAGTCTGAGCCTAGACCCGAGGACGTGGAAACGCCGCGTGTTTGAGAATGCATTGAGAGTGCGGTTGTGACCCAACCCGAGAATCGAATGTGGTTTGGGGTCTTGATAGCTCCTAGTTGGAGTGTGTGCGAATTTTCAAGTGAGAATTTCGCCCAAGAGTGCTAATTGGGTCTACGCTAGTGACCAGGAACACTAAGCGTAGTTGAGACGAGTTGAAGTGGTAGGCCGACGTTGGGTTGGTGACTATTGGTCCACCCATAGAGATTGAGGAGAGTGACTTGGCCATTAACTCTATTAAAGAGTTTGGCTTAGGTTCGCGAACGAAGTGTTCGTGTGGGTTAATTGCGGCTAAGGAGCCGAATTAGTCGTGGCAATGGGGATTTGAGATAAGTGGTCTCTAGGAGACACTTGAGTAATGAAAGCCACGTGAGAATTGAGGATAATGCTCTTTTATGGAGTGGAGTGGAGATGCGCCAAGGTGTGCAATCTCACAATAGAGCAAGATTCGGTTGATATTGAAGCACTCACCACTAAGCGATGCACCTACGATATTGCTTTTAGGCAATGTGGGTGATCGGAGCGCAGTGTGTCCCGAGATGAAACGAGGAAATGCAAGGCGAGGTTCCTCGCAAGCTGGTTGTTGCGAGTGATCTTGGAGCGTGTAAGGTCGTGAAATAATGACTTGCGCTGCCGTTAATGCTTACAGGAGTTGTAATGCACTTTTGATGCTGTACTTAGCAAATGTGAGTGAAATTAGTCTCATATTCTTCGTGATGGGCCTTTGGGTAATTCTATTTAGTGAAAGGTCGCTCCAAAGATAAAAAGTGCATTGGAATCCCCTAAATTACTCAATAAACCGAGTCGGGTGTGAGTTCGCGAAGCAGGTGAGTTTCGCAGACGAAACTCTTTTAAGGAGGGGAGAATGTAACATATTGAACTTCTAAAGTCTTGAAGTTACGAGGTATGTTGACTTAAGAGGCCATAAGAATGGTTCCGGCGAAGTTTGGGAGCCTTCGGGTGCTTTCGGTACTCGTAGTGCGAAAACGAAGCCTGAAAGGCTATCTTGGGCCATAAGCGAAATTCGGTACTTGCACAGATGAAGTGATGATGTGGATATGATCTAAATCATGTTTGGAGAGTCTCGGTTCGATTTGAAACGAATCAGAGGTCAAACGAGCCAAAAGTGAGTTGAAACAGTGTAGGCGCGAGGTCGGCGATGCGGCGTGTGTTTAGATCTCCATATCCCGCAACTATTGACATAGAGTATCCTTATTCGGCTAACTGGAAAATACCGAAGTTTGACAAATTCTCTAGTGACGAGACCGAAAACACGGTCGAACATGTCGCCCTATTTACAGCTCAATGTCGTGAAGTCGCAGCAGACCCGTTTTTAAAATTGAGGTTATTTAATACTTCGCTAACAAAATCGGCTTTCACGTGGTACCCAAGTTTGCTGGCTAATTCCGTCCGAGATTGGGACGAATTAGAAGGTAAATTCCACGAGCAATTTTATAGGACCGAGCTGGAACTATCGGTCGCTGATTTGGCCCAGTTTAGACAATGTACGGGAGAATCGGTTGATAAGTATTTGAACTGATTCAAGACGGCTCGAAGCCGTTGTTTTGTAAGAATGCCGGAATCAGAATTTGCCAAAATGGCATTCAACGGCATGCATTTCAAAATTAAAGATCATTTCGAAGATAAATTCTTTCCAAATCTTTTTGACTTGAGAGTCCGGGTTGCTCAATATGAGCAATTTCAAAAAGGAAATAATGAGAATCGGCCCAGATGGAGCCAAAATAAGGACAGGAATAAGGGGAAGGAAAAGAATATTTCTTTCTTCGAAGAATCTTCGGCTCATGAAGAGCCAAATTCGGCTGAAGAGGAAGAAGATTCGGCTGATAAAGCCGAAATTTACGCCGCTGAAATGATTAGAAATAATCAGCCGTACAAATGTGCTTTGTTAAAGCCTGCTAAATCAAGCGAGGCTAAGGCACATGTATCAGTTTATAACTATTCGTTTGACATATCAAGGACCGATTTGATTTTTGATCGGTTGTTGAAAGACGGACGAATTAAACTACAGAAAGGGCAAACTATACCCCCTATAGAGGAGTTGAAACGTAGAAGATATTGCAAGTGGCACCATTCTTGGAGCCACAAGACTAGCGAATGCACTTCCTTCAAAAGGCAGGTGCAAAAAGAAATTAATGAGGGTCGGCTCATATTTGCTGACCAAGAAAATAAAAATATAAAAATTGATAAAAACCCTTTTCCACCACAGATTAACGTGGTGGACATGAAAGGAAAAGTCGCCGCGAAGAGGCGGATTCAGGATGAAATAGAAGAGGGTCGGCTCATCTTAGCCGACCAGCAGGATAAAAGTAAAGAAGTTAACAGAAATATGCTTTCTTTACAGGATAAAGTGATGGACGCTCGAGGAAAGGCGATTGCGGCTAGAACGGCCTCAGATGATATCGCGCATGCAAAGAGAAGCGTTCGGTTCTGCATAAGGTGCAAAGCCAAAATGACAAAGAAAGATTGGGAAGCCATAATCAACGACAAAAAGAAAAGCAATGAGAGGAATGAATTGATGGCTTTCCCTGAAGAATGGGCGCACATCCCTGAAGGTGATGAGCCAGAAGGAGATGACTCTGACGAAGCCTCAAACGAGACCGAGCCGGAAGTCGACTCGGTTCAACGTAAAGAAAACATGCTGATGCAGAAAGTTCTGCATGATTATTATAACGACAGACGCGATGAACGTCAAAGCCAATGGGGTTATCAGGAGAAACCATTCGGCTCCAAGCAGAGATTTCCTGGGTACCGGCCACATTGGCAGCAACAAGCCAGGCCGAGACCAGAACCTGAGTTCGAAGGAATGACCAAAGGAGATATTGAGTTCCTAGGTCGGAGACTAGTGAATGAGCTTAGCATTCAGCCCTAGTCGAGACCATGGGAGAGGAGAGAAATCTTAAAAAAGAAATCTTAAAAAATCATTTGAGAACGGTGAAGGTGCCGGCAAATGTGACAATCGACAAGTGGCACGAAGTCGAAGTGAAACCATCGGCCAGATGGCAAGGGCCGATGTTAACAAAAACCCAAAAGCGTCCACAGCAAAGAATGCAAGCCGAAACAAGGCAAAACTATGAAGAAGCGAAAGTGGTAAGGCTAAACGTGTGGAGGCGTCCTAATGAGCAGTCGTTTCCCAGTCGCCCGATGCTACATGACCATGAGGCAGGCGGTTCCTCGCCTGTCCCTTGGTTAAAATCCAAAGTGGAACGACAAATCGAGGCGGAACCAGAAAAAAAATAACTAGGAGGGAACTAGAAGACAAAATAGCTTTCCTGGAGACGATCATCAAAAGAGAGCGATGGCCCCCCAAGGAGAGGGAGGCCCGGATGGAGAGTGATTCATCAGCCGAAACGGCCAAAGAATCAAAAGAGAAGAAACAAAGAATTAAAGGAAAGTCGGCTGATGAATCACCAGCTGACGTGAACATGGTATATGCTTTGCCTCAATCTTTTAAAGCAGAGCTCGTTGAATATGAAGAGTTTAAAGAAGAAGAAGAAATTGAGCTTAAAGTAGCCCAATTGCAATTGGAAAATGTTCAACCGGCTGAGGCAGTTGTTTTCAAAAAGCCCTCGGCCATGCAGACAAGGTTCATAAGGCCCCTGTTCATCTGGGCCTTAATCGAAGGTCGGCCAGTAGGCCGAGTAATGATAGATGGTGGAGCCATGGTCAATGTGATGCCCACTTCTTTCTTTAAGAAGTTGGGCAAAGATGAAGACGAATTGAAGCCCACCGATTCAATCATGACCGACTTCAATGGAAACGGTCAACAAGCTCGAGGAGTGCTCACCACCGAAATAACGATAGGCTCTAAAACTTTAAGAACCGCACTCTTCGTGGTAGATGCAGATAGCCACTACAACCTACTACTCGGACGTGATTGGATGCATGCGAGTGAGTGCGTACCGTCCACCCTTCATGGAAATTGTTCCAATGGGTTGGAGACAAGGTGGAAGAGATTCGGGCCGAAGGACGGCCCCAAATGATAGACGTCAACCTGGAAGACATCGGCCACACTAATTGGGCTGATACAGATCCAGACCAGATCTCTTTTGTAAGAGTTACCGAGGAAGGTATTCAGTTGATCCTCTCTAAGGACATAGGAGCCATGGTGGCAGCCGAAGAGCCGCCAAGATGGTTGAAATGGAGCATTAGGAATCAAGAGTAGAGGCTTTTCAGGAGCCTCAAAAAGACGAGCCGATCGGCACGATCGGCTGTAAGGAGAGTTCAGCTTTTGTGCCCAATAGCGTAATATTAAATAATTCGGCTAAAACAGCCGAAGGTGACATGATAAACTCAACTCTTCAAGCCGAGGATAAGAATCAATTGAAATCGGTCATCCAGATCGATAAACCACCCGAGATGAAAGGGCAAACGAGTAGGCTAAATCTAGAAGAATCGCCTATTAAGGTCGGTGAGAAAAGTTGGAGACCCAGGACCCGCTAGTCGAAGTAAATCTGGGATCCGATGAAGATAAGAGACCGACATACATAAGCGCGAAGCTTTCGGCTCAACAGCAGGAGGAACTAAAAGAACTATTAAAGAAATACAAAGATTACTTCGCCCGGAGTTATGAAGAAACGCCAGGTCTAAGCCGAAAGATTGTAGAGCATAGGCTGCCTATTAAAAAAGGGTTCAAGCCTTTTAAGCAACCGGCTCGTAGGTTTGAGCCGAGTATTGTACTGCAAATCAAAAATAAAATAAAAAATCTTTTGAAGGCCGGTTTTATTAGAGCGGCCCGTTATGTTAATTGGGTGTCTAATATAGTTCCTATACGCAAAAAAAAATGGCAAACTTAGAGTTTGCATCGATTTTAGAAATTTGAATTTAGCTATACCTAAAGACGAGTATCCCATGCCAATAGCTAATATGTTAATTAGTAGATTCGGCTGCCGGTAATGAAATTTTGTCTTTTATGGACGGTCATGCATGCTATAATCAAATTTATATTGCCGAGGAGGATGTAGCGAAAACCGTGTTCAGATGCTCTGGTTCGATTGGAACTTTTGAATGGGTAGTTATGCCATTCAGTTTGAAGAATGCTGGAGCTACTTACCAGAGGGCAATGAATTTTATTTTCCATGATTTAATCGGCAAGATGTTGGGAGTATATATCGACGATATAGTCGTGAAATCCAAGTCGTTGTTAAGGATTTTGTGTTGGCAAGTTTCGTGATTTGAGTCAGAGTCTTGAAGGATCGGAGCGGATCGAAGATGGTCGAAGAATCCTAAACTTCGGAGAAAGCGACAACGTGAATCACGACGTCCAGGTAAGTTTTTAATTCATGTTATGGTGATTCATACTTAGTTGTAGGCATTAGAATCATAAAATCATTGTTTAATGGATTAAAAATTGTATCGAAACTTTGTAATTTTCGAAAATTAAAAAAATCAGAAAATTTACAAAGTGTACCGGAATCTGTACCGGTACAACCATAGTTGCTATACCGGTATAGCCATCAAACCCATTACCGGTAACAAGGCTTCGTAAATTCCATCTTCCGTCATTATGTTACCGGTAACATGTTGGAATTTGTACCGGTACAAGGTGTAAAAAATTTGAAAATTTTTTAATCCGAATCTAATTGATTCTAAAGTCTATAAATAAAATATTGGGGTTCTCTAACTTCGTGAGCTTCATGAATATACATGTTTGAGAAACCCTAGAGGCTAGGAATTTATCAAAAACCTATTTTCTACATAATAGCCTCTTCTAGGTCAAATTGAGATATTGCAATTCTCTATCTATATGTCGATTTGATCTACGTCTTCGCTTGGAGTTTTCTTCTATGGTTTTCTACGATACTCCTAACCGAAGGATCACCATACTCATGATGCTTCTCATGAACGACGTCGTGGATTCGGCGTGAGGCGTCGTGGATTCGGTGCGATTGAAGGCGATTCGTGGATTCGGATTGTTGGCTCGTGGATTCGAGTGGCGTCGTGGATTCGGCGTGATAGAAGCTTCGTGGATTCAAAGTGGGGGTGTTCGTGGACTCGGACGTGAGGGTGTGGACAACCCGGAGGATTGCGCGGAGATTCATAGGAGGTTAAGAGAGGTTAAGTCCGTGGAGTCGGTAATCACCTTGTAATATTTTCTCTTAGTGAATTATTTTTCGCGTGTTGGTCCCGTCGGTTTTTTACTCCAAGTTGGAGTTTTCCCACGTAAATCTCGGTGTGTTTTTTATTTTCCGCATTTACTTTTTAACACATTGAGATTTGTGGTTTTTGGCCGTTACACCTATTCACCCCCCTCTAGATGTTTGATACAATCTAGATAGATCCTTGGGAACCCTATAACTTACAGTCGCAAGCCGAACATTGGATTGATTAATCATTTGAAATGTGCATTTGGAGTCTCAGCAGAAATGTTTTTGGGATTCTTAGTGCACAAGAAAGGGATTGAAATTGATAAAAATAAGACAAAAGCAACATCAGAATTACCGCCACCAACAAGCAAAAAAGAGTTACAAAGTTTGTTGGGGAAGATCAATTATCTTCGGCGGTTCATATCTAATTTGGCCGAAAGAATAGGAGTTTTTACCCTATTACTTCGGCTCAAAGATAAGGAAGAATTCATTTAGATAGAGGAGCAACTAGGGGCGTTTGAAAACATAAAGAGATATTTATCAAACCCTCCGGTATTGGTGCCTCCAAAGCCAAAACAGCCGATGAAATTATACATATCGGCTGCAGAAGGAAATTTAGGATATTTATTGGCCCAAGAAAATGAAGAAAAAGAAGAACATGCCATTTATTATTTAAGCCGACGTCTCTTAGACACTGAGAAACGATATTCAGCCATTGAAAAATTATGTCTGGCTTTGTACTATTCATGTACAAAATTGAGATACTATATTTTACCAACCGAAGTATCGGTAATATGCAAAACCGATCTGGTAAAATACATGTTATCTAAGCCAGTGCTGCGAGGACGAATCGAAAAGTGGGTGTTAGCATTATCCGAGTTCTCCCTCAATTATGTTCCTGCAAAAGCTGTTAAAGGGCAAGCCATAGCAGATTTTTTAGCTGAACATCCATGTGTGGAAGTTGAGGAGCTGATTCAAAATATGATCGGCTGTCAATCTTGGATACTTCACTAACAGCCGAATCAGCAGGAGCAGGGATAGTGATAGTCTCCTGAGGGATATGTTTGTCAATTTGCTTTTGAGTTAGATTTCGGTTGTTCTAACAATCAAGCCGAATACGAGGCCTTAATAATCGGTCTTGAGGCTTTGCAACAGTTAAAAGCAAAATCAATTAAAGTCATCGGTGATTCACAGTTAGTGATCAAACAAATTAACGGGGAATATCGATGTGAAAATCTGAATTTGCAAAATTATTTAAGAAAGACAGTGGAATTACTGTGCAATTTCGGAGAAGCTAAATTCGAACATCTGGGGAGACAGAAAAATAAAAAGGCAAATGAGTTAGCCCAGTCGGCTTCAGGATATAAAGAGCCGAAGTTAGAATCAATAGTAATACAAAAAAGGTGTTACCTTCGGTTCATGTACGAGAACCGATTATAGCTCCAGTAGAGGTAAAAGAGGATTGGAGAAAATCCTTAATCGAATATTTGGAGGACCCTAACAAAAGGGTCGATTATAATATTCGAAGAAGAGCTCTCGGTTATTGTTTGTTAGACGGACAACTCTATAAGAGAACAGCCGAAGAGGTACTTTTGAAGTGCCTGGGGCCCGAAGAAGCTCTACTAGTAATGGGAGAAATACATGAAGGGGTATGTGGAACCCATTTAGCAGGAAAAAAGTTAAGATGGACGATCCGACACTTAGGATATTATTGACCGACTATGCATCAGGATTGCATAGATTATGTTAAGAGTTGTCAAGATTGCCAATTTCATAGTTCGATACAAAGAGTTCCTGCTTCTGAAATGTATGCCATAATTAAACCGTGGCCGTTTTGAGGGTGGGCCATGGATTTAATCGGAGAAATACAGCCGAACTCATCGGCTGGTCATAAATTCCTAATAGTGGCTGTTGATTATTTCACTAAGTGGTTGAAGTAAAACCTACTCGGTTGGTTACTCAAAAGGAGATCATTGATTTTGTTGAGAATCATATAATACATCGCTTTGGAATTCCTGAGACAATTACAACCGATCAATGGACAATGTTCACAGGAGGACAGTTCGTTCGGTTTATAGAGTCAAGAAAAATAAAGCTACTTCATTCGTCTCCTTACTATGCTCAGGCGAATGGACAAGTGGAAGCGGCAAACAAAATAATTATTAATATGATAAAACGGCATATCGGGAAGTATCCAAGGAAATGGAATGAAAAACTTTTTGAAGTATTATGGGCATGCCGAACTTCAGTAAAAACGGCAACATGGATGGCGCCGTTCCAATTAGTGTACAGCCATGATGCCGTAGTACCAACCGAAATAACAGTTCCATCTTTGAGAATAGAGAAACAAAGAGAACTTTCGGCTGATGAATACAGTAATTTAATGAAAGAAGAAATGGAAGAAATACAAGATACTCGGTTGATAGCCTTAGATAATATGCAAGCACATCAGAGTCGAGTGCGTAGTGCATATAATTAAAGAGTTCGAGCCAAGTCGTTCGCGGTTGATGACTTAGTCCTTCGGCTAGTTTTTCCAATCGGTCAAAAGAACCGAACATATGGGAAATGGTCCCCAAATTAGGAAGGACCATTCCAAGTCAGCCAAATTGCAAAAGGAAATGCATACTATATCAAAGATATAAATGGATCAGAGAATGAAAAACCAATCAATGGAAAGTATCTAAAGAAATATTACCCATCCACGTGGGAAAGTAGTCAAAGTTAAAAACATATAATACAAGCCAAATCAAGACAATAAATCTCTAAGTTGGTTCCATTCGGCTATTAAATTCACCTGAGCAATCTCGGCGGCTTTCCTTCTGCGTTCCATCAAAGGATGTATTTTGTACAATTGAGAGAGCTTGTCCTGAAGTTTCATCCCTTTTGATCTTTAATTGGTCTTGTAGAAGAAGCCGACGCTCAGAAGCATGAGCTAGAGCAGATTCGGCTGCGGCTAGTTCTTCTTTTAAAGTTAGGACCCGCTTCTGTAGAGCCAGCTCTTGATCTACTAAGTTTTGGTCTTCGCGACACACTTCAGTAATAGGAGCCGCTACCTTAGGAATGGTCTTTTTAGCCTGATCAACTTGATAAAAATGTTGATCCAGAGATAAAAGCTCGGCACTTAAAGATTGTTGCCGAGACAGAAAAGAGGAAAGTTGGGAAGATAAGGTTTCTATAAAACATCTATTGGCATGGGAGATGCCCGATTGATCGGCGAAACCATGTAAAAGAGTGCATAGCCGATCAAATTGCTCTGGATGTTGAGCCAAGGAAGGGAGACCACAACTATATAATTGTAGACATTCATCAAAATTTTGCTAAATGTCCAATGGCATAATACTAGTCGTCGAGTCGTCCCCATTATTGGAGTTGGGACTTGAGACTAACAGAGCATAAAGAGAAGAAGACAGAGGATCATCCGAAGCAGATAAAGGAGCTTTGGAAAATGTATGAGACTCTTCTTGTGCGCTTTTGGGGCTTTCTGCCAGGGGCGTACTTGTACTTTGCCCCTTTATTGATGATACAGGGATCGAGGGAGGAGATGATGCTGCACAACCTTGTGGCGGAGCCATTTGCTTCTCCATATCTTGTTTCTTTTTGGATCGAGATTCTCTACGAGTTCGTATGTCAATCTGCGTCTTCAAAGCAAAAGCAAAAGAGATTCATGAGTCAATTTCAGGGGAAGACTGTTTGAAAGACAACAAGTAAGTCGAGAAAGTAAAGCGAATCAAAAGTTGAGGTAAGCTACCTCGATCTCGATAGGTTCAATCGGTTCAGCAAGAACAGGAATTTGTTCTGAAATATCAGGCGAAGGAAGTGATTCGGTTATATTTCCTGGAGTAACAACCGAAGTGGTGTTTTCGGCTTGATTCTCTGAAGGGTTAGGTAGAAGGGGCGAATCACCTCTTCTATCTTCGATTTTTTCTGATCGCGATCTGTTCGCGACCGATTTACGCCTTTTTGGAGGCGGTATAGGAGTAGTATGTATTTCTTCAATCGGTCGTTTCTTTGAAGCTAGGACCGATGAAGAAGTCGGAACAAACTACCGACAAGAAGATAAAAAAAAAAATAAGTATTGGGAAGATAAAAAGAAAATAAAATGCATTACAGAAGAAGGAGGTGAAGCGTCGGAAGTTTCCTCCAATTGTTCTTCTGATACAGACGGAGTAGTGGTAGTAAGATCTTTACTTGGAAAAGGCACTACTGTGGCTGGGGAATAAAAGAAAAAGAAAGCTTCAGTAAAAGAAAAAGTTAATAAAAGATAATATGAGAGTTATACCGATTGGAAGAATAGTTTGGCGATATGCTTGTAAAGAAGATCGGGTGAAGATGCGTTGGGCGAATTGTTCCCAATTGACGGTGTAGCGGAAGGCTACCAACCCGGTATAATTCGGCCTGAAGCTTATTAATTTGAAAAACTGCCGAAGACGGTTCCCCATGGCTGAGATGCTGTCAGCTTCGGCCGAACATCTGGTAGGGGGTCGATTAACGGCGGTGTTGGATGTGAAAAACTTAGCGGGAGCAGGGATTGCCTGAGCAAATCCGAATTGACGCGTCACGAACTGAGGGGAATAAACTTCAGTACTGTTTAACAGCTTCGAGCGCGACTTCAGTCCGTTATGCAGATCTCTGGTGGCCAAAAAGGAATACCAAACGTCTGCATATTCACCAGCACGAGAAGAGGCTAATTCATGCTGAATGGCTTCGTATCGGGTTAGGAACCAAGATGGACCGGTAACACGGTCGGCGAACGGAGACCAATTAATAGTGAAATGAGGTCAAGATTCATAAAATATCTTGAAATAACCAGGAAAATCGGAGGGATGACCTGGTGTGAACGGTGCAGGACAGCCAAGAGCTAGTCCAGAAGAATCAAAATGAGCAGCCGAACCCGTATCTATAGGAGTTTTACACAAAACAGGAAAATAAATTTGTGAAAACATTTGTAAAAACCAGAAAACACAACAACCTGAGCTGATTACAACACTACCATCAGAAGGCAGCGGTTTGATAGAATCAAAAATCTCTCTATAAACAAAAGCAAGGAAATAAGGCCCAAGAGCTAATTTGTCATCGTTAGACAACCCAACGGCGATCGGAACAAAGTCTTGGTTAATTTTCTGTGACCGAGTACGGAAGAGATTATGACACAACCAATATAGTAGAAAAGCAGTATGCTCATTCCTGGTGACAAGAGCAGGAGCTTCACCAGCAAATTTCCAAAGAAACTTGGAGTAGGCTAAATCTGAAAGGTCAAGATGAGCCTCAAAATCAGATATGCCATCAGGATTGTAGGCCGTAGAAAGGGTAATCCCATGAGGCCTTAATCCAATGATGGCCGCTACGTCATAGAGAGTCAGAGTGAGAGGTCACCCTCTTAAAAGAAAAATGTTGGAAACAGGGGACCAGAAACAAAGAGCAAAAGCCAACAGAAGACTATCGGCTACAGGGGGATGTCGAGACAACTGAATGGCTTCATATACACCAACCTCCCGCCAGGCGTCACCATAGATAGCCTCTACTCAGTCCAACCAAGTCAAGTAAGCATCTGAAACACTTGGCCAAGTGCGGAGACTTTTTCCTATGGAGGCCGAAGGAAACCAAGAATGTAGATGAATGGAACTAGCTGTCAATGGAAGACCATCACTAGAGTAAGGAAAATCATCAACAGGCGGATCCGCAGTAAAGAAAGGACCCAGAATAAATCTAGTGGGCTCAGTAAGGAGATAAGTCAGGAGCAGAGTATAGTCCAGCGAAGGACGAGTAGGTAAAGACGGAAGCGGTGCCATTACTCGAAGGAAGAAGAAAAGACAGATAGAAAATCAAGAAAGAAAAAGAAAAAACTTTTGTAGACGAAGGGGTTTTCAACGGAGAAGACGAAGGAGGAACAAAAACAAAAAGGATAAGAAACTTGGTGAAGAAGGGAGCCGTATCGTCAAATCGTCATATCGACACGAGTTTGAAAGTCGGCCATAATGATGAATAGACGGCGGTAATTAAGAGGGTGCAATTAGGGTCGCAAGTAAGACAAAATTCATAGACGTATCAAGGCCGTAAAAAGAAAAATGAACGGCCAGGATCTAGTCGTACACAAGGTTTCCTGTTACGTCAGCCGCCGGCACAAAGGATTTGAAATTGATTGGACCAAGAAACAGGCCTCGGATCGCGCCTTTTCTGAAGCTATGGCGGGCTGATGAGCCGAGCGGTTATAACAAGACCGTGCTAAAAAGCAAAACGCGCATCGGGAAAAACGCCAGCTACCGAAGCGCCACTTCGGAAGCTGCCGATGGGGCAATTGTTGGGCCAATCCGGTGCGGAATGCCAGTGCACCGGGTCCATATCAAAGAAAAAAGTTTCGATAGCACACCAAGAATACACCAGGAGCATCAGGAGGGCACGAGCCGCGTTGAAGAAGTTATAGCAACTGCAAGCGGTTCCAGACGGTTACCGATCGGCTGAAGGTGGTCCGAGATATCAGGAGGCGGGAGATAGTGGCCGATAGTGCAAGAATTATAACCGACTCTGGGGCAACTCTATAAATAGGCACATAATACTCTAAAAACAGGTCTTTTCCCCTGCGAACAAAAGACCACCCATATATTTCTTGCATTTCCTTTCCTGCATCTACTGCTTTCATAGGAGTAGTCTGTAATTTAGATCTTTGGAGTCTGTCTGCCCTTCGGGCATCACTCCTGGAGTCTGTCTGCCCCCTGGGCATCACTCCGTTGTAAACTACAATCCGCTCTTCTGTACCTTCCCCTAGAGATTTTAATAGAAAGTCTTCATTCGACTGCTTTTGGCCGATCACTTTCAGTGTATTTCAGTTCGGCTCATTCCTCTGTCTTGGTATCACTATCTTATGTTCATTCGGCTCATCCGGCCGGACCGAGAGTAGAATAGAGCTTCGAACCCGGTTGGTTTGATCCCTCGCCGACCGAGTCGCTTAATCAGTAGAAGGGCGCACATATCGAGGGTCATTAATCACAGCCATTTCACAACCCGACACGCTTCCCGAGGAAGATCTTCGACTAGATCATGGGTCGGGGAAAATCGGCACCAAACACCATATGCTTTCCCATTAATTTAAATCGTTCTAACTATTTGGGATGATTATTGAATTTAGATGCAAAATGTTATGATGACAAGTTACATATAAACTTATTTATAAATAATGCATAGACGTATATAAATTGAATAAAATTATAAAAAAACTATCGATTTTGATAGCATTAGCAAAATAGATGATCTCTTTTATTTTTATTATTTTAATCTATTTTTAGGCTGCAAATTAGGTAGATGTTGAGATGTGAAACAATGTGATGCCAATTTATTTTAGAAATATTTTACAACCTAATTTACCAAGCGGTGCTACGGTTCCTCAGAACCAGCAGCACTATTATTCTGGCCCTGCACAACAGCATTCAACCAGCTGCTAAGCAATTTAGCGCACCTATATATATATATAGAATTAGGCTGGAATACTATTAATAGTAAAATGGTTTTTTTGCTATCAAATTTTTAACCCTTGGATGAAAAATTATAGGATCAGGATGCAGGATGATATTAGTTAGTTAGAGTTGAGTGGTCCCCCTAGGGTTGAGTGGTCTCCACTGGATTATAGTATTTAATCCGATGGTTAGAAATAATGAAAGGAGTTGATCCAAAGGACAAAAACTGGTAGCAACAATGGAATTTTGCTACCGATAGTATTCCAGCTCAACTCTATATATCGTTGCCACCCATTTGTTTTCGATGATGGAGCCTCCAAATCGACGATCGGCACCGTTGAATATGATATATACCACTTGAAGTGTTTAGAAATCAAATTTCAAATTTTTTCGACATCATTTGCCTAATGATCAAAGGGTTCCAAAATTTGTAATTTTAATGGTCGATATGAGACGTTTTCTCGTTTAATAGCGTAAAGATATCCAAATCAATTGAATTTTTGTTAGAAAATTCTTTAAACTACTTAGAACAAGATCTATACTCTGGATCTTGATTACAAGATTCCTATCATCACTTTTTAAAGGATAGTCATTCTCAACCGTCTATTTTTGTGTCTACTTGATGGACAAGGAAACAATATCGGAAAAGTATGAAATTTGATTTCTAGATACTTCAAGTGGTATAGATCATGTTCAATGATGTCGATCGTCGATTTGGAAGCTCCATCATTGAAAACAAATGGGTGGCAATGGAGCCCGTTTGCTATCGATAATATTCCAGCTCAACTCTCTCTCTCTCTCTCTCTCTCTCTCTCTCTCTCTCTCTCTCTCTATATGTATATAGAGAGAGGGAGAGAGAGAGAGAGAGAGAGAGAGTTCGGCTACTATATTCTTGTGAGTACGATCGTCTTCGTACTCATAAGTTATTTTCGATGATAGAGCTTCCGAATCAACGATCCATACCGCTAAACATTATCTAGAGCATTTAAAATTTTTAGAAATCAAATTTTATAATTTTTCGACGTCATTTACCTTACGATCAAAAGTTCACAAAATTGACAATTTTTAACGGCTGATTATCCATTTTTAGGACGTCGTTCGATTTTGACCGTTCATTTTATGCCCGTTTGGTGAACTTTATTATGATTTCTACGAAATTTATTTGTTAGAAGTTTCAAATACTCTAGATCATATTTTGCGAAGTGGATCGTCGATTTGAAAGCTCCATCATCGAAAACAACTTATGAGTACGAAGGGCCCAATACTCATAAGAGTATAGTAGCCCTACTATATATATATATATATATATATATATATATATATATATATATATATATATATATATATATATATATATATAGAATTGAGCTCCCATGCTTTTAAAAGTACAAATCATTGGTGCTTGTAAGTTTTTAGCCCTTAGTTTAATAGATGTGCGGTTAAGATGATGTGGGCCCCCTTGGGTTAAGTGGGTGGTTGGTTGAATAGTATAATCTAGCGGATGAAAATGATTAAAGATGTAGATTTAACGGTAAAAAATCACAAGCACCAAATGCTTGGTGCTTTTACAAGCACCATAGTCGGACACACACTCTCTTTCTCTCTCTCTCTCTCTCTCTCTCTCTATATATATCTATCTATATATATATGGGGCAATTTCTTATATACCCCTGAAAAGTTTCCGACTTTTCGATTTACCCCTCTTAAAAGGCTAATATTGAAAATACCCCTCCTACGTTTCAACTTATTTCTAATATACCCCTAGAGTTAAAATCTGTTAATTAACTCTGTTATCTCTATAAAATTACTATTTTGCCCTTTCAAATATACCCCTTCCACCATCACTGTCTTTCTTATTTGCCCTTAAAGTCAGGGGCACAAAAAGTATTTTGACTTTTAAACTTTTCCAATATACCCCTCTACTGTCACCATCCTTTCTTATTTGCCCTTAAGTTAAGGGCAAAATTGGCATTTTAATTTTTTTTTAACTGTGTTAGATATTTAACTCACGTTTAACTCAGGTTAACTTAACAGGAGATAACTACAGAGGTATTTTGCAATAACGGTGGAACATATGAGGGGTATTTCAGAAAGAAAAAAAAGTAGGGGTAAATCGGATATTTCCAAATGTATAAGGGGTATATAGGCAGTTATCCCTTTAAAAAAAAGGCTTCAAACCTAATCCAACTGATGTAGATTTTATTATATCTCTTGAGAGTCCTTTTGTGAAAGGGTCTGCTAAAGTATTGCGTGACCTCACATATATAATAGAAACTATTCATTCTTTAATCAATTCTTTAACATAGTCATGCTTTAAACTTATATGTCTAGACTTGCCATTATATACCTGGCTCAATGCCCTAGACATTGTTGCTTGACTATCACAATGCAAAGAAATAGGCGGCATCGGTTGTGGCCACAACTTTATATCAAACAGTAAATTTTTCAGTCACTCCGCTTCTTTGCCTGCAGCTGCCAATGCTACAAATTCAGATTCTATTGTAGAATGTGTTACACACGTCTGTTTCTTTGAAGCCTAGGAGATTGCTCTATCTCCTAAAACAAATACCTATCCAGACGTAGATTTATTATCACTTACGCTAGTTATCCAACTAGCATCAGTAAAACCTTCTAGCACTGCTGGAAAATCATTATAAAATAATCCCAAGTTTTTAGTTCTTTTATGATATCCAAACTCTACTTATAGCCTTTCAATGATCAGTACTAGGATTACTTGTATATCTAAAAAGTTTGCAGTTTGCAGACTGCAAATGCGATATCTGGTCTAGTGCAATCCGATGCATACATCAAACTGCCTATTGCACTTGCATATTCTATTTGAGCAATCGTTCTTCCAAAATTTTCGACTAATTTAACAGAAACAACATATAAGGTACTTACTTCTTTAATTCCTAAATGATTATATTTTAAAATTATTTTCTCAATGTATTGCATATGAGAAAAAGCATAATCTCCACTGTGTTTCTTCACTTTTATTCCCAAGATAGTATCTACTTTATTTAAATCTTTCATTTTGAATATAGAAGTTAGATATTTCTTAATTTCATTTATTCCATTCATATTTGTCCCAATTATAAGCATGTTATCAACATATAGACATATTATCACACCATATTCTTCTGTGAATTTAGAATAAATGCATTTATCCGCATTATTGTATTTAAATCCATGGGACAATATTATAGAATCAAAATTTTCGTGCCATTGTTTTGGCGCTTGCTTCAAGCCATATAATGACTTAATTAATTTACAATATTTCTTTTCATTTCCTGTCATGCCCCGGGGTCGGCAGGACCTTCCCCAAAGCGTGCCCAGACCCGCCATATGTCAACACATACAAGGCGTCTAACTAAAAACAGCGGAATTTAAAACAATATAAGGCTACAACTATGAATATCAGAGCCACAACTAAACAAGAACCAAACCACAAGTAAAAGAAAGTAAAGCGTCTAAATCACTAACAAAGAAACAGAGAGTAGTACACAGTTAACATCAATGCCTCTCAACTACACAAAAGGGGTGGTCTCTATACAAGGTAAAAACACTCCTTCTCTCCAAAATAAAACAAGAGAAAAAGGAAACCACCTATCCAAAACCCTCTCACAAGCCGCTATCCCGAGGCAACTTCTTTGCCGCGGTCCCGAGCCTCCCCCGATGCAGAAGGCACTGAGACGAGTTAGTGACAAAGGGCGTGTGAACTATAAGCATATAGTTCCCGGTGGGCAATTACTGACCAGCAAAAAATTGCTCCACTAGGCCCAAAAGAGAGTAATATAAGTACTGAAATAAATAACTGTAAATAAAGCGTAACTGAAAAGCTGAATAATTAACCCAAGGTAATTATATTACATGCTTTAATCTATCCGATAGCCAACTCTAAACAAGTATATCCAACCAAGTTCCCAAGTATACCATAATAGAAATGATGACCTATCAAGTATACTACTATGTCCAATACTATGTCACAACATATATATCCAACTACTAATCTAAGTTAAGTAGTGATTATCCTTTAATATAGAAAGACGACGTTCAATCTCAATTTGGGATCTACACAAGTGTAATCCCGCTTGCGCCCCTAAGTGTCGTGGTAGCCCCAACATCCCCGTAGGAATGAGTCTAACCAATTCGGCCCCATAGGTTTCTCAATACCGCACGTGCGAATACATCGCAAAGGCTAACTCCGGAGTGCCGCCTTGTAGGGAGCGACCCTCACAAGCATGTGCGAAGAGCACAAATGGCAACAAGCAAGTCCAAGTCCCAAGTCCCACACATGGCAAATGTCACTAGCAACCCTAAGGTCTAGTGCAACAAGTTCTCGTGACACTAGAATTTCTATGTCAAGTTCATTCACGAGCCTAATGCCGCTTGATGACATTAGCTCACTATTCTACACTTTTGATGCCAAACCAATGCCGCTTAATGACAAGGACTTTTCTCCTATGTCATGTATAGTTCTATGTTCTCAAACACATGTCAAAGTCCTCTTAAACACATAGTTTCAAGTTTCCAAATAGAATGCTACAAGGCTTCAGCTCTCACATGCATTCGTCTCTACTATATAGAGTAAAATTGCGTTACACATAACATATGTATCTCAAGCATTCTAAAATTCACAAATAAATCAAATAACATGAAAATGCACTAATTTCCATTTAACCATAAGCAAATAAGCACCGATGAGAATTTCTCATTGTGCTAGGTGAGGCCAAACCCACCGTCGCTCCAAGCGTCGCTCTGAACCGCTAACGAAGCTTCGATTCCTACTCCTAGTACCCTACAAAGGAGATCCTAGGAGTTACAACCTCAAGAGATAAGTCTTGAGTTCAAACTTTAAGCTTCTATGTAGAGAGTAAGGAAAAATTCACCTTAGAGTAAAAATCCTTCTCCAATCCTCAAATGGAGGTGAGATCTCTTCCAAGGCAACCTAAACAAAGGTTCTAAACCAATTAATTGGACTCTAAAAGTCCTAGGTTGCAAATCCCCAAAATAAACCCTAATCTACAAAAACTAGGGTTTCAACAAGTAGAAAGCTTCAAAATCCCAAACTAGAGGAAATAGAGGTGATGCCTACCTTCAAGAAGCTCACAAACAAGTTCCAAGTCCACCAAACTTGAAGATCTTTCCCTCAACTTGCTCCCAAACCAAGCACCAAGCTTCATCCATGGTGGAGGATGCACCAAGAAGCAAAAGGAGAAGAAGAGAGAAGGGTTAGACCACCAAAGAGCACCCTAGACCCAAAAAATCAAAGGAGGAAAAAGGGGGAGAGCTCCCTACCTCTATCTCCTGCAGTGAAGGGCTCAAAATGAGCCCTAGGGGTGAAGGGGCATATGTATAAAGCAACAAAATGCCAAACGATCCTGCTTCGGATTTTCAAAATCACACTTGTACCAGACAAATCCGGCTTTGTACCGGTATAAACCTCGTTAAACAGAAACCCGAGCCTCGGGTTTGTCCAGCCGCTCATCTATACCGGTATAAATCTCGGCTTGTACCGGTATAGCCACCATTTTGTACCGGTATAGCAACAATTTTGTACCGGTACAAAAGCTCTGAAACTCAACCCGAGAGCAACCTAAAATCCAACTTTTTGGACTTTAGTGCTTGGGATTCATCCACTAACCTCGGTACACGTGCCATGGGTCGGAACACAGTCAACGACCCTCCAGAAAATCTGGAAAAGCTCAGATATCACATCTAACACTCGAACCTGGCAATTTGCAAAGTCCAGTGCGTCACATTTCCAGATAGCACAAACCCTTCAAGTTGATCCATGTAAACTTCTTCATCTAGTTCACCATTTAAAAATATTGTTTTAACATCCATTTGATGTACAAAAAGATTATAAATTGAACTGAGTGCAAATAACACTCTAATGGATGTCATCCTAGCCACTGGAACAAAAGTGTCGAAGTAATCCACACCCTCTATATCCTTTAGCTACTAATCTCGCTTTAAACATTTGTATAGATCCTTTCGTATTATACTTTTTTCTAAATACCCATTTGCATCCAATTGATTTTGATCCAGGTGGTAAGTCAACTAGAACCCAAGTATTATTAGATAATAACGAGTCCATTTCATCATTTATTGCCTCTTTCCAGAATGCGCGTCTCTAGAAGTCATGGCTTCTGTAAATGTTTTTGGATCATCTTCTATATTGAATATAATTGGTATTTTATTTAGAACATTTATTCTACTTCCTTCTACAAAAAAGGATACAAAATCAAGATCTAAATTTTTTTCTTTTTTAACTCTTTGACTTCTAGGTTCACTAGAAGTTACTATCATTTTTCTTTTATAGTTAGAAAATATACTAGAATTAGACACCCCAATAGTCCCACATCGGATGGGAATCGGTTTGTCATTCGATTTATAAGAGACTTAGACACTAGTAATAATAATTGGGCTTAAGCATTTTGGGCCAGTGGTTGGGCCGAACGAGTTATTGTTGCTAGTGGGCTGGGTCGTTACAATTGGTATCAGAGCCGGTTCACCAGCTGGACATGTGTGGCGAGTCTCGGTTGAGCCAGGGTCTGGATGACGGGCTAGCGAGATGAGTCTCACATCGCCTAGTGATCGTGGGCTGTGTGTGTGATCGGACTGGCGAGGACGTCAGGGCCTTAACGGGGGGGGTCTGTGATACCCCAATAGTCCCACATCAGATGGGAATGGGTTTGTCATTGGATTTATAAGAGACTTAGACACTAGTAATAATAATTGGGCTTAAGCATTTTGGACCGGTGGTTGGGCCCAACGAGCTATTGTTGCTAGTGGGCTGGGTCGTTACAGCTGGTTACTTCTATTTGTGTAGATTCTGGAATAGAATTGGAATCATTGATAAATTTATTTTCCAAAAATTCAACATCTTTTGATTCCACAATAACATTTGATTCCAAATCTAGTAATCTATATACCTTAGAATATTCAGCATATCCTACAAAAACACATTTTAGAGCTCTAGGCCCCAATTTATATCTTGTAGGGTCTAGAACTCTATAAAAGGCTAAACACCCCCAAACTTTGAGATAATTTAAGTTTGGACTTCTTCCTTTCCATAATTCATATGGAGATATTTTTGTTTTTCTAGAGGGTATTCTATTGTGCACATGACAGGCTGTAAGTATTGCTTCCCCTCACAAATTAAAAGGCAATTTTGCATTTAAAATCATAGCATTAACCATATCGACTAATGTCCTATTCTTTCTTTCTGCCAATCCATTCTGTTGTGGATATATGGTGCACTAGTTTGGTGTATAATACCATTTTCTTCACAATCTATTGAGAATTCCGTAGAGAGGTATTCTTCTCCTCTATCACTTGTCAAAATCTTAATTTTCTTTACCTTTTGATTTTCAACAATAGATTTATAAGATTTAAATATTTCTAAAGCTTGATCCTTTTGCTTCATTAAGTAAATATATGCATATCTAGAATGATCATCAATAAGTGTAATAAAGTATCTATTTCCACCTCTAGTTAAATGACCATTTAATTCACAAATATCTGAATGCACAAGTTCCAATAGATCAATATTTCTCTCTACTTGAGGAAAATGTTTTCTAGTCATTTTAGCCTGAATGCATATTTCACATTTTTCTTTATTATTCTAATTATATGAAATTAAGCCATTTTTAGCCAAAAATTCTAAGGAATTATAATTAATATGTGCTAAACGATTATGCCACAAAGAAATAGAACAATAAAAAATATAAGCAGAAATATTATTATTTTTATTATTGATACTAAGCTTAAACATTCCATTACAAAAGTATCCTTTTTCTACAAATACTCCATTCTTTGACAGGATCACCTTATTCGACTCTAGTCTAGCTTTTATCCCTCTTTTACAAAGTAAATTTGCAGACACAAGATTTTTTGCAATATCTGGAACGTCGAGTACATTGATAAGTAAGAGTTTCTTTCCAGAAGTGAAGAAAAGCTCAATGCTGCCCTTTCTTAGAACTTTTGCCGCACTGTGATTTGCCATCAACACTTCCTGACCATGTGCTGCCTCTTCATAATCTTTAAATTGAGATTTGTTGTTGCAGACATGAACAGTAGCACCCGAATCGTACCACCAATCCAGCGACTTACTTGCTGTCGCCATGTGAAGTTCAGTAACCATGCTTATATGCATGTCAGAAATCATTGCAATAAGTTCTGTGGTTTGTTGCTCAATCATGTTGGCCTTATTAGTGTCTTTCTTCTTAAATTTCCTTATGTATCTACACTCTCTTTTATAGTGACCCTTCTTTCCACAATGATAATAATTCCTGTCCTTTTTTTATCTTGGAGTTATTTGATTCAGAAAATTTTCTCTTATTTCCAGAAATCTTTTGATTTGTAGTTTCATCTACTTGATTTACTTTAAAGCTATGTTGAACATCATTTTTTTAGGTAGCGGTTCCGAGTTTCCTCCTCAATTCTCAAGCGTTTTTGAATTTGCTCTAAAGTAAAATCTTCTGTTGTGTGTAAAAGTTTCTTTCTATAATCATTCCAATTACAAGGCAATTTCGCAATAATAGCCCCCACTTGAAAAGATTCTGGAAGAGAAATCTCTAACTCTTTAAGCTTAGAAACCAAAATTTATAACTCATGTACTTGTAGCATTATTGATAAGTTTTCTACCATAGTAAATTCAAAATATTTCATAATTAAAAACTTATCTGTGCCTTGCTTTTCAGTATTATATCATACTTCTAGAGAGTTCCATATTTCTCTTGGTGATTGGATTGATGCAAATAAGTCATATAAATTATCTGACAAGGTATTGAGAATATGTCCTCTACCTAGTAGTTCACCCTCCTTGCGTTTTTTACCTCACTTCATCAGTATCTGCATCAGTCGGTGCAGAAATATCTAACAAGTTGGAGTCCAGAATGTAGGCTATCTTCAGTGCAGTAAGTAAGAACATCATCTTATCTTTCCATCGAGAGAAGTTGGTCCCATCGAATTGGTTCAGTTTCATAGAGTCTTGATTTATCATCTTGAAAGTCGTCTCAGTGTTTGTCTCCATTAAAATAACACCTTAAAATTGTTAGGGAAATATGAATGGAGATCAAGTAAATTATGATCTTGAGGCGTGTAGGTTCACTTTCTTTAAGGTGTTATTTGCCCCCACTCAAATGTATGTTGTCGGGTTACCAGCAAATCACCTGTAGGATACAGCAAGACCGCTAAAAGATTGCAAACAGCACTTTTAAAGACTTTCCCTTAAGAACTTCTCTCGTAAGCATCAATCAATATAAAAATTAGGAAGGAGAAAGAATTGATTATGTTACCCTTGAAGTCTTTAAACATCTTCTATTTATAGGAGATGAATGGTCACGATGAAAGGACACATCTTTTAAAATAATATTTTTTCACAAAAGGACACGTCCTTTCACAAGTAACGAAAAGACATATTCTTTCACAAAAGGTTCATATCTCTTCGTGAAGAAATGCGTCTCTTCGTAAAGAGATACACCTCTTTGCATCAAATGAAAAGACATATTTTTTCATAATAATAACTAATTCAACAAAGAGACACAACCATTCATTTGATTTTAATTTTAATTCTTCAAGTTATTCTCTCACATCCATTATTACAATCTACACTAACCGTGGTAAGTGTTTGAACAAGTAGAATCCTCAATCTTGTTAAATCTTTAAAGTAAATTTTTGTTTTTTTTTTTTTCCTTTTTGTTTAAGTAAATTATATATTTGCTTGTGTTCTCATAATTTCTTCATGCAACTCACATATATAGTCCAACATTCAATAACCATTCATGATTATATCACATTTTCCAACCTTCAGACACCCTTCCACATTCATATTTCTTAAATATTTTTTCAGGAGCCAACTCTCTTGAATCCACCGTTTTTTTCGGTTTATGTGAGTAGCATGCATGCACTTTATGAGAATATACGCTCGTAGTAGTATTTAACTACTCTTTAGGCTTAAAATTATGTGTATGAGAATCTGTGTATTTCAGTCAAGAAAACGTTTATTACTTGGTTCTCTAATGCTTTTGTTCTTCGGTCTAATGTGATGTAGATCTTGAGCTAGTGGTCTTATTGTTCCACTATGTGAGAAGTGAGTTTCTAATTGGCGAGATCTCGCTATTTCTCTAGAAATCTCTACTATTAACGCCAAAACTATATAGGGGGATATGATAGCAATGGACCACAAACCTAAGCAAATATAAAAAAGGAGAAAAATATTAGTATTGGTTCCCTAGTCTAAGCACGAAATAAAAATCTAAGCTAAGCTTATAAACCTGAAGCCTATGAGTAAAGAACAAATAGTTGGCTCAAAATATAAAACAGAAGCCATTACCACAAACAGAGCTTATGAATCCAACTTCCTGACTTTTAATATTGCTTCCCATACGTACGAACTCTCCATCTGTTTCGACTAAGATTATTCCTGATAGATCCTCAGGAGGAGCAAATAAAACAAGAGGAAAGAAGAAAGCTTGGTTGCCAAGTGATAGTGGATTAAAGATTAGCAAAACAAACCAAAACATGGTTAGAAAAAACCTGTATATATAGAGGGAAAGATAAAATGAAGAGATACTGGCCTCGAATCTTTGGCCAAAACCAGCCAATAGGCCGGAGATGACAAGCTGGAGGGCTTGGGGTTGGATATGAGAATGGGAAATCAGAACTTTTGACAGAGTTGGATAATTGGTTGGTACGAACCACTCCATGGCTTCAGATTAAACAAAGCTGATACTACAACCAGACATAAGCAAGCAAAGCCATCCAAATCAAAATATTTAGGCTCCACTACCATGTTAACCAATTGGCATCTCATTATGGTATATGTTACACAAAATTTACAGAACTATACACATTAACCTCTAAAAAATTGTAGAATATTAGCGATCATTAGCATTGTGCCAAATCGTGGAATCGGTTGCTCCCTTATCTCATTCTTGTTCAGCTATGTAGTTTGGTAGTTCCCCCTGGCAAAGGTACTCATCACACTGGGTCGCAGATCCCCACCCTCTACGTAGCCGGCGGATCTCCTCGGTGAATGTCGAGCCTGCAGATCCTACAAAGACATTTGACAATGCACAGATCGTCTTATCCAGCATGGCCTCCACCTTCAAACAGTCAAAAACAACCATACGATCAAACCCATATTATTTGTGCTTCCTCACGACAAGAATTAATCAACATATGGAGTTAGCACTGAGGCTCTAAAGCCGAAATGTTTTAGCCAATACCAACCTAAAATTAGCCCTGAAATCAATTTGCAACTGTTAGGTTTCAGATAGAATGAGCTTAAAATAAACTTCACTTTGGAGGATTGGTTCAAGCTAAAAGGAACTTATAATGTAAAGTCAGATTTCATATCGATAGTGGTGGATTCTTTCAGGTATTTATTGGTTCGGGTATAAGGTAGAACTGCTATTTCCAAAGATAGGTATAAATGTTGGACCTAGCTGGAACTATTGTATTTTTGTGTTTGGTTGAGTATTAGGTTTGTACCAGGTATAAGAAAAATAGTGTATAAGAAAAATAGTGTTTGAATGTATAAGATAGAATAAGATGAATAAATGTTGATTAGGGGTTAAAATTACGTTTTTAACCCTCATGCCACTAATCCTATAAAAGCAAAATGTGATATAATTAAATATAAATATAAATTACTTTTATCTTCTTTGTTGTAAAATTATGTAATTAATTATAATATTGTTTAAAAAATATATATTTTTTAAATTTAATTTTTTTCTGCCAACTTTGGATCGTTATAATTAAATTAAACTTTCTCCTAAAATTAAATATATCTAACAATACTGCAATAAGGTTTATAACAATGTTACCAAATAATGGGTCCGGCTACTATACTATTATGAGTACGATCGCTCTCGTACTCATAAATCGTTTTCAATAATAGAGCTTCCGAATCGACAATCCATACCGTTAAACGTTATTTACAGCATTTAAAATTTCTAGAAATCAAAATTTATAATTTTTTGACATCATTTACCTTACGATCAAGAGGTCACAAATTTGACAATTTTTAATGGCCGGTATGGAATACTTGCTAGTTTAACGGTGTAAAAGAATCGGTATTTGTTGTATTTTTGATAAAAAATTCTATTCACTACCTACATAAAGATCAATAACTCCGATCTTGATTTGAAGGATCTGACCATCCTTTTTTTAGGACGTCGTTCGATTTTGACCGTTCATTTTATATCCGCTTGATGGACTTTATTATGATTTCGAAAATTTACGAAATTTATTTTCTAGTTTCAAATACTCTAGTTCATATTTAACGGAGTAGGTTGTCAATTCGGAAGCTCCATCATCGAAAACAACTTATGAATAGTAAGGCTCCAATACTCATAATAGTATAGTAGCCATGGCCACAAAATAATTAACTATAGTAAAACAAATTAAAGTTAAAACATTCCAATTCATATGTTACATACCATATGCTACTAACATTCCAATCCAAAAGTCTTCTCTACAACATTTCGTAATTGAGCATGACGATGATTATACAAGTCCCGCAGACTGCGATGTGTGCGGCCACATGTATTACACTCCGCGAGATGGCGCAAGAAATTTATCTGTATTAGCATATCCAAAATCTACCAAGTAATATTTGCCTGCAAACATTGTCGAGAAATACAAGTCTCAAATTCTAATATAAGATCATTCATAAGTAACATGTAGTATAATATTCGAAAAAGTAAATAAATGAAATATAACTTCGAGAACAATAAACCCTCCACTTTCGCAAGTCCATCTTAATACTCTCATATCAGCTGCTGAACCTTTCCATCCTGTACATACAAATAGAAATATATGGTCAAAGGATGCAGCAACCATCATATTCTGTGATGTAAACCCTTTGCGACATCTAAATCGTGGTTGCTTGCTCTTTCGAACAACCACCAGAATATGCGTACCGTTCACTGCACCTATTGCATTCTACAAATCACCAAGCAACATATTATACAATTAATACGAAATATGAAGTAACATGCATGGCGAGATAATATATTAGTTATACTCAACCTTGAAAGGATGAAAATTCGGATTATTCCTAATTCTTGGATGCATTGCAGCATTAGTCGGTGGCAGAGTTACATAATAATTTTTCAGCATAACAATTCCGCTAAGAACATTATTAAAATGCTGACTAATAGTTTCACCTAAACGTTGAAAAGTTTCAGCCAGTACCCTATTTGCAATCCCATGCCCTACGCAGAAAAGGAAAATTGCTAACAGTTTGTCTGCTGTCATATTTCTTGTGCTAGTTATCAGTTCTCTTCCAACAAACTTATCGTGAAAAGTAATGAATACAGTAATCGTCATTCGAAAATGATTGTACCCTCGATCGGAATGACCATTCAAAATATCACAGATTAATTGATGGCCAGTGAAAGGCCTCATTGTCGCTTATAAGATGTATTACTATATATCAAGTATCCTCGATCAATAAGCAGTATAAATACTTGATCCCAATAATCATCATCATCGTCTAATATTGTCATCAAATTGCTTATCACGGGTGGAGAAAATAGTGGAATATAATGATATTGTCAGCACGGCTGCAGAAATTTAATATTCATCACCTCAGTCATGCCATCATGTGAAAGATAAGTATTACATAAAAGTGAAGTCACGGCTAAAGCGTACGAGTACATAGAGTCAACTACAACATAAGATACATGCAAAGAGTAATGCTAGCATAACGAAATATAAAACAGTCACGACTAAAGCGTACGAGTACATATAGTAGACTAAAACATAAGATACATGCAAAGAGTAATGTTAGCATAACGAAACATAAAACACGCAAAACCGTCCCACTAACAGTAAAGCCGTGTTCTACAAGTCCGAAAAATACTACTCGTATATGTTATTTTGCGATGCAACTTGTCAGTCAATCCACATGCATGCATGCTGATCTTGCATAGTTATAAAAACTTGACGATTCTTATCGTCTCGGAACACATCACCCGCTATCATAATACGCTCATTTGTCAGCCCAGGTAGATTATACACTCTTGTCATGCATGTTTCGATGGTAGGAATGTTTGATCGATTGCCGACCTCAGTATGACAAAGCTGTCGTACTAAATCTAGTTTTTGTTTACCAAGCTCTACCATCTCTGCTACTACATCACTTGTGGTTTCATTTTTTTTGCGTCGTCCTCCAGTTGACTATGCATTTTTCCATGGAGGATTAGTAGGCTGTGGGGAACGAGCCCTTTTCTGGCCAAAGGACTGGCCAGAGCCACTAGCACTTGCTCGTGCAGTGGTAGGATTATCAGTTGGGCTAGGGGACTGTGAGTTATTACCGCTTATGAGACTGGCATTGAAAGCAGAGCCAGATAACCCTGCTTTGAAAAGCGTAGGTTGAAGATTGAATGCAGACATTCTCTCCAATTATCCCTTCATCCTCACCAGGAGATGATGAGGAAGAGCTATCTATCGTAGGCGTTGATGCCATTCCTGTCGAAAAACCATGTCTTCCTGTAACTGTTGTTTTTGCAGTAAGAAACGCAATGTCTTTATAGGGTGAAAAGGGTTTATACCTACATTTGCATACGCCGGATTCTCCTGAACACAAATTAGTATAATTATGAATATATAAGTATGATTCTAGTTTAATAAGAAGTTGAAATGAAAGTCGTTAAATTGTACCGCAATTATTACATCCCAGTCACTTCGATCACCAGTCGTGGGAATGTTCTGGACATAATCCCATCCCGATCCACTCTTATTTGCAAGATAGTTATTCAACATGAACATTCTCTTTAACACTTTAACCCGATTCTTTATTTGCTCCCTTGTCAAGTTCATATTGGTCCTATTGTTGAAATCAATTATTATTCTAATCCACGCAACGTTTGTGAACGACCCATTGATGTAGTTTCCTAAAGCGTGTTCTTCTGTCAGTAGACTAAGCATGGTTGCATCAATACTGTCGCTCTAATTTGGAGTTCGCTTCCAAGATTAGTTATGCAATCTGCTACTAACTTCCACATGTAAATTTTGCATTGGTGTGGTTTCAAACACCACACCTTTCTTTTGAGCAGACTTGGATGGTTTCTTGAGAGGAGGCATCTGTGGTTCAAACAAATAGCAATTCACTGCCATACCATTCATGTGGATTGACACAATTAAGTATGTGTATGTGACAAGCTCACAACATTATACATGCATTACGGTTAAGAAGCTAATAAAGATAGCGAGAGAACTGTACAAATTAAACTAGCTAAGCATATTTATGTTTCACTATGTTTGGTTGGGGAACTAGAGAGGGAATAAGGGGTTATTCTCCCCTTGTTCCCCAAACAAGAAATGGGCTAAGGTGGGAACAGTTGTTCCCACCCGAGGGTGGAACTATGCATAATCCCACCCTCGCACCACTGTCGGCTCTTTCTCCGAAGCCTTCGCTCCCTTTTCCTCTTCCTCTTCCTCTTCCCTCCTCCACTTCATCCAGCGATCTTCTTCCATTCTTCGACAGATCTGGTGCCACCAAATCTCCGATGGCTACCTCCTCTTCCTCCTCAACACAGTCTCTCTCTCTCCGAAGCTATCGCTCTCCTTTCCTCTTCCTCTTCCCTCCGCGGTTTACTGTGCGGCTCCGATCGGCAAGCCCGCGTTGCCGATCTAGTGCCACCGAATCTCCTACAACTACCTCATCTTCCCCCTACGCACCGCGTTGCCTCTCCTCCTCCCCGCTCGACTTCGTCCTACTCCTCGGGCTGGCCGACGGCTACGATCGGTATGATTTTGGGGCTTTGGCCTCGACCCTACACAGGAGATCTACTAGATCTAGCTTTATATTACACAAAAACCCTTATTTGTGCTCTTCCCCCTCTCTGTATGATTTTGTTGCTTTCGCCTGACGCCTGCCACTAGCGCATATTCCGGTCTGTGGTCTCGCGTCTCTCTAGTCATCTGTACCTATCCCCTTCTCTCACTGCTTGTTGCTGCAGGTCGAAGTGTCGTACGACTGTCCTCTACAGTCCCTAGCTCCATTCGCCGAGTTCTCGCATGCGCATCTTGTAGATCTGATTATACCCGAACTATTTATCTTTTACTTTTGCAGGTAATTTGTTTGCACGACGACACCGCTTGGTGTTGAAATCTCCTATTTGTGCATCCCCTGTTTATTCTGATCCCGTGCTGCGATAAAGTTCGGTCTTACCAAGGTTTTATTGCTCTAACAACCAAGTTTGATGTAACCTTTTGTATGATTAGAGGATATACGACTTATTGCTTTGCATGATAAAATTCTATCCATATCTGATCTTCATTTATTATTAGTCTATACCGTCGGTAAAATTAAGAACCTTGTGGCAGCATGTTTGTATTATAACTCTAATTTATATGTTTGCCGAAATGCTCATAGTGTGAAATTGATTACAGTTGTTTGTATGGTAATGACTAATAAAGGATGCGAAAGATTGTTTTGGCGATGATGACGGTTTCAAGTAGCATTAGATGGATGGCATGATTCTACAAATCAATGCACTCCCATGCTCCTTGGAAACCATTTTAAGCCGCATGACCCAATATCACACCATAAGATGCCGATTTCTATCTCATTATACAATCTTTCAACTGCATCCTTTGATTCTAATCAGTTATAGTTGTCATATGCCTTCACTTGTATTTGATTATAATAAGTTTCTAATACTTCAGTTTCTAAAAAAGTCTTCCATATATTTGGACAAAGTGAAACATAAATATGCTTAGCTAGTTTAATTTGTACAGTTCTTTCGCCATCTTTATTAGCTTCTTGACCGTAATGCATGTATGTTGTGAGCTTGTCACATACACATACTTAATTATGTCAATCCACATGAATGGTATGGCAGTGAATTGCTATTTGCTTGAACCACAGATGCCTCCTCTCAAGAAACCATATAAGTCTGCTCATAAGAAATGTGTGGTGTTTGAAACCACACCAATGCAAAATTTACATGTGGAAGTTAGTAGCAGATTGCATAACCAATCTTGGAAGCGAACTCCAAATTGGAGCGACAGTATTGATGCAACCATGCTTAGTCTACTGACAGAAGAACACGCTTTAGGAAACTACACCAATGGGTCGTTCACAAACGTTGTGTGGATTAAAATAATAACTTATTTCAACAATAGGACCAATATGAATTTGACAAGGGAGCAAATAAAGAATCAGCTTAAAGTGCTAAAGAGAATGTTCATGTTGTGCAACTATCTTGCAAATAATAGTGGATGGGGATGGGATTATGTCCAAAACATTCCCACGGCTGGTGATCGAAGTGACTGGGATGCAATAATTGCGGTACAATTTAACAACTTTTATTTCAACTTCTTATTACACTAGAATCATACTTATATATAATTATACTAATTTGTGTTCAGGAGAATCCGATGTATGCAAAGTGTAGGGATAAACCCTTTCCACCTTATAAAGACATCGCGTTTCTTACTGCAAAAACAACAGTTACAGGAAGACATGGTTTTTTGACAGGAATAGCATCAGCACCTACGATAGATAGATCTTCCTCATCATCTCCTGGTGAGGATGAAGGGATAATTGCAGAGATAATGTCTGCATTCAATCTTCAACCTACGCCTTTCGAAGCAGGGTTGGCTCTGCTTTCAATGCCAATCTCAAAAGCGGTAATAACTCACGGTCCCCTAGCCTAACTGATAATCCCACCACTGCACGAGCAAATGCTAGTGGCTCTGGCCACCTCCGGCCAGAAAAGGGCTCGTTCCCCACAGCCTACCAATCCTCCACGAAAAAATGCGTCGTCAACTGGAGGACGACGCAAAAAAAATGAAACCACAAGTGATGCAGTAGTAGAGATGGTAGAGCTTAGTAAACAGAAACTAGATTTAGTACGACAGCTTTGACATACTGAGGTCGGCAATCGATCAAACATCCCTACCATCGAAAGATGCATGGCAAGAGTGTATAATCTACTTGGGCTGACAAATGAGCGCATTATGACAGCGGGTGATCACAAGACGATAAGAATCGTCAAGTTTTTATGACTATGCAAGATCAGCATGCATGCATGTGGATTGACCGACAAGTTGCATCGCAAAATAACATATACAAGCAATATTTTCCGGACTTGTAGAACACGGCTGTACTGTTAGTGGGACGGTTCTGCGTGTTTTATGTTTCGTTATGCTAGCATTACTCTTTGCATGTATCTTATGTTTTAGTCTACTCTATATACTCGTACGCTTTAGACGTGACTGTTTTATGTTTCGTTATGCTAGCATTACTCTTTGCATGTATCTTATGTTGTAGTTGACTCTATGTACTCTTACGCTTTAGCCATGACTTCACTTTTATGTAATACTTATCTTTCACATGATGTCATGACTGAGGTGATGAATATTAAATTTTTGCAGCCGTACTGACAATGTCGTTATATTCCACTATGTTTTCTTCACTTGTGATAAGCAATCTGATGACAATATTAGACGATGATGATGATTATTGGAATCGAGTATTTATACTGCTCATTGATTAAGGATACTTGACATATAGTAATACACTTATAAGCGACAATGTTGTACCAGGCCTTTCACTGACCATCAATTAATCTGTTATATTTTGAATGGTCATCCCGATCGAGGGTACAATTATTTTCGAATGACGACCACTGTATTCATTGCTCTTCGCGATGAGCTTGTTGGAAGATGGCTGACAACTAGCACAAGAAATATGACAGGAGACGAACAGTTAGCAATTTTCTTTTTCTGCGTAGGGTATAGGGTTGCAAATAGAGTACTGGCTGAAACTTTTCAACATTCAGGTGAAACTATTAGTCGGCATTTTAATAATGTTCTTTGCGGAATTGTTATGCTGAAAGGTTATTATGTAACTCTGCCACCAACTAATGCTGCAATGCATCCAAGAATTAGGAATAATCCGAATTTTCATCCTTTCAATGTTGAGTATAACTAATATATTATCTCGCCCTGCATGTTACTTCATATTTTGTATTAATTGTATAATATGTTGCTTAGTGATTTGTAGAATGCAATAGGTGTAGTGGACGATACGCATATTCCGGTGGTTGTCCGAAAAAGCAAGCAATCATGATTTAGGTGTCGCAAAGAATTTACATCACAGAATATGATGGCTACTATATTCTTTAATCATATATTTCTATTTATATGTACAGGATGAGAAGGTTCAGCAACTGATATGAGAGTATTAAGATAGACTTACGAAAGTGGAGGGTTTACTGTTCCCCAAGGTATATTTCATTTATTTACTTTTTCGAATATTATACAACATGTTACTTATGAATGATCTTATATTAGAATTTGAGACTTGCATTTCTCGACAATGTTCGCAGGCAAATATTACTTGATAGATTACGGATATGCTAATACGGATAAATTTCTTGCGCCATATCGCGGATAGAGATACCATCTTAGTCAATTTGAGGATAATATACGTGGCCGCACACATCGCGGTCCGCAAGACTTGTATAATCATCGGCATGCTCAACACTGAAATGTTGTAGAAGACTTTCATATTGAAGAAGCATTTCAAGATTCTAAATCATGCAACTCCATTCCTATAAAGTCCAATGTCTTATTGGTATGGCATGTTGTGTCATACACAACTTTATTCGACGACATAACGGAGCGGATAGATTTTTTACTAAAGACCTTGACCTATCGTCTCCTGAGGATGAAGAAAAAGTCCCGAGCGATTTCGGCGCCACATCAGACTCACATCGGGGCGACGATATTCGAACTAGTATCACAGACCAGATATGGAATAGTAGAAGTTATTTAAACTGTCATTTGTATTGGATTGTATTAAATGGGTTTGCTTCCAGGTGGGCAAAATTTATTTTCTAAATACTTCAAATATACTAGATCAAGTATAGCGGAGCCGATCGTCGATTCTCGAGTCTCATCATCGAAAACGGCTTAGGAGCACGAAGGGCTCTATGCTCCTAAAAACACAGCAGCCCTGCTCTATATATATATATATATATATATATATATATATATATACGTATTTAGTCCTACCACGGTGAAGCTTGTAAAAGCACCAAGCATTTGGTGCTTGTAAATTTTTACCGTTAGATCTACGTTTTTATCATTTTCAACCATTAGATTATACTATTCAACCAACCACCCACTCAAACTAGGAGGCACACATCATCCTAACCGCACATCTCTTAATCCAATAGTCAAAAATTTACAAGCCACCAATAACTTGGTACTTTTAAAATCATAGGAGCTCAATTCATATATATATATATATATATATATATATAGAGAGAGAGAGAGAGAGAGAGAGAGAGAGAGAGAGAGATATACTATTTGTAGTACGGAGGCCTCCATGCTACCAAGTTGTTTTTGATGATGCGGCTTTCAAATCGACGATCGGTTCCGTTAGACTTGATCTACACTATTAAAAGCATTTGGTAAATAAATTTTATAATTTTTCGACACCATTTACCTATCAAATAAGTAGTCTAAAAATGAACGGCTGAAAATAAAAAACTTATAAAAAATGATGATAAAAGACTTGAATTTAAGATCAGAGGTATTGATCTTATGCCAAATAGTGAAAATAATTTCCTATAAAAATTTCATCAGATTTGGATTGTTTTACACCGCTAAATTCATAAACGCATCGAATCTACCATTAAAATTGTCAATTTTGAGACCTTTTGATTACTAGCTAAATGATGTCGAAATATTATGAAATTTAGTTTCCCAATACTTTTAATAGTGTAGATCAAATCTAACGGAGCCGATCGTCGATTTGAAAGCCGCATCATCAAAAACAATTGGTAGCACCGATAGTATAACTAGCTCTCTCTCTCTCTCTCTCTCTATATATATATATATATATATATATATATATATAGAGTCCTACTATACTATACTATTCAATTTTATATTTTTTCGACATAATTTACTTTATGATCAAAACATTTCAAAATTGTCAATTTTCAATGGCTGTTATGACGAGTTTGGAGTTTAACGGTGTAGAAGAATCTAAATTTCTTCAAATTTTGATAGAAAATACTTTAAACTATATAGATTAAGGTTAACATTCTTGATCTTGAATTTAAAAGTCCTATGCTCAAATTTTAAAGAGTATTCAATTCCCACCGTCCATTTTGACATAATTTATCTACTAAGTAAACGATATCAAAAAAAACTAAAATTTTATTCCTAAGAACTTCATATACCCTAGATCATATTTAACGGTGTGGATCGTTGATTTGGACGCCCTAAGATCGAAAACAACACTATAGTAAAGGAGCTCCCGTACTATAGATAGTATAGTAGCCTAATTCTATCTATCTATATATATATATATATATATATATATATATATATATATATATATATATATATATATATATATATATATATAACTACTATACTATTATGAGTATTGGAGTCATTGTAC
This sequence comes from Aechmea fasciata, assembly GCA_025177825.1. NCBI lineage: Eukaryota > Viridiplantae > Streptophyta > Magnoliopsida > Poales > Bromeliaceae > Aechmea > Aechmea fasciata. Next base: position 4,838,550 of record CM045946.1, read on the forward strand.
TCATAACTTTTTGGCCGTTTTGATGAAAAAATGTGAGGCTAGGATGAGAGTGTTTACGGTTAGATTGATAGTGGGTCCCCTAGGGTTGAGTAGGTGGTTGGTTGAATAGTATAATCTAACGGGTAAAAATGATTAAAGGGTGGATCAAATGGCCAAAAAGTTATGAGTACAAGAGCCTCTATACTCATAAAAGTATAGTAGCCGACTCTATATATATATATATATATATATATAGTGAAATTTATTTTCTAGGTACTCAAATACTCTACATCAAGTCTAACGAGCCGATTGTCGATTCGAAAGTCCCAACGGTCGAAAATGATTTGGAAACACGGAGGGCTCCGTGCTTCTAGAAGCATACCAGCCTCACTCTCTCTCCTATATATATATAATCCAAATGCTATCCTTTTAGGAAGATAGAAACCTTCGTCCTATCAAATCGTTTTTGATGATAGAGATTCCGAATCGATGATCGGAACCATTGAAGTTGATCTAGAGTATCTGAATTATCTAGGAACTAAATTTTATAAATTTTAAAATTTATTTACATAATGATCAAAGGATTGCAAAATTGACAATTTTTGACGGCCTATATAAGATGTTTGCTTGTTTAACGGTGTAGAGAGATCCAAACCGGTTGAATTTTTGATAGAAAATTTTTTATACTATTTAGATAATGTTTAATAACTTCGATCGTAAAGAGAAAGTCTAACCTCTATTTTCATAAGGTCACTTGTTTTTGACCGTTCATTTTTCGACTCTTCGATGGACTTGATAATGATTTTTCAAAATTACAAAATTCAGTTTCTAAATATTTCCAATAGTGTAGATCAATTTCAAAGGTATGGATTATCAATTTGATGTCCCAATCATCCAAAATGACTTGATAGGACAAAGGCTTCTATTCTCTTAAGAGGATAGTAGCCGGACTCAATATATATATATATATATATATATATATATATATATATATATAATCCAACTGCTATTCTTTTAGAAGGACGTTGGCCTTCGTCATCCTAAGTTGTTTTAGATGATAGAGAATTTCAAATTGATTATCGGAACTGTTAAAGATGATCTAGAGTATTTTAAGTGTCTAGAAACTAAATTTTATGAATTTTAAAAATGATTTACGTAGTGATCAAAGGATCAAAAATCGACTTTTGACGGCCTATATGAGCCGTTTGCTTGTTTAACAGTGGAGAATAATCCAAACAGCTTAAATTTTTAATAGAAAATTCTTTATACTATTGAGATAACGTTTGATAACTCCGATCATAAATTGAAAAAGTCTACCATCTATTTTCACAAGGTTATTCATTTTTGACCATTCATTTTTCGACTCTTCAATGAACTTAAAAACGAATTTTAAAATTTATGAAATTTAGTTTCTAGCCATTATAAATACTCTAGATCAACTTTAATGGTTCCAATCATCGATTTGGGATTCCTCTCATTTAAAACGACTTAGGAGGACGAAAGCCCCCGTCCTCCTAAAAGGATAATAGCTGGACTCTGTATATGTATATATACATATGTATCCGGCTATGGTGCTTTTAAAAACACCAAGCACTTGGTGCTTGTAAGTTTTCCTATCGTTAGATCTATCCCGTTGACCAATTCTACCTCTTAGATTATGTTATTTCACCAACCACCTACTCACCCCTAGGGAACCACTATTACCCTAAACCTACAAATCTTCATCCAAAGGTCAAAATTCTACAAGTACAAATGACTTGGTGCTTTTAAAAGAATAGAAGCTCAACTCTCTCTCTCTCTCTCTCTCTCTCTCTCTCTCTCTCTCTATATATATATATATATATATATATATATATATACATACGCTTTTCTTGCAAACTCTGATTTCAAAATGGAAGGATTCTAAAAATGCTTTCCAGAAAGGGCTCTGGGCCATGACAACTTCATACATAGAAATTTTGAGAAATTAAGTTTTACCATGATTACTTCAACTCCAGACATTTCCTATATGTTTTTCAAAAAGTCGCGAATTTTTATATCAATTTTAGAAACAGAGAGCAAAACTGCCAAGACAAACAAAACTGCTGAAACTGAAACTCAAGAATCCTACACTAAAACTGGAATCTAACAGAGATTTCAAGTCTGGGATATAATTTACTTTTGAGGACTAGAATGAGTTTTTGTACTACTAACACAAAGAAAATAGAAGGAAAGAAAAGAAAAGAAAAGAAATCATACACAATTGCTTTTCCAAGGAAAAGAACAGCTGACCTGAATGTCGCCACCTATATGGTTTCTGTACAGCAACGCATCCCATTTTTCGGCATAACTGTGGTCCGGCCTTCTAACAAGTGGTACCGTCCTGCCATTTAAAATCAGGAAAGACTGGAGAAGATTTGTTTCACTATGAGCTGCATCAGTGGACAGATAAATTACAGGGGCATTTGCTCTCTCAATCACTCGCATTATGCACTCAGCTGCTTGAGGGATTGGGAAAAAGCAACTCTCCTTTTTCATATTGCTGCAGCCAGAATTGAAAGAAAAACAAGTGAGATGACTGATTATGTTCATGAAACAAAACAGGTTACAATAATGTAGCTACTTCAAAGGGAATATAGGGGGGAGGGAATGCAGCACTGCAACTTTAGAATTTCTATCATGACTTAGAACAAGTAAAACTGTGGCCTCATTTTGTAGCATTGTTGTTTTATTTGCTTCTTTAAACTCAAATCATACCCAACGAAGCTCCCCAGCAGAAGGGGGACTGGTGGGATTTGTTTGGTAAAGAAAAACATTATATTCAGAGGTAACCTCTTGTTCTCTTTCTTTAGTTTTCCTCAACAAGAGGCCATTCAGAACAAAGCTGGGGCATCACATGCTATCCAAAATGACAAGAATAAAGAAGTCCATACGTCAGTGCATCCAATCACACAGAATAAGCATTTTAGAAACAGTAATGATACCAAATAAGGCCATAGTAAATAAGTTGTCTGGAGTAACTATCTGTTCTTCTAGGAAATTAAGCCAAAATCAGGATTTCTACAAGAGTTGAGCTAGAATGCTATCGATAGCAAACCGGCACGTTTGCCACCCATTTGTTTTCGATGATGGAGCCTCCAAATCGACGATCGGCACCGTTGAACATGATCTATACCACTTGCTGTACTTAGAAATTAAATTTCAAATCTTTTCGATATCATTTGCCTAATGATCAAATGGTTTCAAAATTTATAATTTTAATGGTCGATATGGGGCGTTTTCTCGTTTAACGGCGTAAAGATATCCAAATCAATTGAATTTTTGATAGAAAATTCTTTAAACTATTTAAAGCAAGATCTATACTCTTGATCTTGATTACAAGACTCCTATCATCAAATTTTTAAGAATTTTCATTTTCAGCCATTCATTTTTGTGTCCACTCGATGGATAAGAGAACAATATCAAAAATGTATGAAATTTGATTTCTAAATACTTCAAGTGGTATAGATCATGTTCAACGGTGCCGATCGTCGATTTGGAGGCTCTATCATCGAAAACAAATGGGTGGCAAACGTGCCGGTTTGCTATCGATAGCATTCTAGCTCAACTCTTTCTACAATAAAGTTATAATGCAATATTAAGCCAAATTTGAAGCAATTTGAGCAAAGACCATGCTATAGCAAATACAACAAACTATGCCAATAATTTTAGATTCGATATTTCCATCAGTGGCCTAACACACTCCTTGTAATTCTGTGAAATGAATAAAAAAATGATTTGACAAACAACAATAAGTGGTACGTACCAAATTATATTGGCCAGATAGATTGTAATTTAACAGGTGTGGAAGTGAGTAAATATAACATATCTAGTGAAGCCTAAAATTAGCAAAATCACAAAATCAGCAAAATGATGATCCCTACTTAGTGTCTGGTATAAATTATGATTAGTATATGTAGCTGATGCTTTGAAAATGACAACATCGCATGCTATGAAAGAAATAAGAGTTTGGTTAGCTTTAGAAAGCCAAAAGCCCACAAAAGAGTGAAACTACCAACGAATGCAGTCATATAAAGAACTATGCAAATACACTACTAAGTTCCATCGTCTGTATAACCAAATAATTTGTCAGGGATATCAAACCGAATGATTCGTGTTCAAAGGTAGCTTATCAAACAGGAACTACACTCAAACATCCAAATTTTCTATTATGTTTAATGAAAGACCAAAGATACACAAACTAAACATAAAATATAATTATCAAGTCCTTGTCTACTACAAAATTCAATGCATGCTGTTAATCGGTTTTGTCCGTCATTGGTTAACTCAGGGAATTTTGCATGATCTTACGTGGGATTGCATTGCCACAAATGCATGAACCATATTAAACAATAAACACACAAAATTAACATACAATAGTCTCTTCGCATTGATAAGTATAATACTCTTGTTCAATAACAAAGGTCAGCACAATTCAAATATGAGTAAGAGATAATGAAAAATAACAAAATGAAAGCCTCCATGCAAGTTATATGTGTTATGATTGACTCAACATCATGTCAAAATTCTGCATTAGTCAGCTTGCAGAAAAGATGAGAGTTGGGGATGAATGATAAATACTAATTTGGGAATCCTTTCTAAAGTTAGGACTGGATTCCACACCAACCCATCTCTTAACCAAATAACCATTTCAATTTCTGTCCTCAAGATGAAAAAGCAAATTAATCAACATAAGTTCCATTGGATATCCACTCTTCAATATTTGCCTTTTACCACTGTATACTATAGGTGGACAAGGATGCAACAAAATCCACTATTATATTTATATAGGTCTCAAAATGTTGACAGGAGAATGAAAAACACCTTATACTATACAGCAAGTTAGACACATACAAGTGTACAATATTCAAGGAATATATAGGCAAAGTAGACTTCAGAATTGCATTATGGAGCACTATGGATTGGGATTATGTTCTTTTATTATTTCATCACTGTCTTATTCCCATAATGTTCTTTGAATTCAGAATTAAAGTAGGTGATGCTTTAGAAAAGTCTGGAACACAATTTTGGCACATCAAGTATTGAGGTTTGTTTGCTAAGGTCGCTTTCTTTGTTTTCTTTATCTACAATTTTCTAAACTGTTAAGAGTGAACTATACAACTGATGATTAGAATTCCCAAAGACACCAAAACAGCGAAATAGAATTTACAGAGCCAGCTAAACTGAAAGCACATCCAATACTCAAACTGTACGCAAGCACTTTTAAGCATCAATTAAAGCAAGTACAAATTTTAAATACAACATCTCTACAGAGTGACGATGTGGATATAGGCCACAATTATAATACAGAATAGAATTTGATATTCAATTCAAAATACTGAACAATCTTTGGCTGATTTTGCAAATAATAAAACAACTTGAGATTTTCTAATGCTTTGCATTGTAGGGGAATGATTAGACGAACAGAAAGTTCAAACTGGATGGTAAGAAGCTTCTCATGCTCGACTCCGACTTTTCTAGTTTTATCGATTCTCAATCTACTCTTCCACATCAACTTAGGAAAAGGAAGAATAAATTTTTTTCTCCTGCTTCTATTTCTAGAATATGCATCAAACTTAGGAGCTGGATAATGCAAATCTAGCAACAAACCCTAACTTAGGACCTCCATAATGCAAATCTAGCAACAAACCCTATCACAGTAAAGAGAGGATTTTGGTGTGTACAATAATCATAGTATTTTAATTCCACCATGACCGTAGCTTTTTACTGTTCCTAGAATCCAGCATTATAAGGCCAACTGTCAACAATAGAGTCTCAAAATTCCAGTGCTTGCATACATCATTAACAAGTTAAAGTTAGTAAAAAAACAAATACAACAGAGATTCTTACTCTTACCAAAACTTTAGGAACCCATGCCTCCGAAAATGCAAGGCTATAAATTTACTCCCCAAGAAAGTCTGAACAAACCGTTGTGCCGTGAGCATAATAAGCCGGCTCGGTTGAATCACGGTGTTGCATTTATGAGAGAGCGGCCCACCCGGCTGCATCACCCATTCTTCCTCCACATCTGCATAGAACAAATCCCCAACAGCAAGAACCTCCACATCGGATGAGAATTTTGACCTAATATCATCTGCAACCCTCTTCTTCTGCTCCTTCAACTTCGCATCCTCAGGCCAAGCCGCCTCAATCTTTCCCAGTGAGATCCCCAAGCTCTTCAACCTCTTAATATGCTCCTCATCTAAGAAGCAAGGCGGAGAGGCCATGTAACATATGAACTCATCGACGTGCACCTTCCTCTTACTCATTTTCCGAAACTCCTCAAATGAGACAACAATGTTTCGGCCTAAGCACCGGTTTATGTGATCGATATCCAAAACTCGTTCATATTGGTAATCAACTACGTGGCTCTGCAATATCAGAACTCGATCAAGAAGTGCCGCGAAGAACATGTGCTTCTCTAAGCAGATCAAGTGGTTGGACATCTGGCCGGACAGGCAGATCGCGAGTAAGTATCTGTCTTTATTCGGTTTCCACTCGATTGTCCTTCTTTCTGCCGGTTTATCCACCTTTTGGCACACATTGAACTCCAAAACAGAGGGATCAAAACCTATATTGTTGTTTAGAGGATCCGATCTCGTGTTTTCGAACCGATGAGAAGAAAGGAGAGCCTCTTGGATCTCTCTGTTGAGCTTGATTTGTTTGAGCATTGCCAACTGGAATTTCTCGAGTGGGACTGACACTGAGCTGTTGTATGGCGTATAAGATGGCGACCGAGCGCTGAGAAGCGTGCGGTTCCAGAGGTTCCGGAGCTCGAATTGCTGGTTTCTGAGGAGGTAGAGAGCACGGAGCTCGGCCTCCCGCATCCGATCGGCGCCGCCGCCGCCGGCGGGAATGCCGCCGACGCGAATGATGGAGACGCGGCGGAAGAGGCGGCCGAGGTCGAGAGAGAAGAAGACTAGGATGAGGAAGAGGGGGAGGCAGATGGCGAGGAGGAGGTAGCGCTTGCTGTACCAGAAGCCGCTGCCGCCGGAGAAGGAGGAGGAGGAGGAGGCGGCGCGGCCGATTCGGGTGGCAAGGTCACTGCTGACTTCGAGGGCCCAGCGGCGGGGAGTCTTCGTCTCGTTCTGGGGGACGAGGGTGCGGCGATCCTCGTCATCGGAGGAGGAAGAGGAAGAAGGGACCCTCTCCATGGAGGCTACGGTTAGGGTTTCGGCGGAGGAATCGGTAGAAACGGAGTGCTGGTTTGTGGTGGCAAAGAAGGAAGCAGGACGAGGAAGAGGAAGAATAAGAGTGGAGAAAGGAAGATATGCCACACCGCGGCCCTCTCCGGTAAAACCAGCCGGCAAATTTGCAGTGCGTATATCGAATGCATAACAATATCGAATGCATAACAATAGGCTTACAAGATTCCAGGCTAATATACTATCGATAGCACGAAAGACTATGTACTACCAAGTTATTTTCGATAATGCAGCTTTCAAATTGACAATCGACTTTATTAGATCTACACTATTGAAAATATTTAGAAATTAAATTTTAAATTTTTTCAACATTATTTGACTAGTGATCAAAGAATTTCAAAATTAACAATTTTAATAACCGATGTAGAGTGTTTGTGAGTTTAACGGTATAAAACAATCCAAATGCTAAAATTTTATAGAAAATTCTTTTCACTATTTAGAGTAAGATCAGTATATCTGATCTTGAATTTAAATCTTTTATCATTATTTTTAATTGATATCGAAAAATTATGAAATTTAGTTTCTAAATATTTTTAATAGTATAGATCAAGTCTAATGGAGCCGATCGTCCATTTGGAAAGCTGTCTGCGACCACGAATGACGTATCTCGCACGGTGAAATTTATCTTGATTTTTCGTGGGGTAATATTCACGATTCAGATTAATATTTAAATATGTATGGTTATCAGGTATTGTGAATCCATGGCTTTCAATAAACACAAGCGTCTATTATTAATTACCCCTATAAAATATTAGGGTACCTTCGATTAAGAGACCTCTGAAATGCTAGAATTGAAATAAACTGGAATTGAACAAAGATTTTTATTGTTTATCATTCAATTACATGGCTTTAACCAAGGGCATACCCTCGGTGTACATAAGTGGAGCAGAAAAAGAAAAGAAAAGTTTGATTTTGATTGCGTCTTAGTTATATGTTCCAAGATGCTCAAAATATGTGATCAAATTAATTTTGTTAGACCCTATATATTTTGGAGTTCAACATTATTCACCCTAAGAGGAAATATTGATTAAATTCTATATATATGCATTAGGATTTAATCAAATTTAATTAAACTCTAATTATATGTATCAGAGTTCAATTTGGTTAATTGAACTTTAAATATATATGATAAAGTCCAATAGAATTTGATTTGATATTCAATTTGAGCTCTCATCCTAAATATATATGTTAGGATTAGCCCAAATATTTTGAATTAGACTCTAATTTTATATTTAGAGTCTAATGTAATTAGGCTTTAGGCTTATGTGTTAGAGCTTAATCACATTTGCTTTGGTTCATCGTAGGGTGAAAAGTTAACTAAATTCTAATTATATGTATTAGGATTAGTCAAATTTGATTTAAATTAAACTCCAAATATATGTATTGGAATCTAACTTAATTTTATTTATTTGAACTCCGAGTAAATGTATTAGAGTCCAACAAATTTAATTTGATTAAATGGTTTGATCAATTCTAAGCATATATTTAGAATTTGATCGAGTTTGAATATAATTTGACTCTAGTTTTGTGTGCTAGAGGATTGGATGATTTGGATTTGATTTGAGTTTGAGTTTAGTTTAACGACGTTTCGGTCGGCTGAGATTGGAGTTTTCATGCAAATTGGATTTGAGTTTAGTTTAACGACGTTTCGATCGACTGTGGGATTTGGGTTTAGTTTAACGACGTTTCGGTCAGATTGGTTTGGGTTTGGTTTTGATTTGATTTAGGATTTAGATATGGAATATGGGTTAATAGATTTTGGGTTAAAGGTTTTGAGTATATGGGTTTATTTGGATATATGGATTTTGGGTATAGGTTTATTTGGATGAATGAATTTTGGGTTAAAATTGGGTTAAGGTTTAATTGGACTGGGCCTTATGTGGATGGGCTTTGGATGGGGTTAAGGTTAAAGGGTTAATGGGTTAAATGGGCTTTGGATATAGATTTGGATGGGTTAATGGGTTTATGGGTTTAATGGGTATAATGGGTTAATGGGTTTAAGTTAATAGGTTTAGGTAATGGGTTTTGGTTAATGGGTTTGAGTTAATGGGTTTATGAGTTTAGATGGGTTTATAGGTCGAGGTGAGTTCAAATGAGGCTTGGATTGAATTCGATTTTCGAAAGTGAATTCGGAACTAATTCGGGCCTATTAGATTTAACACCATTAGGTTTAAACCCGGGTGTGGGTTAATCCAAATAAGATTTTGAAACGATTGAACTTGAGAAATTCAAAACCAAATGCATTTGTAGGTTTAATTTTAATTTTAATCCTTGACTCAATTTGACTTAAAGTATAGAGCATCCGATGTGATGAGATTTTAATTTGGTTCAATTTGACCAAGTCAAGGGATTCAATGTTCGATTTAAATGGATTTAATAAAACTCCTTCTCTCTTTTTTTTTGATTGAAAGGATGATCTTTCTCTCTCTTCTGGCGATAAGGAAAGAGCATCGCTCTCTTTGATTCCGCCATCGACAATTGTTCGGGTCATTCCGTCGAATGGTTGGAGCATTCCGTTGAGCGGTTTGATTAGCACATCGACGACAAAGCATTCCGTCGAGCGGTTTGGTTAGCACGTCGACGACAAAGCATTCCGTCGAGCGGTTGGAGCATTCTGTCGAGCGGTTTGGTTGGCACGTCGACGACGAAGCATTCCGTCGAGCGGTTGGTTGGCACGTCGACGACGAAGCATTCCGTCGGTTTCATTTTCGTCGACGGCGGAGCGTCAAGCGAAGTATTTTCATTTTCGTCGACGGCGGAGCGTCATACGAATTGGGCATTCTGTCGAATATGTGGCGGGCACACTTCCTCTCCGTCGGAGTGAAGTCGAGGCGGGTGGCAGAGCACTACGCCTCTGTCGGATCGAAGCCGAGGCGGGTGGCGAAGCACCACGCCTCTGTCGGAGCAGAGCCGAAGGCGACGGCGGCGCGCGGGTACGGTTCGTCGGAGAAGACCGGGGCGGGTGGCAGAGCACTACGCCCCTGTCGGAGCGAGGGCGAAAGCGAGCGGCGCTCGGCACCGACAAGGGTGGCTCGGCTCGGGCGGCATCGACGAGGCGGCGTGGCTCGGGCGGCATCGACGAGAGCGACGCGGTCGGTGGAGTCGCGGCGTGGGCAATGAAGGTAGAAGCGAGGATGGGCGCTCGGAAGAGCGCGGACCGAGCCGCGGACCGCTACATTGAGAAGTACATCGAGGCGAGCTCGTCGAGCCCTCTTCCATGTCGGCATCGGCGGCACGATTCTCGAGGAGGTGAAGTAGGGACGCCGCTCGTCGCGGTCGAGGGCGGCTTGTCGCGGCTCGCGGATCGTCGGAGAAGGCCGGGGGCGGGTGGCAAAGCACCACGCCCACGTTGGACGAGGCGAAGCGCGACTACGCGCTGGGGTCACGGTTGAGGCTTCATGCGGCGGTTTGGGCTCCCTTCATGGATCGGGCGGCTCGTCGGGTCGAAGCGGCGACGAGGAGCGGAGCGGGATGTTGGCGGGCTCGACGAAGCGAGGCGATGTTGGTGACGAGGCGCCCTCGAGTGGCGAGGGTCCGGCGCGGGCGGCGGCGCGTCGAGGGCCTCGGGCTCGACGGAGCGACCAAGGGACTCGGCGTCGGCGGGCTTCAAGGCTCGGAGCGGCGGCGACGAGGCGCGACGCGGCGGAGCGAGGCGTAGGTTGGGGCGGTCGTCGGGCGGGGAGGCGATGGTGGTGACGAGGCGCGACGCGAGTGGCGAGGTCGTCGGGGCGTGGCGGAGCGTGAAGGGCCTCGTGCTCGATGGAACAACCGAGGGCTTTCACGCCGGGGATCTTCGCGACGGCGGAGCCGGCAGAGGACCTTCGCGACGGCGGAGCTCCACGACGGAGGAGCTTCGCGCGGGGACCTTCGCGACGGTGAGCGGAGCGGAGGAGGTGGCGGCGGAGCTCGGGTTCACCGAGAGAGAGAGAGAGAGAGAGAGAAGAGCTTTATTATTATTATTATTATTATTATTATATATATATATATATATATATATATATATATATATATATATATATATATATATATATATATATATATATATATATATATATATATATATATATTTTATCCTCAGAGATGGACTTGATGTTGCTGTTTTAATGGGGAAGAAGAAGAAAAAAATTATGATTACCTTCTTTTTTTTTCTAGCAAAGGAATCGGATTTTTTGTTTTGGTTTGGGAATCAATTAGTCAGTAGTCAAAAAAAGTGTCTCCTTCAAGTGGTTTTTAATGGGTTTTTCCTCTCTCTTTCTCTTTTTTTTTTTTTGATCGTGCCATCATGGAGGTGTGGGAAGAGTGGGTGGTTGGTGTAAGTTGCGCAAGTGGGTGCAGATCGTGCATAGAATAATGGGGTAGTTGGGTTCGCTTTTGTCCATGCACCTAGTGCATGGACCCATCTCATACACCACATTCAAATTTGCTCTTCTTTTTTTCTTTTTTTTTTGTTTTTTTATTTTTTTTATTTTTCTTTACGCCTCAACAAAAGCGCATCATCGAAAACAACTTGGTAGCACGAGTCTTCCATGCCGATAGTATAGTGGCCTATTTCTAATTACAATACGATGAAGGTAACCACGCGATGTGTCCAGTCGTATTCGCAGAAAAAAATAATAAATAAAATTAAAAATTAATTAAAAAAATGACCAATTTGCATAAAAATATCACTAGTTTTGGATTTTTGCAAAACTGTGCCACTTTTTTCGTTTTTGCATATTCGGATTGATATTTCAGCCGCCTAACCAAAATGCCCCTCGTATACAAACGCCTTCCGCGTATTCCTACGTATACCCTGTCATATGGTTCTTATGGTTCTGGCGGGCACTAAATGCGGCCCCATGCGCTTTACGCAACCCTAGCTCATTTTCGAAACCCGGACCGCATACGCCCTGCTATTCGCCAGCCTTGCTGTTTGCTGTTTGGCTTTAAAAATTTAAAATATCTGAAGCTAAAAGCTAAGAACTGCGCGGCCTGCAACAGAGATAATAGTGGAACGCCCCGAAGTAACACGAGGAAAAATGGTGCAACATCCCTGCTAAGAGTGCATCCATCGGGTCGCTCCAGTGCAATTTCCATCAAAGCGAAGAACAGCGCTCGCCTGCAATCTTCTCCCTCACAAGGGCAACCTCCCACTCCCACTTCCGAAACCGTAAAAAGCATAGGGGAGTTATTGGAATAAGCTCCGCAGAGGGACATGGCTTTAGGGTCTGGAACTGGAGGAGGGAGGAAATAGTTCCGCGGCGGCGAGACATGATGGTCGGCGGCGGGTGCGGCGTTCAAATGGTGCGACATAACTGCTAAACGATTAATGAAGATAATAGTGTAAAGTTTCTCATAAAAGCTCACATCCTTCTTTCAACTATATAATAAGTCTATCATTAAATGCGAATAATAGTGTAAGACTAGGTGAAAGGCTGCAAGAAAGCTTATAACAGTGCAATGCGGTCCAATAGAGTAACATTCAACGTAACAGTGCAATACAGTTCCAGCCAAGGTAACAAACTAGTGGAACACTAGTAATAAGTGTCCAAATAATAGTTCAATTCTTTAAAGAAAATGGTGCACGAGTCGAGCAATATAAAATTTTCTCCCCAATTGTTGATAACATGTAATTAATAGTATAAATAAGTCCAAAAAAACAAGATTAATAGTCCAACGCATGATAAAAGAGACCAATTAAACTTGTAACAGTGTAATACTGTGGAAATAAGAGTGCAATGGTTTGAAAAATAGTATAACTAACCTTATAAAAGTACAATACGGTAGTAATAATAGTGCAATGGTTTGAAAAAGAGTGCAACACTGGCTTAATTGAGTATTTTTTAAATTAATAGTGCAACATAATCTAAATGGATGCAATACGCAGAATAATTAGTACAAGTCGTGATTAACAATTGATTAAAACAGTGTTAAATTGTTTGCTAAATAGTGTAACAATTTCGTAAGCAGTCCATTAATCTGTGAACAATAATTACATTTTCTTTGATGCAAATTACACGATTTTATAGCACTTTGCAACATACAAATAGAATTTAAATACAATACAAAGTTCTATTACATCAACTATAACAAACTCTTCATAACAATTAAATAATAAAAGTATGGAATCATCGAAACTTGTCTGTAATTCCACGGGCACAAAGTTGACGATAACAGGTATAGGCGGCCAAGAGAGAGTGCCAAAGGAGACTGCGAGGAGGAGGCGGCTCCCTCGGAAAGGTATGATCCAATAACGAGGCGTTAAGATTGATTCGCACTATCTGAAATATTTTATTTACCTCGAGCCCTTTGGAGCTCCGCTCTATCATGAAATAGACAGTATAGTCAGCAAAACATTAGAATCCATCGATAACAATAAAGATCTGCAAGAATTTAAAAACCTGGATGAGAGGAGGGCCAATGGGCTCGTGGCAAATAAAGCACTCCAGATTGTGCGAATCAATTTTAACGCCTCGTTGTTGGATGGTACCCTTTCGAGCGAGCCGCCTCCTCCTCGAACTCTATTTCGGCTCCCTACCGTCGTTGCCTAAATATCCTAGACGAACTGTAGCCTCGTCGCAGTTGCTTCCTTCGGCTCGGCCGCCTTCCACTGCATCCGCGGTTGCTCTCGTCGCCTTTAAGTAATTTTTTTTTAATTTTTTTATTATATGTAGTAATGCAACGGGCAATTCATTTGAAGAACCCTTGGGTATTCGGTTCTGTAAACACCGCTTTCCCTTCCCGAGGAGAAAAGCCCCTTGACATTCGCTTCACGCAACCTCGCTCTTTTTCGAAACCCGGACCACATCCGCCCCGCTATTCGCCAACCCCACTGTTTGCTGTTCGACTTTAAGAATTTAAAATATTTGAAGCTAAAAGCCAAGAACTACGCGGCCCGCAACAGGGATAATAGTGCAATGCAAAGGAGCAACGCCTAGAGAAATAGTGCAACAACCCTTTTAACAGTGCATTCCTAGGCTCGCTCCAGTGCAATCTCCACCGAAGCGATGAGCGAACTTGCCTACAATCTACGCCTTCGCCAGGGAAACCTCCCACTCCCTTGGAAGGCAGCCAGTTAGTTTTCTTCCGAAACTGTAGAAAGCATAGGAGAGTTAGTGGAATAAACATGGCCGAGGGACATGGCTTTAGGGTCTACAATTGGAGGAGGGAGCAGGTGGTTTCGCATGTAAAATCCAGCTAATTAGCGCAATAGTTAGTTTTAACTGTGTTGAAAAAAGATCATATTCTTTTCTGTATGTAGTGCTACCGCAAAGGTAGTAGTGCAAAAAAAGGTTCTAAGTATTGTAACTTATTCCTAAGTTGTGCAATGGTTTGAAGAAAATGTTGCAACATGTTCAATCTTTTAACGCAATTGGTGCAACGAAGCTTGTAAGAGTGCAATACGATAGTAATAACAGTGCAATAGTTTGGAAAGAGTGCAACTAAGTTTTTAAGGGCACAATACTCTATTAATACCAGTGCAATGATTTGAAAAGGAGTGCTACTAAGCTTGTAAGGGTGCGTTCGAGAGGTGCAACATAACGCCTGAATGATTAAAGAAGATAATAGTGTGACATCTCTTTAAAATATTTTTTTCCTTCTTTGAACCGTATAATAATAGTGCAATGTTAACGTCGATAATAGTGCAACGTGGGGTAAAAGAGTGAAACAAGGCTTGTAAGTGTGCAATGCGTTCAAAATAATAGTGCAATGGTTTGAAGGAAATGGTGCAATGAGTCGTTCAGCAGTGTAAAATTTTCTCTCCAATTGGTGATTCATGAAATTCATAGTAAAAGATGTCTGTAAGTGGTGTAACGATGGTCAAAACAGTGCAAGATTCTTCAGTAAACATGTAACAATAACATAAGCATCACAAATTTTTCTCAGTTTTCGTGATAGCATGAACATAAAAGTGCAAATAAGTCTGAAATTGATATTTACTATGATCAAAAATAGTGCTACATTGTTTGGTAAATAGTGTAACAAATTCATAAACAATCCATTAACCTGGGAGCAACGATTATATTTTCTTTGATGAAAATTACACGATTTTATAGTACTTTGCAACATATAAACATGATTTGCATACAATACAATATTCTATTACATCAAATATAACAAACTCTATAAAATAATTAATTAACATAAGTCTGGAATCATATAAACTTGTCTACAATTCCACGCACACGGAGCTGATGCAAATAGGTATAGGCGGCCATGGGAGGGTGCCGAAGGAGACTGTAAGGAGAAGACGGCTCACTCGAAAGGGTACGAACCAGCAACGATGCGTTAAGATTGATTCACACTATCTGGAGTGCTTTATTTGCCTCGAGCCCTTTGGAGCTCCGCTCTACCATGAAACAGACAGCACAGTGAGCAAAACATTACAATTCAGCAATAACAATAAAGAACCGCAAGAATTACAGAACTTGGAAAAGAGGAGGGCCAATGGGCTCGTGGCAAATAAACCACTCTAGATAGTGCGAATCAATCTTAACCCCTCGTTGCTGGATCGTACCCTTCCGCGCGAGCCTCCTCCTCCTCGAACTCTACTTCTGCTCTCTTCATAAAGGCGACGAGGTAAAGAATCCATAAACATCCTGGACGAACGGGGTTCACCGCAAGCGCAGGCGAAGCGGCGTCGGAGAAGGAGGCCCTTCGTATTCCCGTTCCTTCCTCCGACGCCGTTGCACTTACGTTTGCAGTGAATGCCGTCCGTGGCCTTCACTGTAACGACCCAGCCCACTAGCAATAATAACTCGTTGGGCCCAACCACCAGCCCAAAATGCTTAAGCCCAGTTATTATTACTAGTGTCTAAGTATCTTATAAACCCAATGACAACCCCATTCCTATCCGATGTGGGACTATTGGGGTGTCACAGACTCCCCCCGTTAAGGCCCTGACGTTCTCGTCAGTCCAATCACACACACAGCCCAAGCTCACCAGGCTATATGAGACTCGTCTCGCTAGCCCGTCATCCAGAACCTGGCACAGCCGAGACTCGCCACACATGTCCAGCTGATGAACCGGCTCTGATACCAAATGTAACGACCCAGCCCACTAGCAATAATAACTCATTGGGCCCAACCACAAGCCCAAAATGCTTAAGCCCAGTTATTATTACTAGTGTCTAAGTATCTTATAAACCAAATGACAACCCCATTCCTATCCGATGTGGGACTATTGGGGTGTCACATTCACCTCCATGACCAAAGATAGTGTTGCCTTAACCTCCGTACGGGAATGCATCCGAATAACCCATATTTAAAAAAAAAAAGAAAATACATTTGAAGAGCCGCTTTCACTTCTTCGATATGCACGCCGATGTCTCTTCGCCTCACCTTATTGAGAATAATGTACAAGTTTCTGTAGAAACTCTTGCATGAACATATATTAAAGAGCCTTAAATGCGGCCTGCACGGGAAACGAAGTATTCGGGCCACGATATTCTATTCGCCAAATGCAATGACCTGACCCGCTAGCAATAATAACTCGTTAGGTCCAAACCACCGGCCCAAAATGCTTAAGCCCAGTTATTATTACTAGCGCGTAGGCCTCATATAAAGTTTATCATGCAATACAAACAGAATTTGATCCAACAGATATGATACTTCATTTGATTTTAGTTGCAATTAAATTGTTAGTCTCATATTTTGACTATTTGGATTTAATAGAAACTTGGTGATTATCTTTTCATGTTATCTGTCTGATTCTGTAGCTTTGCATATTTACTAATTTAGTAGATATGCGGGCGTCTGTTATGCCTCGGGTTTGGGGCGTGACACCAAACCTAGGGTTTGCTGTTTGCTTCTCTGAGATTTGGAAGTGCCGCTGCACGTATTTGGAAGACCAAACGTAATCTTTATGATGTCGCTGACGATATTTCTTATTGAGGTACAGTTGAAAAATGGCACTAATACCGAAACAAAAATGCAGAACAACAATTTGAAATATCAGTGCAATGGTTAACACAATAGTGTAATACTAGTCACAATTAGTACAATATAATCGCAAGCATTCGTGGGTGTCTGCCACCACGAATGACGCACCTCGCACGGTCGATGGAATTTTCTCTCTCGCCGTGGGGTAGTATTCATGATTCAGATTAGTATTCATATGTGTATGGGTATCAGGTATTGCGGGTCCATGGCTTCCAATAGATGCAAGCATCTATTGTTAATTACCCCCTCGATATTGGGGTACCTTCGATTAAGAGACCTTTGTAGATAGGAAGATTGGATTGTATCTTGATTTATTGAATCCTAAGTATATGTATTAGGATTCAATTGGATTTGAGGTTGACTAGGTCCTAAGTATATATATTAAGACCTAGTCGGTATTAAACTCTAAGTATTTGTATCAGAGTCTAATTGGCTCTAAGTATATGATTTATAGTCCTATTATGTTTAGTTTTACCTTAGTTGTATGATCTAAGGTGAAGGTGTGACCAAACCCCAAATATATGTATCGTTGTAGGTCGGATTTGATATTACCCGAAAGTAGAGAGCGGCTAATTCCTGAGTATATGTATCAGGATTAACCGAGTTTAATATTTTTCACTCTAGTTATATGTGCAAGGGTGAGGATCTGACTAAGCCCTAAGTGTATGTATTAGAGTTCGTCGAATTTGATTTACATGAGCTCTAAGTATATATATTAGAGCTTGATCGGGTATGGGTTTCACTCTAGGTAGGTGTGCTAGAGCAAAAGGCTGACTAGACCCTAAGTATATGGGTTAGGACTAGTGTAAGAGGTTGACTAGACCCTAAGGATATGTGTTAGGGTTAGTCGGATGAACTCTAAGTATATGTATTAGAGTTCGAATGAACTTGATATCATTTGACTGAATTTTAAGTATATGATTTAGAATTCTGTTGATTTGGAGGTGTTTTGCCTTAGTTATATATGCTGAGGCGATGGGGTTGACTTAGCCCTAAGTATATGTATTAGGGGTAGTCGGTATTGCATTTGATTTTTACTCTAGGTATATGAGCTAGAGTAAAGAAAAAAGTTCATGATGAACTTTGAGCATGAACTTGATGCATGGTTCATGAGATTTGGGTATTGGATTTATTTCATGAGCTTGGATATGGTTCATGAGGTTGGATATGGTTTGCTCCATGAGATTTGATTCATGATTCATGAGTATGGTATATGGTTCATGGAATTTGATCCATTTGGTTCATGAATTTGGTTTTTGGTTCATGGATTTTGGTTCATGGACTTGATTTATAGTTCATGAGATTTGGTTCATGAACTTTGGTTTATGATATGAACTTGGGTATGGGACTTGGGATTTGGTTTGGATTTTTATGTAGACTTGGTTTGGTTTAGGTTTGGATTTAATTTGGTTTGGGCTTGGGTTTAGGTTTGATTTTGGTTTGGTTTTTTATTTGGGTTTTGGGTTTGGGTTCATTTTGGGCCTAATTTTGAAATGTGCTTAGGCAAATGGGCTCAATGTGGGTTAAGGTTTCGTTGGGCTTAATGTGGATAGGCTTAAGTAAATGGGTTTAAGTAAATGGGTTTAATATGGATGTGGATGGGGTTAGGCATGGGTTTTAGTAAATGGGTTTAGGCAAATGGGTTTAATGTGGATATGGATGGGCTTAGGCATGGGCTCAAATTTAGGCCCGTATAATGGTATGAATTCAAGTGGGGGCCTGAATTGAATTTAATTTCTAGATGTGGGCTCGGGCTCAATTTGGGTCCATATGGCTTAGGCAAGCTATATAATTAGACTTAGATCCGGGTGTGGGCTAATCTAAATGAGATTTTGAGGTGTTTAGTTTCGAGATTATCAAGATGTCAGCATTGAGAATTTAAATATTTAATTCATAATCAAATGCTTAAGATTTCACATGCACTTTTTTTATTTTCAAATTCTCAATCATGAATGATGTAAATTCAATTCCAATTTCAATCCCATGGCTTAATTTAATTTCGAGTATAAAGCGTCCAATGTGATGAAATCTTAATTTGGTCTAATTTGACCAAATCGAGAGGTTAGATTAAGGTGTTCAATTATCTTTCGAACCTCTCATTGTTTTTCTATAGAGCAAAGCTCCCTCTCTCTTTGATTAGGGGAATAATCTCTCTCTTCTGGTGATGTTCTTTACAAAGGAAAGAGCACCGCTCTCTCTCTTCATTTGCGAATTAGGTTCGCTGTTGACAACCACGTCTTGGACATTTCGTCGAGCAGTTGGTGGGCGCGTTGTGCGGCGCAACAACAGCTTCATTAAAGAGGAGAGCACCGCTCTCTCTTTATTAGATTCGCCGACGACATCCGCGTCTTGGACATTTCGTCGAGCGGTTGGTGGACGCATTGTGCGGCGCAACACCGGCTTCATTAAAGAGGAGAGCACCGATCTCTCTTTATTAGATTTGCCGACGACATCCGCGTCTTGGACATTTCGTTGAGCAGTTGGTGGGCGCGTTGTGCGGCGCAACACCGGCTTCATTAAAGAGGAGCAACGCTCTTTCTTTATTAGATTCGCCGTCAACATCCGCGTCTTGGACATTTCGTCGAGCAGTTGGTGGGCGCGTTGTGCGGCGCAACACCGGCTTCATTAAAGAGGAGCACTGCTCACTCTTTTCTAGATTCGCCGTCGACATCCGCGTCTTGGACATTTCGTCGAGCAGTTGGTGGGCGCGTTGTGCGGCGCAACACTGGCTTCATTAAAGAGGAGCACCGCTCTCTCTTTTTTAGATTCGTCGTCGACATCCGCGTCTTGGACATTTCGTTGAGCAGTTTGTGGGCGCGTTGTGCGGCGCAACACCGGCTTCATTAAAGAGGAGCACCGCTCTCTTTTTATTAGATTCGCCGTCGACATCCGCCTCTTGGACATTTCGTCGAGCAGCTGGTGGGCGCGTTGTGCGGCGCAACACCGGCTTCATTAAAGAGGAGCACCGCTCTCTCCTTATTAGATTCGCCGTCGACATCCGCGGCTTGGACATTTCATCGAGCAGTTGGTGGACGCGTCGTGTTGAAGGTGGAGAAGCAGATGCCACTGTCATTTTGGGGGCTAACGAGATCCGCGCGGGACCGGGACGACGGAGCCGCGGGGCGAGAGCTCTGCGACGGTGCGGGCTCCGCGACGGAGGAGCTCCGCGGCAGCGGTCTTTGCGGGAAAGCTCGCTACGGAGGGTTCTGCGACCAAGGAGCTCGACGGAGGAAGGCCGCAACGGAGGAGCTCCGCGACGACGGAGCCACGGGTTGAGGAAATCTGCGGCAGTGTGGGCTTCAGGAGAAGCTTCGCGACGGAGGAGCTCCGCGACGACGGTGTGGGCTTCGCAACGGAGGAGCTCCGCGGACGACGGTCTTTGTGGGTGAAAAGCTCCGCTACGGAGGGGCTCCGCGACGGAGGAGCCCGACGGTGGAAGGCCGCAACGGAGGAGCTCTGCGACGACGGAGTCTGCGGGGCGAGGAAATCTGCGACGGTGTGGGCTTCGCGAGGAGCTTCGCGACGGAGGAGCTCCGCGGTGACGGTGTGGGCTTCACGACGGAAGAGCTCGCGGCAGCGGTCTGCGGACTAAAAAGCTCCGCTACGGAGGGGCTCTGCGACGGAGGAGCCGACGGTGGAAGGCCGCGACGGAGGAGCTCCACGGACGACGGAGCGCGGGCGAGGAAATCGCACGGTGTGGGCTTCGCGAGGAGCCGCGAGCGAGAATCGCGGCACGAGTTGCGGCGGGTCGAAGCGCGGCCGAGCGAGAATCGCGGCGCGGGCGGCGGCGGCTCGGCGCGGTGTGAGCATAGTCGCGGCACGAGCGGCGGCGGGTTGAAGCGCGGCGCGAGCCGAGTTGTGACGCGGGCGGCGGCTTTGAGACCCCAGATAGTCCTATATATGAGATATAATAGGGCTAAACTCTTAACCCGGCTTAAGCATTTTGGGTGGTGGCAAGGCCCAAGAGGTTAAGAGAGTTAAGTGTGCTAGGACGGGAGTAGTCCTAGGATGGGTGACCCCCTGGGAAGTTGGGGCGTTATATTTGGTATCAGAGCCGGTTCACCAGCTGAACATGTGTGGTGAGTCTCGGCTGAGCCGAGTGCGGATGACGGGCTAGCGAGACGAGTCTCACATAGCCTGGTGAATGTGGTGAATGGTTGTTGATCTAGTATATCTAGTATACTCGTCTGTTCATTATGTTGTGGTTGTTGTATTCCTGGTTGTTGCATACACTTTGTACTTGTACGACGCCGTGCAAATACAGGGGAGACTCTGTCCGTGCGAACAGTGGTCTCCCTGTATTTGTGGCGGATCTGGCACACCTCTGGGGGCATGGATGACGAGCTAGCGAGACGCAGTCTCACATCACTGGTACTTGTGAGTCGGGCACAGCGAGGACGTCGGGGCTTAAAGGAGGAGAATGTGAGACCCCGGATAGTCCTATATATGAGATATAATAGGGCTAAACTCTTAACCGGCTTAGCATTTTGGGTGGTGGCAAGGCCCAAGAGGTTAAGAGAGTTAAGCGTGCTAGGACGGGAGTAGTCCTAGGATGGGTGACCCGCAGGAAGTTGGGGCGTTATATTTGGTATCGAGCCTAGGTTCACCGGTGAACATGTGTGGTGAGTCTCGGTGAGCACAGGTGCGGATGACGGGCTAGCGAGGACGAGTCTCGCATGCACAGTGTTCGTGGGCTGTGTGTGTGATCGGACTGACGAGAACGTCAGGGCCTTAACGGGGGGAGTCTGTGACACCCCAATAGTCCCACATCGGATGGGAATGGGCTTGTCATTGGGTTTATAAGAGGCTTAGACACTAGTAATAATAACTGGGCTTAAGCATTTTGGGCCGGTGGTTGGGCCCAACGAGTTATTGTTGCTAGTGGGCTGGGTCGTTATAGCGGCGGCTCGAGGCGTGTTGTGAGCAGAGTCGCGGCACGAGCTGCGGCGCGTCGAGGCGCGGCGCGATCAAAGTCACGGCGCGGGCGGCGCGTCGCGACGAGGGATGCCACTCGGCGACGGTCTTCGAGGAGGCGGAGCGGGACGGGCGGCTCGAAAAAGCGCGGACCGGACGTGGACCGTTACATCGAGAAGTACATCGAGGCGAGCCGTCGAGCCCTCTTCCACGTACGCATCGGCGGCATGATCTTCGGGGAGGTGAAGTAGGGACGCCGCTGACGGCGATCTTCAAGGATCGGAGCGGGGACGGGGCCGCTCGGAAGAGGGCGGACCGAGGCGCGAAGTCGGGCGAGGGCGGCAAAGTTGGGCGAGGCGGCGGAGTTGCTTCGCGACGGCAGGGCTTCGCGACGGAGGAGGCACGAGCGTCGGAGCTCTGCGACGGCGGGGCCGTGACAGAGCTCTGCGACGGCGAGGTCTTGTAGGCAGAGAGAGAGGAAGGTAGAAGAGAGCTTTATTTTTTTTCTTTTTTTTTTTTTTTTAGTTTTTTTTTACTAGAGAGAGAGAAAGGGTGCTTTGATTGTTGCAACAATGGAGAATTACCTTGTTTTTTTTTTCTTTCGTAAATAGGGAATTGAAAAAAAAATTTGTTGGTGGAAGGTTTTAGAGATCAAAAGAAAAAGACTCCTAGTCGAAATTGGGTCCCCGTTGATACTTATGGACGAAATTTCCTCTTATTCCCCCTTTTTTTTTTCTTTCTGTTTTTGGAATTAGTTAGGTCGAATCGGTTGTTGAGGAATTTTTGGGAGTCGGTTAGGGATTCGAACTTCGAAATTTGAATTTTGAATCGATTGGTGAGGGATGAATTCGAAATTCAAAATCGAATTTTGAATGGGTTGTGGAGGATATTCTGGAGTTGGTTGGAAATTCGAAATTTGAAATAAAATTTTGAATTTTGAATGGGTTGATGCATTTGAAATCGAATTTCGAACATATATTTTATGGGATGCTGATGTGGGCCACCTATGATCAGGCCCGCTTTAATTTATTGGGTCCAAATGACAATATTTAATGGGCTGAAATTAGGCCCGTAGGCTTTTGTGAGGCCCACCAACTCATATTTATGAATGAGCCTATTGTATATTATTGACCCAGTGATTAACACGAACCTTATTAGGATTGTAGGAACTCGAATCTAGTTCCTCTTTTTTTCTTTTTTTCTTTTATTATGATTAGGATTGTTTCATCCTATATATAAGTAGTCTCGGGTCTCGAGTCCCGGTATGGTTTTCGGGACTTCCGACGAGTTACGGTAGTCAGTTTTGGGAAACCGACCTCCGTGGGTTTGTTGTGGAGTCAGTGGCTATTAGTGGTGGGTTAGACACTAACCCGGTGGACCTTCCTTTGGTCCGGTTGACATTCTTTTGCAGTCAGGAGGCAAACGCGACATCCTTACAGGTGGGTACTTCGATCCGACGTCGGTACAGTGGTGCACGCTCGGTGATGGTTTCTTACCCTTACTCTTCTGTTGCTACTATTGCATAGTATATATTGAGTCTTGCATCCATATTTTTCTATTATACTATGCTCGTTGTTTGCATGCTTAGTATCCTGAGTAGGAGTAGAGTAGTTCTATCTATATGCATATCTGTTGACCTGGTTGGTCGGTTGTTGCATTCTGTATCTGTTGACCTGGTTGGTCGGTTGTTGCATGCCGTATCTGTTGACCTGGTTGGTCGGTTCTCGTACTTCGTATCAGTGACCTTGCTGGTCGGTTGGACTTTGTGGACTTTGGGTCTAGGCAACACATCGACTCTCTCGTCATGCTGGTTGATCGTGGTTCGGCGTTGTACGCCCTTGCACCTGGCGGCTGCCAAGGCACCGGTCTCTTTTTGCCGATTTTTGTATTGAGCATATCAGCATGATTTAGTCACAGCACTGTGTATTCTAAACACCAGGTTGGTTTAGCCACCAACCAAGGGGTGTACGTATCCGGATAGGTCGTCGGTGACTCATGAATATGTTGACAGTGTCTGCTCTGTGATAGGCAACGCTTGAGGTCTGTGGACCAATATAGCAGCATCAGATTGGATATACTTTGGACTCGTCGTCCGGTTGACGCATATGACTATAGTAGCGGTTGTTGTATGCATATTTACCTTCTTTATAGTTGTCTTGCTACTATAGTTTTGATACTCATGTATGCTTTATACTCAGTTCTCCTTTACAGTAGCGGTAGTTGTTCTTATACATCTTGTTCATGTATTATCATAGCTACTGTATTTAGTATATCTGTTCATATTGTTGTTATCTCTTCCTGATCCGGTGAATACTCATCGCCTTCTTCGACTTGTGGTACCCACTGGGAGGGGAGACATGTTTACATGTTCTCACCTCCCCCACCATTTTTCAGGTATCGCGGGCGGTGAGAGTTGAGACGAGACGTGAGACACGTTCGTAGTGGTCGCTACAGCTTCCGACCTAGTTTGTTGGTTTAGTTCCTACCCTGTTTTCTTTTGTTATTATTAGCTTTGATATTTCATGGTTCAGTTGGTTTATGTTATTCAAATTCATGTGGTTTTGAATGAACTATAGAACTTGTCGATTTTGTGAAAAGGAAAAAGGTTTTCTACCCCTCGTGGTAGTGTGTTTTCAAAAGATAAAGAGTTTCCGTGTAGGGAACAATTTTAAAAGATTTTATGTGGATTTATGATTTAATAAAGGAATGTGAATCTGTGATGAATGGTGTAGTAATTAATGTGCATTGGTAATATGTTCATTTAGCTGTGGTTGTATTCCTGGATATATACTTTGTACTTGTGCGACGCCGTGCAAATACAGAGGAGACTCTGTACGTGTGAACAGTGGACTCCCTGTATTTGTGGTGGATCTGGCATACCCTGGGGGTCAGGTTTTCAAAAAAAAAAAAAAAAAAATTCTAGTCATTTTTCGCTGTGTTTTTATCAAAAAGGGACCCCGAGGCGTGACATGCTGTTGGAGTCAAGCCCTTAACGCCTAGAAGCGTCGCACTTCACATTCATATAGATAGACTCCACCAAAAGTGTCCCGTATTCAACACTTCAATAAAATACTACTAAGTCTAGTAAGAGCTTCGTTTGCTCAACCTTCCCTTTTCAATCGGATACTTAGCACTTTCCATGGGATGAAAATTTTATATTATAGTGGTTGCAATCACTCTATATGATGTACTTTGTCTCATTGAATTTAAGACTTGATAATGTTTCAAGTGTTATGTTGAGTTTCCATAATTGATGATTTTGTAATGTGGGCTTTGAGACCTATTTGCATTGATGTCTTGAATATCAATTCTCTTGAAAGTCCCTTAGTTAACGGGCCAACCAGATTTTGGCTTGACCTTACAAAATCAATAGTAATTATGCCATCTGATATTAATTGTTTTACATAGCTATGTCTTAATCTAATATGTTTCGGCTTCCTACTGTATGTATACTATATGCTCTTGAGAGCGTAGCTTCACTATCACAATGTAGTAATATCGGCGGCATTGGTTTTATCCAAAGTGAAATTTCATACAATAAATTCCTTATCCATTCCACTTCCTTATTAGCAGATACTAGTGCTATAAATTCTATAACCATGGTAGAGTCCGCTATATATGTTTGTTTCTTCGAACCCCAAGAAATCGCATATTCATCTAATAAAAATATCCATCCACTTGGAGCATGATCTTCACGATCTGTTATCTAACTGGTATATCTATAGCCTTCTAATATCATTAGATGTCTACTATAAAAAAATTTCATAGTCCATTATTTTTTTTCAAATATTTTAAAATTCTGTAAATAGCATGCCAATGTACATTGCCCGGATTACTAATAAATCTATTTAGTTTACTAACAGCAAATGCAATATCAGGTCTAAAGTACAAGACATGGCATACACCAAGCTTCCAATAATCTTAGAATATTCTAATTGATTAATTGATCTACCAATATTGCGAATTAGTTTTAGATTAGGATAAAAAAGAGTAGATACTAGAGTACAATCAAAATAACCACATTTTCTAAAAATATTTTAGATATAATGAGATTGGGTTAAAAATAAATCATTATTTTTACGAATAATTTTAATTTTCAAAATAAGATCAGACTTTCCCATATCTTTCATATCAAAGTTTTAAGATAAAAAAAAAAATTAGTATTTTCTACTTGCTGAAAATCGGTGCCAAAAATTAATATGTCGTCAATATATATACATATAATAACACCATTACCATTTGAAAATTTACTATAAATACATTTATCAGATTGATAATTTTATAACCATCGAAAAGAACAATCTGATCAAACTTTTAATGCCATTGTTCAAGTACTTGTTTAAGCCCATACAACGACTTAACAAATTTACACACTTTGTGCTCTTGTCCAGGAACAACAAGCCCTCAGGCTATTCCATATAAACATTTTCATCTAATTCTCCATTTAAGAATGCAGTTTTAATATCCATTTGATGGATAATAAGATTATACATAGAAGTAGGTGCAATCAAAGTTCTAATAGTTGCTAATCTGACAATAGGTGCATTGGTATCAAAATAGTCAATGGCTTCTTTTTATATAAATTCTTTGGTAGCAAGTCTTGCCTTGAATTTATCTGTGGTGCCATTTAATTTTTTATTTTTTTTTGAAAATCCATTTATACCCAATAGATTACATCCAGGAGGAAGATCAACTAGTTTTCATTTTTGGTTAGCCATAATTGAGTCTTTTTCATCATTTATCGCTTTTTTTCAAAAGGCGACATCAGGATATTTCATTACCTCCTCAAATGTTTTGGGGTCTAAGTCAATGTTCAAACAAAATTGAAAACTTTCTTTAATCATTTCTCTACTACCCTCAACAAGAAAAGTATAAAAATCCAGTCCAAATGTTTTAGTATTTCTAACTCTTTTACTTCTTCCAAGTTCTGGGATTGTAATTTCCATATCAGTTTTCTCATCGGAGTGTTCTTTTGTGGCATATCGCTTTCTCGTAGAACGTGTCGAGTTCCATCGGAATGAGCGGAACCCGGAGTAGAGCGAGCATGGGTGGTTTCTAAGTGCATTAGAACCCATGCGAAGTGAAAACGGGACCCGAGAAAACCAAATTGTAAGTCTGGAAAAGTTCCAGACTGGAAACTCAAGGAGACCGGTCCTCACGGATGGAGACCGGACCTCACGCGCACAGCAGCCGAGCAAGAGGGAAAATCGGCTAAGTCCTAGAAGTTCCCCTTTCGGGAACCTGTCTTGAGACGGAGACCGGTCTCCCCGAGACCGGTCTTGGTGGTCGAGACCGGTCTTGGTCTGCGCAACCAGCCGAAAAATGGCTAAGTCCCTGAAGACCTGCCCACGGGAACCGGTCTTCGACACCGAGACTGGTCTTCGAGCCCGCAAAGTGCCAGTCTGGCAGGTTGCAAATAGAAGGAATTGGGGGGCCCTATTGCAATTGTAGCAACATGTTATATGCTAGGGCCCTTTCATTTTCACAGCACACCCCACGCACACTCCCCTCTTTTATTTTCTCCCTTTCTCTCTCTAAAAGAGCTCTAGGGTTTGGAAGAAGAAGAAAAATAAGAAGAAGAAGGAAAAGGAGGAGCTCTTAGAGGCTTTGGAGCTTCTTGGAGGACTTTGGAGCTCTCCAACAAGGAAAGCCTTGGAAGAGGTTGGCACTAGAGGTGAGTTTGTTGCAAGTAAGCTTCTAGGGTTTGGGTTTTAACCTAAGTTTTGGAGTTCCTAGCTTGTTTGCTAGTGTTAGTAGGGCCATGAACACCATGAAACCTCCATGGGAGCTCAAGTGCTCTAATGGTGGTTGGCTAAGGTTTGTACTAGAGGCCAAATAGATGGTTCTAATAGCTTAAGGAAGGTACTAGAGTGCTTCCTAGGTAATCCAAAGCTATCTTTTGCTTGTGGATGAGATCGATCTAGGTGCAAACTCAAATTGACATTGTTAGGGTTTGGAAATTGGGGCTTTTGCCCTAGAGTGTTTTCAAGGCAAATTGACCTTGTGAAAACCTAATTGGGGGTATTCCCGACGCGTGGGACAACTCCGTTTGTAGAAACGAAAAGCCTAGATATGAGCTACCATGTAAATCGGCCTGATTTGGTCTCTGTTTAACGCGCAGGTCACAACCTAGGCGTCGGATAGCTACGAAACTCGAACCACAACTCTACCGTAATATTTTAAGGTGGGGGGTGCATTCCGGAATCCTTGGATTCCCTTCTATGTCTATTTCACTTTTGTTGAGCATATTATATTGTAGAATATTCATGCATGATAGGGTAGTGAGTATTTATGCTTATGGTTGAACCTCAATGCTTTGTTTTAATGTGGATGAACTTAGTGATTGAAATGGAACCATAGGAGACACAAGAACTAGAACCCTATACATGCGTGAGTATGACAATGAACTTGATCATAGTAAACAAAGGTGATATTGAACATAGAGACAAGATTGGCATCGAGATGACAATAGTTAAACCTAGTTTAACTTTAGTGGCATTATGGCAAAAATAACATAGTATGATAAGGTAGCAATCTATCATTGACATAGTGACATTGTGGCTAGCGGCTATGAATCCTCAAGTAGAGGATTAGATCGATAACTCATGATAAGTCTTGGCTCGAGGGAGGTAGCTCCTCCTCGAGCGGTGCGTTCCGGAACAGTCACCACAGGGAGCGCGGTCCCTGAAGACGGTCCCTCGGGTCTTGTAGTGCTTAGAGCCTCCCCGAATTAAAGGGATTTGGGTTATGAGTTATTGGGGTTAACTATGTTAACCGGTAAGATTGGGTAAAAGAGCCAAGTAAAGTAAAGAGCATGTATGCATAGTTATCTACATTTGATTATCTGTTTATTGACCTCTCTTTTGCAGGCATAGTATTAGCATATAGTTCGGTTACTATTTTCTTTTCTTGTAATACTTATGCCTAAATAGACCTAGTGGGTAAGTCGGCGAGGTTGGTTGCCGAGCCCACTGGAAACTTCGTTGTAGTTCTCACACCACAAACCCTACAGGTCCTAGCACGAGCATGGCAGCGGGGGACCGGGGCAAGGGTGTAGCGCCATAGCTAGTGGCCACCGGAGTTACATTAGACATTCCCTTTTTGGTACACATGTATCAACTTTGTTTTGTGGATCTATAGCTGTTAAGTTGTAAACAATCATGTATTTTTGGTGGAATGTAAATTGTAAAAAGATATGATGGTTAAAGTAAATGAATGTAATAGTTTTTGTTATGTGTATTTGGTTAAAATGTAATCAAATAGCATGTATGATTTATATTATAGTTTAGAGCTTTTACTTCCGCTGTTGTTGCTTGCCCTCGTGCAAGCCTTGTATAATTGCAAATCTCTCTTGTTTGCTTTATTATACTTGTCGCTAGAGCCTTGGGCGGGCAGGGGAGGCCCTGTCCGTTCGGCGTCTGTTGACGTAGCCGAACCCGACCAAAGAGGCGGGTGGCGGGACGTGACATCTTTACTGACAATAAGTTCTTTGGGTTTAGAAAGTGAAACAAATCTGTTTTCATCAAATATGGCATCTCTGGATTCAAAAACCGTGCCGATCTCTATGAAATCATGAGGCTCAATCACGTAAAATATGTATGCTTTACTATATTGTGCATACCTAATAAATATGCACTCAATTCGTCGTTCACCCAATTTCTTTCTTTTTGGTTCTAGAACCCTCACAATAGCCCTATAACCCTACACTTTTAAATATTTTAAATTGGGCTTTCTTTTCTTGGTGTTTTATTATTCTTCTTTGTCGGGATTCTATTTAGTTAATGGCAAGCTGCTAATAAAGATTTGCCCCGAAATCCATAACTTAATCCAGAGTTAAAAAGCAAAGCGTTGACCATTTAATTTCCATTAATTTTCTATTTTCTTTTTTGCAACTCCGTTATGTTGTGGAGTATAAGGTGCAGAGATTTCGTGTACAATACTAGTGGAGTCAAAAAAAAAGATGGATTATAGTATTCTCCTCCTCTATGTGATCTTAGGCATTCAACCATTTTCTCACATTTCACCGCAACTTCAAATTTTAAAAATCTAAATTTATCTAGCACTTCATTTTTAGAATGCAAAAAGCAAATAAAATAGTATCTAGAAAATCATCAATAAATGTAACAAAATATTTCTTTCCACCAATAATAGGGTAACCATGTAAGTCACAAATATCACTATGCATCAATTCAAATAGAGTAGAAGATCTATCAATATTAGGACAAGATTGTCTAGTAATTTTAGTGACCATGCAAGTTTCACATGTTTCCAATGTATTATCAAAATTAGGAATTAATTCTAACTTAGCCATATGATGTAATCTTCTATAGTTAACATGTCTGAAATGATTATGCCATAGATAAGAAGAATCAACAATATAGGCAAAAATATTTATTTTATTAGTAAGATTGAGTTTGAATATGCTCTCATACAAATATTATTTTCCTACAAAAATTTCACTCTTTGATAAAATAAATTTATCAGCCTCAAATATAAGGTTGAACCCAAATATATTAAGAAGGCGCCATGAAAAAAGATTCTTCCTAACTTCGGGTACATGATACACATCGGTGAGAGTGAGAGTTTTTCTTGATGTGAACTCAAGTTCCACCTTGCTCTTCCCTTGATTTGTGCTGTTGAAGAATTGCCTATGTAGAGGACATTTTCATCCTCCAACGCAACGTAAGTTTTGAATAAACTTCTATCTTTGCACACATGCCTAGTGGAACCCGAATCAATCCACCAATCTCCATCATCTTCGAGAATGCTAGCCTCGGATATCATAGCCACAAAATTCTTTTGAAATGGTGCACATTTCCTTTTGAGGAACCGACGTTCTTTCTTGTAATGACTCGGTTTACCATAATGAAAGCATGCGCGCGTTTTTCTTTTTCTTATTTGTCGTATGTGATTGATCGGATGCTTAACTCTTTTTCGATTTTATTTTGTGGGTTGATGGGTCTTATTATGCTCATCCTCCATCACATACACTTTGGCACTCTGAGCATCTTCCTCCTTTTTGCCATCTTACATTCGATATTCTTTTTCTATGTAAAGATGGTTACCCAAATCTTTAAGAGTAATCTCTTCCTTTCTATACTTGAGACTTTTTTTAAAGTCTTTTCATGATGAAGGAAGTTTGTCGATAATTGAAGCCACAATTACAGATTCATCCATATTCACATTATGTTGAGTAAATTGATTGAGAATATGTTGAATTTTATGCAACTGATTAAGAATAAATCTACTATCAACCATTTTATAGTTATTAAATTTGCTAACAAGAAACTACTTACTTGTGGTATCTTCGATTTTGTATTTTTCTTCAAGGCCTTCCTATAGTTCTTTAGTCGTTTTCACATTGTGATAGATGTCGAAAAGTGCATCTGGCATAGCATTTAGAATGTTACTGTAACAACCCACTTCCTCGTAGAACGTGCCGGGTTCCGTCAAAATGAGCGGAACGCGGAGTGAGACAAGTAACACAAGGTTCTAAGTGTTTTAAAACCCATGTGTAGCGAAAACGGGACCCACGAGAGCAAAGTTTGCAAGCCTGGAAAAATCTCCAGACTTGAGGCTTGTGGGGTCCGGACCTCATAGAGGGAGACCGGACCCCACGCCCGCAGCAGCCAAGACAGAGAAAGATTTGGCTAAGTCCTGGAAGTTCCCTATGCGGGATCCGATCTTGAAATGGAGAATCTGCGCAATCAGCCAGAAATGGCTAAGTCCCTGATGACCAGCTCTCGGGATCCGGTCTTGGAGACCAAGACCAGTCTCTAAGCCCAAAAAGTGCCCAGTCTGGGCAGATCGTAAATTTTTGAAATTGGAGGGTTTAAATGCAATTGTAACAACACCATATACTCTCCAACCCTGCTCTTTCACAACCATTTCTCTCCCAACACCTCACCCTCTCATTTCCCTCTTTCTCTCTCTAGAAATCTCACCCTAGAGCAAGGAAGGAGGAGAAGGAGTAGGAGCTTGGAGAAGGTGGATTTGGAGGCTTTGGAGGTTCTAGGAGCTCTCCAACAAGGAGAACTTGGGATAGCTTGGGCCAAGGTATGATTTTTATAGAAAACCTAGGCTAGGGTTTGGGTTTTTGGACTTAGAAAACTAGGTTTTAGCCTTCTCTTGGAGTAGAAGACCTTGTTGGAGCTTGGGGCTCCATGAATGCCATGGGAGCTCAAGTGCTCTCATGGTGGATCACTAGGGTTCACCATAGAGGCCCTAGAAATGGTTTAGATGGCCTAAGATCATCTCTAAGAGACTTGACAAGCTTTCTTTTGCTTCCTTAAGAGATCAAAACCTAGGATTTCATATAGGGTTTTGCTAGAGCACCCAAATTTGGGGCTTTTGCCCATGGGAGTTCCAAGGTCAAATTGACCTTATAGAAACCTAATTGGGAGTATCCCCGATGCGTGGGACAACTCCGTTTATTTAAACGGAAAGCCTATCTATGAGCTACCATGTAACCGGCTCGATTTAGGCTCGTTTAACGCACGTTGCAAGATATGTGTCAGTTAACCACGAGACGCGAACCGCAACCTATCTACAATATTTAGAGGTGGGTGGTGCATATCAAGGACATCGAATTTCTCCTTATGTCTAAGTGTCATATTTGAGCATTACATATACATTGAGCATATTGCATAGTAGGGTTAATTTTGTGTTTTCATTGCAACTTGTGAGTTCAAATGCATGAGATATAATGATATGATGATTGAGAATTAAGAACCCTATGTATGCATGTTAAAGAATGAGAACCTAGTGTACTTAAAGAACTAATATGACATTGGATATGATTGTAGAGTGACATTGACGAGTCTAGAATATTTAGACAATAAGTGCGGCATCAAAGAACAAGAACGAGAACAATAGTGACATTATGACATTATAACCTTAGAGCTAAGGGTCATATGAACTTAGTCTCCTTGAAGTCAAGAAATGGATTTGACTTGTAATCCTTAAGTTAAGGATAGATCGTACTCACCATGTAGTCCTTGCTCGAGGACGGTAGCTCCCCCTCGGGCGCTGTGCTATGGAGTTGTCATCGCTGGGTTGTAGTGGTTTATCCTCCCTGAGGACGGTCCCGTTGGGTTGTAGTGGTTGATCCTCCCGACAATAAGGATTTGAGTTGGTCGAGTTTGTTGAGGGCGAAACCTACGGGTTAGCCAAGAGATTGGGTTATGGAATTATGATCTTGCATCCATCATGAGTACTTTATCGAGCATATTACTGTTTACTTTCAGGCATATTAGCTGCATGTCACGCCCCGGGTCATTTTAGAGTATAAAAACAGCGGAATTTTTTTTTTTTTTTTAACCTTGACCCCCAAGGACATGACAGACCTGCCACAAATACAGAGAGACCACTGTACACACGGACAGAGTCTCCCCTGTATTTGCACGGCATCGCACAAGTACAATGAGTCATTTCACAATCGTACAACCACAACAAAGTGTACATGTAAAGAATTTAACTTACATCCATACACAAATTACACCATTCACCACAGGTTACATTCACTAGTATATAATCACATATCCACATCTATCAGTTGAAATGTTCCCTACTCGGGATCTGGTTTTGAAACTCTAAGTTATAAAATCCCTTTTGAAATCCTTTTACAAACTGTTTCCCACACGGAAACCTTTTTCCTTTGAAAACACTACCACGAGGGGTAGAAAACCTTTTTACCACATGAAACCCAAAGCCTTTTATTACATTTCAAAACCAACTAAAATATCTCATTTCCAAAAGCATTAATGAACCGAACCATAAATAAGTCTAAACCATGCAAGGTAAGGATAAAGAAATAACCGAAGGGACGGAGCTATGTCGCATACTAGACTCGCTCCTCACCACCGTCCCACTATGAACCGTAACGTCACCGCAAAAGAAGGCGAGGGTGAGAACATGTAAACTGTGGGTACCTCGCGGAGATAGACACAAGAGGAGATAATAGTGGTAGTACAGTAGCTATGATAAACAAGTAAATGGAGAGAGATATATAGATATGAAACAACAGCTACTGTAAGTATGCATCGAAAAGCTGATAAAGTAAAATACCCAATCTGGAATCTGCTGCTCTGTTGGTCCTCAGACCTCAAGCCTATGCCCCCTGTATCTCAAAACCTGCATTCTACCCATATCAACCAATGGTCGCCTATGGGCTCACGGGTTGGCTCGTCCAACCACCTTTCCGGAAAAGAACACATCATGGTACGGTGGATCAGACCGCCCGTGTTCGTGAACTGCGCTCAAATCCTGGGCAATCGATGCTGTTATGCTCAAAAACCATACGTCAGCAACTGGCCGACAATCCCGTCCCTAAAGGGACATCGACCCCTTTGGGTCATTAAGTAAACTCGCCGACCACGTAGGTCACAGAAGCACTGAAACAAACCGACCGAACAGGTCACTGTAAAACTGAAACAAGCCGACCAAATAGGTCACTGAAAACTGTAAGAAAGTACCAGAATCGACCAATCAGGTCAACTAGGATGGAACAACTCAACATCCTCTCAACTGTATGCGAGTACTACTCAAGGAAACACAAGAACTGACCGCTCAGGTCAACTAGGATGGAACAACTCAACATCCTCTCAACTGTATGCAAGTACTACTGAAGGAAACACGAGAACTGACCAACTGAACAACAAGGTCACTGAGTATACTGAAGTAGACTGACCGAACAGGTCACTGATGTCATAGGCTGACAAGAAGCAAACTACTCTACTCCTACACATGGTACTAAGCATGGAAACACTGAGTAGAGTAAACTGTAACACAAAGGTGCAAGATATATCAACGATAAAAGATATGGATAGTAAGGTGGAAGGAACGTCACCGTGTACCACCGTACGGACGTCGGATCGAAGTACCCACCTGTACGACTGTAGAAGATCAGATCTGTCGTCTGTGGAAACGAAGAAACCGGACCTACGAAAAGGTCCACTGGGTTAGCGTCTAACCCACCAACACAAGTACTGACTCCACATCCCACAAACTAATCCCACGGAGATTGGTTTTCCGAAACCAATTACCGTAATCTCGAAGTCCCGTAAACCACACCAGACTCCGCCGGACCCACGAACCGTCCCGAAAGTACCGACTCGTGTCACGAGTCACCCGCCATAAAACACTCCTACTTGGATGTTTTGGCGAAACACAAGATAACACTACAATACAATTATCGTCGGATAATTGTACGAATACGGGTTCCCGAAAGTGTCTATTTCGACACCGGAACCAACCGTCGCTCACCCGTCATTTCCAAACCCTCGAAATGACGCGGGTGACCAGCCAACAAGGCTTAGCGACACCGTAAATAACCACTAAGAGTTGTCGGAAGAAATCCGAACCGTAAACACATTTCCGTCGGCGAATTTTGCCGAAACGCTCCGAAAATCACTTCGCATTTTCTCAGAAAGTCCGGGGCCTTGGACGATCACCCGCAGGTTACCCGCAACACTCCTACGCCGTCTACGCGACCACGAAATTCTAAATTGCATAAAAGTCCTGAAGCTCCATAAAATCGCATTATTTCATGCGATTTAGGGCTATTATGGGTCGTGCACGCAAACCGATGCACCATAAATTACGAAATCGCACTCGCCGTGAGTCTTCGACATGTCGAAGACCGTGCTCGCCTTTCAGAGCACTGTCGGGCATCGTAGTGCGCGCACAAGCGAACTTAATTTCTGCAAACAGCGCGCACAGCGCGTAAAGTGCGTTCGTCCCGCTCAACGGAGCATCGAGGCTCAGCACGGAGGTGAGCAACGCGTTCAGCACGAAAAGTCCTTGACCGGGCTCACCTCACATGGTCTATTTGACCAACAGGAGCCTCGGGAATTAAACCCTAAGTCCTGACTTAGGTGCTGTAAACAGTTAAACGCTCACCGGAGCCGAGGGAGCTAGGGCTCGGTCGCCGGCGGCAAGGGGGCGCACGCGCCGGCCGGAGGAGGAAGCTTCGGGTCCGGGAAGTCCAAGGGAGTCGTCGGCCGGCGGAGGTCGGCCGGTGGTGCGGCGGCGGCGCTCCAACCCGAGCAATGCTCTCGGGTTGGGGGGTTCCCGGCAGTACGGCGACGGTCGGAGAAGCTTGGGCCGGCGGGGATCCGGCCGAGGAGGTCGAGGGGGAGGTGAGGCTCACCTCCGGAGGCGGCGGTAGTGGCCGGAAGCTCAGGGGGCTCGGCCATCGCCCGCACGGCCCTCGGGCGGCCGCAGAGAGGAGCGGCGGCGGCGGGCGGCGACGGCGGGGAGGCGCGCCGGGTCGCCGGGGGTCGCCGGGGCCGAGGGAAGGCGGCGAGGGCCCGAGGTGGCGGCGGCCGTGCGCTAGACCCGAGCCCTAGCCCGCTCGGGACGGGGTGGCCGCAGCGGCCGACGGCTCGGGCGGCGCCGGCGTTGCTCGGGGTCGCCGGGGAGGCCCGCAAGTTGTCGTCCGCGCCGGAGGAGGTCGGGCACCCGTCGAAGCGGCGGTGCGCGCGGGAGTCGCAGCGATCCGGCTCGGCCGGTGACCGAGGGCGCCCGCAGAGAGCAAGGCGGCTCAGCGGCTCCGACGGCGGCGGCGGTCGGCGATCGGCGCCGCCGGGTCTCGCCCGAGGATGGTGGTGCTCGGCTCGAGAGACCAACCCCGCACCTTCAATAGGTCGGATGAAAGAGAGAGTGGTGGAGATGGTGGTGGTGGAGGCTGATGGCTTGGGGAGGCTCTCCGGCGGCCGGGGGAGATCGCCGGAGGTCGGGGGTGCGCGCACGGCGTGGGCAGAGGGAGGCAGGAGGCGGCTGAGGGTTTGGGAGGTGAAAGGGTCACTTAGGGTTAGGGTTTGGCCCATGAAACCCTAAAACCAATATATGCACATAGGCCCTTTTTGCATTTTAGTCCAACACGAACGCTGATTTGCACTTTAGCCCCTGACAGTAAGTGAATTATGCACACAGGACCCTCCAAGTTCAAACCCTCGCATTTCGGCACATAAAATATCGAGACTCTTCGCGTTCCGCCGTTATGCGATCTTAACCCCTTCTCATTCTTTTTGCGATTCCCGGAGATCCGTCCGTCGGATTCGCGATCGGATCGCGCCCGCGCGTTCAGCGCGTCGAGGACATCGAATCTAGCCTTTTACTTTGTTTGATTTGGTCTCGAATTCTACCAATCCTCCTCATCTTTCTCCGTAATATCAAATTATTTAATTATTTAGGTCAAATCCTTCAAAACCCTTTTTCTCGATAACTGTGATTCAGAATCCAATTCCGTCAGTGGCATTGGTTCCAGAATAGTCGAGCCGTTCGAAATGAGCTATTGAAGTCTTATATTCGGAGTCCTGTACGCATCTGGACCCATCTCTACTCCGCGATTTCTCAAAAATCCGGAGTTACTATTCACTTAAGTCGAATCTTACGGGTCGCGTAACTTTTCCGTTTTAGCTCGGTTTCGCCTGAAATTTGACGTGTGCTCTTATAATACAATTACGCACACATTCACCGTCTCCAAATATTTTATTTCTTGTTCTGGAAAAATGCCAGTTATTACACTGCATTTGCTAGTCGTTTACTTTTCTTTCTTTTCTTCTATTATGCCTGAATTAGACCTAGTGGGAAAGTCGGCGTGGTTGGTTGCCGAACCCACTGGGAACTTTGTTGTAGTTCTCAATCTCTTGGCTAACCCTACGGGTTAGCCAAGAGATTGGGTTATGGAATTATGATCTTACATCCATCATGAGTACTTTATCGAGCATATTACTGTTTATTTTCAGGCATATTAGCTGCATTTGCTAGTCGGTTACTTTCCTTTCTTTTCTTCTATTATGCCTGAATTAGACCTAGTGGGAAAGTCGGCATGGTTGGTTGCCGAACCCACTGGGAACTTTGTTGTAGTTCTCACCCCACTATTTCCACAGAGCCGGGACCGAGCGAGCCGGCTGACGATCGCGGGAAGGGCATCGCGCCCTAAATAGTGACCGCCCGAGATATTTTGCTTTTGGTAGTTGCATTCCCTTTTTATATCATCTTTTGTACTTGATGATTATAGTTGTTAGCCTTAAATGTAATCAAGTTCCATTTTGAGGCAAATGTGATGTAAGAAAGAAATGATGCAAAGAATGTAAAGGGTTTAAAGATTTCAAAATTGTAAAGATATTTACATGTATGTGATTGAAATTAATCATAGTACCAGTATGTTTCAGTTTAGTACTTTCACTTTGGCTATTGCTTGCCCTCGTGCAAGCCATTGTTGTATGCTTCCGCAAGTGCAAAAAAAATTATACACTATCTGTGCTGTTGTTGAGCCTTGGGCGGACAGGAGACTCTATCCGTTCGGCGTCTGTTGTTGCGCTCGAACCGGCCAAATGGATCGGGCTCGGGGCGTGACAGTTACTTCAGCATAAATTGTCATCTTCATCCTATTTGAGGACGTACGCAACTTTGAGAGTCGATAGAGGAAAAATTAATTTCTTCTGCTAGTGCCTGAAGTCCATGCTATCGAATTTTTCTAGTCTCATAAAGTTTGTTGCGATCTCTCATAGGGTAGCAGTAGACATTTTCGGGCTTAAGCCTTAAGATTGCTGGAACAATTGAGTAGAAAAAATATATGACATAGAAAGATAAAAAAATAAAAAGCCTTCAAAGCGTGAAGCAATGTCATCATTTTCCTTAAGGTTTAATTCTTCCCTACCGTCCGAATAGTTTGGTGTGCACTAGGTCAACGAATAGTCTCCCAAAATACAATGAAGTATAAACCTCAATTGTATTTGCACATACGAAGTCAAGTTTTTGAACACTCACTCGATTAAATAGTCAAAAAAAAAAAAAAGAATAAGAATCAAGAAATTATTATGAATAGAGATTTGAACTTTTCAATTGTCCTTCGATCAACATTAAGCAGTCAACATTATGGACTTATGTAAGCCACGAACAGATACTTTATGAAGTGACAATTCATAAACGGGTGTTCCATGAAGTGACTTTTCAATTGTAATTTTTCATTTCATTATAACTATCAATTAGTTATATAAGTCAAGTTCAATGAATGTAAAAATTAATTTCAAAGGATATATATAAAATTATCTTTTCATGTCTTATCCTCTCA
Source organism: Aechmea fasciata (assembly GCA_025177825.1). NCBI lineage: Eukaryota > Viridiplantae > Streptophyta > Magnoliopsida > Poales > Bromeliaceae > Aechmea > Aechmea fasciata. Next base: position 4,877,667 of record CM045946.1, read on the forward strand.
GTAAAAATCACATTCTTTCACATTCATACACCAAGAGTCATAACCTTTGATTAGAATCACATCCACTCACTAAACGTCAAATCTATTCATTAAGGATTGCATCCATTTACTAAAAATCAAAGGACAAATTAAAACAACTATATTAATTATTTTAAAATTTTCTTTACACAATCTTCGATAGAAGCCCATGGTCTACTATGATTAGGTTGAACAGAAAGTTTTCAGTCATCTTTGGACATATGACAAGATTAAGAGGTCAGTTTTAAAATTCCGACCTAATACTATTATTATTATTATTATGGGAAAACTTCAAAACCCCCTTTGTGGTTTCACACTTTTTCATTTTACTACCCTGTGGTTTAAAGTGTATCAAGTTAGTACCCTGTAGTTTCTCACTTTATCACTTTAGTACCCTATGGTTTAAAGTGTATCAAGTTAGTACCCTGGGGTTTTGAACTTTATCACTTTAGCACCCTGTGGTTTCACACTTTATCACTTTAGTACTCTGTAGTTTAAAAAACCACGGGGTACTAACTTGATACAAAATTAAACCACAGGGTACTAAAGTGATAAAGTTCAAAACCACAGGGTACTAATTTGATACACTTTAAACCACAGGATACTAAAATGATAAAGTGAGAAACCCACAGTACTAACTTGATACATTTTAAACCACGAGTACTAAAGTGAAAAAATTGGAAACCACAAGGGGGGTTTTTGAAGTTTTCCCTATTATCATTATGGAAAATGCTAGATGTACATCCCAAAAGGGGTGTACATCTTACAACCCACCCATCCTTGGATGGAAATTTACTCACCAGTCACATGATGTGACTGGTGAATTACACCCCACCCAAGGATGGGTGGGGTTGTAAGATGTACACCCCTTTGGGGTGTACACCTAGCATTACTGTATTATTATTGGCTCGAGCTTTGAATGTGTAGAGACCACTTTTACGGATTGAGGTTCGGGCTATTTCGGTTGTCACGCCCGAACCCGAGACGTAACGACGCCGCATACTTGCTAAACTAGCAAATATGCAAGGCTACGAATCGAACGAGAAACTAGCAAATAGGATATCAACTAAAATCAAAGTGAATTACAATACCTATAAAACTAAAGCTTATTACGAATCACAAGAGAGATTCGATCCACCAAATACCATAAGTAACAAAAGTGGGTACGAAGAAATAACGAAACAAAAACAAATAAACAAATGATCGTTTATGAAATCCAAAATTCACATCTAACAATACTAGATCTAAAACCAAGGAAACTAAAATCGAACACTAACTATATCTAACGTTCACTCGGTCCCGGCCCCGCCCTGCGAATCAATCTCGGTACCTGGGTAAGCAACCATACACCACATTAGTCGGATTAAGCATACAAATAATTAAATACACAATTTATTTAAGCGGCGGTTTTAATTTGCAAAGTTTCGAAAATAAGAATTATCAAAATTTAATTTCAGATTGAATTGAACTATAATTTTACAAAGCATTTCTCTTTGAACATATAACGAAATAGCATTAGGTCTCTGGCATCTAATTATGTCATATGATCCGTTGGTGAGATCCAAAGACACCCGAAGGCGTAAACAAAGTTGAGGCACCCGAAGGCGCAAACAAAACTGAGACACCGGAGGTGCGTGTACAAAACAGAGGCACTCGAAGGTGCAAACAAAGCAAAGGCGCGGATAGGCGCAGGCACCCGAAGGCACAATACAAAGACGAAGCTTGCTTCTATAACAAAGTACATGTCGACATGGCCAGCCTTAGCATAACAGAATACCATGAGACATTATAATTCAAAATTAACCAGTCACTAATTTACAGAACATATTTCAAAGATTTATTTTGCTAAAAGTACTTGTCAAATACAGTTGAAACACAATTTACAGAAATATTTAATAATACGCTTAACCCTTAATTTTAAAATCTACAAAATATGATTTTCGTACAATCAAAGTATTTTCCTAATTATTTAGCAAAAACTAACGGGTGTCCGGTCGCTTACCTTAACGTAGCTTCAAAGATAAAAATAATCCAGTCGAAACCGCGCCGAAAATTCAATCGTCGGAACCTAAAATAGAGATATGCGATTCTCTATAAGCAAAAAAATGAACAAGGATAAAACTAATTTCACAATCTACAATCGAATGGGATCAAATTAGAAACAAAACGACACATGCCTTCTCTTAGGCATTTTGTCGAACATAAAACGGGCATTAGAAAGTGTGCATAATACGTGAGGTTTTATGCAACAAGATCATATAGAAGATACAAGATAAGAAATTAGACTATTCAAACGACGAAGATTAGATGTAGCGAAATCAGATTTGAATGATCTTAAAAATAATCATCAAAGAAGAATACCTAACAACAATCACATAATTATCGATAAAATTTAGATGCTTTCAAGAATGGGAGTAGAAACCAAAATGAAAGGAATAAACCTTCTTAAAGATAGAAACGACGACGATGTAATGTTGTCGACGGCGAATAAAAAAAAGTCGATTGATGAGGATTGCGGCGGAGGCGGCTACGATTGATGGCGACGACGGTAGGGATCGGATGGCGTCGCGCGCGCACGTATGGAGCGGCGGAGACGTACGGATGCGGTGAGGAGAGAGAGAGAGAGAGAGAGAGAGAGAGAGAGAGAGAGAGAGCCGTACGAGAGGGGGAAAAAGAATTGATCGGATGAGGGTTAGGGAAAAATTAATTAAGTTAGGTAACAAAATGCCGCCAAGTCCCTCGAAGATCAAAAATTACGAAAATGTCCAAACTTAATAGGAATAGGATTCAAAACAAGAAGTTAAAAATATGGGGTGTTACATCCCCTCCTAAAAAGAAGTTTAGTCCTCTAAACTTAACATATCTTAGTTCTCGAAGGACTAAGGATGCATCATTCCTGAAAGGCGCCGACACAAAAATATAAACAAAGGGCTCGGAAGTTAACAAATGATTTCGAACAAAAGCAAAAGAGGTAAAGAAATAAGTAGTTCCAGAATCAAAGAGAACATGAGCAAAAACAGAAGCTATGGGAAGAATACCAGGGATTATAGCATTAGATGCCTGGACATCCTGCTGGGAGAGAGCTTGAACATGACCCTGCGTTCAGACAGAAACTAGCAAATAGGATATCAACTAAAATCAAATGAATTACAATACCTATAAAACTAAAGCTTATTACGAATCACAAGAGAGATTCGATCCACCAAATACCATAAGTAACAAAAGTGGGTACGAAGAAATAACGAAACAAAAACAAATAAACAAATGATCGTTTATGAAATCCAAAATTCACATCTAACAATACTAGATCTAAAACCAAGGAAACTAAAATCGAACACTAACTATATCTAACGTTCACTCGGTCCCGGCCCCGCCCTGCGAATCAATCTCGGTACCTGGGTAAGCAACCATACACCACATTAGTCGGATTAAGCATACAAATAATTAAATACACAATTTATTTAAGCGACTGGTTTTAATTTGCAAAGTTTCGAAAATAAGAATTATCAAAATTTAATTTCATTTTTAATTGAACTATAATTTTACAAATCATTTCTCTTTGAACATATAACGAAATAGCATTAGGTCTCGGCATCTAATTATGTCATATGATCCGTTGGCGAGATCCAAAGACACCGAAGGCGTAAACAAAGTTGAGGCACCGAAGGCGCAAACAAAACTGAGACACCGGAGGTGCGTGTACAAAACAGAGGCACTCGAAGGTGCAAACAAAGCAAAGGCGCGGATAGGCGCAGGCACCCGAAGGCACAATACAAAGACGAAGCTTGCTTCTATAACAAAGTACATGTCGACATGGCCAGCCTTAGCATAACAGAATACCAAGAGACATTATAATTCAAAATTAACCAGTCACTAATTTACAGAACAGATTTCAAAGATTTATTTTGCTAAAAGTACTTGTCAAATACAGTTGAAACACAATTTACAGAAATATTTAATAATACGCTTAACCCTTAATTTTAAAATCTACAAAATATGATTTTCGTACAATCAAAGTATTTTCCTAATTATTTAGCAAAAACTAACGGGTGTCCGGTCGCTTACCTTAACGTAGCTTCAAAGATAAAAATAATCCAGTCGAAACCGCGCCGAAAATTCAATCGTCGGAACCTAAAATAGAGATATGCGATTCTCTATAAGCAAAAAAATGAACAAGGATAAAACTAATTTCACAATCTACAATCGAATGGGATCAAATTAGAAACAAAACGACACATGCCTTCTCTTAGGCATTTTGTCGAACATAAAACGGGCATTAGAAAGTGTGCATAATACGTGAGGTTTTATGCAACAAGATCATATAGAAGATACAAGATAAGAAATTAGACTATTCAAACGACGAAGATTAGATGTAGCGAAATCAGATTTGAATGATCTTAAAAATAATCATCAAAGAAGAATACCTAACAACAATCACATAATTATCGATAAAATTTAGATGCTTTCAAGAATGGGAGTAGAAACCAAAATGAAAGGAATAAACCTTCTTAAAGATAGAAACGACGACGATGTAATGTTGTCGACGGCGAATAAAAAAAAGTCGATTGATGAGGATTGCGGCGGAGGCGGCTACGATTGATGGCGACGACGGTAGGGATCGGATGGCGTCGCGCGCGCACGTATGGAGCGGCGGAGACGTACGGATGCGGTGAGGAAAAGAGAGAGAGAGAGAGAGCCGTACGAGAGGGGAAAAAGAATTGATCGGATGAGGGTTAGGGAAAAATTAATTAAGTTAGGTAACAAAATGCCGCCAAGTCCCTCGAAGATCAAAAATTACGAAAATGTCCAAACTTAATAGGAATAGGATTCAAAACAAGAAGTTAAAAATATGGGGTGTTACATCCTCCTCCTAAAAAGAAGTTTAGTCCTCTAAACTTAACATATCTTAGTTCTCGAAGGACTAAGGATGCATCATTCTGAAAGCGCCGACACAAAAATATAAACAAAGGGCTCGGAAGTTAACAAATGATTTCGAACAAAAGCAAAAGAGGTAAAGAAATAAGTAGTTCCGAATCAAAGAGAACATGAGCAAAAACGAAGCTATGGGAAGAATACCGGGATTATAGCATTAGATGCACTGGACATCCTGCTGGGAGAGAGCTTGAACATGATCCTGCGTTCAGACAGAAACTAGCAAATAGGATATCAACTAAAATCAAACAGAATTACAATACCTATAAAACTAAAGCTTATTACGAATCACAAGAGAGATTCGATCCACCAAATACCATAAGTAACAAAAGTGGGTACGAAGAAATAACGAAACAAAAACAAATAAACAAATGATCGTTTATGAAATCCAAAATTCACATCTAACAATACTAGATCTAAAACCAAGGAAACTAAAATCGAACACTAACTATATCTAACGTTCACTCGGTCCGGCCCGCCGCTGCGAATCAATCTCGGTACACAGGTAAGCAACCATACACCACATTAGTCGGATTAAGCATACAAATAATTAAATACACAATTTATTTAAGCGTGGTTTTAATTTGCAAAGTTTCGAAAATAAGAATTATCAAAATTTAATTTCGATTGAATTGAACTATAATTTTACAAAGCATTTCTCTTTGAACATATAACGAAATAGCATTAGGTCTCGGCATCTAATTATGTCATATGATCCGTTGGCGAGATCCAAAGACACCGAAGGCGTAAACAAAGTTGAGGCACCCGAAGGCGCAAACAAAGGCGAGACACCGGAGGTGCGTGTACAAAAGCAGAGGCACTCGAAGGAGCAAAAAAAGCAAAGAAGCGGATAGGCGCAGGCACCCGAAGGCACAATACAAAGACGAAGCTTGCTTCTATAACAAAGTACATGTCGACATGGCCAGCCTTAGCATAACAGAATACCAAGAGACATTATAATTCAAAATTAACCAGTCACTAATTTACAGAACAGATTTCAAAGATTTATTTTGCTAAAAGTACTTGTCAAATACAGTTGAAACACAATTTACAGAAATATTTAATAATACGCTTAACCCTTAATTTTAAAATCTACAAAATATGATTTTCGTACAATCAAAGTATTTTCCTAATTATTTAGCAAAAACTAACGGGTGTCCGGTCGCTTACCTTAACGTAGCTTCAAAGATAAAAATAATCCAGTCGAAACCGCGCCGAAAATTCAATCGTCGGAACCTAAAATAGAGATATGCGATTCTCTATAAGCAAAAAAATGAACAAGGATAAAACTAATTTCACAATCTACAATCGAATGGGATCAAATTAGAAACAAAACGACACATGCCTTCTCTTAGGCATTTTGTCGAACATAAAACGGGCATTCCGAAAGTGTGCATAATACGTGAGGTTTTATGCAACAAGATCATATAGAAGATACAAGATAAGAAATTAGACTATTCAAACGACGAAGATTAGATGTAGCGAAGTCGATTTGAATGATCTTAAAAATAATCATCAAAGAAGAATACCTAACAACAATCACATAATTATCGATAAAATTTAGATGCTTTCAAGAATGGGAGTAGAAACCAAAATGAAAGGAATAAACCTTCTTAAAGATAGAAACGACGATGTAATGTTGTCGACGGCGAATAAAAAAAAGTCGATTGATGAGGATTGCGGCGGAGGCGGCTACGATTGATGGCGACGACGGTAGGGATCGGATGGCGTCGCGCGCGCACGTATGGAGCGGCGGAGACGTACGGATGCGGTGAGGAAAAGAGAGAGAGAGAGAGAGCCGTACGAGAGGGGAAAAAGAATTGATCGGATGAGGGTTAGGGAAAAATTAATTAAGTTAGGTAACAAAATGCCGCCAAGTCCCTCGAAGATCAAAAATTACGAAAATGTCCAAACTTAATAGGAATAGGATTCAAAACAAGAAGTTAAAAATATGGGGTGTTACATCCTCCCCTCCTAAAAAGAAGTGTAGCCCTCTAAACTTAACATATCGTAGTTCTCGAAGGACTAAGGATGCATCATTCCTGAAAGGCGCCGACACAAAAATATAAACAAAGGGCTCGGAAGTTAACAAATGATTTCGAACAAAAGCAAAAGAGGTAAAGAAATAAGTAGTTCCAGAATCAAAGAGAACATGAGCAAAAACAGAAGCTATGGGAAGAATACCAGGGATTATAGCATTAGATGCCTGGACATCCTGCTGGGAGAGAGCTTGAACATGACCCTGCGTTCAGACAGAAACTAGCAAATAGGATATCAACTAAAATCAAACTGAATTACAATACCTATAAAACTAAAGCTTATTACGAATCACAAGAGAGATTCGATCCACCAAATACCATAAGTAACAAAAGTGGGTACGAAGAAATAACGAAACAAAAACAAATAAACAAATGATCGTTTATGAAATCCAAAATTCACATCTAACAATACTAGATCTAAAACCAAGGAAACTAAAATCGAACACTAACTATATCTAACGTTCACTCGGTCCGGCCCCGCCTGCGAATCAATCTCGGTACACAGGTAAGCAACCATACACCACATTAGTCGGATTAAGCATACAAATAATTAAATACACAATTTATTTAAGCGGCGGTTTTAATTTGCAAAGTTTCGAAAATAAGAATTATCAAAATTTAATTTTGATTGAATTGAACTATAATTTTACAAAGCATTTCTCTTTGAACATATAACGAAATAGCATTAGGTCTGCATCTAATTATGTCATATGATCCGTTGGCGAGATCCAAAGACACCCGAAGGCGTAAACAAAGTTGAGGCACCCGAAGGCGCAAACAAAACTGAGACACCGGAGGTGCGTGTACAAAACAGAGGCACTCGAAGGTGCAAACAAAGCAAAGGCGCGGATAGGCGCAGGCACCCGAAGGCACAATACAAAGACGAAGCTTGCTTCTATAACAAAGTACATGTCGACATGGCCAGCCTTAGCATAACAGAATACCAAGAGACATTATAATTCAAAATTAACCAGTCACTAATTTACAGAACAGATTTCAAAGATTTATTTTGCTAAAAGTACTTGTCAAATACAGTTGAAACACAATTTACAGAAATATTTAATAATACGCTTAACCTGTAATTGTAAGATCTACAAAATATGATTTTCGTACAATCAAAGTATTTTCCTAATTATTTAGCAAAAACTAACGGGTGTCCGGTCGCTTACCTTAACGTAGCTTCAAAGATAAAAATAATCCAGTCGAAACCGCGCCGAAAATTCAATCGTCGGAACCTAAAATAGAGATATGCGATTCTCTATAAGCAAAAAAATGAACAAGGATAAAACTAATTTCACAATCTACAATCGAATGGGATCAAATTAGAAACAAAACGACACATGCCTTCTCTTAGGCATTTTGTCGAACATAAAACGGGCATTCGAAAGTGTGCATAATACGTGAGGTTTTATGCAACAAGATCATATAGAAGATACAAGATAAGAAATTAGACTATTCAAACGACGAAGATTAGATGTAGCGAAATCAGATTTGAATGATCTTAAAAATAATCATCAAAGAAGAATACCTAACAACAATCACATAATTATCGATAAAATTTAGATGCTTTCAAGAATGGGAGTAGAAACCAAAATGAAAGGAATAAACCTTCTTAAAGATAGAAACGACGACGATGTAATGTTGTCGACGGCGAATAAAAAAAAGTCGATTGATGAGGATTGCGGCGGAGGCGGCTACGATTGATGGCGACGACGGTAGGGATCGGATGGCGTCGCGCGCGCACGTATGGAGCGGCGGAGACGTACGGATGCGGTGAGGAAAAGAGTGAGAGAGAGAGAGCCGGACGAGAGGGGAAAAAGTATGGATCGGATGAGGGTTAGGGAAAAATTAATTAAGTTAGGTAACAAAATGCCGCCAAGTCCCTCGAAGATCAAAAATTACGAAAATGTCCAAACTTAATAGGAATAGGATTCAAAACAAGAAGTTAAAAATATGGGGTGTTACATCCTCCCCTCCTAAAAAGAAGTTTAGTCCTCTAAACTTAACATATCTTAGTTCTCGAAGGACTAAGGATGCATCATTCCTGAAAGGCGCCGACACAAAAATATAAACAAAGGGCTCGGAAGTTAACAAATGATTTCGAACAAAAGCAAAAGAGGTAAAGAAATAAGTAGTTCCAGAATCAAAGAGAACATGAGCAAAAACAGAAGCTATGGGAAGAATACCAGGGATTATAGCATTAGATGCCTGGACATCCTGCTGGGAGAGAGCTTGAACATGACCCTGCGTCTGAGGTCTTCCACGTCTGGACTGATCGATAAGAGGGGCATGATCACGACCGGTTGAACCAATAGATTTCTCTTGAGGCTTCGATCCAGCACTAGCATCAATGCTAAGTAGAGGACAGCGAGCTATCCGATGGTTCAAATCTCCACATCTGAAACAACCGCCAGTGACGTGCCTACAGTTCGAGTCATTATGCGGTCCTCCACAAACTGAGCATTTCAGTTTCTGATCTCGATTTGGTGGTCCGTCATGAGAAGGCGGCGTATTACGCGACCTTCTTGAATCATTAGATGTCGATTCTCTTGTATTTCGATCTTCTTCTTCTTTGAAAGAATCTCTATTTCTCTTCTTCTGATTTGCCTTTCGCTCTTCTCGAGTCTGCCTGCATACTGAATCTAAGGATTTTGCCCTTGAAACAACCTCGTCATATGTCTCAAGGTGTAGAGGCGCGAGACCAGTACGTATATATCCATTCAATCCTTCTTCAAACCTTTTGGCCCGCGATTCATTATCATCCACCAATTTCGGGGCAAACTGAGAGAGTCGGTCAAACTCGGCCTCGTACTCCTCTACAGACATAGACCCTTGCTTTAGATCTAGAAATTGCCTCTCAAGCTGGCGAAGTTTACTCCTTGGAAAGTACTTAGCATAAAACGCTGATCGAAAATCCTTCCATGAAATAGTTGTTAAGTTGCTACCGCGGGTCCTCAATTCGCTTTCCCACCAATTGTTCGCTCTACCCTGAAGCATGAATGTCCCGAATCTGACTTTCTCTTCATCAGTGCACCGCATGGCCGTAAACGCTTTTTCCATCTCCTTAATCCAATTTTCCGCTTCGTCCGGATTTGTAGCGCCTGAAAAAGGTGGAGGAGCAGACTTCTTAAATTCATTGATGCTCCTCTCTCGAACTCTGGAACTTGACTCATGACGTTAGGAGTTGGATTCATTGTAAATTTTGTTGCTGAGTCCGAACTAGCCCGACATAAGCTTGTATCAGGGTGGCGACCAGGGGATCCATCGTGGTGCTCTGCGGTAAGGTGGCGGAATGGGTGGGAATAGTAGTTTGTGGTGGTGGCGGAACAAAACTGGGTGGTGCGGTCGGCGGCGGAAACGAAAAGGTAGTGGGAACGGTCGTCGAAGGCATCCCCGCACTGAAAGTTTGCTGCAGCGGTGGAATAGAAACCGAAGGGTTCGTTGGATGCACTATGGTTGACTGTTACGGATTCTGGATAGTAGGTGGGACGGCTGCCGAGGATGTCGTATTCAAAAGTGAAGCTAAGGTGGCATTAAGATCTGCATCTCCGGATCCAGCTGGAGGTGGGTTCCTAGGTTGCTCGTTGTTGATGTTGCCACGGCGGGACGGACGCACCATCTTAGCAAGAGAGGGGGGTCACAAATACATAAATGCAAAATATTAACGAAAACTATAATCAATAATAAAAAGAATCAAACACGCGCCAACTTCTACCCATCCTCACGCGTTCCAATCAACTCTCACAGTCCTATACCTTAAAATTCCTAGAGATCTTAAACCTAGTCTCTGATACCATTTCTCTGTCACGCCCCGAACCCGAGATGTAACAGACGCCACATACTTGCTAAACTAGCAAATATGCAAGGCTACAGAATCAGACAGAAACTAGCAAATAGGATATCAACTAAAATCAAACTGAATTACAATACCTATAAAACTAAAGCTTATTACGAATCACAAGAGAGATTCGATCCACCAAATACCATAAGTAACAAAAGTGGGTACGAAGAAATAACGAAACAAAAACAAATAAACAAATGATCGTTTATGAAATCCAAAATTCACATCTAACAATACTAGATCTAAAACCAAGGAAACTAAAATCGAACACTAACTATATCTAACGTTCACTCGGTCCCGGCCCCGCCCTGCGAATCAATCTCGGTACCTGGGTAAGCAACCATACACCACATTAGTCGGATTAAGCATACAAATAATTAAATACACAATTTATTTAAGCGACTGGTTTTAATTTGCAAAGTTTCGAAAATAAGAATTATCAAAATTTAATTTCAGATTGAATTGAACTATAATTTTACAAAGCATTTCTCTTTGAACATATAACGAAATAGCATTAGGTCTAATCTAATTATGTCATATGATCCGTTGGCGAGATCCAAAGACACCGAAGGCGTAAACAAAGCCGAGGCACCGAAGGCGCAAACAAAGCGAGGCACGGAGGTGCGTGTACAAAACAGAGGCACTCGAAGGTGCAAACAAAGCAAAGGCGCGGATAGGCGCAGGCACCCGAAGGCACAATACAAAGACGAAGCTCGCTTCTATAACAAAGTACATGTCGACATGGCCAGCCTTAGCATAACAGAATACCATGAGACATTATAATTCAAAATTAACCAGTCACTAATTTACAGAACAGATTTCAAAGATTTATTTTGCTAAAAGTACTTGTCAAATACAGTTGAAACACAATTTACAGAAATATTTAATAATACGCTTAACCCTTAATTTTAAAATCTACAAAATATGATTTTCGTACAATCAAAGTATTTTCCTAATTATTTAGCAAAAACTAACGGGTGTCCGCTTACCTTAACGTAGCTTCAAAGATAAAAATAATCCAGTCGAAACCGCGCCGAAAATTCAATCGTCGGAACCTAAAATAGAGATATGCGATTCTCTATAAGCAAAAAAATGAACAAGGATAAAACTAATTTCACAATCTACAATCGAATGGGATCAAATTAGAAACAAAACGACACATGCCTTCTCTTAGGCATTTTGTCGAACATAAAACGGGCATTCCGAAAGTGTGCATAATACGTGAGGTTTTATGCAACAAGATCATATAGAAGATACAAGATAAGAAATTAGACTATTCAAACGACGAAGATTAGATGTAGCGAAATCAGATTTGAACGATCTTAAAAATAATCATCAAAGAAGAATACCTAACAACAATCACATAATTATCGATAAAATTTAGATGCTTTCAAGAATGGGAGTAGAAACCAAAATGAAAGGAATAAACCTTCTTAAAGATAGAAACGACGACGATGTAATGTTGTCGACGGCGAATAAAAAAAAGTCGATCGATGAGGATTGCGGCGGAGGCGGCTACGATTGATGGCGACGACGGTAGGGATCGGATGGCGTCGCGCGCGCACGTATGGAGCGGCGGAGACGTACGGATGCGGTGAGGAAAAGAGAGAGAGAGAGAGAGAGAGAGCCGTACGAGAGGGGAAAAAGGATTGATCGGATGAGGGTTAGGGAAAAATTAATTAAGTTAGGTAACAAAATGCCGCCAAGTCCCTCGAAGAACAAAAATTACGAAAATGTCCAAACTTAATAGGAATAGGATTCAAAACAAGAAGTTAAAAATATGGGGTGTTACATCAGTAGACGGATGATAGGATTGTCTTATTTTATTAACTTTGTTTGCAAGTGGTAACATCCCATGTCTTTATCGAAGATTGTTCCTTCCTTTCTATCTTCTTCATTTCCCATTTTATATAAATAAAATGGAGCTAATCCATTCCTAGAGAAACAAATTAAATTTACACTTCATTCACCTAGAAACTGGTTAGAATCATGAAATTTGACGAGATTACTAGTTAGCTTCACAAATTCTCTATTTCGGTTGGGCGGAAAAACTCAAATAAAAAAAAAAAAATAGAATTTGAGAGGCGCCGATCAGAAAAACAAAGTTATGGATTATTTCAAAATGGCCTGTTAAGTTGAGGGGTTCTTCGTTACGACTGATCAAACGTTAGTTTTAGAGCAGGAAGGATCCAAAGTTTTATCATATTACCTGAATCCTAATTGGTTTATTAGTTTCAGTTAAATTATAATTTTCTTATTTCATGCATCTCTCTTGTACTCAATAGTAGGAGACCTAGCTACTTTCATTGCGTTTTTGTGTGAGGTCTACAAACAATAGGCCGATGCTTACCCGTAATGCAGGATTTTACGACCAATGATGTAGAGATAATTTGAAGTTATTTATGGGAATAGTGGTAACTTAAGTCATTAGAGACATCACAGACCTTGACGGAGCCGCAATAAGCGATAGGCAACAACCAATCTTAACAATCTTTATGTATTTTCATCGTACAGACATGTAGAAATGGCTATCCCCCATGTGAGACTATCCTATCCGCATAGCATGAATCTCAAAGTAACATAAAAGGCAGACTAGGCGAACGAAACCACCGAAACTTTTTCCCCCTCTACCAGTCTAGTTCTCCCAGCACCCCTCTAAGATATTGTGAAATGTGTGCTGCAGTTTACTTGATACATTTATTGGGCTTACACTTTGACACTTCGTCGGCCGAATTACTAGTTGACCTCCTAAAGAGGATTGACAAAAAAAAAATTCTACCACTTCCGTGGGTATTTATCGCAAAATACATGGCTAGCCTTCATTACTAGTCACATCTTTCTCAGTTCAATTTCACATTAAAATGTACACTGCCAAAATTTCTAGAGAATCTATTCTAGACCACTACTACTAAGAAAACGTTCTTTATGACACAATGATCTCATTCCTGCACTTCAACAAGCCTCCCTCGAACCCACTTTTTCTTAGTTTTGGTACCGACTGATTCGGAACCATCACTTTCTGATTCATGATTCCTGTATGGTACACCATTTTTGCAACTAATGGAAGCATCAGTGCCTTTATGGACGTCCGCTTTTGGTCCATGCCACTTTACACTCCCATTGGTGGGTTGTGATGCAATTGTGCCGTGGTCTCCAACTTCCTCTGTATTGCTTACATTCTGCTGTTGAAACTTTCCAGAAAGAAGATCCCCCGCATTGAATTCTCGTAAAGATTGGCTGTTAGAATTTAGTAGTCTCCTGCTTGAATCTAGTACATTTTCTCTTGCTTCCAAATTACTCCCTGAAAAATCTAAGGAACCACTAAAATTCAATGCCGGTTCAATGCTGCCACTCTGATTTGGCAACAGTCCATCTTCAATTCTTCTGATGTACCATTTTGCTTCAGCAAGTAGCTTCCTGGTCTCCACAAGCGAAGCTTGTGCAACATGGCTACGCGAGGAAGCAGCTTCAAGAGCTTTGGCAGCCCTCTCTGCTTCCGCAACTAAAAACCTGATGAAAAGTACAGCTCATATCGGATGATAAACAAGCATCAAAGTAACAACAAACAACTAACATTTACAAGCTTAACTAGTCAAGAAAATCGAGTTTTAACTCACCCCACTCTCTCGGCTGCTTCCTTTCTTCTGGTTTTCAATGCTTCCCTTTGTTCTTTTATTCTCCGTATCATGCCAAACTTGGAACTTGCCATTGGATCTTTGAACGATGGATTCACATTCACCTTTCTAATAGCTGCCAACGAATTCACCTTTCTAATAGCTGCCACCTCTACAACAGCATTTCCTTCAACATCCCCTCCACGACGCACAGTTTTTTTCTTCACGTAACTCTTTCTTACTATGGTTTCACCGTTTGCCTTTCTTCTCTGTTTTCTTTCTACTGCAGCATGTGTGCCATGATAATTTGCTAGAGCGGTGCAAACCCGTTCACGATATTCCTTCAAGAAATTGCAAAAAGATTTTAGATGCGAATGCAAAACAAGGAAAAGCTGGGTAAGAAAAAGAATTTCATATTTATGTGCGTAGAACCCTGTTTAAAAAGCTTATTTATTCAGATGTACTTCCAAAGGTGCTGCTCTTTGGAAGCCTTGTCGTGTACAAAACTAACTTCACCTGTGAATATGATTACTGCCAGATTCAATATAAGGCCACTTCT
This sequence comes from Aechmea fasciata, assembly GCA_025177825.1. Taxonomy (NCBI): domain Eukaryota; kingdom Viridiplantae; phylum Streptophyta; class Magnoliopsida; order Poales; family Bromeliaceae; genus Aechmea; species Aechmea fasciata. The sequence continues at coordinate 4,892,670 of CM045946.1, forward strand.
GCAAGAAAATGCACTTACAAGGGGCATATATAAAAACTCAGATTTGGGGCATATATATATTATTACCAGTGGAGACCACTTAACCCTAGGAGGATCACTTAACCCTAAGGGACTAATATCATCCTAACCCTACAATTTCTCATCCAAGGGTTAAAAACTTGATAGCAAAAAGGAAAAAATAACGTCAATAGTATTCCAGCCCAACTCTCTATATATAGAGAGAGTTGGGCTGGTAGTCTCACGCCCCGGGTTACAGTGGAAGCCCCCCGAATGCGTGCACAGACTTGCCGTGTACACCAAACACCCTCCAATGCACACAAAGCGTCTACAAAAAACATAAAGAGAAGTATAAACCATTCCTAACATAGTAATCAGAGCACGAACATAACTCCACTAGATAGATAAACTCAAACTAAATACACCGCATAGGCTACAATCTTCTAAACATTAAGTACAACATACATACTAAGAAGCTTCCAGTATAGTACACGAATACATCTTTAAACCAAACCAAAGAAAGCTTTCTACGGGTCCATCTATCAAAACATCGAGGAGACTCTAGCTAGTCGCTGACCCCTTGCCACGAACCCTAACATTTCCCGTTGCAGAACTACCAGCCCAACTCTATATATATATAGAGAGAGAGAGTTGGGCTAGAATACTATTGACAGTATTTGCCATTTTTTGCTATCAAGTTTTTAACATTTGGATGAGAAATTATAGGGTTAGGATGATATTAGTCCCTTAGGGTTGAGTGATCCCCCTAGGATTGAGTGGTCCTCGCTGGGTTATAATATTTAATCCAATGGTTAGAAATGATCCAAGGAATTGATCCAAAGGCTAAAAACTAGATAGCAAAAAGAGGCAAATACTATTAATAGTATTCTAGCCCAACTCTCTCTCTCTCTCTCTCTCTATATATATATATATCTCTCTCTCTCTCTATATATATATATATATATATAGAGAGAGAGAGAGAGAGAGAGAGAGTCCGGCTATGGTGCTTGTAAAAGCACCAAGCACTTGGTGCTTGTGAATTTTTTACCGTTAGATCTACACCTTTGATCATTTTCACCCGTTAGATCATACTATTCAACCAACCACCCACTTAACCCAAAGGGGCCCACATCATTCTAACCGCACATCTATTAATCCAAGGGCTAAAAACTTACAAGCACCAATGACTTGGTACTTTTAAAAGCATAGGAGCTCAATTCTATATATATATATATATATATATAGAACTAGGCTACTATGCTATTAATAGCACCAAGTCATTGGTGCTACCAAGTTTTTAGCCATTGGATTGAAAGATGTGCGGTTAGGATGATGTGGGCCCCCTAGGGTTAAGTGGATGGTTGGTTGAATAGCATGATCTAACAGGTGAAAATCCTCAAAAGGGTGGATCTAACGGCAGAAAACTTGGTAGCACCGAGTGCTTCGTGCTATTGATAGCATAGCAGCCGGACTCTCTATATATATATATATAGTTCTGGAATATATATATATATATATATATATATATATATTGTCGATAGCACCAAGAACTTTGTGCTATCGAATTTTCCAACGTTATATTTAACTCTTTGATTATTTTTATACTTAGATTATACTATTCAACCAACCACTCACTCAACCCTAGAGGGCCCACATCATCCTAACCATATATTTCTCAATCCAAGGACTAAGAAACTAATAGCACCAATAACTTGGTGCTATTGATAGTATTCCAGCCTAATTCTATATATATATATATATATATATATATATATATATATATATATATATATATATATATATATATATATATATATATATATATATATATATAAATTTTGAGACTACTATATAATATGAGTATAAGTCCTTTATCTTGATAACTTTTGGCCGTTCGGATGAAAAAATGTGTGGCTAGAGATGAGTGATCTGACGGTTAGGTTGATAGTGGGCCCCGTAGGGTTGAGTGGGTGGTTGGTCGAATAGTATAATATAACGGATAAAAATGATTAAAGGGTGGATCAAACGGCCAAAAACTTATGAGTACAAGAGCCTCTATACTCATAAGAGTATAGTAACGGACTCTATATATATATATATATATATATATATATATATATATATATATAGAGTGCGTACGGGGTGCTTTTGGAAGCACGGAGCGCTCCATGCCTCCACTTTGTTTTCGATGTTCGAACTTTCGAATCGACGATCGGCATCGTTAGACTTGATCTAGAGTATTTGAAGTATCTAGAAAATAAATTTTGCGACTTTCCGACATCATTTGCCTAGTAATCGAAGTGGCTCAAAATCAACGGTGAAAATAAAAATCTTACAAAATATGATGATATGACATTAAAATTTTAGATCAAAGTTATTGATCTTGTTTTATATGGTATAAAGTATTTTCTATGAAAATTTCACATGATTTGGATATTTCTACACAGTTAAACTTGAAACCAGCTCACCACGATCGTTAAAATTATTGATTTTGAGCACCTTCGATCACTAGGCAAATGATATCGAAAAATCGCCAAATATATTTGCTAGGTACTTCAAATACTCTAGATCAACTCTAACGGAGCCGATCGTCGATTCGAAAGTCCGAACATCGAAAACAAAGTAGAAGCACGGAGGGCTCCGTGCTTCCAGAAGCATTCCAGCCCACTCTATATATATATATATAGAGTCCGGCTGGTATGCTATTAATAGCACGACGAATTTGGTGCTAGTAAGTTTTCTACCCTCGGATTAACCCCTTTGATTAATTTTACCCATTAGATTATACTATTCAACCAACCACCCACTCAACCCTAGGGGGCCCACATCATCCTAAGCACATCTTTTAATCCAAGGGTAGAAAATTTACTAGCACCAAGTCATTGGTGCTATTAATAGTATTCCACCTAGTTCTATATATATATATATATATATATATATATATATATATATATATATATAGAGTAGGGCTACTATACTATTATGAGTATAGAGCCCTACTACTCATAAGTTGTTTTCGATGTTGGGATTTTTGAATCGGCGATCCACACCGTTAAACATGATCTAGAGTATTTGAAACTTCTAGAAAATAAATTTCGTAATTTTTCGAAATCATTATAAGGTCCATCAAGCGGATATAAAATGAACGGTCAAAATCGAACGACATCCTAAAAAGGGATGATCGGATCCTTCAATTCAAGATCGGAGTTATTGATCTTTATCTATGTAGTGCATAGAATTTTCTATCAAAAATTCAACAAATTTTGATTCTTTTATACCGTTAAACTAGCAATAATCCCATCTAGTAGTTAAAAATTGTCAATTTTGTGAGCTTTTGATCGTAGGGTAAATGATATCGAAAAATTATAAAATTTTATTTCTAGAAGTTTTAAATGCTCTAGATAACGTTTAACGGTGTCTATCGTCGAGTCGGAAGTTCTATCATCAAAAACAACTTATGAGTACCTGAGCGATCGTACTCATAATAGTATAGTAACCGGACTCTATATATATATATATATATATATATATATATATATATATATATATATATATATATATATATAACTAGGCTACTATGCTATTAATAGCACCAAATCATTAGTGCTATCAAGTTTTCGGCAATTGGATTGAGAGATGTGCGGTTAGGATGATGTGAGCCCCCTAGGGTCGAGTAAGTGGTTGGTTGAATAGTATGATCTAACGGGTGAAAATGATTAAAGGGGTGGATCTAACGATAGAAAACTTGGTAGTACCAAGTGCTTCGTGCTATTGATAGCATAGCGATAGGACTCTATATATATATATATATATATATATATATATATATATATGAACTAGGCTACTATACTATTAATAGCACCAAGTTTTTATTGGTGCTATTAGGTTTTCGGCCCTTGGATGAAGGAATGTGCAGTTAGGATGATAGAAGTTTCCTAGGGTTGAGTGATGGTTGCTTGATTAATATGAGCTAACGGGCAGAAATGGTCAAAGGGGTAGATCTAACAGCGGAAAATTCGATAGCACCAAGCACTTGGTGCTATCGACAGTATTGTAGTTGGACTCTATATATTTGCAAGATACATAATGTAAAAGCCCTGAAAGGAGAAAATTATGCAACCTATAACATAAATAAAATAAAGAACTTTTGCATACAGGATCAGCCCATTTAGCGGATATAGCCTCAGAAATCTTCCTGCGCTGCTCAGGGGATTTCGGTGCTCTCCTGCTGCCTTTGGACATACGCATTATTTTCCTCTTCTCAACGCTTTCCAGCCATTCCTCCATCAATTGTTTGTCCAAGATATCATATGAATCGCACTGTAACTCCTTTTCACCAGCATTCCCCTTCCTTGATGCTTCAGCAATCATGTTATTCCATTCATATAAGCAATTCTCCTGAATCGACAATCTCTTACGACGTCGACACCACCCCTCTCGCACTCCTGTGCCAATTTTTGTCCTTGTCTCCTTACTAGAAAACCAATGAAGGCAAAGAAACACTCAGCTTTATATTAATATTTTATAATAAAGTATCAGGAAATCACAAAAGGACTCAACATTGACAACTGCAGGAGAAAGAAACAATAAACACCGAAAGCAAAAATATGAAAATGTAGCAAAGAATAATTATATTCAAAATCCAAGGCGATAATTGGAAGAACTAACCTCTGAGGATGTCCCAGCTTCTGCAACTTAGTTTTGACCTGCAGTTTAATGTTCAAACCAAAGAAATCAAATTTAAATTGCTATAAGCTATTGCTTTATATTATAGTATGTATGCAAAAAATGAACAATTGGTTCGGGGATAAAGCCAGGACAACAAAAGTTATCCCCCATATTCCGCCAAACGGGTTGTTTTTGGATATTCCTAGTTATTTTAGCTTGGGATAAATTATTGCACACTTTCAGTGAAATAGTGCTATACCAAGATTTAATTCCAAGCCTTATTAAGATTATAAATCAAATTAAAACTAAATTATGTAGACATAATATATTATATATTATCCTTAATTATTTTTATTATAAAATTACTGATTGTACAATACTAATACATTTTATTTATACTTAAATTTTATAATAATTTATATTAGATACTGTATTAAATTATTCTTTCTGTTAAATTTAAGTTTAAGTAGAATTTGAAAAAAATTATTTTTCTAATAAACTATTATATTAAATATTATAAATTAAGTTTAAGAAGAATTTGAAAGAACTATTTATTAATATAATAAAATCAAGTTTAAGCAAAATTTGGAAAAAAATAGGCCAATTTGCATAAAAAATCCACAAGTTTTGAGCTTTCGCAAAACTAAGCCGTCTTTTTCGATTTTGCAGATTCGGGCCGAAATTTTAGAAAACTGACCAAATTACCCGTATTACTTTCTCTCTTTTTTTTTTCTCTTATTTTTTTTCCCTCAGCGAAGAGAGAGGTGGAGGTGGCCCGCCTCCCCTCTGCTCCCCGCGCCCTCGCCCGCATCCGCACACAACCTACCCTCCTCGCCTCCGACCCGACCAAGGCTGCGTTCACCGCCACCCTTTGGGACGCCCTTTCCTCGCCTTTGCCTCATGTGCCATCCCCCACACCCGCTCACTCTCTGCCCTCCTCGCCTTCGCCCCCGTTGAGGCTACGCCGCCATCCTCTTTTTTTCTCTCTGAACTTTCTCCACCACCTCTGCGACCCACTTCCAGCTCCACTGCAGCAGATTTTTCACCAACCAAACCCACTTCGAGAACCTTCCATCTCACCACCACCACTGACGACGAAAAGGAAACGTTTCTCGACGCCGAAGCTTCGCTGGTGAGGGAGGCATGCGACCCACCACGCCCACCCGGAGCCGGCGACGAGCAATGTGAAGGAAAAGAGCGCAATGACGCTGGAGAAGAAGGCGGGGTGGTGGCGAGCGTGGCGTCCCTGATGGCAGCGGCAAGCGCGGTCTCCACAAGGTCGGAGGCGACGAAGGCAGGGGGTGCACGAGAGTATTACTGATCAAACACTTTTGTTTGCTTAAAATAAAAAAAAATCAACTAAAAATAAAAAACCACACAATAAAGAAGTACTAGAGAAAAAGAAAGAAAACAAATAAAGTTTTATTATTAAAATAAAGTTACACTATTTTAGAAAAACATTGCACTATTATAGACGTGAGTTGCACTCTTTGATATATAAACTGCACCCTTTAAGACGAAAGTTTCACTCTTTAAACGAAATTACATACTTTGGGAGGAAAAACAGTATAACTATCTCCCAAAGAGTGCAACTTTCGTTTAAAGAGTGTAACTTTCATCTTAAAGAGTGCTCTTTGGGAGGAGAAATAGTGTTACTATCTCCCAGAGTGCAATTTTCATTTAAAGAGTATATAACTTTTATCTTAAAGAATACAGTTTATATCTCAAAAAATGCAACTTCGGTCTACAATATTACAACATTCTTATAAAATAATGTAATTTTATCTTAACAGTGCAACTTCATTTTCTTTTTTCTTCTTCTCTAGCTCTTCCTTACTCTATAGTTTTTAATTTTTAGTTATTTTTTTATTTTAAGCGAACAAAAGTGCTTGATCAGAGATGCTCCGTGCACCCCCCCCACTCCTCGCCTCCGACCACGGCGTGGCTATGCTCGCTGCTGCCCTCGGGGATGCCGCTCTCGCCACCGCCCCGCCCTCTTTTCTAGCATCGTCGCGTTCCTCTTTGTCTCTACCTCGCTCGCCACCGACCCCAGGTAAGCGCGGTGGGTCGTGTGCCCCCTCCCTCGCCAGCTAGCTTCTTATCGTCGAGAAGCGCTTTTTTTTCGTCGTTGGCAGCAGCGGTGAGAACTGCGGGTTTCCACAAGTGGGTTTGGTGAGTGAAAAATCTGTTGCAGTGGAGGTGGAGGTGGATGGCGAAGGAGGAGGTTCAGAGAGAATAAAACAAAAAGGATCGCGGCACAGCCTCGACGAGGCCAAAGGCGAGGAGGGCGGGGGGTGAGCGGGCGCAAAAGAGGGCGCATTGGGCGGAGGCAAGTAGGGGCATCCCAAAGGGCAGCGGCGAGAGCAGCCTTGGGAGGGTCGGAGGCGAGAGCGGGTGGTGCACGGACACGGGTGAGGGCGCCGAGGCGAGGCGGACCACCTTCGCCTTCGCCTTTAAAGAGAGAAAGGAATAAGGGTATTTTGGTTAGTTTTTTGAAAATCCGGCCCGTATCTGCAACATCGAAAAAGGTGGCCCAATTTTGCAAAAACTCAAAACTTGTGGAATTTTTATGCAAATGGCCAAAAAATAGGGATAACTTTAAAAAACCCCCTGTGGTTTCGCACTTTCTCACTTTAGTACCCTGTGGTTTAAAGTGTATCAATTTGGCCATTTGTGGTTTCGTTTTGCTCTTTTTATTATCAAGTTTTTTATTATTTTTTCTTAAATCAGTGACAAAGTTAAAATTAAAAGGTACTAAAGTAAATATTCGATAAATCTATGTGGGTGTCTGAAGTTTTTTGTATATAATTTAACGAAAAGATAAAACAAAACCACAAGGGGGCAATTTGATACATTTTAAACCACAGGTACCAAAGTGAGAACGTAAGAAACCACAAGGGGGGTTTTTGAAGTTTGCCCAAAAAAAATATTTGTTTTTATAATTAATATTTTTATTGAATATTATAATAAATTATTTTTATAATAAACTATTTTATAACATATTATTTTTGTTAAATTATATTTTATATCCAATTCAATCATCAGTTTTTTCCATTATCCTATTCTGTCCATAAAATTAACCAAAAACAATTTCATTCTTGAGAATAGCGACATTACAAACCAAACACAATTTTACTTTTATTCCTGATTATCCCGAAAGAGTAAGCTATCCGAAGGATAAAAAAAATTATCCTGATATTCTTTATCCCCAAACCAAACGGGGCCTTAGGGCTCCAGATTCAACTCCCACAGATATGAATAGGCATCGGAACAAATCTTTGGGATTAATGTGTGTCCCTAAAGTTTGGATTAAACAAAAAAGTTTTCTCCATAATTTTCATTGTGCAAGTCATGTAATGCTAAAATCCAACGCCTGTGAAACTACATAATTCAAACTCAACTTCTGATGTCCCTAAGCATGGTGGGTCGAAGAAACAAATAGTAAATTCAAGAAGTATCTAGCCATAGAGGCCACAAAAAAAATCTTCTATCAACACTGAAGCAATAGCAAAATTGTGCGGATATTGCAGCATTGCTACATAGTGTCGTCACCTTGGGGTCCTGCATTGCTATTTTAGTTCTTATGCGGATCTTTTGAATTGTTTCTGCATACCATACAGATAATTGGAAAAAGGAAATAAATTAATAAATGATGCAAGAAAATATCAGAAACCAAATGAAAGCTTAAAACAGGGAATACTTGCCAGCGCTATGTTTCCTGCCTTTGTTCCATGGAATATTTCCCTTGTTTGCTTTTGAAATCTTTATCCGTCTTAACTTCTCCCTATCATCAAGTTCAGGGGTGTCATAAGCTGAAGGTTGATGCACCATAGAATTAGAATCAGAACCAAAGAGCATACTGGAATGAAATTTTGGATCTTCCCAACTGGGAAATGAGGAGTTTGATGCCAATATAGGTGTATAGCCTTCTTCGGAAGACCCTTCTTCAATGTAATATTTGCAGGGACAACAAAAGTTTTGCTTCTTTGCTAAGGAAAGTTCATTTAAGGTTGTATTATGTGATAAGAAACGAAACCTTGGCGCACCTACACAATATGGCATGAAAGATAATAGATTAGATAGCATTTTCCAATGAAGGTGCTGTTTACCGCTGGATACCAGAAACCAAACAAAAAGAAACATAGGATAAAAAAGAGACAAGAAAATCACTAAAACAGAGCTTAGGAAATTAGTAATCATTTGTTTTACTGCTGGTGAAGAATATGAATAACTTCTTCATGGTAGACATCTAAGTTTTTTAGACACTTAATCTGCACGAGTATCCGAAGTACTACTACAAGAGACCATAGAATTACTGTAGAGTTCAAGTTTGTTACCAAACAATATCTGATGAAGTAAATATTCCTCCAAGAGTCCATAGAATGATTGGAGGAGATTAAGTTTCTTACTTCTGGGTCAAACCATGGTTGATTTTAAAAAACAAAAAAATATTATATATCCAAACAGGACCTTAACCTAAAGTTGACCTGGCTTTTACATGCCATTGTAAAGTTCAAAGTGCTATCAAGACTCTCTTCCTTCCACTGGACTAGACAACTAAATTGATAAACATTGAATCTTGTTTTTCTCTGTACAATCAGCCAGTCTACTATTCAGCTACACACTCATCACAGGCAATGGATTTTTATATGAGAATAATCAGTAATGACAAAACTCATGATATCAATGCAGTAGACATCAAAAAGGCTAAAAAGGAGGTCCTTTTTTGTTAAAGTACAACTAAGAAGATATTTCAAAAGCGGAGTTTAACCTACAGAGCATTGTTCTTCAGAAATGTAATGTAATAAGTCAAGGAAACTGAATAAAGACTCCAAGATAGTTTGTCTGGTAACATTCCACAAAAAAAATAGAAGGGTGGTAGTTGCCACTGATTTTAGAACAGAAAACCGGGATCTAATTTAGGATAAAGTAGTGAAGAAGAAAAACAAGTTAATAAAAACAAGTTGCAGTATGAAAGTAAATATAGAGACAGGTGCTCGACGTGCTCCTCCAAAGTGTTGCTGTACACGACGATGTCATTGAGGTACACTACCACGAAGCGATCGAGGTAGGGGTGGAATAGTTTGTTCATCACGGTGCAGAAGGTTGCCGGCACATTCGTCAGGCCGAATGGCATGACGAGGAACTCGTAGGCTCCATACCTCGTCACGCATGTCGTTTTCTCCTCATCGCCCTCCGCAATCCCGACTTGGTAGTACCCCGAGCGAAGGTCCAATTTGGTAAAGAACTTCGCTCCACCAAGCTGGTCAAACAAATCAGCAACTAGGGGAATAAGGTACTTGTTCTTTACGGTCACCTTGTTGAGCACTCTGTAGTCAATACAGAGCTGCAGGCTTCTGTCGTTCTTCCTTTGGAACAAGACTGGTTCTCCGTAGGGTGCTTTCGACGGCCTGATGAAGCCCGCATCGAGGAGGTCTTTCAGTTGACGTTGCAACTCCTCGAGCTCTGGCGGGGCCATGCGGTATGGTGCCTTCGCTGGTGGTTTAGCTCCTGGCTCGCACTCAATCGCATGGTCCACCTCCCCGCCCGGGGTGGAAGTCTTCTGGGCAACTCCTGGGGCATGACGTCCTTGAACTCCCCCAGGACTGCATCGATCACCGCTAGAGGGCCCTCCTCCCTAAGGTCCTCTTCGCTCACCTCGCGGATGGCCGCAAGGTAAGTGACCGCGCTTCACCCCCTTCCGAAATTGCAGAGCGGAGAGGGTGTGGGTTGCCACTGGCTTGCTGGGGCTTGCCAAGACCATGCATGGGGTCGCCTCCTCCATGATGCTCAAGGCCCCGAGGTGCGGCATCGGGACCGCTTTCGATGAAGCAAGGAAGTCAATGCCGAGGATGACTTTGAAGTCGTCGATGGTCGCGGCGGTGAAGTTCGCTGTACCCGTCCAAGGTCCTACAGCGATCGTCACTCCTTTGGCTACTCCCGCGACAGGCCGTGCCACCAAGTTGACAGCCTTGATTTTGTTCGTGTCCTTCTCGAGTGCGAGGCCCAACCGTTTGGCCTCAAACTCGGTGATAAACTTGTGGGTCGCTCCAGTGTCCATGAGCGCTCGAGTGGCCCTCCCATTGAGGGGCACATCCACGCACAGAAGCTCTTTGCTAAGCGGTTTGCTGCTATCGTCGCCGCACTCGGATCGCGCTGACGAGCCGCAACGCGCCCATCTTTGTCTCCGCTTGATCTTGGCCCTCTTCGGCTTGGATAGCGTTGACGGTTTTCTTCTTTGGGCAATCTCTCGCCCAACGATCGCCTCCGCAGACGTAGCAAGAAATCTTCTTCTTCTACAGAGGGCCCTTTCGCTCTTGGCCCTTGTGATCTCGCTGCTCGGGGCGGTCTCCTCCACCTTTGGCATTGCCCGCTTTAGGTGGCTTGTCACGAGTAAAGTCCAGCTTCGCATACTCCAGCAGTTTCTCTGCTAGAGCAATAGCGGAGCTTACATCCTTAACGTCTCTCGCCACAAGCTCCTTGTTAGCCCATGGTTGGAGACCGACAAGGAAGAAGAATAGTCTGTCCTCCTCAGCCATGCTAGTGATGGCAAGCATCTGCTTGGAGCAAGGATTTAAGTGCCGTGGCACGAGGTCGTGCCGGAACCCGCAAGACGCACGACACGGTGCGTGCCGAGCCGTGCCGATGCGTGCCGGTCAAAAAAATTCTTGTGTACCGACACATAATAGCATGAAATATTTATTTTCTTTAGCAACAAAATATTCTAACTATTGATTATGTCTTTTTATCACATCATTTGAACTTTATTGAGAAAATTACTTACTAATTTAAATAATAGAGGGTTTTGAGCTGTGCCATCGGCACAGGATCTGTATCGTGCCGATATTTTGTTGGCACGGTACGGCACGGTGGATACGGCCCGTGCCGACAGGCACTTAAAACCTTGGCTTGGAGTACTCCTTGACGTACTCCTTGAGGGTTCCCGTGTGCTTGAGCCATCGAAGTTGCCTTCGTGCAAAGTACTCGACGTGCTCAGGATAGAACTGTGCCTTCAGTTCACGCACGAAGTCCTCCCAAGTCTTTAGCTCGCATTGGCCCTTCGCAGCCTCTGCGGAACGCCGCCGCTGTCACAGCATTGCGTCATCGACGAGGTACATGGAAACAGTCTGGACCTTGTCATCCTCGTCCTCCAATCGCAACGCCTTAAGATAGCGCTCCATGTGCCAAAGGAAATTATCTATCTCCTTCTCATTGCGCGTACCCTTGAAAAATTGGGGTTCAGGGATGCAGATCTTTGGGGTGTACTCCTTCTGCGTCTCGACGCCTTGAGCCACGGCCTTCTCAAGGATAGTCACTCTCGTCTTGAGATCGTCGACCTCGTCGACTCGAGCAACGAGCTCCTCAATCAGGTTCTTTCGCTCCTCGTCACGACCAGTCATGTTGCCCCGAAGCTTCTCGAGTTCGCCTCGAAAGGTCGCCATGGCAGTAGCAACGCTTTCCTCTACGCTGCATACCTCGTCGTTAAAAGAGTTAAAGGTATCAGCCATTTTGGTGTACATAATCACCCATTTTTTATATGATGTCCTCCAACAGCACAAGACGGTCCTCCACCGTCGCAGAATCCCTCGTGATTCACATCTCTTTGCTCTTGCTCCGCTTGGAGAGCTGCTTTGGAGGGTCACCCCCAACATCGACAACTCCTGCATCGGATGACGACATGGTTCCTTCTCGAACCGTCTTTGATATCAACTGTCACGGACTTAACGGTTTTGTTCGCAAAGCCCGTGCGGCGCCCGCCTTCCTGCTCGAAGATGGGCAAGCCTACTTCTCTACTTGCTATGTTAGGACCTACTCGCCCTAGACTAAGTACAAGAGAGAGATGAAGAAAGCTCTTTTATTACTTTGAAGTAGAGAATACAAATGAGGATTCTCAGCTGAGGGGGGTGGAGGCCACAACTATTTAAAGGTCACTCGCCGCTCATAAAACCAATGGAAAGATGCCAAGTGGCATAAAGATACAAGCCAAAAGGGGAGGCTACGAGCTCCCAAGAGTCCTAATAAATAAGCCTTCTGGAAACATAGAAACTCTAAAAGACTCCTCGATTCCTGCGCCATCAATCTCGAGGTTCGCAGAGATACTTCTAGAAGATCCAGGCAAAACCTCTGACAGATATCCGCTTTGGAGTTTGGGTGGTTGCAAAGGGAAATCTCGAAGAAAACTTCTATGTCGTGACATAAGGGTGTGTTTGATTTGATGTAAAAACCAACTGAAACTATTTTCGGCTTGAAAAATACTTTTTCACTCACTTGTTTAGCCATAAAAGTATTTTCTCTGTAAAATACTTTTTTAAAATTTGCAGGAAAAGTGGGCTTTTCGTTTCCCGCATATTCCGGGTGGAAAACGAAAACTGAGCCGCATGAAAAAACATGGCACAAAAGGTGCACGCCATGATAATTGGTGGTCCATGGCAAGAAGCAGAAATGTGTGGATCCGAGCGCTATTTTGTCTTCTCTACCTAATGATAGGAATTTTGCATACACCAAGTGCATCGTATATGTACACCACTTCTTCATCTACCACCCATCTTCTACTATGTTTCAATCTATACCATTCGATATTTAGTTGCTATTTTTTTATTTACCGTATTGTGAGTAAATTAAAAGTATGAGTTGGACTAGACAAGTGATTGAAATATGGTGCGTGGATGCACAGAAGCACTTAGTGCAAGCAATGACAATTCATCATACTTACGGATCTCCACTCAGTTTAATTAGGTAATATAAAATGTATAATATATCAAAGGTAATAACACATAAACTAACCTGAACTATGGACCATTTTAGGTCGGCTACCCAACCTCTCAATTTGTTTGCTTTGAGTCAGTCAACAGTACTTTGACTTCAAAATTGGAATGCATTATTCATCTTTACAGGTTTAGTTAGTATATTTTATGCAATTCTCGCAATTATAAATTCAATAAAGTTATTAGATTAAATTTTGAAGTCAAAGTGTCATTGACTGACTCAAATCAAACAAATTGAAAGGTCGGATAGTAAAATCAAAATTTTAAAAGGCTATGTAGTCGATTCAAAATGGTCCATACTTTAGGTAAGTTCTATACATTTTTACCTATATAAAATAATGTGATATAATAAAGTAATACATATTTTATATTAAATATATATAATACTTATATATATATATATATATATATATATATATATATATATATATATATATATATATATAATTGAGCTCCTATGCTTTTAAAAGTACCAAGTTATTGATGCTTGTAGATTTTTAGCCATTGGATTAAGAGATGTGCGGTTAGGATGATGTGGGCCCCTAGGGTTAAGTGGATAGTTGGTTGAATAGTATAATTTAATGGTTAAAAATGCTTAAAGGATAGATCTAACAATAAAAAATTTACAAGCACCAAGTGCTTGGTACTTTTACAAGCACCATAGTGGACTCTATATATATATATATATATATATATATATATAGTGAAAGTGGTATGCTTCTAGAAGCACGAGCTCTCCGTGCTTTCAAGTCGTTTTGATATTGGGACTTTCAAATCGACGATCGCTCGTCATACTTGATCTAGAGTATTTGAATTACCTAAAAAACAAATTTGTGATTTTTTTATATCATTTGCCTAGTGATCGAAAGGGCTCAAAATCAATAATTTTAATGACCGTGGTGGCCGTTTGCAAGTTTAACGGTGTAGAAATTTTCAAATCACGTAAAATAAAAAATTCTTTATACTATATAAAACAAGATCAATATTTTTTATCTAAAATTTTAATGTCCTATCATCACATTTTGTAAGATTTTTATTTTCGATTATTAATTTTAAGCCCCTTCGATCACTAGACAAATGCTATTGAAAAATCACAAAATTTATTTTCAAGGTACTTTAAATACTCTAGATCAAGTCTAACCAATCGTCGATTCGAAAATCCAAACATTGAAAACAACTTGGAAACACGGATGGCTCCGTCTTCCAAGCATACCAACCTCTCTCTCTCTCTCTCTCTCTCTCTATATATATATATATATATATATATATATATATATATATAAGTGAGGCTACTATACTTATATGAGTATAGAGTCCTTTGTACTCATAAGTTTTCGTAGTTCGGATGAAAAAATGAGCGGTTAGGATGAGAGTGGTTACGATTAGATTGATAGTGGGTAGGGTTGAGTAGGTGGTTGGTTAAATAGTATAATCTAACGGGTGAAATTGATTAAAGGGTAGATCTAATAGCAAAAAACTTATGAGTACGAAAGGCTCTATACTTATAAGAGTATAGTAGCTCTCTCTCTCTCTCTCTCTATATATATATATATATATATATATATATATATATATATATATATATATATATATATATATAGGTTGGCTACTATACTTATATGAGTATAGAGTCCTTTGTACTCATAAGTTTTCGGTAGTTCGGATGAAAAAATGAGCGGTTAGGATGAGAGTGGTTACGATTAGATTGATAGTGGGTCCCGTAGGGTTGAGTAGGTGGTTGGTTAAATAGTATAATCTAACGGGTGAAATCGATTAAAGGGTAGATCTAATGGCAAAAAACATATGAGTACGAAAGGCTCTATACTTATAAGAGTATAGTAGCGGGACTCTCTCTCTCTCTCTCTCTATATATATATATATATATATATATATATATATATATATAGAGAGAGAGAGAGAGAGAGAGAGAGAGAGTCCCGCCACTATACTTATAAGTGAAGACCACTTTGTACTCATAAGTTTTAGGCCGTTAGATCTATCTCTTTAACCATTTTCACTGTTGGATTATACTATTCAACCAACTACCCACTCAACCCTGGGGACCACTACCATCCTAATTGGGGACCACCGTCATCCTAACCACACATCCCTTCATCTAACTAAAACTTATGAGTACAAAGGGCTCTATACTCATAAGAGTATAGTAGCCATAGCCTATATATATATATATATATATATATATATATATATATATATATATATATATATATATATATATATATATATATATATATATATATATGATTCGACTTCGCAAGTTGCTATATTCTCCTTGTGAATCCTGCTACCAATCAAAAATGTTAAACTTGATTACCGACTTCATTTGAGGTCAAGGTTACGAGCCCTTTGGCTCAAGGTTGATGATACATAGTCGGGACTGTGTCACTCATAGATTTGGCACTTGGTCCATGACCTTATGGGACATCTTTCCTTTAATCCTTATACACATATGTTATGAAAACCCGACTTAATCGGGGGTTGTTTATAGTGTGAACAGTGCGCACGTTAAACCAAGGTTTAAAGTCTTTGCAGAACGTACCATGCCACGAAGGTGGCACGGTGCGAGGGGTCTCGGGCCACTCCGTGCCGCGACACGCAGCCGCCGTGCCGCAAGACAGAGCGGACAGGACGTGCCACGGCACGATCTTTGTCTGCACTATGCTATTTTTATTTTTTACTTTTTTTTTGCTTTTTGTTTTTTCCTTTTGTTTTGTTCTTTGGGGTATCCAAAGTATTCTAGGTACCCCACGCCCCTCCCCCAAGACATTGCAAATCGAAAATACTTATGAGGTAAGTCAAAAACATTATAATTTAATTTTTTTGTTTATCAATATACGAGACAAAAAAATTTGTCCGAGCTTTTTTGTTTCTAGATACCCCACGCTCCTCCCCAAAAGATTTGTCCGAGTTTTTTTCTTTTATCATAGATATCTATTTTTCTTTCACAAATTATTTTATTAAAATTTGTCGCACTGCGAATTTTTTGGCAAAGTAAGGGAACAAAATCGAACTCAATAAACAAATTTGAGCCACCTCAAATATAAAATTTTGTTTTTATGATAAAAGATTGAAAATACTAATAAAATTAAAAGCTAAATTAAATCAATTGATACTTAAATTTATTTAATTTATTTGTCATATAATTTATTGCTTAATTTTATTGATAGATCTACTATTTTTTGAAAAAATTAATTAAAAAAATATTTTTTCAAATATTTTTTTTCAAATAATTTTTAAAATTATTTTTTTGTATTTATAAAAGAAAGACTATAATATGGTAAAAAATAAAAGAAAAAAAAGTTGTCTTTGTATTTTAAAAATTCTAACTTGTAACAATTTCTATTCTACATCGGATATAATTGTACTTTACATACGTAAAAGTTTACAAATATGTTAATTGATGAGTATAGTAAGCTATATATAGCAAATATTCATAATTATTTGATTAATTTTTTTAAAATAACATTATAAAAGCTTATTGAAACCAAAAGAATTGAAATAAGTCTGTACCAAAGCGTGATGAGGGAGGTCGTGTGTATCCATTGGCACGCAAGCGTATCATGTGTCGGCACAAAAGCGTGCCGGTGCCGTACCGTGCCAGGCAGACAACGGCACGCCCCCGTGCCATGGCACTTTAAACCTTGCGTTAAGGGCCTGTTTGTTTCGCCGGAAGTGGGGTGGAAGTGGGACGGCGGAAGTGATTTTCGGTGAAAACTGACCACTTCCGCTATTTGGTTTACCGTAACTTTATTACGCCCGAAAGTCCAGTTCACCCAAAATAATGAACTTGACTTCGCCTCTGGGCGAAGTCAATTACGGTGAAGTGCAAAAAAGACAAGAATGGATTAATGTGTTAGGATTACCTCTTCTAAAATATGATCAAATTTAATTAGGTAAGTTTTAATATATTTTTTGTTTAATTTGTATATTTAGAAAATGATGAAAAATGAATTTGTTAAATTTTAATAATTTTTTAACTTTAAAATTTTATTTGTTGCATTATTCTAATTTATATGCAAACAAATAATATAATTTTTTAAAATTTTATTTTATAATTATACATATATATAATTATATACATATATAATTATATTAATTTTTATTTTTTATAATTTATTAATTACTATAAGTTACAAAATAGACAATAATATTATTTTGGAGGTAAGTATACCTGAAGAACTACACTTTTTACGTCATCTACTTCCTACCAAACAAACAACAACTCAGAATCGCACTTCCACAATTGAAAACAAACAGCAGTGAACTAATTTTCACCCCAACTCCGCTTCAACCCAAAGTCCACTTTCACCCCAAGTCTACTTACGTTGAAACAAACATGCCCTAAACGTAATTAACTAGAATTCTGCATGAATTCTAGGGAGTAGAGTTCCTACATTCACCTGATACCCACCGCTTTACACCTTTCTCCTTGTTTTAATAGAAAGAGCTAGTAGTCGATGACTTTGATAGACTGATCGATCGAACAGAGATAGCTTAGGTCAAATCTGTTGGTAGGCCCTTAGTTGCAAAGAAGAAGAGCCCAATTCCTCTGTGTGTGCACGCGTGTGTGTATATCCATAAAAGAATTTAACAAAATAATACATATTTTATAGTATAATTATATTCAAATATACATCAAAGACCGTAAAATATATATAAAAGTTCCTGTCTCCATTTCCTACCATCCAAGCAAGCACTATGAAAATCTTTTCTTTTCCCAACCAACCAAAACATCAAAGACCGTAAAATTACTTTTCAACTAAAAATTCCTTTCATGAAAACTCTTTTGAACTATTTTACATTGAACCAAACAGCTCTTAAGTAATTATAATGAGCACATGGAACAAAAATTATTTTTTTGAGAGATAGGTAGCATGCTACCCGCTTCGCTTATTTCATTTAGAAATAAATTTAGCTAGAAATGTGAATCAACTAGGATTCGAACCAGGGTTACTTCACTTTTATTTATCATTTGAAATGTTAAGTTCTGCTAGAATGAGGCCTTTTTAATTGTCAAAACAACTGGTAATAACTTGTACATTATGAAATATGGACATGTTTCTTTGTAATTGCAGATTAGCAGCCGATTTGTAGCTATGACAAATTCAACAACGAACTTGCACTACTAGTCCGTAAGCTTCCGTCAAGTTTCATTTCATTCCTTTCAATGTTCAAGACTGTAAATTTTTAATAAGTTCTCATTCTACACCCTAAACTTTGAATAGTGTTTCACTTAGTCCTTACCCTAGATTAAAAATTGTTGCTCGCACCTAGTTTATTTGATTGTTCGTGCATCACAAAATTTTCATTTCCTCATTCATCGCGTACTTTCAATTCAAAGGTCTTATTTTTGTATAGGAAAAAAAATGTAAAATGTAACCCAATGAATGGAATGATTGAAATATGTAATGGAAAAAGTGGTCGATAAATACATTGTACATGGGTGTACATATGCACTAGGTGCAGGCAATAATTTATTCTCTAGTACTAAATATATGCTAGGACTAAGTGGAGCTCTTTTAAGAGTTTATTAACCACTAATGCCGAACTTGAAAGTTCAAGGGAAAAATGAATCTTGGCTGAAAGTTTGGAGACGTGTGGTGCAATTTACTTGAAATTCACCATTTCACATATGAGGCTTCTCATTTTCCATGAAAAACGTATCGAAGCCCTGTATCTAGACATGTTTTAACACTTCATATCGGCCAATTACCACCTACTCCAATTAACAAAAGATCGTTGGGAAAAAAAAATTTTCATGCATCCAAATAGGTCCTCGCCGACTGTCTCCCACAATATTCTTTGACAAACAATATGAAATTTCCAGCAAATAGGAACCACTACATTGAGCATGGTTAACAATTTCAAATACTACCTATTCTAACTGTTGTTATTAAATGATAATTTTCAGAACAATCATGTTCTATATATCTTACTTCTTCCTGCTTCAAATTAATGTGCTCTAGCGGCTGTTGTCTTGTGAAGTACTACATGTACATGATCAATTCTTTAAGCATGATTTTCCGTCTTGTTTTATCTATGCCATTTGAATCTTTAGCAACTAGAAGAATATGCATTCCTTCTTTACCGAAAGAAACGAAAGTAAAAACAAAAAACAGAAAAAAAAAAAAAAAAAAAAAAAAAAAAAAAAGACAACTTAAGCAATCACATCACTGTATTGAATAATTCATTGCACAACACCCCTTTCTCAAGTGATTTTTACATTAACTAGCATTAAGAAATAAAAATGAGATTTTAATACGGTTGTAGAGCATATCAACGTGTAAAGCTTGTATATTCTCCGTAACTGGCTAATCCTTGTAATATCATAATTTTTTACATAATGAATTATTTTGCAATTCAACAATATCATATACTTCACTTCCAGAAATTTTCAGGATTAAGCACCTAAAATTACTACGTACATAACTCGGACATTATATATAGGGATTATCTATAAAAAACAGTGATTGGCAGGCTCAGATCAAGACAGTAAAAAATACTCCAAGTAAAGAGAGACAACTTTTTCCTAACAATGCAATCCCATCCAACAGGTTTCTAGTATCAGTGCAGCAATTTATGAATACAATCATATCCTAGAAATTTTTCAAGTTTCAATGCTTTTCAAATGTGAAAAATCATACTTTGGATGGTTAAATTCCCTCAGATTAGTATGCATTCATGAGTCTTTGTTATCTAAGTGAATAAAATGCAAGTAAAATAGTGGCCCTGAGCTTGGCAATGATGTATATAGGTATAGGCCTCGAGAAAATGGTTGCGTAGAGAGGGCCTCCCCTGTACTTCATTTTGAAAGGATCACATACCTGTCTTGCCTTACCACCATCCACCCCACCTGCCCCCCGTGATGGTTTTCATCTCAAAAAGAAAAACGAAGAAGAAGAAGAAGAAGAAGAAGAAGAAGAAGAGGAGGAGAGAAACAAGCAAAAGGAGACAGGATAATTGAGAGCTTGATTAACAATCCGATGAGCTTCACAACTGATTGACTGTGACTCTAATAATTTGGAAAAGGCAAAATGTATGAAGACCCCCTCGCTTATAGGCTATTCTGAAATGGCCCCTCAATTTAATTTTCTTGAATTGACACCTCTTCAACTTTTGATTTTCCGCAATTGACTAATTTTCATCAACTAAATTGGGGATTTCATCAAATTCATGAGTAATTTTATCTAATATTTAATGGTGTCGATCACTTTTTAGCAAATAAAACTAGAATAATTAATAACTAATAGCTAATAGAGCAATCCTTTTTTTTTGTAAAATTATCAACTTAACTAACCAGAAGAAACTCAAATTAATCAAATCAACAGTTAAGAAGGTGTCTACCGATAAAATTAAAGTTGAAGAGGCTGTGTCAGAACGGCCTATAGGTGAGAGGGTCTTCCTACACTTTTACAATACCATGAATACATGATTACCTCATTAAACTCACATGCTATGATCTAGGATTATGTTCCTTATGTATAAAAAATTAAAAAAGCATATAAACTACTGTAAATTCACTCGGATGGCAATACAGCAATTGTACTTCCTTGTAGCCTTTAAAAATTTCTAAACCTAATGAAAATGTTTAGATTCCGCAACCTGGTCTGATACCGATATTTGGATTAGATTTATTAGTCAAGAGAAGAATCGTACTCAATTTCTCTTCTACAACTGCATAACTTAGTGTCAAGCCCATAAGAACATATCCCAATCCTAATATAAATAAGGTTTTTTTTTTTTAACTCTAATTTATGTCTAAATATATATAATGACTTAATGGGAACAATTGGAATCATGTTAGCCCTTAGTTTCGCATTCGATAACAACAAATCTAACCAAACCCGAACACAAAACAAGAAAGATGGTATAATAGCATCACCAAGGAGGAAAAATAATCGTAAGAGGGGCCGAGAGAGCTCACTGCTTCGAGGGTTGATCGAGACCAACCACAGCATCGACTGGGGATTCTGTTTTACGAGCGAGCAACGGAGCGAATCGCTTCGGCAAACGCGCGTCGAGGACCAAGAAGCGGAAGAGGCCATGGCGAACCCGAGCTACTTCATAAACCCTAACCCTAGCTACTTCATTAGAGAGGAGACGAGCGAGTACGAGAGGCGGAATGAGAGGGGAGCGGAAGATCGCATCGACATTCGACGGTGATGGCGCCTCGAAGAGGGAGCTCCTTTGGGTGGCAAATGGCGTAGTTTTAGTCCGCGCACCGGGTGCATTTCTGTATCCGTGCACCCGGCCCGGTCTCCAAACCCCGGTCCAGATCTCGAGGTACGCGAAGGGCTGCAGCTACTGGACGGCCAGGATTGGAGTGCATCATGAGATGGACGATTGACAGATGACAATGTACGAATGCACCGAATGAACGCGATAAATTCCACTCGACGGTATGGTGCACGCTCTATTCGACTATCGGTCATCCAAGAGAAAAAGAAAACCAAAAAAAAAGAAAAAACTAGTAGCACACTATATTTGGAATGTATATTTACACTTATTATTCAAAAATTTGCCTTCTCAAACAAAAACTTTATAGACAATTTATGTCAATATTGCACTGCTATACAATAGACATGAATAAAATATATGCCCTTATACTATGAATTATAAATAATTAATATATAAATTTTCTTAAATTAGTGTCACCAGATTGACTTTTGGATATATAACTAATAGTTCAAATGCCTTTAACATCACAATCACAAATGCAAGCTCAAGAGAAGTGATGACTACATCAAATTATAGAAAAAAAAACCAAAAGAAAAAATGTTGATAAAATGGGAGATCATCTAATTGTGAAGGAGATGAGTAACGATAAATAAAAACATGGTACTTGTTCCTCCATGCTGATATATTTCATCTGAAATAAGCTCTTTATCCTTCAAGCATTTGACCAGCGCTTTGAAGACATGAGTTTTCATTCGAAACTCTCTTTTACATCGTTCATCGTGGTCTTTAAGAACTTCTTGAACATACATTGCACCAGTAAGAACGGATGTGTGGATGCATCTTGATGTTTCATCACCATTTGCTATTGGATGAACAAAGTTCATGAAGTCATATTTCTCTTCTTCCCTTCTCCTCGAAAGAAGAAGTGCGAGATTGTTGTTTTCCGTAGTTTGTTGTTGTAGAAATAAAGAGAAGAGAATGTAAAAATTATTAGTTATGTGATTATAAGAAATTGTTTCCTTTAAATAGACTTTGAATAGTGTAAGAAACATAATACTTCTCTCCAATGGCAGTTTTTTTTTTATTTTTGAGCTCTCCAATGGCTAGTTTTTTTTTTTTTTTTTTGAGCTTTCAACAGCTAGCTTTTTTATTTTTGAGCTCTCTAACGGCTAGTATTCAAATTTTTTAGTTCACTAATGGCTAGTTTTGGATATAAAACTTTCCAACTGCTAGTTTTTCAATTTCTGAACGAATTTATTAATAGTTTAAAATCATAATTTTTCAAATTTCAAATTACTATTTATATTTAGACGTCTTTAATACTTTAATTTTTAAATTTAAAGCCCTTTAATAGCTAATACTTTAAATTTAAACTTCCTTGTAATAAACCGACTTTTTCTCAGGATGGAATTTGACCTTCGATTTTAAACGTTATTGTGCGTAAATTAATTACAAGAGCACACGTCAAATTTCGGGGGAAACCGAGCTAAAATGGAAAAGTTACGCGACCCGGAAGTTCGACTTAAAGTGAATAGTAACTTGATTTTAGGATGAGCCGAATAGAAGTTAGGTCCGGTACGTGTCGGATTCCAAATATAGGCTTCCAATAGGTCGTTTCGAACAGCTCAGATATACTGGAACCGTTGGCACTGACGGAATCGAATTTCGATGCACGGTTGTCGAGAAAAAGGGTCCCGAACGATATTACATATATAAAGTATATATGTTAATAAGTTGGTTTATTACGGGAAAAGATGGAGAGATGGGTTCGTCGCAAAACGGAGATCAAGTTGAGTGAAACAAAATGCTAGTTTCGATGTCCTCGACGTCTTTGAACGCGATGGCGCGATCCGTTTGCAAATCCGACGAACGGATCGCCGGATATTGCAAGATGATCGAAGAGGGTCAATGTTGGCAAATGGGATTCTTTGGAGAGAGAATGGATTCATCGCGAATCCGTGACCGATCGAGGCGAAGTAAAATCATGGATTTATTGTCTCCGTCGTCCTGATCGCGTTGACGCGATCCGTTCGCAAATCCGACGACCGGATCTCCGGATATTGCATGTTGAACGAGAAGAGGTCGGTAATGGCTAAATGGTAACTTCGCAAAAGTCGCGGTATTTTATGTATCGAATCGCGTGGTATCGAGCGTGGAGGTGCGTACGTGCAAAATACACGCGTGGGCAGGGACTCGGATGAAAATGTTCAGCTTTAGAGGGCCTTTCTGCATTTATGCTACTTGTATATAATGTTGCATTAGGGTTCCTAAGCAAAAAACCCTAACCCTAGCTCCTATTGCTTCCAGCAGCGCCCCTTAGCCTCCCTCACCTCTCTACCCTGCCCGTGCTCATGTCCATGCCGCCGGCGCGCTGTCCCGATCGCCGAAAAAGCAACCCCGGCCACCCTCTCCATCTTTCACTCTTGTTCCGGCCACCACCCCTCGCCCTGGAAGCTCGGGAAGCCACCACCAGGTAGGATCCCCTTCCCGTGGCCGAGACCAACCACCAGCGTCGCCCTCGCCGCCGCCGACCATCCCCGTGCGCCGCCGGCGCCGCCTGGACCTGTTGCGGCCTCCCAGACCTGCTCGGGCTGAGCCGAGCTTCAGAGGTTAGCCTCCACACCGCCGCCCCGCCTCCTCTCGCGGTAGTTGATCTCCACCGACCTCCCGCGCGCGACCAGCCGCCGCCGTGGCCGCCGACCGCCGCGCTTTCTCCTGCGGCCGCACAGGCTGTGCGGGCCGAACCGAGGCCGGCTTGGCCTCCACGCACCGCCGCCATCCGCAGCGGCGAGTCGTCCTCCCGCAACCTCGGCGAAGCCTGTCGCCGGCCGAAGCCTCCTCCCCGTCCGCCGCCGCGCGCATGCGCGTAGAGCGCCGCCGCCGCCGCTCCTCAGTGGCGAACCGAGCCCGTAGGGGCTCGAGATGACCCAGCCGCCGCTTTCCGCCGCCGGCCGGCGTGAGCAGCTCGCCTAGCCGGCCGCACTCGTCCACCGCCGGCGACCCGCCGCCGGAGCTCCCCGGCCGGACCCGAGCCTTGTCCTTCTCGGGTTTGAGTGCCTAGGGCATCAATGCCCGTTGTCGTCGTCGCCTTCCGCCGCCTTCTCGACGCGAGCCCCGCCTCCTTTGACCTTCGGATCCGTCCCTCGGCCGGCCGCCCGTCCGCCGCCGCCACTCCCGCTCTCCACTCATTAGGCCTATTATGGGCGATTTCTTGTTCTAACCTCCCCGGGCCTCCCCGATCTGAACGGAAGGGAGCATGGTGATCAGGACTCATCGCTGATCACCGTGCTCACCTCGGTTTTGGTCGGGAAGACCCCGGTCTGCTGATTTGGCAAAGTCGGTCCTTTCCGGGCCTTTCTGGCTGCTGTTTCTGCTTGCGCGCGCTATTCCGGCGACTCGAGGCTGTTCCGATGCCTCCGGGGGTGAGCACGGTGATCGTCTGTCAGTGACGATCACAGTGGTCGGGTTCCTGGTTAGCGAAATATGCATGTTTTTCGTGCAGTGCGCGCAGTTCTCTGAACTTCGGGTCGCTCCCGCGCACTCCATAGTGTCCGGAATTGCTCCGAAGGGTGAGCACGGTCTCCGGCACGCCGAAACCTATCAGCGAGTGTATTGGTTTGGCTAGATTAGTTCTGGTTAGAGTAGTCGGACCATAAAAGCCCCGAAATCGCGTAAAATAATGCGATTTCGGATAATCTGGAGGGCTTTTATGCATTTGTGCTTGTTGTGGCTGCTGTTGGCAGCATGGGTGAGTTGTGGGTAACCTATGGACTGATCGTCCAAGGTCCCAAGCTCTCGTGGAGACCGGAAATTGATTTCCGGCGCGTTTCTCGGCGAAATCTGCCGACGGAACGCGGGTTTGGTTTGGAATTATTCCGATGGTACTTTGTGAACTATTGTGTAGTCGCTGAGCCTTGTTGGCTGGTCACTCGGGTCATTTCGAGAGTTTAGAAATGACGGGTGAGCGACGGTGGGTTCCGGTGTCGAAATAGACACTGCCGGGAACCCATATTCGTACAATTACCCGACGATAATTGTGTTGTAGGGCTAACTTGTGTTTGCTGCCAAAATATCCAAATTGGAGTGTTTTGTGGCAGCGGGTGACTCGTGACACGAGTCGGTGCATTTCGGGACAGTTCGTGGGTCCCGGCGGAGTCCCGGTGCGGTTTACGGGACTTCCGGCGAGTTACGGTAATTGGTTTCGGAAAACCAATCTCCGTGGGATTAGTTTGTGGGATGTGGAGTCAGTGTTTATTAGTGGTGGGTTAGACACTAACCCAGTGGACCTTCCTTAGGTCCGGTTGACACTCTTTTGCAGTCAGGAGACAGACGCGACAGTTGTACAGGTGGGTACTTCGACTCGACGTCCGTTCAGTGGTGCACGTTTGGTGACGTTCCTTCCACCCTTACTGTTTATATCGTTTATCCTAGATATATCTTGCACCTGTTTCTTACAGTATTACTCTACTCAGTGTTTTCATGTTTAGTATCATGTGTAGGAGTAGAGTAGATTACTTCTTGTCAGCCTATGACATCTGTGACCTATTCGGTCAGTTTACTTCAGTAGTACTTGCATACAGTTGAGAGGATATTGAGTTGTTCCATTCTAGTCGACCTGAGTGGTCAGTTCGTGTGTTTTCTTGAGTAGTACTCGCATACAGTTGAGAGGATGTTGAGTTGTTCCATCCTAGTTGACCTGATTGGTCGGTTCTGGTACTTCCTTACAGTTTGACGACCCATACGGTCAGTACGCCTGAGAGGCAGGATTGTCGGTGTTGACGTCTATTGAGCATATCAGCATCGATCGCCCGAGAGACACACGCATTTCACGAACACCAGCGGTCTGGCCACCGCAAGAGGGTGTTCTTTTCCGGAAAAGTGGTTTGGGACTGGTCATTGGACTTGCCAACCCGTGAGCCCTAGAGTGGGTTATATGCAGCCTGTGGGCCCAGCGGTCAGTACTGGGTTGTACACAGGTAGAGTGACAGTGGGCATAGGCACGAGGTGCAACGGACCAATAGGGCGGTTCTGATTGGGTATTTTTGTACTTTCGTGCGTTGACGCATACTTACGGTAGCTATTGTTTCATATCGTATATCTCTCCATTTACTTGTTTATCATAGCTCGTACTACTATCTTCTCCACTTGTGTTTATCTCCGCGAGGTATCCACTGGGAGGGGGAGACATGTTTACATGTTCTCACCCCTCGCCTTCTTTTCAGGTGACGTTGCAGGAGTTAGTGGGACAGCTGGTGAGGAGCGGGTCTAGTTCGCGATTTAGCTCCGTCCCTTCGTTGGTTATTTCTTTATCCCTACCTTTGCATGACTTAGACTTTTGTTTATGGTTCAGTTCAGTACTTTCTTGGGAATATGAGATGTTTTAGTTGGTTTTGAAATATAATAAAAGGCTTTGGGTTTTATGTGATAAAATGGTCTTCTACCCCTCGTGGTAGCGTGTTTTTAAAAGAAAAGGCTTTCATGTGGTTTTATCAACTTATTTATATCTCGAAAGTGAACCTGTGGTGAATGGTGTATGAATTAATATAACTGTTGGATGTTGTATGTTCATTATTGTGGTTGTTTCCTGGTAGTTTACTATACTCTGTACATGTGCGACGCCGTGCAAATACAGGAGAGACTCTGTCCGTTTGTACAGTGGACTACCTGTATTTGTGGCGGATCTGGCATACCTTGGGGTCAGGTTTTAAAAAAAAAAAAATTTCGCTGTATTTTTTACTTTATTATTAACCCCGGGGCGTGACATTCCTAATGGCTAAGTTTTTAAGATTATCAGATATTCTGTAGAATATTATAATATGTACCCAAACAACTTTTAAAATGAATCCGTGGAATTTTTTTGGAGTTACAGAATTCTCCATTTCATCTAGACCAAAACCACAGTATCTAAATTCTATGAAATTTTTTTTACTACACATCATAGGGCCTAAACCTTAGGATGATCATACGGACTTAGAACTATGATCAGTGAACATGGACTTTGACGAAAGTAAACAATCGGGTCTTGTGGTGTCTTCAATAGGTATTGGAGACCGATCGAGGGAGATGCCTCTTTCATTCTTTTGATAATTACATTGGCAGCTGACAACATGATGTCGAGAGTAAGAAAGAGTATCCCTGAAGGACTTTTGCTTAATTGGGTCAAATTCTATTTATAATGTAATTATAACTAAGCCGAAGACTTAGGCTAAGTTA
The DNA here is from genome assembly GCA_025177825.1 of Aechmea fasciata. NCBI lineage: Eukaryota > Viridiplantae > Streptophyta > Magnoliopsida > Poales > Bromeliaceae > Aechmea > Aechmea fasciata. The sequence continues at coordinate 4,920,512 of CM045946.1, forward strand.
TTGACAATGTAATTGTGTTTAGGTTAACGATGACACCACGTGAGCAACTAGGACGAGATCCACATCAACACGACCTTAAGCACCTGAGTGCTCTGGCTTAAATGAAGTTTGTGAGCTTTGCAAATTAGATGGTCGTGTTGATTAGGGCGGTCAAGACGTAAGCTGAGGCCTCTCGATGCCAAGAAGAGTAGATCAACTCCATGAGTTTTTCGTGCAGCAGGCATTACATAGATCAGTAAGAAGCCGCCTACCCTACCCCTTACAAAAAATGCCACTGAGGGCATTGTGGTGACGATCATGCCTATCTCAACGCACCGTGCACCATTAGGAACTACGAGGGCGATGCCCCTCAAGACAGAATCAAATACCTCCACCTCAAAGCATATGGCACTTAAGGCAAAGCAGTAGCGAGCTCAGGTGAGCCTCGCTAACTTAAAGAAGTTTAACCCACCTATGTACCATCGCGAAAGCATGCACACATAGGAAGTCGAGATGTGGGTCGACTCGATGGAAAATTTTTTCGACAATTTGTACATTCTGGACCAGGAAAAGGACTGCTTGGCTCCACACTGCTTGGATAAGGCGGCTCATCAATGGTGGAAGACGGAGAAGGCCAACATACCAGCCAACTCGCTACCCCCAACTTAGGAGGAGTTTCAACTTAGGTCGGGTATAAACACAATTCATTTTTGAACTTAAATCTATAGGATTTTCAGTTTTAATATCTATATTCAAAACTATATCCATTTAGCATTGGCACTACAATAAAAACGGTGTATAACAACACTTTTAATTGACGGTACACGTCAAAAAAAGTGCTGCTAGCTAAATTACTGACACTTTTAAATAGTGTTTCTATATGTAGGGTTGCTAGGTATATAGTGACAGTTTAAGAGTGTCGCTATAACCTAAAAAGAGTATTGCTAATTTATCAATACTTATTTAAGTATTTAGCAACCGCCGGAACTCTACCTCGTTGGCTGTGATGGCGAAAGAGGAGAAGGAGAGCGAAGGGCTCTTCGTCTAGAATTTCAGTGGATTGAGTGAGAAGAGAAGGGGAGATGGTGATCGAATTTTTTTTTTTCCTTTTTCTGTTTGTAATCGAGCCGAATGGGCTGAGTGGGGTGGATTGAATAGAGTAACCTTTTTATTTTTTGTTGGATTGAGCTTTATATTTAGGCTTAGTAGATTTTTTTAAAAGTTTTGACATAAATGGGACACATACATAAAAGTGTCCCAAATATGTGTCCCTATAACCTAATTCTGTTGTAGTGCGAGTAAACCAAACCACAATAATACATGTTCAAGTTCTAATAAAATTTTGGATATCCGTACCTATATATTGACATCCCTAGCCCATACGACCCTACTACATAGATAGGGGAATAAAAAGGCGGGGCCAACGGAGGAGTGGTTTGCGAAAGAAAGAAAGAAAATAAGTGTGTATAAGGAGAAAGAGAAAAAAATGAGAGAGAGAAAGATAGAAGTACATAGAGAACATCTCTCAGTGAGAGAAAAGAGAGAGACAAAGGAGAGAAAGAGAGCTGGGCATATTTCTCAATGAGAGAGAGAGAGAGAGAGGAGAGAGATGTGTACATCTCTCGATGTGTGTGTGAGAGAGAGAGGGGAGAGAGATCGGAATTTGTTCAAATATATTACATAATTTTTTGAGTTCAGTAAGGGCATTTTCATCCGTTTATATAGTATACTAGTGTAGTGACCCGCATGTTACGACGGGTAGATACTGTTAAAATAAAAATTTGTAAAAAATAAAATATCAGTTTAGCATAAAAAATAATAAATATAGTCTATATTAATATAGACAAACACTTTTTTTAGAGCAAGTGGAAAAGGGCTTGGTGGTTGGTACCCGAGACCTTTATGTGTTTCTCCTATTACCAATAGAGCTTCTTCAGGCCCCAAGTACTTCAATAAAATCTCTTCGGCTGTTCTCTTGTAGAGTTGTCCGTCCAGTAGACAAAAGCCGATAGCTCTCCTTCGCACATTATAATCAACCATTTTATTAGGATCTTCTAAATATTCGATTAAAGATTTTCTCCAATCCTCTTTTACTTCTATGGGGGCTACAATCGGTTCTCGTACATGAACCGAAGGTAACAGCCTCTTTTGAACTACTATCGACTCTGACTTCGGCTCTCTGCATAGCAATTCTATTATTTTCCTTAAATAATTTTGCAAGTTCGGATTTTCACATCGGTATTATCCATTAACTTGTTTGATCACTAGCTGCGAATCACCGATGACTTTGATCGACTTTGCTTTCAATTCTTGCAAAATTTTAAGGCCGATTATCGAGGCCTCGTATTCGGCTTGATTGTTGGAACATCCGAAATCTAATTCAAAAGCGAATTGACAAATGTATCCCTCGGGAGATTGTATAACTATTCCTGCTCCCGCGGATTCGGCTGTTTTTGAGTCATCAAAGTAAAGTACCCAAGGTTGACAACCGATCAAATTTTGTTTCGGCTCCTCAATCTCCACACACGGATGATCAGTCAGAAAGTCGGCAATGGCTTGCCCTTTGACAGCTTTTGCAGGAACATATTTGAGGGAGAACTGGGATAGCGCTAACACCCAGTTTTTGATTCGTCCCCGCAGCACTGGCTTGGATAACATATATTTTACCAGATCGGTTTTACATATTACCGATACTTCGATTGGTAAAATATACTATCTCAACTTTGTGCATGAATAGTATAAAGCCAGACATAATTTTTCAATGGCAGAATATCGTTTTTCAGTGTCTAATAAACGTTGGCTTCAATAATAAATGGCATGCTCTTCTTTTTCCTCATTTTCTTGGGCCAATAACCATCCCAAATTTTCTTTTGCAGCCGATATGTATAGTTTCATCGGCTGACTTAGTTTTGGAGGCACTAATACCGGAGGGTTTGATAAATATCTTTTTATATTTTTAAACGCTCCTTGTTGTTCCTCTGTCCAAATTGTTGGCTTAAATGGGCCAACATCCTGCCCTGTGGCGGAATGCCATGTGGGCCGAGTCATGTTCAAATTGGCGTGAGGCTAGGTTGGGCCGAGTCATGTTCGAAGTGGCGTGAGGCCAGGTGGGCCGAGTCACAATCGAGACCCGTGGGTGCTGTTTCTGTACGCTTTAAGTGAATTCATTGCGTATTTCTAACAGCTCGAGCTTTTGGGATTAATAGTTAGCGCCAACGATCCGACAAGTGGTATCAGAGCCAGAGGTCACGGGTTCGATTCCCGCATGCTGCAAATGTGTGCAGGTGCTGGAGGGGGGATTGTTGGCTTAAATGGGCCAGCATCCTACCCTGTGGCGGAAGGCCATGTGGGTCGAGTTATGTTCAAATTGGCGTGAGGCTGGGTTGGGCCCAGTCATGTTCGAAGTGGCGTGAGGCCAGGTGGGCCGAGTCACAATCGAGACCCGTGGGCGCTGTTTCTGTACGCTTTAAGTGAATTGGTTGCGTATTTCTAACAGCTCGAGCTTTTAGGATTAATGGTTAGCGCCAATGATCCGACACAAATGAATTCTTCTTTATCTTTCATCCGAAGTAGTGGGTTAAAAGCCCCTATTCTTCCGGCCAAGTTGGATATGAACCGCCGAAGATAATTGATCTTTCCTAATAAGCTTTGTAATTCTTTTTTACTTTTTGGCGACGGTAATTTCAATATTGTTTTCGCCTTATTTTTATCAATTTCAACCCTTTTTTTATGTACTAAGAATCCCAAGAAATTTTCCGCTGAGACTCCAAAGGCGCATTTCAAAGGGTTCATTTTTAAATTATATTTTCTCATTCTTTCAAAGGTGAGCTTTAAATCAACCCAATGTTCGGCTTGTGATTTAGATTTTACGACTATACCGTCGATGTAAACTTCCAACATCTTGCTGATTAAGTCATAAAAAATAAAATTCATTGCTCTTTGATAAGTAGCTCCGGCATTTTTTAAGCCGAACGGCATAACTATCCATTCAAAAGTTCCAATAGAACTTGGGCATCTGAAAGCCTTTTTACCTACATCTTCCTCAGCAATATAAATTTGATTATAGCCAGCATGTCCGTCCATAAAGGACAATATTTCATTACCGGCAGTCGAATCTACTAACATATCGGCTATAGACATTGGATATTCGTCTTTAAGTGTAGCTAAATTCAAGTTCCTAAAATCAATACAAACTCTAAGGTTGCCGTTCTTTTTTCGCACTGGAACTATATTAGACACCCAATCGATATAACGGGTCGCTCTAATAAAACCGGCCTTTAAAAGGTTTTCGATTTCATTTTTGATTTGGAGTACAATACTCGGCTCAAACCTATGAGCCGGTTGTTTATAAGGCTTGAAACCCTTTTTAATGGGCAGCCTATGTTCTGCAATCTCTCAACTTAAGCTCGGCATTTCTTCATAACTCTAGGCGAAGCATTCTTTGTATTCCTTCAATAGCTCTTTCAGCTTCTCCTGTTGTTGAGCCGAAAGTTTTGTACTGATATACGTCGGTTTCTTATCTTCGTCGGATCCTAAGTTTACTTCGAACAACAGATCCTGGGTTTCCAACTTTTTCTCACCGACTTTGATAGGCGACTCTTCTAGATTCAATTTACTTGTTCGCCCTTTCATCTCATGTGACTTATCGGTCTCAATGACCGATTTCATTTGATTCTCTTCCTCGGCTTGGAGAATCGAGTCTATTATATCACTTTCGGCTATGTTAGCTGAGTTGTCGAACGTTACGCAATCGGCCACGGAAGTCGAATCCTCCTCATAGCCGATCCTGTCGATCAGCTAGTCTCGTCGAGGCTCCCGAAAAAGCCTCTACTCCGGGTTCCTACTCCTGGTTCCTACTCCTGGTTCATGACGCTCCATTTTAACCATCTTGGTGGCTCTTCGGCTGCCACCATAACTCCTACGTCTTTAGAGAAGATCAACTGGACCCCCTCCTCTGTCACTCTTACAAAAGAAATCTGATCTGGATCTGCATCGGCCCAGTTGGTATGGCCGAGTTCTTCCAAATTGACATCTATCACTTGGGGCCGCCTTTCGGCCCGGATCTCTTCGACTTTATCTCCGATCCACTGGAATAACTTTCCGTGGAGTGTAGAAGGTACACACTCATTTGCGTGTATCCAATCACGTCCGAGTAGTAAGTTGTAGTGGCTATCTGCATCCACCACAGAAAATGCAGTTCGCAAAGTTTTAGAGCCTACCGTGATCTCAATGGTGAGCACTCCTCGGGCTTGTTGACCGCTACCAGTGAAGTCGGTCATGATTGAATCGGTGGGCTTTAACTCGTCTTCATCTTTGCCCAACTTTTTGAAGAAAGAAGTGGGCATCACATTGACCATGCCTCTACCATCTACCATCACTCGGCCTACCGGCCGACCTTCGATTAAGGCCCAAATAAACAGAGACCTTACGAATCTTGTCTGCATGGCTGATGGTTTCTCGAAAACCACTGCATCGACCGGTTGAGTGTCTTCTAGTTGCCATTGGGCCACTTTGAGCCCAACTTCTTCTTCTTCTCTGACCTCTTCGTATTCAATAAGCTCTGCTTTAAAGAATTGAGGCAGGGCATATACCATACTCATCTCGGCCGGTGATTCATCAGCCGATTTACCTTTAACCTTTTGTTTCTTCTTCTCTGACTTTTTGGCCATCTCGGCTGAAGAGTTGCTCTCCATTCGGGCCTCCCTCTCCTTGGGGGGCCATCGTTATCTCTTGATGATCGTTTCAAGAGAGGCTATTTTGTCTTCTAGCTCCCTCCTGGTCATCTTTTTTTTCTGGTTCGGCCTCGGACCTTTGACTTTAACCAAGGGACAGGCGATGAGCCACCTGCCTTGTGGTCATTTCGCATTGGGCGAAAGAGGTGTGATTGTTTATTGGGACGCCTCCATACATTTAGCCTTATTCCTTTAGCTCCGTCGTAATGTTGTCTCGCCTCGGCTTGCATCCTCTATTGCCGACACTTTTGGGTTTTTATTAATATCGGCCCCTGCCATCTGGTCGATGGTTTGACTTCAACTTCATGCCATTTGTCTATTGGCACATTTGCCAGCACTTTTACCGTTCTCAAATAATTTTTCAAAATGTCTCTTCTCTCCCAATGTCTCGGCCATGGTTGTATGCTGAGCTCATTCACTAATCTCCGACCCAGGAACTCGATGTCTCCTTCAGTCATTCCTTCGAATTCAGGTTCTGGTCTTGGCCTGGCTTGATGCTGCCAGTGTGGCCGATACCCAGGGAATCTCTGCTTGGAGCCGAATGGTCTCTCTTGATAACCCCATCGGCTTTGACGTCCATCACATTTGTTGTTGTAGTAATCATGCAGAATTTTCTGCATCCACATGTCTTGCTTGCGTTGAACCGAATCGATCTTCGGTTCTGTCTCGTCGGAGGCTTCTTCTGAGCCATCATCTTCTTGATTATCTCCTTCTGGAATATGTTCCCACTCCTCAAGGAATGCAATTAATTCATTCCACTCATTGCTTTTCTTCTTGTCGTTGATTATGGCTTCCTAATTTTTTTTTATCATTTCGGCTTTGCATTTTATGCAAAACTGAAGGTTTCTTTTTGTATGGGTAATGTGTTTGCGGTCGTTCTGGCCGCGATCGCCTTTCCTCTAGCGTCCATCGCTTTGTCCTGTGAAGAAAGCATATTTTTGTTAACTTTTTTTCTTTTGTCTTGCTGGTCGGCTAGAATGAGCCGACCTTCCTCTATTTCTTCCTGAATCCGCCTTTTGGCGGTAGCCTTTTCTTTTTCCTTCATGCTCACCACGCTGACCTGTGGTGGAAAAGGGTTCTTATCAATTTTCATATTTTTATTTTCTTCGTCGGTAAAAATGAGCCGACCTTCATTAATCTCTTTTTGGATCTGCCTCTTGAAGGCAGTGCACTCGCTTGTCTTATGGCTCCAGGAGTGGTGCCATTTGCAGTATCTTCTGCGCTTTAGCTCTTCTACAGGGGGTATATTTTGACCCTCCTGTAGTTTAATTCGTCCGTCCCTTAGCAACTGATCAAAAATCAGATCGATCTTTGATATATCAGACGAATAATTAAATGCGGACACGTGTGTCTTAGCCTCGCTTGATTTGGCGGGCTTTAACAAAGCACATTTGTATGGCTGACCATTTCTCACCATCTCAGCAGCACAAATTTCGACTTCATCAGCCGAATCTTCTGCCTCTTCATATGAATTCGGCTCTTCATGAGCCGAAGACTCTTCAAAGAAGGAAGTATTTTTCTCCTTCCCCTTGTTCCAGTCTTTATTTCGGCTCTATCTAGGCCGATCCTCATTATTTTCTTTTCGGAACTACTCATATTGAGCAACCCAAACTTCCAAATCGAAAACATTTAGAAAGAATTTATTCTCAAAATGATCTTTAATTTTAAAATGTAAGCCGTTAAATGCCATTTTGGCAAATTCCGACTCAGGCATCCTCACGAAACAACGACTTCGGGCCATCTTGAATCGGTTCAAATATTCGTCAACCGATTCTCCCGTCCTTTGTCTGAATTGTGCCAAATCAGCAACCTACAGTTCTGGCTCTGTTCTATAAAATTGTTCATGGAATTTATCCTCTAATTCGTCCCAGTTTCGGACAGAATTGGCCGGTAAACTCGTATACCAAGTGAAAGCCGTCTTGGTTAGTGAAGTATTAAATAATCTTAATTTTAAAAATGGATCTGCCTCAGCTTCATGGCACTGGGCTGTAAACCGGGCGACGTGCTCGACCGTATTTTCAGTCTCGTCGCCGGAAAACTTATCAAACTTCGGCATTTTCCAATTAGCCGAGTAAGGATGCTCTGCGTCTATAGTCGCAGGGTATGGTGATCTAAATACAGGCCGCATTGCCGGCCTTGCACCTACTCTGAATGTATTTCGGATGGCTTCTTCAATTTGCGCATATATCTCATTATTAATTCCCTGCACGGGAGTTTGAGCTTGCACCTGAGCTACATTCGGTGCTTGTTGTGGACCGATATTTGGTATCACGGGTTAACTCCTTGTACATTGAACTGCCCCCTAGCCCCTACATTTTGGGGCTGATATGCTGGTATTGGTGGGGGAGGTGGTAATCCCCATGCTATTTCCAGCTGTTGGCCGGCATTGTAAACTATCGGTCTGTATACTCCCTGCAATGGTGCCCCCTGGTATTGGGGCAAACCATTGGCCGGTGTTACTGGATTTTGTAACACCGGTGTCACTACAGGTGTTTGTAAGCCTGCTATCGGCTGCTCGTTGCGAGTCAGAAACTGCCCTATTCGGGCAATATTCTCGTTAGAGGCCGTAAGTGCGGCCAATACTGCGTCCAGCCGTGCAGTGCTAGCATGGTTGTTCTGGTCCAATGTTTGCAAGACCCGCGTCATCTGCCCAAGTGCCTGGGCTAGACTCGGTTCTTGTTGGCTGGACTGACCACTGGTTTCACCTTCGGTAGGTAAAACCACTCGTTGCTCCATAACGTTCTCCGAATTACTGGGCTGTTCGCTCCCAGAATTTCTGGGAACGGCCCTATTACGGAGATTCATTGCATTATCATTAGCCATAGGTTACATAAAAACTGAAAATTTACCTTAGAAGGTGCGTCCCACCAGGCGTGCCAAAAAATTATTGCGTGCCAGATGTCCCAACCCTTGACCCGGTCAAAGATCCTCTTCGAGAAGCGTGTCGGGTTGAGATGCGGCTGCGATTAATGACCCTCGAAGTTTGCGCCTTTCAACTGATCAAGCGATTCGGTTGACGAGGGATCGGGCCAGCCGGGTTCGAAAACTATATTCTACCTTCGGTTCAGCCGGATAAGCCGAATATACGAAAAAGACCATAAACTAAGCCGGGAGATGAGCCGAATGGCTAACACTGCACCGAATCTGGTCGGTCTTAATAGCCGAAGGCGATTTTAATATTGAACGAAATAGGGGGAAGTACATGGAGAGAGGTTTAGTCTACAACGGAGTGATGCCCGTGGGGCAGACAGACTCCAGGATTCTACTTTAGCAAACTACTCATAGGAAAATACGGTAAATGCAGGAAAGTAAAATGCAGAGAAAATAAGGGTGGTCTTTTGTTCGCAGGGGAAAAGACCCTTTTTTAGGGTATCATGAGCCTATTTATAGAATCGCCCCTGAGTCAGTTATAGCCCTTGCATGATCGGCCACTATCCCTTGATATCTCGGACCACCTTCAGTCGATCGGAACCGCTTGTAACTGCTTGCGGTTGCCATAACTCCCTCGATCTAATGCGGTTCATGTCTCCTCTGGTGCTTCTAGTGTGCTCCCGGTGCACCGCTAAAATCGCTGTATTGGTATGGACCCTGCGTGCCAGCTGTTCGCACCAAATTGGCTCAACAGAATCTTTGACCATTTTTTCTAGGTACCAACCATTCCTAGAGAAAGTGGAAAAGGGCTTAGTGGTTGGTATTCGAGGTCCCAAGTTCAAATCCTAGTTGATTCATATTTCCAGTTAAGTTTATTTCTAAATGAAATAAATGACGCGGGTAACGTGCTACCTATCTCTCTCTCTCTCTTAAAAAAAAAAAAAAAAAAACAGAAACTGCTTAGAATTTCGTTGGTAAAGATCTAGACATCTCTAGAGTGTGAAATGAGTTGTTTGGAATTGTTTTAAGTTATTAGGTTAAAAAGTTTGTTAAATTGCATTTCTATTCCCATTAATCATTATTTATTCACTACAACAAAAACGATGTATAGCGACACTTTTAAATATCGGTATAGGTAAAAAAAAATGCTGCTGGATAAATTATCAATACTTTTTAAAAGTGTTGCTATACGTGGGTCGCTATAGGTATGGCCGTATTGATATTTGGCACCCGTTCCTTGAACGACTTGTGGCGGAGGGATACGTGGCGATCGTAGCCCTATACGGCCTCTACAAGATCCTCGAGGCCAGACTCCAGCGATCCGAATCCTCCCTTATCGGCTGCATCGGCCAAAAAGAAGGAGAGATGGTGATCAATTTTTTTTTTTTTTATTTATAATCGGGCCGAGTGGGCTGAGTATGATTAGTTAAGTAAAGAAATTGTTTATTTTTGATTAGATTGGACTTTATATTTAGGTCTTAATAGATTTTTTTTAAAAAATTTGGGCATAAATGGGATACTTATATAAAAGTGTCCCAAAAATGTATTCCTATAATCTAATTCTGTTGTAGGGAGTATAGCCTTACATTCTAAAGAGTAAATAAAAAATTGTGAAATCATCAATGTATCTGATAACAATTCTCTCTTTTTTAACTAAAATTAGTTAATTCTAAAATAATTAAACTTTTAGGAGGTCTTAATAAAAAAGTTCACACTAGAGGGGTCATTTCAAATTCTACTATAGTTGAGGGGTCTCCGTACATTGTTACTTGCTCTTTCTCTTTTGTTAACCTTACTTCTGTACCCACGAGAGTATCTTAATTACATTCTATGCACGCGGGTGTAGTCACATCATACTCAACAATATTTTAGACTATAAATTTGCATTTTCCATAGACCATAAGCAGCAACTTGTATTGTATTGTATTGTACAGTATTAGGGCCCATTTCATATTGAAGTTTTAGGATGAAAGCATATAGAATTATATCTTTTTTGTTTTTAAAAGGGATCGTAAAAAACTTATCATGGAAAATATATTATAACTGCTCATTGTCGGCTATAGAACGTGATATTTCGTGCAAAAACAAACACTAATTTTTCGTCGTAATTTCTCTTCACATACAATGCAACATCTCTGCAATTGCAAATGGAAACTTAATTAAAACATGAAATTGAATCGATGTTACCCCACAGCTACTCCAGAATGGACAAACCAACCATTTGAAAAAGATACAGAAAAATGCCCTCCACCATCCTTAATAAATTTATTCTTGTATTAGTTCCTCGTATATTTAATGTATTTATGCATGCACTTATGTATGTATATGTGCGTATGTTCGTGCCATAATGTATGTATGTACAAAATATCACCCTCACTCACTAAACACAAGAGTGTGTCCTCTCTCTCTGTCTCTCTCTCTCTCATGAGATACATGAAATAGGTTATCTCCTCAGTTGATACTTAAATATATAATATTTACATCAAACCTCGCTCATCTGGTGCTCTTCCTCTCTTCCTTCTCATGGGCAAGCAAAACCTCATTGCTTCAATCGGAGTGGCGTCGGGTGGGGATGCGACTCTACAAGGATCGACCAAAGAATCTGCACATCCTCGCACTGGCACGACTTCACGTCATCATAGAGAATATATATCCCCCTATCTATCAATACAATCAACGACATTATCAGTGTCACTAACTTGTTTCCAACAATGACAATAATAATAATAATAGTAATGCATCAATGATTCAATATGAAGAGAAATAAAACATAGCTCAGTTGGATAGAGCGAGACTGAAAAAATAATAAAAGCTAATATACATGTAAGTGCGAAAGCAGAACATACTCTTCTTGCGCGCCGAGTGCATACGAAGCCACAACCTCCTAAGTGGGGAGAAGAGGGAGTGAAGCCAACCCATAGGGGAGGAGTAGGGGTGGCTGCTGCTTATTGTTGTTTGTTGCCTCATTTAGCTTGGATGGAGAATGAGGGCAAAGAAATAGGAGAGGGGGTTGAAAAGTTGTAGTAAACAAAATGGCTTGCTGTAGGCTTTGGGTGAAGTCTATTTCACTATTCCTCTGCCACATTCCCATTAATTCCTCTGCAGTCCAATCATGAATTGGGTATTATATTTTGGTACCACATCACTTTCCTTCTCTCTCTCTCTCTCTCTCTCTCTCTCTCTCTCCCTTCCAAAAGCTATTTCTTGCTTCTTGTTCTCTATATCATAAGCAATAAAGCAAAATTTTCTTCAAGAAAAAGACATCCAATTATGCACAACCTTCTTCAGTACTCTAGGCAATCTGGTTAATTTTAATGCGCTCAAAATATATATACTAACTAATAAAGAAAAGTAAAGAAAATACTTACTTTCGCATGCAGAGAGATAGTTTTCGCAACTCTTAACCATGATATAGCCTTGTTGTTATGGTAAATTATTTTCTATAAAATTCAAGAATTTCTACAATTAAGGAATTGGATAAATAAACACATTCTCATACATGGAGACGATTTACACAATTCTAACCATGTCTTTTCAGCGAAACAGTCATAACACACCTATAACCAGGAATTTCTACTAATGAAGAATTCATCACATAAAAAAATTGGATTGCATTGGAATGAGAAGTGGAATGACGAATTATTTAAAAATACTTCATTAATTATTGGATTGGAAATCAGAATGACATCTGAAATTTTGGAAGAGAGTTTTGGTTAAGAAAGAAAAGACTGATGAAGGAAGAGGAAGGGAGGGTGTTTGTAAGAAAGAGTTTTGAGTGGTTTACTTTGGAATGGACCAATCCGGAATTCAAATCCGGATTGGGGCATAAATAAATTTGGTCATGCCCATTCCAGTGGATCGGGAATCGGAATTCGATTCTCCTGCAAAACAAATAACAACTGTTGAAATTAACGAATTTCATTCCGATTTCGTAGTCTAAAATAAGTGAACCAAACAATCCTTTAATTTGTCCTTGCATCTCTACATTAAGTGAGCTCTAACCCATAAGACCATATTATTATGGCTCCAATGAAAGCACCTACCTTGTGAGGACGGCCTATCTCTCCTTGACTTGGCAATAGAACAAACCAAGGGTCTACCTGCAAGCAAACATCTTTCATTATGAGACACAGATATCTTCTCAAGGACATCTTCCTATCAAAAAAAATAAGTGTCACAGGTGAGATGTCCACATGGTATGTTGAGAGTTGATCCACGTGGAATGCAAATTAAAAACATGGCAATTTATTTTAGCATGGTAGTTGTTATACCATCAACATAACAAATAAACAATCAGTAGAACAAATCTAGTCAGGAAGGGAATAATTGAGCATATTTACATTTGATATGCACTTGCCTATTTTGTTACTAAAAATATGCTGTTCTGTGCACACCAACTCCCATATCTTCTGCTTGAATTTTACATTTGCAGATCCTTCGACCCTGAGAGAGTGAAAGAAGGAGAAATTAATTATAATTTGATTCCGCTTAACAACTCTCTAGTCCAAAGTGTGACATTTTATCACTCAGCAGTGGTCAATCCAATTTCTCATTTGGGACTTGCCCCTAAAATACAGCTAACTAGAGAGCACATGAATATCTTGTGGTTTGTCAAGATAAATTATAAGAATCAACAAGACAGTAAAATTAAGCAGTTAAATCTTATTTACATCTTTCTAAAGTAGTCATAAAATTGTCACAATGCTCAAATTATAATGACAATCAAGTCCTAAAATCGCAACAGGATGGTAAAATGATACAATTCGAACAATAGGGTTGAAAAGTTGAGCTACATGAATACACAGGAACTGTGTGTGAAAGTCCTACGAACAAACTGATAATATGGCAGTTGATTCTCTCTCACCAACTTCACTTTACTGGAAAAAGTTTTTTTTTTTCCCACTTTCCTGATAATTCCAAGCATGTAGACATCGGAGCACAGAATATAGCAACCCAGTCCAGACTCCAGAGTATGCAATGCAAGTTCTTTGCTTTTTTTACTGCTGCACCACATAGTAAAGCAACTCCTGAAATAAAGAGAGAAAAACAAGTTGCTTGGATAGGAAGGAAAAAAAAAGAGAGGAAATATTAAAAAAAATGTAAAAGTTTATCACTGTTGATGAAAGGGCATCAAGAAAATTGATGAAACAACATCAAGAAAATTTACGAAGGCAAATTTTAAGGCTAAGTGCACAGGTAAAATAGTTACCAACGAATCACAATTTTCAATTTAAGACTAATTGTATTGCTAACTCAAATACCATTGTAGTCCGGATCTGTGTAGTTTTTAAAAGTTCATTCGCAGAACCCTTATTCGAGGATAAAGATTTTGCATGTAAAATGCTAGTATGGCGAGAACATGAGAAATTAGGTAAGTCGAGCTACTAATCTGGTTAAATGAAAGACAGAATCCAAATTATAATTTGTCAAATTTCAGGAATTAACTGAACATTTTAATAGCAACTAGCATTATGAATTTGTGCATTGCCTTGATGCATTATACTTTTCATAGGAATATTACTATCAACTGATTGTTAGCTTGAGTGGTACATATCATGCACAGGAATGGTATTAAATTTAATGTAATGTAAAGTAAAGTAGCAAATTTGAATATTCATGAGAAACATAGACATAATTGATGATCAAAATAAAAATATATTTCTGTCAAAGTAGCAAGCTTGGAAACAAAAAACAGAAAAGGAAGCATATACTAAACAACATTACTAAGACATCTCTACTCTACAATTAATAACGTAGTACAATAACCAACCTTTAACAATAATTAAAGATAATTAGATCTTGTTGACCTCAAAGGAGTTGTTGTCACAACAAATGAAAAAACTAACACACGCGTTGCCGATCAGTTGATGTAAATTAAGGAGCCTACTGTCACGGCCTTAGCGTTTCTATTCGCAAAGCCCGTGCGACGCCCACCTTCCTACTCGAAGATGGACAAGCCTTCGTCTTTGTTGCTAGTCCGGGCCTTCGCGTCCTACGACTAAATATGCAAAAAGAATGATAGAGAGGGAGAGAGGCAGAGGTTCACTTAAAAACTAAGTACTCCACTACTTAGAAAAAGAGAATTACAACACACATACATACTCCCTCTTGTGTGTTTTGGTCTTAGCCAAACCCCACTATATATAGGCTCCTAGATACTTCGAATCTAGCCTACACTAACTCACCACTAAAGCACCCATTAACTCACCTTGTGTTCGGGTCTCTTTAACGACCTGCTCCGCTAGCGAAGTTGGGCCAGGAACTTGGCCGCACAGAAAAATCACGAAGTCCCTGACATTCTCCCCCACCTAACACGCAGACGCCCTTGTCGCGCGTCGAGTTGCTCCCAGTCCGCATAGCCTTCCACATAGTCCGCCGTGCCTTCGCGCCCGGACGGCCCCGTGCCTTGCTCCCGCAGTCTGCATCTGCTCTCACACCAGCACCTAATGTCTTGCCCTTCTGAGCAAGTGCGCACCAGCGAGCCTGCTGTGTGGAGAATTCGCCAAGTATGCATGTTCTTCGCAACACGCACGCGCACTCCGCCAAGCTGCAGAACGCCCTTTGGTCCTCGCAGGCTTCTTGGCACAATGACTTGCACCGTGATCGGGTGCTAGCTGCTTCAGCGCCGCATGAGACTTGACAGTCTCTCTGCTGCTCGGGCCCTCCTCCTCGAGGCCCTCAGCCTTCCCGCGCTTCACTTCCTTGCAAAGCTGCAGAGCTGTTAGAGTTGAACTCTCGTTGTGCCCCTTAGCGTCCCCTGTATTACGACAATCTCCCCCACCTTTGGCCTCGCTCGCCTTAGGTGATTTGCGGGGGCCACTCTCGGTCTGCTCGGGTAATGCCTCCCTCGTCTTGAGGTCCTCGGCCTCTTTGACATGGGCACCGATGTCCTGAAGCAGCATATCTCGCGCATCCCGCTCGTCGTTGCAACGAGCAAGATTCACCTAGACGATGGCGGAACGTTGCCATAGCTGCAACAATATCCTTCTCCATCAAATGAAACCCCTCCTCCAACAAACTCACAGTTTGCAGAAATGCAGAGGACTGCTCCTCCATTCTCGTCGTAACATCTTTCTGCAGCCACGCACGGTACTTCAAGGATGCGGCCTTCTTCGCGAGTGCCTGCTGCTCCTTGCTCCCTTCCCGCTTGGTCTGCTTCAGAGGCTCATCACTTACGTCGATGCTGGCAGCGTCTGATGACGACATGGTTCCTCCTCGAACCGGCTCTGATACCAACTGTCACGACCTTAGCGTTTTTGTTCACAAAGCTCGAAGATGGACAAGCCTTCGTCTCTGTTGTTAGTCCGGACCTTCGCGTCCTACAACTAAATATGCAAAGGGAATGACAGAGAAAGAGAGGCAAATGTTCACTCAAAAAATTAAGTACTCCACTATTTAGAAAAAGAGAATTACAATACACATACACATTCCTTTTTTTGTGTTTTGGCCTTAGCCAAACCCCACTATATATAGGCTCCTAAATACATTGAATCTTGCCTACATTAACTCACCACTAAAGCACCCATTAACTCACCCTCATAATGAGCCATAAGCCCAAGAGTCACCCTATTGACTCTTGGTAGTTTTTTAACCTTTGAGCTTCCATCATTGATGGGAGAAGTTACAAAACCCTTCATCTCCCACAGCGGGTTGGGTTCGAGTCTCTTTAACGACCCACTCCGCTAGCGAAGTTAGGCCAGGGACTTGGCCGCACAGAAGAATCACTAAGTCCCTGACATTACGTTACTGCTGAAAGAGCTAATCCTTTGTAGTTTTCAAACTGGACAATGAAGATAACACAGAAGCATGCTTTATTAGTATATGTCACAAATAAATGAATAATGATACATTGACAAAACATAAAAACTAATACGCATGCCGAAACATAAAATAATTTAGAAACTAGCCAAGTTTTATGAGAAAAGAGAAGAAGAAAAATGATGCATATTCTTTCTGAAAATATAAAGCCAGAAGCATTTCAGGATAAAAGCCATTTAGATGTGCTTGAAAAGTTCACATTGTTGCACTACATGATTCCTCCAATCAATCACTTGATCATTCTCTACAGCCAATGTACCACTTACGGAACAGTAAATTTGCTTTCTTTTCAGTCAAAGTTTCAATTCCAAAGGTTTACTTTTCCACCCAATACCTAGACTAACTAGCCAAATTAATTTGCTTTTGTTCAACCCACTTTGAGGTCTTATCTTTCGATTCCTTAAGATTCATAGTACCATGACAATTTTCTTCAAGCATGTTATCTTAAAATTTCTGTAGAAATCACCATTTTCATTTCTTGGTTTCCACTGCTTACCTAGATGGCTAATCTATCATTATTTACCAGTTCTACATTGGAGGTCTAAAGTGACACAGAAGCTGTCAATAAGCACCTTTATCTGTCAAAACTTGGTGGAAAGGGATAAGACAACACAAGCATACTTTATAAACCTAGCTGGTCGTGTCCACTGCAACATGTAATGTAAAGAGCACGTAACAACAACATATGTTAAAGTTATTGAGATTACAAAGATGAACAAACGTTTAATTTCTTGGATATTTGTTCACTTAGTTTCTTTTTGGACCAAAGGATTTAAATATTTTTTAAAAAAAGGATAAAGAAATCCCGAAATCAGTAATTTATAAGCAACAGTGAATATTGAATTGCCATTTTACAGCATGCATTGCGCCAACACACACAGTAACCTCATGCCAACACCCTTAGAACGAGTTTTACTTGCAGTCTTTCACACAGTATCTAGTATGAGAATCGAAGATGTATTCCTATTCATTACGTGCGCTTGACACCTACTTTTCCTTCCTGCTGACTATCGTTTCCTATTAAATATCATCATATTCATATTTAGTTAACGAATTCTTTGCAATGTCACTTATGCTTTTGCTAATAGCATTAACTTCATGCCTGCATGACAATGGGACTTACTGTTATGACTGTGCAGCCCCTGATCATTCCCTCTGTTCTAAAGATAACAGTGGCTGAATTATTGGAACAAAGAGAACATACCATATTACCATCAGCGGATGACATTTTTCCCAAATTATGGAAAAAAAAAACTTGAGACAATTTGCATTAAGGTACAAACTGCTCGATTCAGAGAACCAGCATGAATTCTTGAGGAAACAATTTAGTTTTGTGTAAGGTAACAGGATATGAAGAATGTTACTGCCTCACTGCCATGCAAACATCGAACACTAATAAAAATTTCAACAAAGCACTTTCGTGTGGACTAAACAAGTTATAAATTGGATAAGCTAAACAAGAACAGTAATTGTTAAATTGACGGGACATTGGGAGTAACTTAAAAGAAAGTGTATCACTGTATCCAGAGCTAATCAAGACAAATAATTCTGAAGAAGTTCATAATACAATAAATACTTTTATGGCTTTCAGAATAACTGAAATTCAGAGAAATAAGATATATGAGTTATGTTAGGGGAAAAAAATGAAAAAGACTATAATTTGTTCATTTGGTCCCGATATCTGCTTATATCATTGTCATATCTTAGTAAAAATAGAACCTTGAGAATATTCAAAATACCATCGAAAAGAATGTGTCAGCCAATTAGCCAAATAGAAAGCAGGATTAGCGAGACATAACAAGTAGGTTGTTTCTGGGAAAGCATATAACGAACAATTATTGAATATCACCAGCACTGCTACATGAGAGGAAGAATATAAATTCTACTAACCTGCAGGGAAACAGTTGGTCGACATCCAATTCACTCAAGTAGCAGTTTCACAGTCCAGAATTTCCATAATAATCATCTTTGCTCCTACATAGGAGAGACATTTTTAATAAACCTTTGAGAAAAAGAGAGCGAACAGAAGTTCAAAGAATGGAAGGGCAAATAGTAAACCTTGATAGATCCATTCACGACAAACCTTCATTCTCAGCAAAGTGGGGTTAAACAGGATATCAGCACCATAGCACATTAACGTGCAGAGTCATGATGCTACACAGCTACAGGAATCAGTTTATCATTCCTCACACTGTCAAGAATAGAGGCAATATTTGGCTATGATGCAGCAACTAAGAACACCATGTGGAGAGTCAATTAGATAAGTCACAAGTTCTAAATACAACAGCTCAGATAGTTACAGCAGCGAGGTGCAATGACAAGTCAGTCAGAAAGAACGAAAAGAAAAAAATCATCGTCTTTCCAGACTCAGCTTCATCACACAATTTCTGTATTAATCTTCCATTCAGTTTCCATAAAAACATATATACTTCTTTCTGAGGGCACTGCAATCTTTAAAACCTACTCAACTAGATACAAGCTAAAGAAGTAGACCAATTCAAATTCAGAAAATGTTGCCAATCTATTGGAACAGATCAATTTAGAAGAGATGGTAAAGAAAAAAGGGAAAAATAAAAAGAAAAAAAAGGAGCGAAGCCTCAAGCACATTATCAAAACAAAATCACTCACTAAAACATCTTGTTAGCACTCAAAGGAGAAATCGCATATATCGAGTATCCTCCCGTATACACCTACTCATTCTTCCACGCATATAATATCATAGAAAAACCAAGAGCCCCTTGCGGTTGGGAATCTCCGAAAATTTGCGAAGACGACCACGACAGCAGCTTCTCGGCCGACTGGCACGTCTGAAACATGAACACCGCACTCCCGGAAGGAGATCCGAAGAGCCAATTGTGCACGTCCCAGAACACCTCCACGGGGAAACCGTCGACTAAGATCGTCTGGTTCCCCCTGAACTTCCATGCCAGCCGCTTCACCTGCATCACCCGCTTCTTGTCGACGCGAATCTCGAGGCACGGGTCTTTCAGCCCGGCTGTATCGCACTCGATCGCGAGATCATGGGATTGGCCATTATTGCAGAACTGCGCCTTCGCATAGTACACCTTCTTTCCATATACATGCTCTCTCTTGGCGATAAAAGAAGCATTCAAAGGAGGAGGGCTCGCGCCGGTTTTACGGTACGCCTCCTTTGTGAGATCGCCGAGCAAGAGGACCATCTCGAGATGGAAGATCACGGCTACGTAGAAATTTTCCAACGGCTCAGGGCCGGGTCCGAACTTGGCGGCCGAGAGGTCCCAAAAGATCTCAACTTTGCCATTCTCGGCCTCTAAGCCCTTGGAGCCTTTCCTTTTCGAGAAGAGCCACGGCTTAATCTCGACCTTGCACAAGCACCGGCCGGAAGGCGAATCCTCGATTTCAATGCTGAGGCCCTGCCCCATCAGGTTCTTGCTCCAGGCAACGGTGATCACGCAGGATCGGCCGGACAATTGGGTCCGGTAGAGGCAAGTCACCAGATTCTGATGCGCTTTGCTCGCCGCCGCGCCGCCCGACGAGGCGTCGGCGACCTGAACGCCGCTCTCGCCGAAGCAAGAAGGGAAATCCCTCATCCTGCTTGCAATGATCAAACCTCCTCTCTCCGGCTTTTCGACGAATAGGATGGGCGCAGCTCCCTTCTACTGCAGATGCAGATGCAGATGCAGATGAGAGGGGGGGATCCGGGAGGGTTTTAGTGTCGCAAATATTTGCACTCGCTAACCGAAGAGCTTGAATGGGTTCAACCCAGATGCAATGTCAGGGAATCAAGAAGAAGAAGCCCACAACAACAACAACAACCGATCAAGAAGGAAACCGCCAAATTGGGTCTTCACAGATTCATCAATGGAAATAAGACCCAAGTTTTTAGAAAGAAAAGGTAGAAGAAGAAGAAGAGGAGGAGGAGGAGGAGGAGGAAGAGGAGATGGAGACCCTCCTACCTCATTGTGCCGAGAACTCAAGAACCACCCACCTCCCAAAACTCTGCACCCAACAGCATCTGTGGGTAGAACAAGTCCAAAATCAAAACTTGGGCAGTTTCCTTTTTTTCCTTTTTTTTCTTTTCCTTTCTTTCTTTCTTTCCTTTTTTTTTTTTTTTTTTTTCTTTTTCGTCTTTTTTAGTATCCCAAAGAGATCACGAGGCCTCCTCAAAAACCAGAAACCGGATTGGAGAATGTGGCCAGTACACACACACAGAAAAAAAAGAAAAGAAAAGAAAAAAACAGAGAAAAGGAGAGAGAGAGAGAGAGAGAGAGAGAGAGAGAGAGAGAGAAAAAGGTGGTGTCCTCTCCCTGGCAAAGAAGACAAAGAGGCACCGGTTACACTGTCAGATGTTGCCCCTCCAATCCAACTCACCCCTCACCACCAGTGGCTGCTTATGAGAGAAACCAGAAAGGAGAGGGAGGAGGAACAACAACAACAACAAGTGCAGGTCATAACAACTTGGCTCTCTTTTATTATCAACCAAAAATAAATAAATATATATTATAATAATAATAATAAATCCCACAAAAAAAAACAAAAAAAAAAAGGAAAAGAAAAAAGGAAAAAGAAAGAAAAACTCTTGAAACAGCAAGATGATCCTGAGAAAGATTGCTTATTAGTTAGGGAAAAATTAAAAGAGCTTCTTATAACAAGCAGTAGGAGGACGGATATAAGAGAACAGGGGCTTAATACACAACTTATTATTATTGTTTGATACGTGATGGATGCTCTCTGTCCGTTTCCAAACTTAAACTTGTACAACATTTGTCCGTTTCCAAACTTAAAACTTGTACAATATTTTACACATTCCACACGACGACACTTTCCTGAATCCTGCCCATTTTTCTCTGCACTAGTTATGATTATTACCATTTTACTCCTGAATTAAACTATTACTACTATTCTCGTGAACTTTGTCACCATATTCATAAAACAAAACAAGCAAATCCTATAACACTTTATTATTAATTGATCAATAATAATTATGGTGTTGCATGTGAAAATGGGAAACAATGGGGTGGTAATGAAAACGGTTATCTTGGATCTGGGCCCTTGATAACTGCACCCACAATGTTGGCATTAAATGAGGGAGATGAAGGGGCATTCCTTCCCCCCACCCCCCACATGAGAGGAGATGGGCTCTGGGAGTGGTGGGAGTAGGAGGAGTCCATGCAACAATAACTCACCTGTTTAGCCAACTCATCATGCTCATCATTATTGGAAATGGAAAAGCTTATTTCTTATTTTTTTTGTTTTATTTACATTACATGGGTTGGTTTGGGTTGGTTTACTTGTTCTTTGTTGTGTGTTACCTCCAAGATGTACCCTCAGGTGTTCACTCTTTTTTTAAGAATAAACTAAGGTTACTCTAAATAAGATGTAAACTTTAAATAAATGCTCTTTTTTTTAGAAATAAATTGCTTCCAACTTGGAATCTTGGGTTCTTACCAATGAACTGCGCAAAATACGGTCAATTCAAAAAATTTTTTAATTTTTTTTTATTGCAGATTGATAATGTTGGTTTGATAAATTTATCTTGGGATAATTACCTATATATTCCTCATACGTTTGAAAATATTTAATTTATCTTTTTTTTTTCTTTCTAAAATACTCTTCATATATTCACATTATTGCAAAATACCCCGCAGTTATTCCCTGTTAAGTTAACTTTGATTAAACGTGAGTTAAATATCTACCACAAAAAATCAAAATATCAATTTTGTCCTTAACTTAAGGGCAATTGGTGACGTTAGAGGGGGTATATTTGAAAAGACTAAAAGTCAGAATACTTTTTGCACCCCTAACTTAAGGGTAAATAAAAAAAATTCGGTAATGATGGAAGGTATATTTGAAAGGGTAAAATAATAATTTTATACGATAATATAATTTATTAATGATTTTAACTCTAGGGATAAATTTGAAATATGTTGAAACGGTATTTTCAGTATTAGCCTTCTAAGAGAGATAAAACAGAAAATCTTGAAATTTTATAAATGTATAAGGAATTGCCCCATTTATCTTTGTACATTTGGAATTGGAATTCTTTTAGGTATTTTTTTTTTTTTGAAAAAAAGATAGCATACTATTTGCTTTATTCAATAAAAGAAATAAACTAAGCGTACAGGGTGGAAGCAGTTTGCTTCCTTGACTAAAAAACAGAAAAAAAGTTGAATAAAACGGAAATAAAACATCAAAACAAAAAAGAGAGAGGAAATGTCAGAGGGAGACTTAAAATTTGGGGAGACTCTCTCACCTATGAGTCATTGTTAGATGGACTTGTCAATTTATAATTTTCTGTTTATTGATACCTTCTTAATTTACAGTTTTTTTAATTTAAATTTGTTCGTTACTTAAGTTTATCTTCTTAAATTTGATAACTCTATTAGTCAGTACTTCTTAATTATTCTGGCTTTATCTGTAAAAATCCGAATAAAACTATTATATTTAATAAAATTACTCATGAGTTTAAATTAATCTTTTTTTAATCAAATTTTTTTATTTTTTTGTTTGGTTTTGTTTTTCGCCAAACTCTTTATTGAACTTCAGATTTCCTGTTGTTATTGTTGTCGAATACGATTAACAGCTAATTTAGTGTCTTTTTAATCAGTCTATAGACAAGTCTTTTAGATAATAAAGAGCTGTCCATTTTCAATAATTGTTTGATAGCTTAGATTGGAAAATTCTTTCCAATAGTGAAAGAAAATGGTTAATTACTTCATTGTTGTCACTTTTCTCTAGAATTGTCTTCCTTCCTCCTGCCTGGTGATTGATTCCTTGGAAGAGCTTTAGTTTTCATGAAAAATATCATTTTTCAAAGTTTCTTTTTTTTTTCAAATATAAATTTGAAAAATAAAAAACACTATTTTTTTATAAATTTTTTTTAAAAGAAAAGCTTTTCAAAAAAACTGCTTATTTTTAAAAGGGAAAACTTTAAAAAAACTCCATGTGGTTTCACACTTTTTCATTTTAGTATCCTATGGTTTAAAGTGTACCTTGGTTTTCACTTTATCACTTTAAGACTGGTTTAAAGTGTATCGAGTTAGTACTTGTGGTTTTGAACTTTATCACTTTAAGACTGCTGTGGTTTCATACTTTATCACTTTAGTATCTGCAGTTTAAAAAACCACAGTCTAACGATACAAAAATTAAAATCACGGATACTAAAGTGATAAAGTGCAAAAACACAGGGTACTAATTTGATACACTTTAAACCATAGAGTAATAAAGTGATAAAGTGAGAAACCACAGGGCACTAACTTGATACATTTTAAACCATAGTGTACTAAAGTGAAAAAAATTGAAATCACAAGGGAGGTTTTTAAAGTTTTTCCTTTTTGAAACCAAACAGATGAAAAGCCGTTTTCTAGTCGGCAAACTATTTTTTGAACTATTTTCAGAAAGCCAACCACTCCCTAAATCTTGGCCTATAATAATTTCTGCCCGATTTGCAGGAACTTTTTAATGGAAGATACTTAATTAAAAGAGCGAATAAATATCAAAAGATTTAGTTATAAAATATAAAAGGTTAATGTTAATGCGAATACTTGGGGCAAAAGTTAAATGGCCAAAACAAACTAAGTAAACAATGAGAAATTATATAAAAAAAATTTTGATAGCAAAAAAAAAAAGTTGTTTTAAGACTTTACTTTTTTGTCAAGTAATTACTTGGAATGAAAATATTGCAAGTATTCTATTGTCCATTCCTTCACATTTTGGTATATATAATTCTATTTAAAAAATAAAAAATAAATATGATATATCATAGGAGGCCAAAATTTTTGCTTCATCCTGGGCCAAAGATGTAGGATAGCTCCTAAATAGACCTGGCTATCTTGACCCAAACCCGCGGGTACCTGCGGGTTACCCACAAATTTGCGGGTATGGGTATCAACTTTTTCAATCCAAAAAATTACGGGTAAAATGGGTGGGTACCTATTAAACAGTGGGCATTTTGGGTAACCCGCGGGTACCCACGGATACACGCATATATATTTTTTAGTTATAAAATATATTTTCTTAATTAATATATATTTTTTATTTATTCATCCTAAAAATTTTAATCCTAATTTCTTATTGCGTGTCTTTTATATTGTGAAATATTTTTGCTTTAAGATTTTAAATATTTTTATTATAAGTTATGATATTTTAAACAATGAGTTATATTACGATTTTAAAACATATATATGTGTGTTTTGCATTTAAAAAATATAAGAATAATAATAATAATAAAATTTGCGGGTAGCCCGCATACCCACCCGCCCACCCGCAGGCGGCCGGATATGGGTAAAGATATTGACTATCCAAAAATTTACGGATAAATTTTACCCATGCCCAAGTAACCCGCAGGTATAATAACCTGCCCATGGGTTACCCAACCTGCCCATTTGCCAGGTCTACTCCTAAATAATGTAAATTACTTTTACGTCTTGTTTTATTTTCTTTTTTTCTTTTCTTTTTTTCTTTTTTTTTTTTTGGTTTCTCATGTTTCTTTTCCAACAAATAATGACCTTTTAGCTCTTGGGGTAGCATACCAAACTTCAACAATATATTTCAGTACCAAAGCTCACAAAAAGTGTAAATATATTAAAGCATGGAGGAAGATAAAGACATTTTAAGTTTCCTATATTACTTTCTTGTGTGCTAGTAAAATTGGATTTAAAATTGAAAATGTCCCTAAAGTTTAGTGTACAATCAGGCTATTTAAATCCCAAATTTTGATTGCAATGTTGAATGGTTCAATCTAAATTGAAAGGGACTTGAATCCAAATAGAGAGGGACTGTCATTAATCAAAAGTAATTTGCATTTTCCTAAAATAAAGCAAAATCACCTACCTCGTCAGGCAATTTTTTTATTTTTTTCAAATCTAATTTTTGAAGTCTAAATAAATGAATTTTTTTCAAAAGGTCTGGCATGATAGCAGAGGCCTTAGGTCGGGATGTCGACAAGTCGGGTTTGGATCGGATTTTTAAAAATCCGAACCCGAACCTAAAAACCAAATTAAAATACGACCCTGGATCCGAACATTTAAAAATTCATACCCATATCCGTATCCGACCAAAAATCCGAAATTCGAATCTAGACCCGAACCCGGGGGGTTTTAAAAATATATACCGTTGGATAAAAATCTAAAAGATAAAAAATATTAAATATTTTATATATTATATAAATAAATAAAAATAAATTATGTATATATATAATTTAATCGGGTTTGTGTTCGGGTTCGGGTTGGGTTCGGCTTCAGATCAGGTAAATATAAAATTCATACTCGTATCCATATCCATTGGGTTTTTATTTTCTATACTCATAACTGAATACATACCCGTTTAGCGCGGATAAATTCGCCCATTCGGATTCGGGTTCGAATAATATTTTGCGTATCCATACCTATTGACATCTCTTGTAACATACCATTTCCTCGTAGGACGTGCCGAGTTTCGTCGAAACGAGCGGAACGCGGAGTGAAACGAGTACCACCAGGTTCGAAGTGCTTTGGAACCTAGTTGTAGTGAAAATGGGACCCGAGAGAGAAAAAAAACTGCAAATCTGGCTAAGTTCCAGATTGTGGGCTCTCGGGGACCGATCTCTGAAGGGGGAGACCGGACCCCACATGCGTGATAGATGAGCAAAGAGGAGAATCGGCTAAGTCCGGGAAGCGCACCCTACGGGAACCGGTCCCTGATGGGCAGACCGATCTCCCAGGGTCCGGTCCTTGAAAGAGAGACCGGTCCCCTGGTGCGCAGACAGCTGAGAAAAGGCTAAGTCTCGAAATCAGACTTGCGGGAACCGATCCCTGATGGGTAGACCGGTCTCCCAGGGTCCGATCCCTGAGGGAGAGACCGGTCCCCGTACACGAAAAGTGCCCCATCTTGGCAGATTGTAAAAACGCAATGTTGGAGGGTTTAGTTGCAATTGTAACAACACTATATATACCCCAACACTCTCTTCACAGCCACTTCATCCCACACCTCTCCCTTTCATTTCCCTCTTTCTCTCTCTAGAGACTATCTCCAAGGGCTTGGAGGAGACGTAGAAGAAGGTGATTTTGGAGGATTTTTTGAGCTTGAGGAAGATCTTGAAGCTCTCCAACAAGAAGGAGCTTGGAAGCTTGGGCCAAGGTAAAGCTTTTATGGAAACCTAGGCTAGGGTTTGAGTTTTTGGTCCTAAAAAAGCTAGGTTTTGGTCTTCTCTTTCAATAGAAACCTAGTAGAGGTTTGAGCTCCATGAAAATCCATAAAAGCTCAAGGCCCTCTGGTGAACTTTTAGGATTTCTAGTAGATGCCCTGAAAGTGGTTTGAATGGTTTTAGGTGAGCTTCTAGGTGTTTAACAAGCCCCATTTTTCTTGTTTCACATATCAAAACCTAGGTTGCAGCATATGGCTACATTAGGGCACCCAATTTGGGGCTTTTGCCCTAAGAGGTTTCTAGGGCAAATTGACCTTGTAGAAATCTAATTGGGGGTGTGTTCGACGTGTTGGTCCGCTCGATTCGATGATTCGACGAGCGTACAAAAAGTTATGGACTAAACGATAAATTTTTAACAGATAGCCGCAGCACGCGGATTAAGAGTTTAGAAATCCCAAGAAATTTACCGGAGCATCCTTGCAACCATCTGAGGTGGGTGGTGCATGCCAAGGACCTCGAACTTCTCCTTATGTCTAAAGTGTCATATTTAAGCATATACATATACATTGAGCATATTGCATAGTAGGGTAATTTTGAATTTCTTATTGCATGTTGTGAGTTCAAATGCATGTGAATATTAGTGAGAATGTACAAACCCTATGTATGCATGTTACTGAACAAGAACCTAGTGGACTTAGAAAACAAATGTGACATTGGACATGAATGTAGAGAGTGGCATTGACGAGTCTAGAACACATAGAAAACAAGTGTGACGTTATTACGTTATAACTTTAGAGTTAAGGGTCATTTGAATATAGCTCTCCTTGAAAACAAAGAACATATTGAACTTGGAATCCTTAAGGGAAGGATTGATCGTACTCATCATATAGTCCTTGCTCGAGGGCGGTAGCCCCCCTTCGGGCGATGTGCTCCTGTATTGTCATCACTGGGTCATAGCGGTTTATCTCCCCGACAATAGGGATTTGGGTTGGTGAGTTTGTTGAGGGAAAAACCTATGGGTCAGCCAAGAGATTGGGTAATGGAATTATGATCTTGCATTCATCATGAGCTTTCTATCGAGCATAGTTTCATTCATTGTTCAGGCATATTAGATGCACTTGCTAGTTGGTTACTTTCTTACCTTTTTTCTATTATGCCTAATTTAGACCTAGTGGGAAAGTCGGTGTGGTTGGTTGCCGAACCCAGGAATATTATTGTAGTTCTCACCCCACTATTTTCACGGAGCGGGACCGAGCACGCCGTGAGAGGACTGCGTAAGGCGTTGCGCCTAGGTAGAGACCGCTCGACATGATTTTACTTTTTGTTATAGTTGCATACCTTTTATATCATCTTTTGTATTTGATGATCATAGATGCTAACTTTAAATGTATTAAAGGTTCATTTTGAGAAAATTGGGATGTAAAAAGAAATGATGCAAAGAATGTAAAGAATGGTAATCCTTTTGGTGAAGTATGCATGTATGTGATTTAAATTAATCATTGTACTTGTATGTTTAGTTTAGTACTTTCACTCTGGCTATAGCTTGCCCTCGTGTACGCCGTTTTTGTACGCTTCGCAAGTGCAAAACTTATACTCTATTTGTACTATTATTGAGCCTTGGGCGGATAAGGGGTCTGTCCGTTCGGCGTCTGTTTGACGTATTCGAACCGACCAAACGGATCGGGCTTGGGGCCTGGCAGATATAATGGTATCAGAGCGTATAAAGCCAAAAGTGAATGCTTAGGATGGACCTAGAGACTTTTAGGAATGGAAAGACCTTAAGTACCTAGGAAACGTGAGTTACGTTGAACAAATTATAGCGAAAGCATGTGATGGGGTTAATGATTAATATGTCTCTAATATGATTAGGGATTAACTGTAAGTGGCTATTTGTTTTCTATTCCTAGTATTGTGATCGGCGGCCGACGACGTAATGTTTTGGAATGAAAATAAATACACTTATTGCTTTACTTTGATTGGGTATGTTCGAGTATATTGGTCAAGTAGCTAACGCAAATTGCTTCGTTTCAGGAAGCAATGGCACATCGTGGTCGACCCCAAACAAGGTTGATGCTCGAGAAACCGAGTGCGGCTCCTGAGCAACCCGGAGTGGGCGGCGACAGGGAGCTTCGAGAGTAGATGGCCGCACTTATTGACATCGTGCGACGGCGGCGGAGTCTGTTCGAGCTCGGGGAGAGCGGTCGGCGGCCGGAGACCCTAGAGCGGCGGCGACGGCGCGCGGGGCCGAGCATCCCACGCCCACGCTAGGATGCCGACCGTGGTCGAGGGTGCAGAGCCGGCGGACCGAGTCGCGGCCGTACCAGTCGCGGTGATACCGGTCGGATCGGGGACTTCAAACCCCGATAGTACGGCGGATGACGAGGAAACGGAGCACATGTTGGCGACGCTCATCAAGTTCATGAAGTTCAAACCACCCATCTTTGAAGGGGGGTGGTGGAACCGGCGGTGGTGGAGTCATAGATTGACTCCATGGAGACACTCTTCGAGGATTTCAATACTGCGGAGAAGGACAATGTCACGCCCCGGGGTCCCTTTAGTTTGAAAACACAGCGAAAATGTCTAGAATTTTTTTTTTGAAAGATCGACCCTGTGGTATGACAGATCCGCCACAAATATAGGGAGTTCACTGTTCACACAGACAGAGTCTCCCCTATATTTGCACGGCGTCGCAC
This sequence comes from Aechmea fasciata, assembly GCA_025177825.1. Taxonomy (NCBI): domain Eukaryota; kingdom Viridiplantae; phylum Streptophyta; class Magnoliopsida; order Poales; family Bromeliaceae; genus Aechmea; species Aechmea fasciata. The sequence goes on from CM045946.1 coordinate 4,949,707, forward strand.
AAGTACAAAGTATAACCTAGAAACAACCACAACTAGATGAACATATAAACATTCAACCGATACATATTCATACACCATTCACCACAAATTCACATTTAAGATATAATATAAATCCACAACTATTAGTTCAAATGTTTCCTACCCGAAAACTGGTTTTGAAATACTAAGTCGATAAAACACGAGAAAACCTTTTGAAAGCTGTTTTTCACACGGAAACCTTTTCTTTTTAAAAAGACGCTACCAGGAGGGGTAGAAAATTATTTTCATTTCATGAAAATCCAAAACCTTTATTACATTCTAAAACCAACTGAAATCCAAATATCCAGAAGTAATAACAGAACTGAACCAAAATAAATGTCTAATTCATATGAGCGAATAGAGTAAGGAAATAACCGACAAAGGGACGGAGTTCTATTGCACGCTAGACACGCTCATCACCAGCTGTCCCACTCGGACCTGCGACGTCACCTGTAATGGGGGCGGGGGGTGAGAACATGTAAACATGTCTCCCCTCCCAGTGGGTACCGCAAGCCGACGTGGGCGAGGGGTACTCACTAGTCACGGAGAACAACAAGGGTATAGATAAAGGTAATACAGTAGCTATGATAAACAAATAAATAAGAGGTATAAACATATGTAACACTACAACTACTGTATGTATGCATCAACCGGACGACAAGTCCAAAAGTACCAAAAGTACCCTATTGGTCCGTAGACCTCAGGCTATGCCCACTGCCACTCTACCTGCATATAACCCAAGGTATCCTATAGGTTCACGGGTTGGCACACCGAACCACTTTGCCGGAAAAGAACACCCTCTTGCGGTGGATCAGACTGCTGGCGTTCGTGAAATACGTACGAGTCTCGGGCGATCGATGTTGATATGCTTAATAGCCAACCATCGGCAACTAGCCGACAATCCTGCCCCTCGGGGCACACTGACCGTATAGGTCATCAAGTAATCCCACCGACCAAGTAGGTCGCGATAGCGTTGGAGTAAACCGACCGAATAGGTCATAATATGAAATACGAGAACCGACCAACCAGGTCACAGATATCAATGCAGATAAAATCTACTCTACTCGCACATGATACTAAACATGGAAACAACGAGTAGAGTAATACCGTAACAACATAGGTGCAAGGCTCAATATGAATATGCTGAGATATATAAACAGCAAGGGTGGAAGGAACGTCACCGAGTGTGCACCACTGTACCGACGTCGAGTCAAGATACCCACCTATACAACTGTAGAACGGTCTCTCGTATGCGGAGCGAAACAAGCGAACCTACGAAATGTCCCTTTGGGTTAGAATCTAACCCACTAACCCAACCACTAACTCACAAAGCCCCACTAACGAACCCACGGAATCGGTTTCTACACCTATTGCCGAATACTCCGGAAGTCCAGAAAATCGCACCGGAACTCCGCCGGGACTCCTGAACTGTCCCGGAACACATCGACTCAAGACACGAGTTGCTCGCTGCCACTCAACACCATTATTCATGGTTCCTGGCAGCAAACACATCGCCTCTAATCGAAACAATTATCGTCGGACAATCGTTCCGAATCGGGTTCCCGGAAGTGCCAATTTCGACACCAGAACCCACCGTCGCTCACCCGTCGTTTCTGAACCCTCGGAACGACACGGGTGACCAGCCAACCAGGCTCAGCTACATAACAAATGTCCACGAGGCACCGTCGGAAGAATTCGAACTAAAACCGGTTCCGTCTACGGATTTCGCCAAAAACGCGTTGGAAATCTCTTTTCAATTTCCGCAAAGGCTTGGAGCCTTGGACGATTAGTCCAGAGGTTACCCACAACACATACATGCTGTCCACAGCAGCCCCAAACAACCTAATTGCATAAAAGCCCTTCTCGATACACAAAATCGCATCATTTTATGCGATTTTCGGGCTTTTATGGGACGTGCACGCAAACCAGAGATCGAACAGCCAAACCGAGACACGTGCTGACAGGTCTTGGCGTGCCGGAGGCCGTGCTCACCTTTCGGAGCACTGCCGGCCACTGTGGCACGTGCACGAGCGACACCAAAAATTGTGAACAGCGCGCACAACGCTTAGATTGCGATTAATACACAAACCAGGGCATCTCTGCCCCCGCCGGAGGTGAGCACGATATTCAGCACGAACCATAGATTATCGTGCACACTTCCCGGGGTGTCGGGAGATCATCGGATCACCAGAAAGGTGATCGAAACCCAAAACAGTGTACTGAACTATAACAAAACAGCATACCAGGCAGTGGGGTCCTAGGGTTGGTCGCCGGCGGCGGGGAGGCGGGCGGTCTGGCCAGGGGAGGGTGCGGGCGGTCCGGGAGGTCCGGGGCAAGTGTTGGCGGGCGGCCGATAGCGTGGCGGGCGAGATCCAACCCTTCACTTGCTCTCGGGTTCTAGGTTTCTCGACGGCGGCGGCGGCCGGAGGAGGTCGGGCGATGATGATCCGGCGTCGGAGGCCGAGGGAAGACGACGCACCCCAAGGCGGCGGCGCGGGGTGACCGCGGTGGTTTGTGCTCGGCCTGTACAAGTAGCAGGCAGCCGCAGGGAGGTAGGCGGCGGCCGGCGGTCCACGCGGGTTGCCGGTGTGGCGAGCGACGGTGAGAACGAGGTTGCCGGAGGCCGAGAGAAGGCGGCGCGGCAGTAGGAAAGCGGTGGCAGTGCGTGAGGCAAGGATCACCCAAGCTCGGCCCTGGTGATCGTAGCATACCGAACTTGCGCGAATTGCGAGGTTCGAGTATTTGACTTGAGTTCGGAACCTTTCCACATTTTCTGGAAGGTCGTTGACGAGTTCCGACCTATGGTTCGAACCCCGAGAACGATGGTTTGCACTCGGCACCAAAATCCGAAAAGACGGATGTTTGGTCGGCTCTCGGGTTGGGATTTCGGGCTTTTGCAGGTACAAATTTGTGGCTATACCGGTATAGGCTTGATGGCTATACCGGTACAAAATAGATTTTGTACCGGTACAGATGGCCGAATTGCTGGCAACCCGAGGCTCGGGTTTGGCCTCTTCGCAGGGTTTATACCGGTACAAATTGGATTTGTACGGGTACAATAACCGCGATTTTCAAAACCGGAAACTGCAGGGGCTTGTGCGCGTTTGTGCTCTTCTATAACAGCACCCACGCCCTTAGAGGGTTCTTTTGTGCTGAGAAGTAGGGAGAGAAGAGGTAGGGAGCTCTTCCTTATTCCTCTTTGGATTTGTATGGATTTTGGTTGGATTTTAAAGCTTAAACTCATCTCCTTTCTCTCTTTTTGCTTGTTGGAGCCCTTTCCTCCATTAGAGGAGCTTGAAGGCTTGGAGCTTGGGGCTTGTTGGAGGGAAGATCCTCAAACCTAGCCCAAGATAGTTTTGATTGGAGCTTGTTGAGAGGTTAGTACTCTAGATCTACTCCTTAGATCTCGTTTTGGTAGAGATTTTGCGATGAAGCCTAATTTTGGGAAAACTAGGGTTTACTTTGGGGTTTCTTTGTTTGGGACTTTTAGAACCTAATTGATGGGTGTAGAACTCTCCTTTAGGTTGGATTTGAAGATTCTTTGAGTTGATTTGAGCTTTGGACAAGATTTTCTAGATCAAAGGTAATTTTTACCTCTTTTCCATGTGAATTTTGGATGATTTATTTAGATGCTTAGTCGAAGCTCGTATCCCTTCAAATATTTATCTTAGGGTACTAGGAGCTTGGGGGGCAACTTCGTTCGGCGAAACGAAAAGGATTCGAAGCGTATCCGGTGGGTTTGATCTCACCGAAATGGGTGAACTTCTTCCATGTCTTCCCTTGGGTTTTAAGACATGTTTATATGTTAACTTATGCTCTTTAGGACATGCTTGAATTTATGAGATCATAAAATGACTATATTATGTATAGTGAAATTTCTATGCTCTATGTAGTAGAGAAATACATGTAGTATTGGACATAGTTGAGACTAATTGTTTGTGGCACCTTAGGAAGCATGCTAGAATATGATTGGTGAGATATATTCCTTGAGGAAACCTAGTGGTTGGGTTACTATTATAGTGTCACTTATAGTTATATCATTTCTCTTGTTTGAGGCATGTATATAGAACTTAATGTTTGTACTTTATACTTGAGTAGATATGAAACATGACAATGTGAGTTGTAACCTTGTGATTAAAAGATGTTAACCTTGAGGTTAATAGCATGCCTATGCGAATGGGACGTAGGCTTGCATGAGACTTAGTGTTATTTGTCTTATACTTGTTGTAGACAAGACATATGTGATAATGTGAAATAGAGCATGATAAGATCATCCTGAGGTAATGTGGTGCATATATTCTAATAGTATGACTAGTTTTGGCCATTGTGATCTTATATTCGATCGATGGATCGATCTTTATGTGAGATAATGGTATGTAATATAAGTGATTTAAACTATTTGCATTGTGATATTTGTATGCTTTGTAGTGGAAAAGATATGTGCTTTCTAGTAGTATGATACTTGTGCTTAATTCATAGCTCTCTTGCTTATGGTATTGATAGAATATCTATTCGATAATTAATGAAATTTCATGTCATGAACTCCTTGGAAATCTTGTTTAATATAATGATTTATCCCAAGTAGGATAGTATCATTTGAGTTGTACACGTTGTAAACCTCATGTGTTTGGTAGAGACAAACCACCTAGTAGATGTAAACAAGTTGTGACATGTTGAGCTATTTTCCAACCGTAGAGTCGACGAGTGAGATTCCAAGTTTCAGACTTGATGATTGAGTATCCCAAATAGGGACCCTATGCGATGATTACGCTCGCTTGCCCTTATGCTCATTCGCACTTGCTTGTGAGGGTCGCTCCCTACAAGCCGGCACTCCGGAGTGGGCCTTTGCGATTCGTTCGCCTTGCTTGTGAGGGTCGCTCCCTACAAGCCGGCATTTCAGAGTGGGCCTTCGCGATGCACTCGCCGTGCGGACCGAGCGCCGAAAAGTGGGTTGCCGTGTTCTCGTGTCTCCTTTCTTGTGGGGAAAGTCGACGACCTCCACGGGGCCACCTAGGCATGGCACGAGCCGGGATGTTACCTTGGGTACATTCCTTATGGATTGGGTTTTGAGACTTCTTTTGACTTAGTATATAGTCATGGTTTGTGCATACATAGTAGATATCCATACTTATGATTGTTGCCTTAGATCACTACTTGATGCATGTATAGTAGTTGGAAACTTTGGAACATTATGTCATCGTTATCACTAGTAGTAGTACACTTATACTATTATGGATCATCATGTATGCTTGGTAGAGAACAAGGGAATGCATAATTTACTTTATATAGTAATATCGTTTTTATGGTTGTGCTTGTAACTAAATGTTAGCTTACTTTAATTATGCACGTTAATTGATCTGGACATATGTTTGTGCCATTAAAAGCAGAATATCATGATTATGATTGTTGAACTCGTAGTAGAAGCATGAATATGTTTGACTTCAGTTATGTACTCGTTTCTTATTTATCGCTTCTTACTTCTTTTAGCATGCTTACTTTAGCCTAGTGGAGCATTTCACTGAGATCGCAATTGCCCACCGGGAACTATTTTTGATAGTTCTCACGCCTCTCGTTTGTTGTTAATTTTCGAGCCATCGGGAGTGGCTAGGGATCGAGGTAAGGGTTTTGCGGCTAGCTAGAGCCCTGCGGAGTTACTATAGTGGATCCGTCATCATCTTTTCGTTTTGCACCTTTAGAAAAGATGTATTATGTATCTGTTTTAGAGATTTGTATCGGTTTCTGGATTTAGTTCTATACTTTGTATCACTTTTGTGGATCTTGTATGTTAGAACTTAGTGGTTTTATATTACTCGCTCTGATAGCCTTGTTAGGATTACTCTCTTTTCCTTCCTTGTTTTAGTAGACGCCTTGTGTGCATCGTGTTTGTTTGGTGTACACGGCGGGTCTGTGCACGTGCCGGTGGGCTTCCGCTGGGCCCGGGGCATGACAGTGACTGCCGATGGTCGCAGGGAGCAGGGCGGCGGTCGGCGACGGTCGGGGACGACAGGGCCGGCATGGGAAGCACGCCGGCGACGGATCTCGGCCAGGGGAAGGCTTCCAGATGGTTTAGAAGCTCCCCTGATGGCTCTCGGTCAAGGTGGTGGAGATGGTGGTCGAGGGAAAGGAAGATGAAGGTGTTGCAGGCTTTCCGGTGGCCGGGGTGCGCGCACGGGGTAGGCAGAGAGGAGGAGGGTTAGCTAGGGTTTGCTGGGGAAGGTGGAGAGGTGGACTAGGGTTAGGGTTTTCTAGATGAACCCTAAAACCCTATATATATATACACTATATGTAACATTGCAGAAAGGCCCTCCTCTGTCCACTATTTTAACCTCAGCCCCTGTCCATAGGAGTATTATGCGTCCACGACTCTCGACATTCGAATTCGCGCAAAATGGCGCATAAAATAATAGGCTTATTGCGATATTTCTGTTTTTGCCAATTTGACCTCTCAGCGACTTTTCACAATTTCCCAAGATCCGTCCATCTGATTTCCGATCGGATCGCACGAGCACGTTCAGCACGACTGGGGCATCGAATCTAGCATTTTGTTTCGTTCGATTTGGTCTTCGATTTACGACAAAACCAACCCTCTCTGTTTCCACCATAATACCATATATAATAGGGTTATTTACATACAGGTCCCCGCAAACATAGCCAATTGCGGATATATCCCTCCAAACGCGAAACTAGGTGACTTGTCCCCACAAAAGTCCGAAGTTATGCAGATATATCCCTACCATCCAGATCTGTTAGAAAATTTTCGTTAACCACGGTTAAAATACTTAACCATGGTTAATTATAGTGTAAATTGACGTATTTACCCTTCTCCATCTTCCCTCTCTTCTTCTTCCTTCTTCTTCGTCACGGCGAGAGATCCGGCGACGGCGACGAGATCCGGCGACGGCGACGACGATGGCGAACCTCTTCCTTTTCCTCTTCCCTCTTCTCCCTTCTCCCTTCTTCTTTTTCCTCTTCCCTCTTCTCCTTCTCCCTTCTCCCTTCTTCTTCCTTTTTCTTCTTCCTTCTTCCTTCTTCCTCTTCTTTTCCCACTTCCTCGTCGCCGGCGTTGAGGGCGACGATCTCCGGTAGAGCTTTGGTGCCGGCGTTCTTCTCTCTTCTTCGTCGCGAGCCCAACTCCGCGCCGCCGCCGCCGCCGCCGCCGCCCGCTTCGAAGGTCCGAAGAGGAAGAGAAGGAGAAGGGAAAGAGAAAATTTTTTGGAGGGATATTTTTGTGAGGGTAAAATGGTTATTTCACGTCTCTACCGTTAAAAAACAAACTGTTCACTAACGGATATTAACTGCAGGGACATATCCGCATAACTTCGAACTTTTGCAGGGACAACTCACCTAGTTTCGCGTTTGGAGGGATATATCCGCAATTGGCTATGTTTGCAGGGACCTGTATGCATTTAACCCTATATAATAATATATGTGAAATCGATCAAACCCCTTTTTCTCGACAACCGTGCATCAGAATCCAATTCTGTCAGTGCCATTGGGCCCAAAATAGTCGAGCCATTCGAAACGAGCTATTGGAGTCTTATGTTCGGAGTCCAATACGCACCAGAACCCTTTCCTACTCACTGGCTTATCCGAACAGCCGAAGTTACTATTCACTTTAAGTTATCGGTTCGGGTCGCTTAACTTCTCCATTTTAACTCGTTTTCACCTGAAATTTGACGAGTGCTTTAGTAATTACATTACACACAATAACATCATCAACAAAGGGTTTAATTCTTATTATAGAAAATGTCGGTTATTACAGACAAGGTGTACTTCGTCTCACATTGCCTTGAGAAAGCGGCAAAGGTGTGGTGGAAATGGATTAAGCGGGATCGGTCTCCCGACCTTCCACCTATGATGTGGGAGGAGTTTAAGAGAGCGGTATTCGCGAACTATTTTCCCGACTCGGTGAAGCGGAAAATGCAAGAGAAATTCCGCAAATTGAGGCAGGGAGACCGCTCAGTAGCGGATTATGAGCAGGAGTTCTCCCACATCATCGACTGTGTCCCAGATGTTGTGCGAGATGATCGGGACCGAGCTGATTGGTTCTTGTGAGGGCTTCAGCCGAGGATCTATGAGAAGGTGCAGATACTGAAGCTCGCGACCTTTGCGGAGGTCTTTGACCGGGCTTTGTGGGCTGAGCACGGTAGTGCCTACGCGCGGGATGAGCGCGAGGCTATGGCGGAGTCCAAGGATAAAGACAAGAAGCGGGCGGCGGGTGGTGCCGGGGGCCGACCAAATGCAAAGAAACCCCCTCGGTATCCCCGATAGCAGACGAGGAGCTGGAGGCCCTACTGTTGCGTTATTTGCGGCTGTAATCATCGGCCGACGGTGTGTCCGCAGCGCGACGGGAAGTGCTTCAAGTGCGGCCAACCTAGGAGCATGTCACGGGAGTGCCCGGGCTGGGGATCGTTTGCACCGGCGGCGGCATCAGTTCCTTCGACCCCGAGATAGCTTGCGGGGTTGCCCCCAGCTATGGTGGCTGGACGCTTATCATCGTCACGTCAGCCGGAGGCATCGAGAGCACTGAGTGGCCGGGTTTTTGTCACTCAGGTGGAGGAGCCGATTTTAGTTCCCGACGATATCGTGGCAGGTATTATCTCTATCGGTGGCATTAGAGCTAGAGCTTTATTTGACACAGGTGCATCGCATTCATTCATTGATGCTTCATTTGCAAAGACTCATGACATAGAGATCGTGCATCACGAGAACTGTTGGTGGGTCAATCCCCCCGAACATTCATTTAGTGTCTATGACGAGTGTCCGGATTATCCAGTTCAGATTGATAATTGGATTATGCCGGCGAACATGCTAGTCTTTGAAACAAGCGTAGGGATTCGATGTAATCTTGGGGGTCGACTGGCTCTCCAAGCACTATGCGGTCATTGACTGCAAGAGTAAGGTGATCACATTTCGTGAGCCTAATCAAGAAGAGTTGGTGTACCGAGCGTGTAAGGGTGCGCGCTTTGCGGCGACCATATCCACGGCTAGGGCGAGGAAAATGATAAAGGGTGGATGTAAGGCCTATTTGGCAACCATCGTAGACGCCCGAAAGGAGCACCCAGGCCTTGAAGGTATTCGGGTAGCATGCAAGTTCCTGGATGTATTTCCGGCGGAGTTACCGGGAATGCCACCGGACCGAGATGTCGAGTTTGTCATTGACTTGATACCCGGGGCGGCGCCAATATCGAAGGCTCCGTATAGAATGACACCGGTGAAGCTAAAGGATCTTAAAGCACAATTGCAAGACTTGCTCGATAAAGGTTTTATTAGGCCGAGCGTGTCACCATGGGGAGCTCCAGTGCTATTTGTTAAAAAGAAAGACACCACACTTCGACTCTGCGTGGATTACCGCGAGTTGAACAAGGTCACAGTGATGAATAAGTATCCGTTGCCGAGAATTGATGACTTGTTCGATCAATTGCAAGGGTCAAAAGTATATTCAAAGATAGACCTTCAGTCGGATTATCATTAGTTGAAGATACGGCCCAAGAATGTGTACAAAACGGCGTAAAGCCAAGCACTATTAATAATATTCAAGCTAGACACTATTGATTAATACTAAGAGAGAAGAGAGAGAGAGAGAGAGAGAGAGAGAGAGAGAGAGAGAGAGTGACTGATTGGTGCATTTGGTGGATTTGGGGATAGATTTTTTTTTTTCTATTTTTCTTTTTTAAAGGTATCTCCTGTATTCCAAATTTTGATCGTCAAAAAAACCTCGCTATCTTTGTCCCTTGACTTAGATACTAGTTGAGTCACACAAATTGCTCATTTGTTTTTTTTTTTCTAACATTTTGTGTCCGGAAAATTAAAACTTTTTGGCTTTTCTCTCACCACAGATTGCTCTCGTCGGTCGCCAAATCCCAATCCTATGTAATTAAATCCCTAGAGGCTAAAATAAAGCATCTTAAAAATCTAAATTGATACAAAGTGAAGATAGGCATAGGACACAAGCCTAAAGAAAGACTTTGATTATACCTAGAGACAACATAATTAAGCGCTATTATTCCAATTTTCTCTAGGCACCATGAGAGCGGAGTGCACTTTGTTGTCCCAAAAAATTGGTGAGGAGCCCTCTTGAATATTCTTCACTATTTATTTATTTTTTTCAAAAAAATTTGAGTTTGGTTGTAAATGTCTATCTGGAACTCCTCCGTTAGTAAATACACTTTTTTTTTTTTTTAGAGATAGGTAGCACGCTATCCGATTCGTTTATTTCATTTAGAAATAAACTTAGCTAAAAATGTGAATTAACTAGGATTCGAATTTGGGTCACGGATACCAACCACAAAATCTTTTTCCACTTGCTTTAGGGACGGTCGGTTAAATACACTCTTTTTGATACTTTAATAAATGGGAGCATCGGAAGCTCTTTCTGTGAAATGACAAATAGGAACGATTGGACTCTCTCGGTTACTAGTTTAAGCTTAATATTTTGAATTCTTATAAATTAAGCCCCTATAACAACATTACAAAAGAAATGAATTACTTTCTGTTTTAAGGGGATCGACTTTAAAATGTGATTAAAAAATTCAGATAAATGTAATTGAATTCAGAGCTTTACGGTGGGACCTGTTTTTTTTTTTTTTTGGGTTGGCGAGGGATATATATTTTAATGTCTATGATTGGCTAGCATATGGTATGTCATGGCCTAGACCAAGCATTTTAAATTAGGCCGTTGAACCTGAATCTATGGGCAGACATATGTGCAGATACTATTGATATTGATGAAGAATATTTATAAGGAATATAACGAAAAAAAAATCTGATATATATGGAGAAGATTGGCCTTGCAAATAAATAGATCTTTTGTATTCTAGAAAGTACAAAATATTTTTATTATTAAATAATTGAAGAAATATATTTTGGACACTATTAATTAATACTTCTTAAAGGAGAAGAATGCCACTAAAAGCTATACTAAAATCATAAATAAATTATTGACTTTTCAACAAATGGCCAAAATATATATATATGATCTAAGGGCTCAAAACTTATATGCACCAAAAAATATATATATATATATATATATATATATATATATATATATATATATATATATATATATATATATATATATATATATATATATATATGTATATATACAAATCCTATTACAATGTTATCAATAGTACTTTTAAGTCTCCGCTACCAAGTTTTCCACCGTTAGATCCACCTCTTTGATGATTTTCACCCGTTAAATCATACTATTCAACCAACCAACCACTTAACCCTGCATCATCCTAACCGCACATCTCTCGATCCAACTAAACTCAGAAAGACAACTAATGACTGCTATTAATAAAGATAAGTAGTTCTATATATATATATATATATATATATATATATATATATATATATATATATATATATATATATATATATATATATATATATATATATATATATATATATAGTTGAGCTAGAATACTTCTAAAAGTATTATGAGGTTGGTGCTTTAGTGCATTTAGCCTTTGGATGGAGTTTTGTAGGGTTGAGGTGATTGTGGTAGGCGGTGGTAGGTGGTGGTAGGTGAAATAGTGTTTGATCTAAGGGTTATTTGTAATCAAAAAGTAGATCTAAGGCTAGAACCTAAAAGACCAATGGGGTGATATTTAAAAGTATTCTACTCAATTATATATATATATATATATATATATATATATATATATATATATATATATATATATATATATATATATATATATATATATATATATATATATATATATATAGTTGAGCTAGAATACTCTCAAAAACACCAGGGTGATGTTTTTGAGTTTTTAACCATTGGATGGAGAGATGTAGGGTTGAGATGATGGTAGTAGGTAGTGGTAGGTGAAATAGTGTTTGATCCACGAGGTATTAGTAATTAAGAAGTAGATCCAATGGCTAGAAGCTTAGAAGCACAAAGGACGTTGGTGCTTCTAAAAGTATTCTAACTCAATTTTATATATACTAGTCTACAAACGTGCGCTGCACGTGTTAATTAGCAAACTAAATTTAAAACTAAAAATTTTATATATATAATTATTTTTAAAATAAATAATATTTAAATTTATGTTATATAGTATAATTTTGAAATTTCAATGGTGATCAAAGTAAATAATAGTTTTTTTTTCTTAACTTTAGTTCATAGTTAGGAATGATATTAAGTTATTAATAGTAACAACTAATTAAACCATTTATTTGATAAAATTTTCAACGTTACTATTTATTAAAATTAAAACTAAAAAAAAATTGAAGTTTAAAATGGAATGTGTCACATAATTTTTTTTATAATTACAATTAAAAAAATATTAATTATTAATTATAAAAATAAAATTAAATGAGAAAAAAGTAATTTTAATTATAAAATTAAACATAAAGAGTTGGACACTACGTATTAAAGTGATTTGTAAATAATTAAATATATAAAAATTTGACCAAATTATAAAATATTTTTTAGAGACTTTGAAGATAAAGTTTGTTATGAAAATCAATTCATAATATATTTTTAATCTTTTTAGTCGATGATCATTCCATTTACGAAGAAAAAAGCTATTAATTTGTTAAGATTTAAACTTGAAGTATATTCATCTTTTTTAAGAGAATCTTTCAAATCTTGACTTTTACTTGAACAAATTGATTTTCTTCGTCTTGTTTAATAGTATAAATAGTTTCAATTAAAATGATTGTACAGCTGTAGTTTATACGATTATCTCTTTCGATTACATCACTTTAAAAAAATTTATAACTATATATGGACTTCTCAAACAACTCTCCAATTGCTGAATTTTGTTATTATATATTATAAAAAAGAGATGTGATTATAATTATAGCTGCAAGCTGTATATATTGTTAAATTTATAATTAGTATTTTATTTTTATCTCTCAAATTTTGTTGTTTTGTAATTTAATAACTTTTCATATTCTTTATTAAAAAGTGACATTCCAATTGAAGATAACAATTAAGAACCAAAAACCATGTGAGAAAATAAATTTAATTTCATAAAAATAAAATAATAGCATGTGCTAAAAATGGTTAGAAAAATGTCTAATAATTTACTTATAAATTACACAATCATGATTTATATTTTTATTATTATTTGTATTAAATATTTAATTGCAATTCAAGATATTAAAAAATTCGTAAGCCTAGAATGATATAGACAAAAAAATAATTAAAAGAGCATTATCAATACAATTTATCTTACTCAAAAGGTTTCATATTAAAATAAAAAAATCAATTAATTCATTAAGTGAAACAATATTGCTATGCAACCTATTTAATGACAAATTAAAAAAAAGATTTTTTTGATACATTGTCTATATGATCTTCTATCGCATAAGCATGAAAAAATAAAGAAATAAAGAATAAACAAAGCAATATAAAATTAATGTATAATTCATATTATAAAATAACAAATTAAATAATTAAAAAAACTTTATCATTTACTAAAATTATGCATTCTTCCGGATCTAGAGAGGATGCACAATATTTCCTACTAAAATTCATATCTCTTTCAAATTGAAGGCTCAATTGATGTCATTCCCATGACAATATTGACTCCTTATATAGAGAAGAAAAAATACTCAATAAATTAACGAAATAATTTATGATGCATTAAATACTACATTAATCTATTAATAGTGGAATCAAAATGGTTGAAAAAACTTAATAGATCTTAAGAAGATAGAGAAAAACCAATAAATAGCATTCATACTTCTATTATTTAGAATGGAATATGAAAAGAGCAGTTATAAAAAAAATTGATAAACTTATTAATTCTTCTATTAAATGAAAAACTCCTTAGCATTCATACTTCTAATATTTAGAACGGAAGATGAAAAGAGCCGTTATAAAAAAAATGTTAAACTTATTAATTTCTCTATTAAATGAAAAACTCCTTAAATTACTGACTTTTAAGAGGATAGGTGGTTCTTCATTTTCTACGTTAAGTATTATTATAATGTGCATGTGAAGAAAAAGAAGTGCTCAAGAGAACTAATATAAAGTTCAATTCTAATTGATTTTTAAAAATTTTAAAATTTAAATCCAAACCAATATAATCTACACCATTAAAAGATCCATTTATGAAAATTATAATTTTTTATACCTAATGTAATAAACTTTAGAAGCAAACATTGCTGATTTTTGCAGACGCGTAAGAATTAGATTTTTTTTAATTATAATATTTTAGAGATTGTACACAAATCTATATATAGAGATCCCATATATGTTGAGATCAAATATGTTAAATTAAATTTTAAGAATATCAAAATTTAAATACAGCCGTGTGTTTTAACTTATTTTCACTTTGTTATCCAGTGATTCAAAAAGTTACACTTTGCCTTTTTGTAACTTAGTGCATTTTTCACTTTGCCATCTTATAGTTTATTAAAAATTTTTGCTTTGCCACCCTAATTCATATAGAATTTTTTGGTAAAATAAAATTTAAGTTACAGAAGGTGAAGGTGAAACTTTTTTAAGCACATGGGTGAAAATAAGCTAAACCATAGAGGCCAATTTGAGGTTTACCCAAAAATTTATTCCAAGTGGAAGATGAAATGATCTATTATAAAGAGGAAAATTAATAAACTTATTAATTTCGCTATTAATTGAAAAACTTCTTAAATTATTCACTTGTAGAAAGATAGGTGGCTTTTCATCTTCTATGTTATTTAAAGGCCAATAAACTTGATACATACACCATAGACTTTCTAATTGAATTTTAAAATTTTGAAATTTAAATTCAAACCCTATAATCTACATAATTAAATAATCCATCCATAAAATTATAAATTTTATATACCTAATATAATTAACTGTAGAAGTTAATTCTGCTGATTTTTTAAATGTGATTAATGCATAAGAGTTATAATTTTAAAATTATAGTACTTTAGAGAATGTACACAAATCTGTGTAAAGACCTCCTATATGTTTGAAATCATTTCTATTAAATTAAATTTTAAGAATATAAATTTGTATATGCACTCCTAGTTTATAATATATATTCAAATTTAATCTCAGTTTCAATAACTTTTTTAATAAATAAAATAAAAGGTATAATCGTAATTACACATACTTTCCGACAAAGAGTTATATGCACCCCAGTTTATAATATATTTAAATTTAATCTCAATTTCAATAATTTTCTTTCGTACAAAGAGTTATATGGTACCAACTCATTGGTGCTTCTAAAAGTATTCTACTCCACTATATATATATATATATATATATATATATATATATATATATATATATATATATATATATATATATATATATATATATATATATATTTTTAATATTATTATACTATTAATAATAAAGATGTGTTCCCGTACTCATAATCCTTTGGTCATTGAGACGAAAAAATGTGAGGCTAGGATAAGAGTGATTACGGTTAGGTTGATAGTGGGCCCCTAGGGTTGAGTGGGTGGGTTGTTGAATAGTATAATCTAACGGATAAAAATGATTAAAGGGTGGATCAAATGGCCAAAAAGTTATGAGTACAAGAGCCTATACTCATAAAAGTATAGTAGCCATGGCATATATATATATATATATATATATATATATATATATATATATATATATATATATATATATATATATATATATATATATATATATATATATATATATATATATATAGGCCATGGCTACTATACTTTTTATGAGTAGTAGAACCTACTACTCATAAGTTGTTTTCGATGATGGAGCTTTCAAATCGACGATCCACTCCGTTAAATATGATCTAGAGTATTTGAAACTTCTAGAAAATAAATTTCGTAAATTTTCGAAATCATAATAAAGTCCATTAAGCGGGCATAAAATGAACGGTCAAAATCGAACGACGTCCTAAAACGGATGATCGGATCTTTCAATTCAAGATCGGAGTTATCGATCTTTATCTATGTAGTGAATAGAATTTTCTATCAAAAATTCAACAAATATTAATTCTTTTACACCGTTAAACTAGCAAGTATCCCATACCGGTCGTTAAAAATTGTCAAATTTGTGACCTCTTGAACATAAGGTAAATAATGTCGAAAAATTATAAAATTTGAGTTCTAAATGTTTTAAGTGCTGTAAATAACGTTTAACGGTGTGGATCGTCGATTCGGAAGCGCTATCATGGAAAACAACTTATGAGTGCGAGGCGATCGTACTCATAATAGTATAGTAATGGGACTCTCTCTATATATATATATATATATATATATATATATATATATATATATATATATATATATATATATATATATATATAGAACTAGGCTACTATGTTAATAATAGCACCAAGTCATCGCATACATGTTTTACTACCGAATCGGTTACGTGATTAGGATGATGTGGGCCCTCCTAGGGTTAAGTGGGTGGTTGGTTGAATAGATTGATCTAACGGGTGAAAATCATCAAAGGGGTGGATCTAACGACGGAGAACTTGATAGCACCAAATGCATGGTGCTATCGATAGTATCCGAGGACTATATATATATATATATATATATATATATATATATATATATATATATATATATATATATATATATATATATATATATATATATATATATATATATATAGTGGAGCTAGAATACTTTTAGAAACACCAATGAGTTGGTGCTTCTAAGTTTCTAACTAGATCTACTTGATCACTAATACCATTTGGATCAAACACTATTCCACCTACCACCATCATCCCAACCATACATCTCTCCATCCAAAGGCTAAAAACTCAAAAGCACCACTCCTATGATGCTTTTAGAAGTATTCTAGCTCAACTATATATATATATATATATATATATATATATATATATATATATATATATATATATATATATATATATATATATATATATATATATATATATATATATATAAAATCAATAAGATAAATTTCATGATTCAATATTACAATTATTAAAAGTGCTATTGATTTTTTAGCCATTTGTGTAACATACCGAAACACCGGTACTAGATATCGAACTTTAGCCAAATTGACCAAAGTGCGCGAAAGGGATAATTGGATAAGTTCCGATTATGGTTCCAACAATGTTGGAAGAGTTAAAGAAGAGTTCTAAAAGAATAAAAAGGGTTTTAGCATTGCTCGGCGTGAAAGAAAGTCGAACAACGCGAAAAATTGCAGTCTGCGCAGAGTGTACCGGTACAACCATCAAGGTGTATCGGTACAACCATCGCTGCCCGAGAGGAGTAGCTCTCGGGTTTGAGAATTGCTGAAAATATACTGGTACAAAATGAAAGTGTACCGGTACAAAGGCTACAAAACCGAGAGAGTTGCTCTCTGGTTTGGCCTCAACGCTGATGTGTACCGGTATAAAAACCCGTGTACCGGTACACTTTGGCTCTGGCAGCAAGGAGTGATCTGTTGCGGAATAGGACTTTTGGGGGGCTTAGTTGCAAATGTTACAACATGTTACTACCCCAACACTCCCTCTCTTCACAGCAAACACCCCAAACCTCTCTCCTCTCTCATTTTCCCCCCTCTCTAGAAAGCAAACTCTAGAGTAAGGAGGAGAAGGAGAAGAAGGTTTTTGGAGGAGATTTTGGAGGTCTAAAAGGCTTTAGAACCTCTCCAACAAGGAGGACTTGGGATAGCATTGGGCTAAGATGAGTTTTATGCAAGAATAGATCTAGGGTTTGGTTTTATACCCTAGGAAACTAGGTTTTGATATTCTCTCTTGTATAGAAACCTAGTAGTGGCTTGAACTCCCTGAAAATCTATGAAAGCTTCATGTGCTCTAATGGTGGACACCTAGGGTTTAAAGTAGATGCCCTAGAAATGGTTTAGATGGTTCTAGATGAACTTATAGGTGTTGGACAAGCTCTCTTTTGCTTGTTCTAGAGATCAAAACCTAAGATTGAGCAAATGACTACATTAGGGCACCAAATTTGGGGCTTTTGCCCTAAGTGGTTTCTAAGGCAATTGACTTTATAGAAATCTAATTAGGGGTATTCCCGACGTAGTGGGCAACTTGGTTCGACAAAACGAAAAATGTCTAAGTAGAGGTATGGAATAAAAAGCCTAATTTGGCTTCGTATTGCTGCATGTGAGCAAGTAGGTGCTCAAAAATCCTAAGAATTGAACCGGGGCATCCTTGCAACCATCAAAGGTGGGTGGTGCATACCAAGGACCTCGAAATTTTTTTTATGTCTAAAGTATCATATTTGAGCATGAGTATGTATTGAGCATATCGCATAGTAGGGTTATTTGTGAGTTTCTTATTGCATGTTGTGAGTTCAAATGCATGTGAAATACTAGTGAGAATGTATAAACCCTATGTATGCATGATAGAGAACAAGAACTTAGTGGGCTTAGAGAACAAATGTGACATTGGATATGAATGTAGAGAGTGACATTGACCGGTCTTGAACACTTATTAGAAAACAAGTGTAGCATTAATGTGAGTACAAGAATAAAGTAGTGTATATGACACTAGTGAAGGTTAAAGAATGCAAGTAAATAGAGAGAGTGACATTATGACATTACAACCTTAGAGTTAAGGGTCATATGAGCATGGTTTTTCTTGGAATTAAGAAATGGATTTAATTCGGAATCCATAAACTTAAGGATTGGATCACACTCGCTTGTTAGTTCTTACTCGAGGGCGGTAGCTTCCACTCGGGCGATGAGCTCCGGAGTTGTCATTATTGGGTCGTAGTGAGTATCTCCCCAGAGGACGGTCCCGTCGGGTTGTAGCGGGTATCTCCCCGATAGTAGAGATTTGGGTTGGCGAGTTGTTGAGGCCGAAACCTACGGGCTAGCCATGAGATTGGGCAAGGAAAATGTAATCTTGCATTCATCATGAGTATTCTGTCGAGCATAGCATTGTTTACTGTTCAGGCATATTAGCTGCATTTGTTAGTTTGTTACTGTCTTTCCTTTCTTCTATTATGCCTGATTTAGACCTAGTGGGAAAGTCGGTGTCATGCCCCGGGGTTAATAATAAAGTGAAAAAATACAGCGGAATTTTTTTTTTGAAAACCTGACCCCAAGGTATGCCAGATCCGCCACAAATACAGGGATCCCACTGTTCATACCGACAGAGTCTCCCCTATATTTGCACGGCGTTGCACATGTACAGAGTGTAGTAGACTACCAGGAAACAACCACAATAATGACCATACAACATCCAACAGTTATATTAATTGATACACCATTCACCACAGGTTCACTTTCGAGATATAAATAAGTTGATAAACCACATGAAAGCCTTTTTTTTTAAAAACACGCTACCACGAGGGGTAGAAGACCATTTTATCACATAAAATCCATATTCTTTATTACATTATAAAACATCTCATATTCAAAAGTAAATACTGAACTGAACTATAAATAAGTCTAAACCATGCAAGGTAAGGATAAAGAAATAACCAACGAAGGGACGGAGCTATGTCGCGTACTAGACTCGCTCCTCACCAGCTGTCCCACTAAGACCTGCAACGTCACCTGAAAAGAAGGCGAGGGGTGAGAACATGTAAACATGTCTCCCCCTCCCAGTGGTGTAAGGTACCGGACTTCTGAAATCATGAAGTTGCGGTAGAAGGTAACATACCGGATTCTTAATTTAAAAATAAATATAAATAAAAATAGTGTGAGATACTATTTTATTGGACTTATAGAAGTAAAATATAAGTACGAAATGACACATCTTTGAAATCGGACCGAAAACGAGAAGATTTAAAATTTTACGTCGAGAAACGACGGATAAATTAGCAGAAAATGCACAGTGTCAGAAAATTATGAAAACTGGAGGGTATGTCAGGATTGTTTTCATGAGACTAGATTTAAAGTTTCATGTCAATCGGACACCCGGAAGATGGTAAATAAAAATCCGAATGCTATCTGATAGCAATTCTAGTTCGGTACAGCTTTCGGTGACCAAACGGGGTCGAAACTGAAAAATTAAAATCTCTTTCGTTAAGTTAAGTAAAACCGAATATAACTGTCAAATTTGAGCTCAATCGGACATTCCGAAGGGCAGGCAAAAATATCGAAGCTTCAGCTGAAAGTTGGGAGTGAATAGTATGTGAATAGTGTTTTGGACGTTGCTTATTAAAGAAGCAACTAGCTTCTTCTCCTCTTCGTGCAGCCCACTCCACACACCCGCACACCACACACATGGAGAGGAGAGAGAAAATGCTCTCTTTCTCTCTCTAAATAGCTCTCAAATCTCTTGACCGTTTTCTCCCAAATTCGCGGCGTTGGCAGATAGCGATCTCGTGAACGCGTTGGAAGCGACGGATCGAGCTTTCGAGCGCCCGTTTGAGCGGTGTATTTTCCGTCTCGCGTTCACAAATTGGGTAAAATGCTTAGGATTTGATTAAATCCTTAATATTTAGCATTCTAATAACCTCTAGAGCGTTACTAGCATGTTGCTCCATTTAATTATGGATTATTGGAGATTAATGTCATGCTAGGGTTCAAAAAGGGGTTTTTTGGAAATATTGGGTATTGATCTAGTTTGATCACGTATCTAACATATTGTTAGGTGTCTGAACGCGTTGGAGGCGACGGTTCGTCGATCCGACGAGCGGTTTGAGTGATCCGAGCCGAACAAGGGTTTGGAGCTGCAGTTTGGCCCAAAGGAGCCAAAGCGGTGTTTGGAGACTACGAGTTGGACGTCGTAGCTTCGTGAAGCTTCCCAAAAGGTGGGGGGTGCCTACCGAATACTCTGAACTCCTTTCTATGTCTTAGAAGTAAATAAATCTCCTCTCTTGCATGTAGCATCGTAGAATTGCATGTGTAGACGTTTCCTTATGCTCCTAAATGTAGCCTAGTGTACTCGGAATGCTAGGTGAATAGATAGGTGAGGATTGGGTCTGGACGTGAACTCTATAGTGCTAAAGGAGAGATGAACTTGACGGTGAACAAATGACATAGATCGAGTGGCATCTAATGTAAAGAACATGACGAGTGGCATCTAATGTAAAGAACATGACGAGTGATATTGACATAGTGTAATTGACACTAGAGGTCTTTGGACTTAGGGATAGTGGATTCCCTAGAAAGAATGCCTTGTGATCAACTTAGTAAAGCTAAGCACATGTGAAATGTTGGCCCTAGTTTGTAGGGTATCCTCACGTGGAGAGGATAGATCAAGCTCACGGTCTGTTTTGGGATGGTATAGCCATTCATGTCGTCGAGTACTCCGGAGTGTCGCACGATCGGGACCACATGGAGGTCCACAGACGATCCCGGGTTTGAGTGCACATGGAGCCTCCTACCCAAGAACGGGATTTTGTGAGTCGAGGGCGAACCCAAGGGATTCGCCAATGATTGGGTAAAAGAATGTGAACGTTGTCATTGAGCAATTAACGTTGAACATGGAAAAGAACTTGTTAGCATGTTAGTAAACCCCTTACTATGATGCATGCATTCATTTCAAAGGATTATGGGCATAGTAGCATAGATTTTCTATTATGCAATTTACAGCTTTCAGATATCTATGTATATATCTAGTTGTTACTTGTGCCCACTTGGACCTAGTGGGGAGATCGGTGGAGGCGGTGGCCGAGCCCACTGGGAACTATGGAAGATAGTTCTCACCCCACTCTATTTCCAGTGTTTGGTGCAGGTTCGTCGGGCGAGGACCGCGGTAAGGGCATCGCCCCCGATCAGTGAGGATCTTGGTAGTATAGTAGCTTCCTTTATGCATTAGAGTTCACCCATTTTTGTATCTAGATGCTTGTATACATTTTGGAAGACTAATGTAATTATTGGTGTAATGAATAGGCTTTCATTTTGGGGAAAAGAAAGTTGTAAATTATAATGAAAGCCAATGGATGTAATAGCTAAGTAGTTCTCTCTTTATTTCACTTGTATATTACTCGTGGATTACTTGCTCTTGTTGTTGTTGGCACTGTTTGTGCCCCTCGTTGGTTGTGTATGCTTTAGAATTTAGTTTTCCTGGGTGAATTCTTGTACACAATCTGTTGTTGAGCCTTGGGCGGGCAGGGGAGGTGCTGTCCGTCCGGCGTCCGCCCTGCGCGCCCGAACCGGACCAAATCGGTAACGGTCTTCGGGTCGTGGGGTGTGACAAGTGGATACCTCGCGGAGATAAACACAAGTGGAGAAGATAGTAGTACAGTAGCTATGATAAACAAGTAAATGGAGAGATATACAGATATGAAACAACAGCTACTGTAAGTATGCGTCAACGGTACGAAAGTACAAAAACACCCAATCTGGAAACTGCCCTATTGGTCCGCAGACCTCAGGCCTATGCCCACTGCCACTCTACCTGTGTACAACCCAGTACTGACTGCTGGGCCACAGGGTGCATATAACCCAAGGTAGCCTATGGGCTCACGGGTTGGCAAGTCCAATATGACCAGTCCCAAACCACTTTTTCGGAAAAGAACACCCTCTTGCGGTGGCCAGACCGCTGGTGTTCGTGAAATGCGTGTGTCTCGGGCGATCGATGCTGATATGCTCAATAGCAAAACGTCGGCAACCAGCCGACAATCTTGCCTCTTTGGGCGCACTGATCGTAAAGGTCGTCAAACTATAAGGAAGTACCAGAACCGACCAATCAGGTCAACTAGGATGGAACAACTCAACATCCTCTCAACTGTATGCAAGTACTACTCAAGGAAACACAAGAATTGACCACTCAGGTCAACTAGGATGGAACAACTCAACAGTCAACCGAACAACAAGGTCACTGTGTAAACTGAAGTAAACTGACCGAACAGGTCACTGATGTCATAGGCTGACAAGAAGCAAACTACTCTACTCTTACACATGGTACTAAGCATGGAAACACTGAGTAGAGAAATACGGTAAAGATGCACAATATATCTACGATAATGATATAAACAGTAAGGTGGAAGGAACGTCACCAGCGTGCACCACTGAACGGACGGCGAGTCGAGATACCCACCTGTATAACTGTAGAAGATCTGTCGACTGTGGAAACGAAGTAACTGGACCTACGAAATGGTCCACCGGGTTAGCATCTAACCCACCAACACAAGTACTACTACTCACAAAGCTCCACTACTGAACCCACGGGAATCGGTTTCCCAAAACCGATTGCCGAAGTACCCGGAAGTCCCGAAAACTGCACCGGAACTCCACTGTCGCTCGTTTCCGAACTCTCGAAACGACACGAGTGACCAGCCAACAAGGCTCGGCGACAATGTAAATAACCACTAAGAGTCATCGGAAGAAATCCGAACCGAAACCGCGTTCCGTCGACGAATTTCGCCGCGAAACGCACCGAAAATCACTTCTGATTTTCTATAAAGTCCTGGGGCCTTGGACAGTCAGTCCAGAGGTTACCCACAGTATGTACACACTGCCAACAGCAGTTTCATAAATTATAATTGCATAAAAGCCCCCAACAATTAATAAAAACACATTATTTCATGTAATATTAGGGCTTTTATGGGCCGTGCACGCAAACCGATGCTCAATAAATTGAGCCATCACAGTCGCTGGAAGGTTTCAGCGTACCGGAGACCGTGCTCACCGTTCGGAGCACTTTCGGTCACTGTAGAACTCGTACGAGCGACACGAACTTCAGAAAACAGCGCGCACAGCGCGAAAGGTACAACTTTCCCGCTAATCGGGGCATCAGAAATCCAAACGGAGGTGAGCATCGCGTTCAACACGAAAAGGCGATGACCATGCTCACCTCACAAGATCAAAAAGACCTACTGTAGCCTCGGGAATCGTGCACAAACCCTAGACTAGCATGCTGTTCATGAAATCACTGCTCACCTGACCCGGGGGAGTTAGGGTTGGCCGCCGACGGTCACGCGGCGGTCGGTCCGGCCGTGGACGGGAGCGCCGCGTCGGAGAGGTCCGGGGAAGACGCTGGCCGGCGGGAGGCGGCCGGTGGCGCGGCGGAGAGATCCACTCCTCCCTCTTTCTCTCGGGTTAGGGCTTCCGGTGGCGGACGCGATGGCCGTGGGACGTCGGGACGGCGATGGTCGGCACCGGAGGCCGAGGGGAAGTCGATGCTCCTTCCGGAAGGCGGCGGTGATGCCCGGAAGCCGAAGGACACGACCTCCGTCTGCGTCGGATCGCGCGGCCGCAGTAGATGGAAGCGGCGACCGGCGACGGCGGTGACGCGGGGAGGTGCACCGGAGGTCTCCGGGTCACCGGGGCCGGCCGGATGACGAGCGCGGCCGATGCGGAGCGGCGGCAACCGGAAACCCGAGCTCGGGCTTGCTCGGTGCAGGAGGCCGCGAGGAGCAATGGCGGCGGTGGCGGCGCTCGAAGCCGGGGCGGCCGGGAAGCTCTGTTGGCGACTTCTCCTTACCAGAGAAGTAAATCCAGATGGTTCCTGGACTTCCCCTCTCTCTCCCGGCCAAGGTGTGCGTGTTGTGGCCGAGGGGGAGGAAGGAGATGGTCTTTGTAGGGGTTTCCGTGGCGGAGGCTGCTGCCGGCGGGGGCGCGCGCACTGGGTGGCAGGAGATGGGCAGAGGGCGGCTTGGGAGGTTAGGGTTGCTGGAAGGTGGAGAGGTGGGCTAGGGTTAGGGTTTCTCTCATGAAACCCTAACACTCCTATATATACACAAATGCATATTTGCAATTTAGCCCTCCGATTGTCTCTATTTCATCTCTGGTCCCTGCCAGCATATGAAATACACACATAAGTCCCTCCACATTCGAAATCTCGCGTTTCGGCGCATAAAATATTAGAACTTTTCGCGATTCGCCGTTTTGCCATTTTTACCCCTCTGCGATCATCTTGCATTTCCCGAAGATCCATCCGTCGGATTTCCGATCGGATTGCACCAGCGCGTTCAGCACGACGGAGACATCGAATCTAGCATTTTACTTCATCTGATTTGGTCTCCGATCATCGATAAAGTGGTCCCCCCTTTATACCTCCAATAATCCAATTATATAATTATATATGTATAACTGTTCAAACCCCTTTTTCTCGACAAACGTGCATCGGAATCCAATTCCGTCAGTGCCATTGGTTCTAGAATAGTCGAGCCGTTTGAAAAGAGCTATTGTAGTCCTATTATCGGAGTCCTGTACGCTTCTGGACCCTTCTCTACTCCGTGATTCGCCGGAAATCGGGAGTTACTATTCACTTAAGTCGTTTCATCCGGGTCGCGTAACTTTTCCGTTTTAGCTCATTTCGACCTGAAATTTGACGAGTGCATTTGTAATTTAATTACACACAATAACATCGCCAACAAAAGGGTTTATCTATTATGATGAAAATGTCGGTTATTATAGTCGGTGTGGTTGGTTGCCGAACCTACTGGAAACTTTGTTGTAGTTTTCACCCCATTATTTTCACAGAGCCGGGGCTGAGCGAGCCGACGGATGATCGCGGTAAGAGCATCGCGCCCTAGGTAGAGACCACCCGAGATGGTTTCATATTTTATTATAGTTGCATACCCTTTATATCATCTTTTGTATTTGATGATCATAGATGTTAAGTTAATTGTATTAAAGATACTTTATGATTTAAAATGCAAAGTCATATTTTGGAGAAATTAGGATGTAAAAAGATATGATGAAAAGAATTGTAAAGGTTTAAAGAAGTATGCATGTATGTGATTTAAGTTAATCATAGTATTTGTATGTTAATAGATAGTTCTTTCACTTTGGCTATTGTTTGCCATCGTGCAAGCCATTATGTATGTCACGCCCCGGGGTCCCTGTTACGTTAAAACACAGCAGAAATTTTTTTATTTTTTTTTTAAAAAAACCTGACCCCAAGGGTATGCCAGATCCGCCACAAATACAGGGAGTCCACTGTTCACACGGACAGAGTCTCCCCTGTATTTGCACGGCGTCGCACAAGTACAAGTAGATAACCAGGAAACAACCACTATACTGAACATACAAACATCTATACATTTATACATCCATACACCATTCACCACAGGTTCACATTTATGATTTAAACATAAAACCACATCTATCAGTTAAAACGTTTCCTACTCGAAAACTGATTTTGAAATACTAAGCATTTAAAACCACAAGAAAACCTTTTAAAACTGTTTCCCACACGAAAACCCTTTTTCTTTAAAATGCACTACCACGAGGGGTAGAAAACCTTTCCATTTTACAAAATCTAGAAATCCTTTTATTACATTCATGAAAATCTACATATTCAAATGTAATAAAAAAATACTGAACCATATAAACTATCTAGTTTAATCAACAGAAATAAGGAGGTAACAACTATACCAAACAAACCGGGTCGAATGCTCTAGTGACCACTACGAACGTGTCTCACGCCTCGTCCCAACTCTCACCGCCTGCAATACCTGAAAAATAGTTGGGGGGGGAGGTGAGAACATGTAAACATGTCTCCCCTCCCAGTGGGTACCGCAAGCCGATAAAGGCGAGGAGTACTCATCGGATCAGGAAGAGATAAACAATAATATGGGTAAGTGAAATACTAAATACAGTAGCAACAATAATACATAAACAAGATGTATAAGAACAACTACCGCTACTGTACAGAAGAACATAAAGTATACATGGGTAACAAACTATAGTAGCAAGACAAGTATATGGAAAGAACTGAAAGTATGCATGCAACAACTGCTACTATAGACATATGCGTCAACCGCACGTATAGACCAAATATACCCAATCTGGATCGGCCGTATTGGTACCCAACACCTCAGGCCCATGCCACAACTGCTCTAAACAGAAACAAGCCATATTGGTACCCAACACTTCAGGCTGAAAGCATATAACCCCTCTTGGGCTCACGAGTTGACACAAGCAACCACTTTTTCGGCAAAAGAACACCCTCTTGCGGTGGCTAAACTACTGGTGTTCGTGAAATGCGTACGCGTAGAGGCGATCGATGCTGATATGGTCAATAGCCAACCGTCGGCAACTAGCCGACAATCACTGCCCCTCAGGGCTCATTGCGTGCTCAGATCCAGCGAAGTACTCGCCTCCGCTCGAGTACTCGGCTCCACCACAGGGGGGACACCCGTCTCGGGTTGGGTACCCGGCTCCGCCTGCTCGGGCATCTGGGGTGGTGGTGCACGAGCCCTAGTCGGCGGTCGTCCCCTGCGTCGATACATAGCTGTACAAAAGGAAACGAGGGTCAGATAAACACAAATACTCTCGACCCAATCAACGAAAGTCTCGAAGGCAGTCCCTGTTTCTCCACAAAATTATGTTGTCTGCAGCCAACATAATTTTCCTGGACCGAAACAGACATTCCTCCAGTCACTCCCTCCACTCAAGGATGAGTTAAAACAATCAATCATTGACTTTCGCGTTAAATCACGCCTCTCGCGTCTTAACTTCCTAAAGATTGCCAACTTAGGTTTCCTAGGTCCCAACGACCTAATGCTAAGCTCTGATACCAACTTAATCTGTCACGCCCCGGATTACACGTTCCCCGGGCACGCCGACAAATCCGCCGTATACGAAAGAATTTCTCTTGTGTACGAAGCGTAGCTGTACCTGTATAACAAACAATACTACAAACAGTAGCATAGAGCTAAAATGACTATAGATAAACAGGTAGGAAAAACATGAGTTCTATATACATACAAAGTACCAGATACAAAACACTACTCGCTCCAGCGAGTTAACAACTGTATGTACATAACTCCCAAAAAAAAAACTACTACCTGTAGCAAGGATCCTCTAACAGCACTCGAAGGGTAGGGCTCTAGCTCGCAACGCCCTTGCCGCGATCAGCCTCAGGAGAAGCAGCAGCCGAAACCGAAGGCCCTGCAACAATAGTGGAAGAAAGGGGGCGTGAGAACTACTGTAAAAACGAGTAGTCCTCAGTGGGTGCCGCCCTCAACATCATCGGTTCACCCACTAAGTCTACAGGGGTAAGCAAAGGTAGTAAAGAAAGCTAGAACACTCTACAGTTATATGCCGCTATACTCTCGTGCTCAGAAACCAACACCTATAGACCAATGCCATAATAGATCCAATCTGAAAGGGGACTGTAATCATACCCGTCCCTGGGACTGTGAACATACCCGTCACGTGCCCGGTTGCGATTGTACAGCTACCCCTGTAAGTTATGGGGTAGCCCCAAGGATCTATCTAGATTGTATCCGACACCTAGAAGGGGGGGGGGGAATAGGTGTACCGGCCAAAAAACCACAAATATCGATGCGTTAAAAGTAAATGCGGAAAATAAAAACACACCGATATTTACGTGGGAAAATTTCAAACTCAGAGTAAAAAATCCACGGGACCAACACGCGAATAAACAATTCAATAAGAGAAAAGATTACAAGGTGATTACCGACTCCACGGACTTAACCTCTCTTAACCTCCTATGAATCTCCGCGCACGCCTCCGGGTTGTCCACGCCCTCACGTCCGAGTCCACGAACGCCACGCCCACGTTCCGAATCCACGAAACGCAACAACTTCGAGTCCACGAAGCCTTCACCACTTCGAATCCACGAAGTCTCTATCACGCCGAATCCACGACGCCTCACGCTGAATCCACGACGCCGTTCACGAGAGTATCTTGAATATGGTGATCCTTCGCTTAGGAGTATCGTAGAAAACCAAAGAAGAAAACTCCGAGCGAAGAGAAGATCAAATCGACATATAGATATAGAATTTCAATATCTCGATTTGACCTAAAAGAGGCTAATATATGAAAAATAGGTTTTAGATGAATTCATAGCCTCTAGGGTTTCTCAAACATGTATTTTTATGAAGCACACGGAGTTAGAGAACCCTAATATCTTATTTATAGACTTTAGAATCAATTAGACTCGGATTAGAGAAATTTCAGATTTTTTACCCTTCTGTACCGGTACAGAAATGAACTGGTTACCGGTTCCACAAGGACGGAAGATTATTTTTCGGAGCCCCATTACCGGTAATGGGATTGATGGGTATCTTGGTATAGCAACTATGGTTGTCTACGAGCTCGGAAATGTAAATTTTCCAATTTTCGAAAATTACAAAGTTTCGATATAATTTCTAATCCGTTAAACAATGATTTATGATTCTAATGCCTATAACTAAGTATGAATCACTATATTATGAATTAAAATCTTACCTAGACATCGTGATTCATATCATGAGCCAATTCCCTTTTCTTCGAAATCTTTGATTCTTCGTCGTTCTTCGATCCGCTCCGATCCTTCAAGACACCGACTCAATTCACAAAACTTGCCAACACAAAATTCTTAACAATCTCCCCCTTTGGCAATTTCATGACAAAACATAAAAGCTCACTAAAATTACATCATAAAAGAGAAACGAAGTTCAATGTCATCACCAAAACATTTAAACTTCTCGCGTGTAATCCAAATACAAATTGAAACACAAAATTACATCAAAACTCCTAAAACAGACTCTATGACTTAGACACAACTAGGAGTCTTGAAAGTCTTGAATTCCTGCAAAACAAAATTTCAACAAAGTTATGCATAAAAATTTTATACCTCTTCTCCCCTTTGTTTTTTTCTACAAAACCCTTTGTTCTCTCCTTCTCCCCTCCTTGATCTTATCATGTCTCCCCCTTCATATATGCGTCTCTTCCTTTGTATATGCAAAAAAACTTTTCCCTCTGTACCTCTGCTCCGTTCTCCCCCTTTTTGTCAAAAATTGCCGAAAAGAAACAGAAATAGAAAGAAAAATAAACTAAACAGAGAGTAGTCAAATCATAGTTACAGACCTAGATGCATAAGAAAACAAATTAAAGAGAAAAACATCAAGCAATAAGCATAAAGAAACTAAATATAATCCTAAGATAAGCAGTAAAGCCCGAGGCAGAAATCACTCACTTGCCTCGTCGTCATCATCATCGCCTCCTGCGTGTGATCTAGATCCACCGGCCTCAGGAGGTGCTGTCGACGATGGAAGAAAGGGCTGTCGTGAAACTGATCGCTGATAGGTCTCTGGGAAGATGTCATCGTGCCTGCAGCCCATCTTCTCCAAGATCCTCTTCATTCCTTGCTCCAGACGCTTGAATCCTTTCTTTAGCAAACTCACGTCACTCTTTAGCACACCCACGTCATGATAAAGTAAGTCCAAAGTGACTACTCCTCTTGATCTAGAGGACCCTGCAGGCTCTGCACGCTCTGCTCGTCGTGATGATGGAGGTGGAGAAGGTACAGCAGTACTCGATGCTGCAGGCGGTGGAACTCCTTTGGTCTGCTGAAAAGTCTTCAAAGTGCTCACAGACTTCGCCCAAGTCACTGCATCAATTGAGCCAAGTCCATAGTCATACTTATCGCACGTTGTGTCTATGCCGTTTCCCCGTAAAATCCGAGTAATAAGCAAAGGAAACGGAAGTAGCTCCCGCCGTGCTGAGGACTGGATAACATATACCATTCGCTGTCAGATAAGGAATGATATGTTAATGTTTAATTCATAGCTCTGCTCAGGGTGACCAAGAAGAAACAATAGTAGCAATCGATCCCAGCGAAGCCTCTTGGTCCCGATAGTAGGTTGAACGTTGTAGCACATGATTAAGGACAAAAGGTGATACTCAGATCGCAAGTCCTTCGATTCTACTATCGCCCTGTTCGTGCGAACTCCAGGTTTACAAACAGCTTCAATCACAGTCTCCCAGTGGGTCGAAGACTGGAGTGTCCCAGCAGTATAATGAAGTCCAGTCGTGTCAACATGCATGCCAAAAAGCTCTCCAATATCGTGAGGAGTAACCGTCAGTCTCTGTCCACGTACTGACGTCTCAAAAACAAAAGTACCTGTCTTCTCATCCTGTGCCAAAACTATGCCTCGTATGTAGAACTCCCGAATGAGTTCCACACAGAAGGGAGAGCGAGCCGCTACATGTACAACAGACTCAATAGGTACTCTCGACATAAGGCGACCAAACTCGGGAACCTGCTCAGTCAGATCCTTGAAGTTCACATGCCGCTCTGCAATGCACGTCCGACCAGAATCAGCACGAGATCTCTCAAGAGGAACCTCAGCTATCCTCTTTGCCCGTCGCTCCTGAGCTCGTGGACCACCTCCACGTGATGACTCTCTAGCAATGCCCTTTCCCTTGTCAGGATGGGAAACAGGCACATCTTCAGCTTCTTCAGGCGAGCTTGCCTGATAATCAAGATCTGAGCCCTCGGATTCTTCAGCGATGCGAGTCCGTTTAGAGATGCTTCGACGACCTCTACTACCACCGCGACCACCTCCAGTGGCCATGAGCACCAAAAGTACTAGAAACAAGGAGAAAGCCATTTTCCTACACATAAAAAGTAACCGAAAATAAACAAATTCTGAAAAATTCTCTAAAAATAGCGAAAAATTCCCAAATAATCTCAGAATAAATAAGAATGCAGTTTCAAACTAAATTCATGCAAAAAATTTTATCAAAATCTGTATTTTTAGCAAAAATCCCAAAATTCCAATGAAAAAGAACCTTAGAACATAAATCTGCGAAGAATATCAAATTTAAACTAGTTCTAAGTGTTCTAGATGCAAGATAATATCCTTAGACATTGATCTCTAGCAATAAATACTCGGGCGGTCTCTATCTAGGGCGCGATGCCCTTACTGCGATCCTCGGCCGGCTCGCTCGGTCCCGGCCCTGTGGAGATAATGGAGTGAGAAGTACAACGAAGTTCCCAGTGGGTTCGACAACCAACCACGCCGACTTTCCCACTAGGTCTAATTCAAGCGTAATAGAAAGAAAGGTAAGATAATAACCAACTAACAAATGCAGCTAATACGCTTGAAAGTAAACAATAAGATGCTCAAATAAAAACTCATGATGACTGAAAGATCATAGTCCAATACCCAATCTCTCGGCTAACCCGTAGGTTTCGCCCTCAACAAGACTCAACCAACTCAAATCCCTATTGTCGAGGAAACACTACAACCCGACGGGACCGTCCTCTGGGGAAACACTACAACCCAGTGATGACAACTCCGGAGCACATCGCCCGAGGGGGAGCTACCGCCCTCGAGCAAGGATTATATGGTGAGTACAATCAATCCTTAACTCTAAGGATTCCAATTTCAATTCATTCCTTGACTTCAAGGAGACTATGTTCATATGACCCTTAACTCTAAGGTTGTTGTCATAATGTCAATCTCAAAACTCTACTAGTATTATGTACACTACTTGTTCTTGTTCTCGTTCTTTGATGCCACGCATGTTGTCTAAGTACTCTAGACTCATCATTGCCACATTTTCTAAGTACATGTCCAATGTCACATTCACTTGTCAATTACACTAAGTTGTTGTTCTTGCTCTTTAGCATGCATACATAGGGTTCTTGTTCTTTATCATACAATCTCATAACATTCTGCCTTATGAATTTGAACTCTCAAAGCAATAAGAAATGCATATTAAACCCTCCAATACAACATGGTCAATAGAAGTGACACTTAGACATAGAGAGAAGTCCGATGTCCTTGGAATGCACCACCCACCTCTAAAAATTCACGATGGGTTGTGGTTCGAGTTTTGTAGCTATCCGATGGCTACTTTATCACCTGCGCGTTAAACAGAGCCTAAATCAGGCTAGTTTACATAGTAACTCATAATTTGGCTTTTCGTTTAAATAAACGGAGTTATCCCACGCGTCGGGGATACTCCCAATTAGGTTTCTACAAGGTCAATTTGACCCTAGAACCCCTATAGTCAAAAGCCCCAAATTTGGGTGCTCTACCAAACCCTATGTGAGACCCTAGGTTTTGATCTCCTAAACAAGCAAAAGAAAGCTTGTTAAACCTCTTAGAGTTCATCTAAACCCATTTGAACCATTTCTAGGGCATCTACTTGAAGCCCTAAGGATTCACCATGAGAGGACCTTGAGCTTCCATGGATTTTCATGGAGCTCAAGCCTCTACTAGGGTTCTACTCCAAAGAGAAGACCAAAACCCTAAGTTTCTTGCTTAAAACCCAAACCCTAACCTAGTTCTCATAGAAACCACACCTTGGTCCAAGCTCCACCTTGTAGGAGAGCTTCTAGGTCTTCTTTAAGCTCCAGCACCCACCAAAAGTCCTTCCCCAAGCTCCTTCTTCAACTTCTCCTAGCTCTAGGTGATGCTCTCTAGAGAGAGAAAGAGGGAAATGAAAGGGAGGGGGTTGAGGGTGAAATGGCTGTGGGAGAGGAGGCCATTGGGTATATTACATGTTGTAACATTAGCATTTAAACCCCTCCAATCTCCAAAATCGCAGTCTGCCCAGTCTGGGCAATTTTCGGGTTCAGGGTCCGGACCTGGCCATGGGATCCGGATCCCGAGAGCAGCCATTCTGGGACTTAGCCAATTTTTTGCTGATTTCGCGGGTGAGGACCGATCTTCAACCTAAGGGTCCGGTCTCTGGGGTCCGGTCTTCAGCCTCAAGTCCGGATCCCGAGAGCAGGATTTTTAGGACTTAGCCATTTTTCTGGCTGCTGCGGCAGCGGGGCTTGTGGCATCCGGACTCCATCCATCGGGTCCGGTCCCAGCAAGCTCCAAATCTGAAATTTTCCAGATTTGCAGATTTACCCTCGTGGGTCCCATTTTCACTTCACATAGGTTCTAAAACACTTAGAACCTTGTTTCGCTTGACTCACTCCGCGTTCCGCTCATTTTGACAGAACTCGGCACGTTTTATGAGGAAGTGGGTTGTTACATTCTCTATCCCTTAGAATTAGTTTCGTCCGCGAAACTTAGTTATAATCTAGATTCATACCTTAATCTAGGTTGTCGAAGAGATGGGGATAACGCTCCCGCATCACGCTTTCGAGCTCCCACGTAGCCTCTCGGTCGTTGTGGTTGCTCTAACGGACTTTAACATACGGAATCCTTCGGCTCCGTAGTTTTCTTTCTTCCCGATCAATAATATAAGCCGGGAACTCCTCATAGCTCATATCCTCTTGAATTTTCGACGGTTCAAACGCGAGAATATGGTCGGGATCATGAACATACTTGCGGAGATTTGATACATGGAACACATCATGAACTCCCGTAAGTCTCGGTGGTAGTGCTACTCTGTAAGCCACCGCTCCAATTCGCTCCAAAATTTCAAACGGTCCGATGTACCGAGGACTCAATTTCCCCCGGATTCCAAACCGTTTCACTCCTCGCGTTGGTGATACCTTTAGGAACACATGGTCACCAACCTCAAACTCTATGTCTTTCGTCCACTTATCGGCGTAACTTTTATGCCGAGATTGCGCCGTCGCAAGTCGTTGGCGGGCAATGCGTACTTTCTCTTCCGCCTCCCGCACTATGTCGGGGCCAAGAACAGCTTTCTCGCCCACGTCGCTCCAATGAATTGGAGAGTGACACTTTCTTCCATAAAGGGCCTCGAAGGGCGCCATCGCGATACTTTCTTGATAACTGTTATTGTACGCGAATTTCACCATTGGTAGATGATCATGCCAATTGCCCTTATAATCAAGTACACACGCTTGGAGCATATCCTCAAGTATTTGTATCGTTCTCTCCGATTGACCATCACTTTGAGGATGAAATGCCGTGCTAAAATCGAGCCGTGTGCCCAATGCCTCCTGTAGGCTCCTCCAAAAGTGAGAAGTGAACCTCGGGTCCCGATCCGATACGATAGATGTCGGTACCCCATGAAGTCTCACAATCTCATCAATATAAACTTGGGCCAACATGTCCCCCGACCAAGTAATATGAATCGGTAGGAAATGTGCCGACTTTGTCAACCGGTCCATGACTACCCAAATTGCATCGTGTCCTCCTTGAGATCGAGGCAACCCGGTCACAAAGTCCATAGCAATATTCTCCCATTTTCATACGGGTATAGGTAAACTTTGTAGTTTCCCCGCCGGACATCGCCGCTCCGTCTTCACTTGTTGACAAGTAAGACATTACGCAACAAATTCTCCAATGTCCTTTTTCATGCCCGGCCACCAATATTGTAACTTTAAATCTTGATACATTTTGGTGCCGCCCGGGTGTAAACTATAAGGAGATTGATGCGCTTCTTGCATAATCGCCTTGCGGAGATCCTTGTTCTTGGGTACACACCAACAATTTCGAAATCGAAGTGTGCCGTCGGTCCCAATGCCGAACTCTTCGGCACTACCGTTTTCCACTTCACCGCGCACCTTTTGGAGATACTCATCGGAAGCTTGTAATTCCTTGATCCTCTCCAATAAGGTCGGTTGCACCACTAAGGAAGCAAGTGTAGCCGGCACTCCTGGTGCCACTACTTCCAATCCAAACCGTTGCATCTTTTTTTGCAACAACGGTTGAGGCGTAATTGTCGATGCTAAGTCTTCTCCAGATTTTCTACTTAGCGCGTCGGCTACGACGTTAGCTTTTTCGGGGTGGTACAATATCGTGACATCATAGTCCTTCAATAGTTCTAACTACCGCCGTTGTCGCATATTCAGCTCCCTTTGGGTGAACAGATACTTAAGACTTTTGTGGTCCGTGTAAATCTCACAATGTTCCCCATATAAGTAATGCCTCCACAATTTTAGCGCGAAAATCACCGCGGCTAATTCCAAGTCATGGACTGGATAGTTCTTTTCATAGGGCTTCAATTGGCGCGACGCATATGCTATGACTCGCCCATTTTGCATCAACACACACCCTAGCCCGATGTAGGAAGCATCACTGTACACAACATACGTCTCCCCCGGCGTCGGTAGAGCAAGTACCGGGGTTGTCGTCAATCTTTCCTTCAGTTCTTTGAAGCTTTGATCGCAATCGTCGCTCCAAACATACTTAACACCCTTATGTGTGAGGCGCGTTAGCGGAGTGGTTATTTTGGAGAACCCCTCCACAAACCGCCGATAATATCCCGCAAGTCCAAGAAAACAGCGGATTTTCGTTACGCTCGTCGGGCGAGGCCAATCTTTAATTGCCTCTACTTTCTTCAGATCCACCGAGATGCCCTCACCCGAAATCACATGTCCTAGGAAAGTAACTTCCGAAAGCCAAAATTCACATTTCTTTAACTTGGCATACAGTTTCTCTTTTCGGAGTATTTCCAAGACAAGCCTCAAATGCTCATCGTGTTCTTTCTCGGTCCGAGAATACACCAACACGTCGTTAATGAATACCACGACGCATCGGTCCAATAGCGGACGGAAAACACGATTCATCAGGTCCATAAATGCCGCTGGGGCATTCGCACGAATGGCATTACTGTGAACTCGTAGTGGCCATACCGCGTACGGTACGCCGTCTTGTGCACATCCTTGAGCCGTATCTTCAACTGATGATACCCCGACTGAAGGTCTATTTTAGAATACACTTTTGACCCTTGTAGTTGATCGAATAAGTCGTCGATCCTTGGCAACGGGTACTTGTTCTTCACCGTGATCTTGTTCAACTCGCGGTAATCCACGCAAAGTCGAAGTGTGCCATCTTTCTTTTTGACGAATAGCACCGGAGCTCCCCACGGAGACACGCTCGGCCTCACAAAGCCTTTGTCGAGCAAGTCTTCCAACTG
Source organism: Aechmea fasciata (assembly GCA_025177825.1). Classification (NCBI taxonomy): domain Eukaryota; kingdom Viridiplantae; phylum Streptophyta; class Magnoliopsida; order Poales; family Bromeliaceae; genus Aechmea; species Aechmea fasciata. The sequence continues at coordinate 4,986,065 of CM045946.1, forward strand.
TGCTTTAAGCTCCTTTAGCTCCACCGGTGCCATCCTATACGGAGCTTTCGAAACTGGCGCCGCCCCGGGAATCAAGTCAATGACGAACTCGACCTCCCGGTCCGGTGGCACTCCCGGTAACTCCGCCGGAAATACGTCCGGGTATTCGCACACCACCCGAATACCCTCAAGGTCTGGGTGCTCCTTTCGGCTGTCCACGATGGTCGCCACGTAGGCTTTGCAACCACCCTTTATCATCTTTCTGGCTTTAGCCGTGGATATGGTCGCCGCAAAGCGCGCACCTTTACACGCTCGGTACACCATTTCCTCTTGATTTGTCTCACGAAAAGTGATCACCCTACTCTCGCAGTCGATGATCGCGTAATACTTAGAAAGCCAATCAAGCCCCAAGATTACATCAAATGACCACATCTGATTTAGTGCTAGCATATCAATCGGCATGACCCAATCACCGATGCGGACTGGACACGCCGGACACTCATAATTGACGCTATAGGCATGCTCGGGGGATTTAATATCCCAACCTTCCTCATCATATACCATCTCTAAGTCATGAGTTCTAGCGAATGATGCACTTATAAATGAATGTGATGCACCTGTGTCGAATAAAGCTCGAGCTCTAGCACCATTTATAGAGATAATACCTGCTACGATGTCGTCGGGAGCTGGAATCTGCTCCTCCACCTGAGTGGCAAAAATCCGCCTACTCGGTGCTCTCGATGCCTACGGCTGACGCGATGATGATGAGCGTCCAGCCGCCATAGGTGGTGGCAACCCCATCAACTGTCTCGGGGTAGAAAGGGTTGATGCTGTTGACGGTGCAGACGATCCCCAGCTCGGGCACTCTCGAATCATGTGCCCGGGTTGGCCACATCTGTAGCATTTTCCATCTCGCTGCGGGCATAAATTCGGTCGGTGATCCCCGCCGCAAATAGCGCAACGGGAGGGCTTCCCGCTTCTTGCATGCTGTCGGGGATACCGAGGGGGTTTCTTTGCATTAGGCCGGCCCCTGGCACCACCCGCTGCCCGCTTCTTGCCCTTCTCCTTGGACTCCGCCATAGCCTCGCGCTCCTCCCGCGCGTAGGCGCTACCGTGCTCTACACTCAAGGCTCGATCGAAGACCTCCGCAAAGGTCGTGAGGTTGAGGATCTGTATCCTCTCGTAGAGCCTCGACTAAAGTCCCCGTAGGAACCATTCCGCCCGGTCCCGGTCATCTCGCACCACGTCCGGAACGCAGTCGATGATGTGAGAGAACTCCAGCTCGTAGTCCGCCACAGAGCGGTCTCCCTGCCTCAACTTGCGGAACTTTTCTTGCATTTTCCGCTTCACCGAGTCGGGGAAGTAGTTCGAAAATACCACTCTCTTGAACTCCTCCCACATCAATGGCGGTAGATCGGGTGATCGATCCCGCTTAATCCGTTTCCACCATGCCTTCGCCGCCTTCTCGAGGCAATGAGTGGCGAAGTACACCTTGTTTTTCTCCGGGGTGTTGAAGTCCTCGAAGAGTGTCTCCAAGGAGTCGATCCAAGACTCCACCACCTCCGGTTCCACCACTCATCCTTCGAAGATAGGTGGCTTGAACTTCATGAACTTAATAAGCGCCGCCAACAAGCACTCCCGTTCCTCGTCGTCCGCCGCACTATCGGGATGTGACGTCCCCGATCCGGCCGGAACCACCGTGACGGGCACGGTCGCGACTGGATCCGCCGCCTCCGCACCCTCGACTACGGTCGGCATCCTAGCAGGGGGCGTAGGTTGCTCAGCCCCTGCTTGGGCCGCCGTCTGTTGCTGCTCCAGAGTCTTATGAAGCCGCCGAATCTGCTCTCCTTGAGCCCGAACGGACTCAGCCTGCTGCCGCACTACGCCAATAAGCGCGGCCATCTGCTCCTCAAGCCCCCCGCCGCCAGTCGCTACGGGTTGCGCAGGAGCCGCACTCGGTTCCTCAGGCATCGACCTTGTTCGGGGTCGACCACGAGGTGCCATTGCTTCCTGAAATGAAGCAACTCACGTTAATACTTAAAACACGTACTCGGATATACCCAATCCGGCGAAAGCAAATAAGCACATTTATTCACATTCCATAGTATCATGTCGTCGGCCGCCGATCATAACACAAGGAATATAAAACAAATAGCAACTTAAAGTTAATCTCTAATCATCTTAGAGACATAAGACATGAACCCAATCACATGCTTTCGCTACACTTGTTCAACGTCACTCACGTTTCCTTAGGTCCTTAGGTCCTTTCCATTCCTGTGGCCCCTAGGTCCATCCTAAGCTTTCACTTTTTGGCTTTATACCCGCTCGATACCATTTTATCATCACGCCCGAGTCCGATCCATTTGGCGGTTCGAGCGCGTCAAACGGACGTCGAACGGACGAGCTTCCACGACCGCCCAAGGCTCAACAAGTACAGATAGAGTATAAAAATTTCGCACATGCAGAAGCATACACAAACGGCTTGCACGAGGACAAGCAATAGCCAAAGTGAAAGTACTAACTAAATCATACAGATTAATTGCAATCACATACATGTAAATATCTTTACAACTTTGAGTTCTTTAAAGTCTTTACATACTATGCATCATTTCTTTCTTACATCACATTTTCCTCCAAATGAAAGTGTTCACATTAAAGTTAAACAACTATGATCATCAAATACAAAAGATGATATATATAAAGGGAAATGCAACTACCAAAATAAATACTCGGGCGGTCTCTATCTAGGGCGCGATGCCCTTACCGCGATCCTCGGCCGGCTCGCTCGGTCCCGGCCCTGTGGAGATAGTGGGGTGAGAACTACAACGAAGTTCCCAGTGGGTTCGGCAACCAACCACGCCGACTTTCCCACTAGGTCTAATTCAAGCGTAATAGAAAGAAAGGTAAGATAATAACCAACTAACAAATGCAGCTAATACGCTTGAAAGTAAACAATAAGATGATCGAATAATAACTCATAATGATTGAAGGATCATAGTTCAATATGGTGAGTACGATCAATCCTTAACTCTAAGGATTCCAATTTCAATTCATTCCTTGACTTCAAGGAGACTATGTTCATATGACCCTTAACTCTAAGGTTGTTGTCATAATGTCAATCTCAAAACTCTACTAGTGTTATGTACACTACTTGTTCTTGTTCTCGTTCTTTGATGCCACGCATGTTGTCTAAGTACTCTAGACTCATCATTGCCACATTTTCTAAGTACATGTCCAATGTCACATTCACTTGTCAATTACACTAAGTTGTTGTTCTTGTTCTTTAGCATGCATACATAGGGTTCTTGTTCTTTATCATACAATCTCATAACATTCTACCTTATGCATTTGAACTCTCAAAGCAATAAGAAATGCATATTAAACCCTACAATACAACATGCTCAATATTAAATATGCTCAATAGAAGTGACACTTAGACATAGAGAGAAGTCCGATGTCCTTGGAATGCACCACCCACCTCTAAAAATTCACGATGGGTTGTGGTTCGAGTTTTGTAGCTATCCGATGGCTACTTTATCATCTGCGCGTTAAACAGAGCCTAAATCAGGCTAGTTTACATAGTAACTCATAATTTGGCTTTTCGTTTAAATAAACGGAGTTGTCCAACGCGTCGGGGATACTCCCAATTAGGTTTCTACAAGGTCAATTTGTGTAGAGACCTGGAAGATTGCACCTGAGGCTTGACGACAGCTCGGGAGAGTGTCGGGGCAAGCCTGGGTCGCGTTAGCGCCAAACAGACGCTAAACGGGCCCCGTGGGAATGCGAGAGTGGCGTGTGTCACAAAAATCTGCAAATAGCAGGTTTTTCTGTGAGCTGTACCGGTACAAGTTGGTTTCTATACCGGTACAGCGACGGTTGCTATCTTAGGTATAGCAACCGAGGGCTATCTGTATAGCCCTGCGCGAGGCTCTCGGGTTGCACATGCATGCCGGTACAGAGGGGATTCTGTACCGGTATAGCGTGGCAGGAATGGTGCAGTTTGACTTTTTGGCCACCTTGTCACATCACCACCACTTCCCCCTTACCTTGGACAGAGAGGAGAGAGAGAGGGGCCTTCTTCCCCTTCTTCACTTGCTGCTGGCTGCTCTTTCACAAGGAGTTGGAGGAGCTCGAGAAGCCGAACTCCGCCGACGACGCGCCGCGGAGCCGATCGAGCGAGTTTTCGACGTCGTGTCGCTGCGAGGGAGCTAGGCGAGCGCGGGAGGCCGTCGTCATCGGCTCAGCGACAGTGCTAGGGTGTTTCCTGAGGTGAGTTGGCCGTCGACATCCCTCTGTTCACTTCGGATTTCTTCGTTTTCGCACCTTGCTGCCGCTGCTGCTGACTACAGCGTCGACCCGCGGCGTTTTGGCTTGTCCTCTGTGTAGGAGAGTCCAAATCCGGCGAAATCTGGGGCGTTGGATCCGCGACTTCCAGACGATTCCAACGAGACCTTACTCGCTGGATTTGGAGCAGGTTTGCCCGTTCGGACCCCATCTTTACTGAGTTGCTGTTCTGCGAGCAAATTTTGATGTGCCGAACTGCAGATTCCAGCGTCGACGTTTCGTGTTTCGGCTCGTACTCCGCGTAGAAGTGGCGAAATCCAGCGATTCTTGGACCATTGGATTCTAGACTTCGAGACGAAGCTTCTGAGCCCTCACTTGCCGAAATTGGAGAAGGTTACCTTATTTGGAATTAAGCTTTTATCAGCCGCTGTTTTTCCGGCAGATTCTGTGAATCGGTGTGACGTTGAGTTACTTCTTCGCAGCGGGAGACTTCGGACCTCGGCGGATCAGCGAAGGATCACCTTGACGCGGGCCACTTCCTTCACAGCCAGGAGATCGCTTGAGAGGTGGGTTTACATCGGAATACTCCTAAGTATAATAGTCAACATGTGTAAACTTCTGTTTCGACCAGTACGTGATAGCTTGAATGCATGATTATCGTAGAGTAATCTGAAATTGAATCATGCTTAGCGAATATTTATTATTATACATGTTGGACTTGGATTTGACTTAGGAGAAAACCACGTTTTGGATCGTCATTAGCCTACACTACCAGATTTAGCTCTAGGAGCCGTTCTGTGCCGTATCATCGCCGCGGGAGTGCGATGGATACTCGGGTAGTGTAGTTGTTTTTACGCTCGCGCTGGGGATGCCGAGCTCACTTTTCACCAGAGTCTTGTCGTGCTGGTTGTCGGGCACCGTCGGGGTTTGACGGGGACCCGATGTCTTGTGTGGTTACAGTTTGTGCCAAGGGGCACGTGGTGTGTTAGTTCTTGGACCCTGTGTACTTGACTATGCCTGTGAGAGCCAGATTGAGCTCGACGGAGATACGCTTGCATACTCGGTTGGTTCGCGCCCACGAGTGCCGCTCCGGCGTCCGGCTTAGTACTTTTGCGTTGGTGTCGCGCCCTCGTTGTGGGTTGCTCTCCGCTAGCTACCCCTGGGGTAGTTGTAGTGTTGCTTCGACAGGCGGGACGGGTGCTTTCACAGTCCCTCGTAAGATTGGGTCAGCTTTTACTAGTTCTACAGAGAGTGGTTTAGAGCAGGATAGTATAGGGATTGTTAGCTGTCGAGTGGTTCCAGCTTCTTTTACTTTCTTGCTTACCCTGTAGACTTAGTGGGTGGACCGATGTGTTTAGGGCGGTACCCACTGAGGACTACTTGTTTTTATAGTAGTTCTCATGCCCTCTTTCTTCCACTGTTGTTGCAGGGCCTTCATTGCGCCGCGCTCGTCTGAGTCGGATCGAGGCAAGGGCGTCGCGAGCTAGAGCCTTTCCCTGTCGAGTGCCGAGTTAGAGGACCCTCCTGCAGGTAGTGACAGTTTTTGGTTTGGGACACTTTTGTACATACAGTTGAACTCGCTGGAGCGAGTAGTGTTATTTTTATATCTATGATTGTATGTATATAAAGTGGTTGTTTTTCCTACCGTTTGTTTATAGTTTATTCACTCTATGCTCTTGTTTGTAGCATTGTATGTTTATACGAGTACGGCTACGCTTCGTATACAGGAGAAATTCTTTTGTATACAGCGGATTTGTCGGCGTGCCCGGTGAATATGCAACCCGGGGCGTGACAGATTAAGTTGGTATCAGAGCTTAGTATTAGGTCATTGGGACCTAGGAAACCTAAGCTGGTTAACCTTCGTAAGGCTTGACGCAAGAGGCGTGATTTAACGCGAAAGTCATGATTGATTGTTCTAACTCATCCTTGAGTGGAGTGAGTGACTGAAGGAGTGTCTGTTTCGGTCCGGAAGAAATTATGTTGGTGCGACGACATAATTTTGAGAAACGAGGACCGCCTTCGAGACTTTCGATGATTGGGTTGAGTGTTTTGTATCTGACCTTGTTTCTCTGTGTGCAGCTCTGCCGCCTCGCAGAGGACGACCGCCGCTTCGGGGCCGCGCCCCACCACCACTACCACCACTACCACCCCAGATACCAGAGCAGATGAATCAAGGCACCCGACATGAGACGGGTGTACCTTCTGTAGTGGAGCCGAGCACTCGACCTGAGACGAGTGCCCAGTCTGAGTTGAGCGCCCAGATAGCGCGGCGACGAGAGCGACGAGGCGGCGGGTGTGCTTACGACGAGATGTGCGAGAGGCTAGTGGCATCATCGAGTACATCATCGGGGGCACCGGCCCAGCCTACTCCACCATCCCCTACTCCACCTACTGCACCCGTTATTGCCACACCCCCACTAGCAGAGATACCTCCAGCACCAGTGGCGCCGGTTAGAGGACCCCGATTCGATCGGCTGCGGAAGCAGGAGCGGTTGGCGAGCTCTTGTTTCGTTTCGGCCGCCTCGACCCACCGATGTTTGACGGGGTGTGCGCCGAGCCTTGGGTATTGGAGAGTTGGATCCGCGCGATGGAAAGGATATTTGAGGACATGTTCGTCCTAGAGGATCGGGACCAGGTTCATTTGGGGGTCCATTGTTTAGTTGGAGACGCACGGGACTGGTGGACGAGGATGAGGCGCGATCGGGGAGTTGTGGCTTCGCGAACGAGTTGGGATGAGTTTTGCGGGATCTTGTGCGCACATATTTTCCGAGACGGTGTGAAGCGGGGATAGAAGAAGATTTGAAGAAGATCCGGCAGGGATCGCACGGTTCGAGTACGTTCGGGAGTTTCGCGGCTCGAAGCGTGTCTGCATCTGTGACGAGAGATGAGGCACACCGGGTATATCTATTCGAGCGGGGCTTGAGGCCGGATACGTACGGGTTCGTTAGGCGCGGAGGTCGAGGACCCGGATGCGTCTATCGAGCAGGCTTTGTTTGAGGAGAGGAGTGAGACGACACTTCGAGAGAGGACTCAGGGGCCGGGACCGAGTCAGGACAGGAAGCGCCCCGCTCCTGATGACGGTGGGCAGTCGAGCAGTAGGCGTCCGCCGAGGCCTCCACGATCACGTTTTCAGGGTCGTGGGTCCTCGGGGCGTCAGCGTACCAGGGATACCCGTCAGCGGGGGCAGCCACAGAGGACACAGCAGTGCGTGATCTGCGGAGGACCGCACGCGGCGCGACAGTGTGAGCGACGAGAGGGCGGTGTTTCGGATGCGGACGACAGACATTTCGAGCGGCTTGCCCGAGATCGGCATCGTCGCACCATCGACATCGACCAGACCGGATCACGCGATCGTACGGGACACGTCGAGCCAATCGTGAGGATAGGGCGTACGTGCGCGACGGAAGCGACGGCGGCGGCGAGCTCCACGGCGACGAGTATATGCGGCTCGGGTGGAGGACTCTTCGACCGTGTGGTGGCGGTATTACTTTACTTTCCGGTACTAGAGCTCGTACTTTATTTGATACCGCTCATCGCATTCTTTTATTAGTCGAGCATTCGCATTATTACATGGTCTAGAGTTAGGGTTGTTGCCTCAGACCCGAGAGATCCAGATCCTCGACCATGTATTACAGGTTGTAGAGTGTTGTAGGTCGTGTCCAGTGCAGCTAGATTCGTGGATTTTGCCCACCGACTTGCTAGTTTTAGGGCAGCTGCACGACTTCGACATAGTGCTTGGCATGGATTGGCTGACGCGGTACTACGCGACGATCGACTGCGGAGAGAGGACGGTGACGCTCCGCGAGCCAGGCCAGGAGGTGTTCACTTTCAGAGGCTGAAGGAGCACGATGTTTGCCGCGTGGATTTCTTCAGCGAGAGCTCGACAGCTGATGAGTAGAGGATGCATCGCTTTTCTAGCGACGGTTGCAGAGGTACCTACGGCGGCACCGAGACTCGTGGACATCCCTGTAGTTCGCGAGTTTTCGGATGTATTTCCCCCTGAGACGACGACTATGCCGCCGGAGAGGGAGATCGAGTTTGTGATTGATGTAGTTCCTGGAACTGCACCAATCTCGAAGGTACCTTACGGGATGGCACTGCAGGAGAGAGCTAAAGGCGCGACTTCGGGATTTGATGGATAAGGGGTACGTGAGACCGAGTGTATCGTCTTGGGGAGCGCCGGTGTTATTTGTAAAGAAGAAGGATGGTTCACTCAGGTTGTGTGTGGATTACCGGGAGCTGAATAAAGTGACCATCAAGAACAAGTATCCTTTGCCGCGCATTGATGATTTGTTTGATCAGCTGCAAGGATCTTGTGTCTTCTCGAAGATCGATCTCCAGTCAGGTTACCACCAGTTGAGGGTGAGGGCCGAGGACGTTCCCAAGACGGCTTTTAGAACTCGGTACGGGCATTATGAGTTTACAGTGATGCCTTTTGGATTGACGAATGCTCCTGTCGCGTTCATGGATTTGATGAATAGAGTATTCAAGCCGTTCTTGGACCGATTTGTGGTAGTCTTCATCGACGACATCCTGATATACTCCCGTAGCGACGCCGAGCACGAGGAGCACTTGAGGATAGTGCTACAGCTCCTGCGAGAGAAGGAGTTGTATGCCAAGTTAAAGAAGTGCGAGTTCCGGTTGCGGGAGGTTACTTTCTTGGCCCACGTAATCTCTACAGATGGAGTGGCAGTAGACCCGAAGAAAATTGAGGCTATTCGGGATTGGCCTAGGCCGACGACGGCGACTGAAGTGCGGAGCTTCATTGGATTAGCTGGATATTACCGTCGGTTTGTGGAAGGCTTTGCGAAGCTTTCCACACCCCTCACTCGATTGACTCGCAAAGGAATTAAGTTCACTTGGAGTGAGGACTGTCAGAGGAGCTTCGATGAGTTGCGACAGCGGTTGATGTCAGCTCCTATCCTTGCCCTCCTGTTATGGGGGAAGGATATGTGATCTACAGTGACGCATCACACAGTGGATTTGGGTGTGTGTTGATGCAGCATGGTAGGGTAATTGCTTATGCTTCACGGCAGTTAAAGGATTTTGAGAAGAATTACCCTACACATGACTTGGAGCTTGCCGCAGTGGTTTTTGCTTTGAAGTTGTGGCGGCATTACTTGTATGGCGAGCACTGCGAGATTTTTACTGATCACAAAAGTCTCAAGTATCTGTTCACCCAAAAGGAGTTGAACCTCAGACAGCGCCGGTGGTTGGAGTTACTGAAGGACTATGATATTAGCATCAAGTATCATCCCGGCAAGGCGAATGTGGTGGCAGATGCGTTGAGCAGGAAGGCAGTGCAGGGCTCGTGTTTGATGATCACTCAGCAGAGGCCGTTACTTGAGGAGCTACAGCGGTTGAGTTTAGAGGTTGTGTCCCCTGGGTCTACTGCAATACTAATGTCTATGGTTTTGCATCCACTCTGGAGAGGATCCGAGAGAAACAGAGTGGGGACCCACACTTGTTGAGGATTCGAGAGCAGTTAGAGAGGGGACGGGCAGAGGGCTTCACAGTGGACAGTTCGGGAGTACTGAGGTACAGGGACCGACTGTGTGTACCCGTGGATTCAGAGATTCGAGCAGACATCTTGAGAGAGGCTCACTGTTCTCCTTATACAGTACATCCTGGTGGAACCAAAATGTATAAGGACTTGAAAGCACAGTTCTGGTGGAACGGAATGAAAAGAGACATTGGCAGATATGTGCCTCAGTGTTTGACTTGCCAACGGTGAAGGCCGAGCATCGGTGCTGTGGCAAGCTTCGTAGTGCCCGGTGCCGAGTGGAAATGGGAGCAGATCACGATGGACTTTGTCGTGGGAGTACCTAGAGCACAGGGTGGTTTCGATGCTATTTGGGTGATAGTGGACAGATTGACCAAGTCTGCCCACTTCCTACCGATTCGAACCACGGTCCCGGAGAGAGACTCGCGCGGCTATACACGGATGAGATCGTCGGGTGCATGGCGTGCCGATGTCGATAGTATCGAGACGGGGGACCCGAGGTTTGTGTCACACTTCCGGAGGAGCTTACAGACGACCTTGGGTACACGGCTACACTTCAAAGACAGCGTTTCACCCTGAGACGGATGGTCGATCGAGAGGACCATTCGACGCTAGAGTACATCTTGAGCGTGCGTCATGGATTTTGGAGGAGGATGGCATCAGCATTTGAGATTAGTTGAGTTTGCGTACAACAACAGCTATCAAGCGAGCATCCAGATGGCTCCGTTTGAGGCGTTGTATGGACGCGGATGCCGATCCCCTTTGTTTTGGAGCGATGTGGGTGAAAGGAAGACACTTGGGCCTGAGATTTTGCTAGAGGCTGAGGAAAAGGTGAAGGTGGTCCGACGACACCTTTTGACAGCCCAGAGCCGCCAGAGGAGCTATGCAGACACCAGGAGACGAGACTTGGAGTTTCAGATTGGAGATCATGTATTTCTTAAAGTCTCGCCCTCCAAGGATACGCAGATTTGGAGTGCGTGGAAAGCTCGATCCACGCTACATTGGCACTTTTGAGATCTTGGAGCGAGTTGGGCCGATTGCTTACGAGATTGCTCTACCCCCGCGACTAGTCGGCACTCACGATGTATTCCACGTCTCGCATTGAGGAAATATGTATTCGATCCCTCTCACGTGATTGACTTCACTCCGCTTGAGCTTGGCGAGGACCTTCGATACGAGGAGCGACCGTTGCGGATTGTTGCTCGCGAGGCGAAAGAATTGCGCAATCGGGTCATGCCGTATGTCAAAGTGCAGTGGAGTAATCACGAGGAGCGGGAGGCGACTTGGGAGCCGAGACGGCGATGAGGGAGGCCTATCCTACGTTCGACGAGCGAGAGGCGGGGTACGTTTGAGTTTCGCGGACGAAACTTTTTGTAGTGGGGGAGGATGTAGAGACCTGGAAGATTGCACCTGAGGCTTGACGACAGCTCGGGAGAGTGTCGGGGCAAGCCTGGGTCGCGTTAGCGCCAAACAGACGCTAAACGGGCCCCGTGGGAATGCGAGAGCGGCGTGTGTCACAAAAATCGCAAATAGCGAGGTTTTACGTGAGCTATCTTAGGTACAAGTTGGTTTCTATCGGTACGGCGACGGTTGCTATACCGGTATAGCAACCGGGGCTATCTCGGTATAGCCCTGCGCGAGGCTCTCGGGTTTCACATGCATGCGTACGTTACGAGAGGATTAAATGCGTATAGCGTGGCAGGAATGGTGCAGTTTGACTTTTTGGCCACCTTGTCACATCACCACCACTTCCCCCTTACCTTGGACAGAGAGGAGAGAGAGAGGGGCCTTCTTCCCCTTCTTCACTTGCTGCTGCTGCTTCCCTTAGCCACCAAGGAGTTGGAGGAGCTCAAGAGAGAAGCCCGAACTCCGCCGACGACGCGCCGCGGAGCCGATCGAGCGAGTTTTCGACGTCGTGTCGCTGCGAGGGAGCTAGGCGAGCGCGGGAGGCCGTCGTCATCGGCTCAGCGACAGTGCTAGGGTGTTTCGTGAGGTGAGTTGCCCGTCGACATCCCTCCGTTCACTTCGGATTTCTTCGTTTTCGCACCTTGCTGCCGCTGCTGCTGACTGCAGCGTGGACCCGCGGCGTTTTGGCTTGTCCTCTGTGTAGGAGAGTCCAAATCCGGCGAAATCTGGGGCGTTGGATCCGCGACTTCCAGACGATTCCAACGAGACCTTACTCGCTGGATTTGGGGCAGGTTTGCCCGTTCGGACCCCATCTTTACTGAGTTGCTGTTCTGCGAGCAAATTTTGATGTGCCGAATTCCGACGTCGACGTTTCGTGTTTCGGCTCGTACTCCGCGTAGAAGTGGCGAAATCCAGCGATTCTTGGACCATTGGATTCTAGACTTCGAGACGAAGCTTCTGAGCCCTCACTTGCCGAAATTGGAGAAGGTTAGCTTATTTGGAATTAAGCTTTTATCAGCCGCTGTTTTTCCGGCAGATTCTGTGAATCGGTGTGACGTTGAGTTACTTCTTCGCAGCGGGAGACTTCGGACCTCGGCGGATCAGCGAAGGATCACCTTGACGCGGGCCACTTCCTTCACAGCCAGGAGATCGCTTGAGAGGTGGGTTTACATCGGAATACTCCTAAGTATAATAGTCAACATGTGTAAACTTCTGTTTCGACCAGTACGTGATAGCTTGAATGCATGATTATCGTAGAGTAATCTGAAATTGAATCATGCTTAGCGAATATTTATTATTATACATGTTGGACTTGGATTTGACTTAGGAGAAAACCACGTTTTGGATCGTCATTAGCCTACACTACCTGATTTAGCTCTAGGAGCCGTTCTGTGCCGTATCATCGCCGCGGGAGTGCGATGGATACTGGGGTAGTGTAGTTGTTTTTACGCTCGCGCTCGGGATGCCGAGCTCACTTTTCACCAGAGTCTTGTCGTGCTGGTTGTCGGGCACCGTCGGGGGTTTGACGGGGGACCCAGTGTGTAGCAACCCGAACTTTAACCAAATTGGCTAAAGTGCGCGAGCGAGTAATTGGACAAGTTCCAATAACCATTCCAAAATGCTTGGAAGGGTTAAGAGAGGATCTAAAGGAGTTAGAAAGGTTTTGGCGTTGTTCGGCGCGAATTAGAGTTGAAACGACGTGAAAAGCACAAGTGCAGGCAATCTATCTGGTACAAGCATGGTGGTTGTACCGGTATATAACTTTGACCGAGAGGAGAAGAGCTCTCGGGTTTGGAAATTTTATGGCCCATACCGGTACAAGCCCGATCCCATACCGGTACAAGTCTTTGCGAAGAATCCGAGACGACTCTCGGGTTTGCCTCTCGGGGTGTCCCATACGGTACGAGGCCCTCCATACCGTCTGAGATAGGTCGCGGCGACTTTTGACCGCTTCGAAATAAAAAGGAATTGAGGGGCTTTATAGCATTTTTGGCGGGGGGTTAAGTGTAGAGAAGGGTTAAAACCCCTTTCTCTCCCTCTCACTCCCTCTGATCTCTCTCTCTCTCCCTCTCTCTGTCGACAGCAAGAAGAAGGGGAAGAAGAAAGAAAGAAAGACAGAGAAAAGAAGAAGAAGAAAAAGAAGAAGATGAAGAAGGAGATTATGATGGTGATGATCAAGGCCATCCTCTTCTTCTCCTTTGTGCAAGAGCAAGCTTTTGAGAGGTAAGCTCTCTCTCCCTCTCATGGTAGATCCTTAGATAATGGGTTTCTAAACCCTAGATCTAGAGTTTTGATCTTCTTGCAAGCTTTAGAACCTAGTAGAGACTTGGAAACTCATGAAAATCATGTGTTCTTCAAGGTGCTCTAATGGTGGATTTCTAGGGTTTGCTTTAAGCACCCTATGGATGGCTCTAATGCTCTTAGATGAGTACCTAGAGGTTAGACAAGCTCTCTATTGCTTGTTCTAGGGATCAAATCGGTGGGATTTGCAAAAGTGCAAAACCTAGGGTTAAAAAGGGGGTTTTTAGAAATAGATGAGTTTGATCTCATTTGACCCCATAGAAACCTAATTGGGGGTGCAACGAACGCGTTGGCGCGCTCGGTTCGGTGATCTGACGAGCGAGTACAAAGATATTAATTATTTAATATATTTAAACCAGATGTCCGCAGCACGCAAGATAGGAGCCCAAAATTCATGAAAACGGAACTGGGGCAACTTGAAGGCGTGGGGCAACGGCACAAGGTCTCAGATTGGGATTCGGAGATCGTTCGGGCGGTCGTGCAAGAGTTCGAGCCAAACCGGGTCAAGAGTCTTGCGGGCGGCGATTGCGAGTGTCGACGAGCAATCGGAGAGCATAATAAGGTGGGTTGTGTTTACCGAAGCGACTAGGTCGCCTAAATATGTCTAAGAGTAAAGGTTTCAAGTTGATGCATATAATTGACATATGTTGCATGTGATCCATGTATAGAAATTGCATGTTAAAGAACATAATGAATAAATGCATGCTTAGCATAATGAGTACATGCTAGATATAATTATGTGCATGTAAATGGGATGGTTAACATAAGAATGTTAAGTATATGAATGCCAAGTATGAGAATGCTAAGTAAGAATGTAAGTCATGGACTAATACACATATAGATCGAGTGGCATCCAACTTAGTGTAAAGAACATAAGTTGTAGTAAACCTAGAGTCATGTGGACCTAGGAGAATGACATCTAACCTAGTGTTGTTAATGAACATAGGTTATAGTAAACCTAGAGTCAGTGGACCTAGGAGTGTGGGAATTAACCTAGTGTCAAGAACATAGGTTGTAGTAAACCTAGAGTCGTATGGATCTAGGTAAAGAACAATGAACCTAGTGTCATGGACATAGGTTGGATAAAGACGACAGTGGACCTAGTATGAATAAACATAGGTCGAGTTGGAATGACATTGAACCTAGAGTTAGGTAACCTGGGTTATGTGACAGGAAATGAGCCCTAGTGTCAAGTGGACCTAGGAGGTAAAGACAATGGACCTAGAGGGTCGTCTCTTGAGGGCCTAGCTAACCCTCAAGTTAAGTGGAACGGATTCGTGGAATCCGAGATTTGGACACCTAAGTTGGTGTCGGGCGTGTGCGACGATTTCGCCGTCCGGGGCTATACCGTCGTGGCGTTGTGCGACGATTTCGCCGCCGGGTGGGTGAGCCAAAATGTGTTCGATACGGTTAAGCGGGTGAGGATCGGATCGCCATGAGTTGACACCTGTTTGGGGCACCATTCTTTGGGTAAGTACGATACGGCCGCGCCAGGAGGCGGAGGAGTGACTCAAACCATTGTTGGGTGAGGTGCGATTAGTTCGCCGCCAGATGGTTAAGTCATGACTTGGGTCCTCGCTAGGTAAGTCCGCCGCGATCGCCACCAGAATGGTTATGTCAAGTGACAGCTGGGTTCCGCGTGTGCGACGATTTCGCCGCGATGAGGCTGAGTCACGAGAGGCGACAGTGTTGACGGCTTGGGTAGTTGCGAGACGTCCAACACCTCGGGCTAGGCAATGAGCGGATTATCCGCAATGGATTGACTCACAAGGCAAAGTCGGGTGGCTTAGTGGTGAGGTAGAGTGACCTTAGAAATAAATTGCTAAGTAGCATAAGTGCCAAAAGGTAAAGAACGTAAAGACTAGCTAAAGTTGTAAATAGCTAATGAATAGTGCTAGTAATAGCTAAGCTGGTAAATAGCTAAGTGTGAATGGAATGGCTAAAGTAAAGAATAGCAATAAAGTAAAGAAAAGCTAAGAGCTAAAGGGTAATTTTGCATATTGCATATTGTGAGGGAGGTTTTTATGTTAGTTGCAAGTTATATATCTATATATGTTTTTGGACTAACATATCTGCGATGCCTCCTTGGACCTATTGGTCGAAATTTGTTCTCTTGGGTGGCCAGTACCCACGAGAACTATGGACAATAGTTCTCACCCCGTGTTGTGGTTTTGGGGAATGCAGTATACACGTGAGCGGCGCGGCGAGCGAGGCAAGGCGTAGCTCGGTAGAGAGCGCCCTACCAGGAGACCAGAGGTAGAAGTACCCCAGTTGACAGAGCTTAGGGGTATGGCAAGGGAGAACGAGTTGTAACAAATTTTAAACAAATTTGTAATAACTAGATTGGGTTAGGAAGTTTTAATATGAATGTAAAATGTAAAGATTGTAATCTGGGTTGAATGGATGTAATAGCAAGTAGCTGTTTTATGTTTATGATACTTCCGTATGCAATCTGATTGTAATATCTGTTCCTGTTTGGAACCTTCTTGTAATTGTATTGATTGCGACGCCTTGAACGTACAGGGGAAACTCTGTCCGTTCGGCGGTCTGTCGGCGCGCCCGAATCCGACCGAATTGGCGGGCTCGGGGCGTGACAGATAAGATGGTATCAGAGCATAAAGTAGTGAATGGGGCAATGGCTTAGTTGAACCTAGGAGACCTTAGGTTAGTAAAACCTTAGAGGTTAAGGCTCGTGAGAGACGAGGACTTGTGGTTCGTGGCGAAAGTAGTATGGATTTGGTCGTGTTGCGTAACCTCTAAGAAGGATATTAGAGGTAGATTTGAGGTGCTGTTCGTCTTCGACTGAGGGTGTTCATGTTGGCGCGCGACAACATGAAACCTAAGGACGAGAACGAGCGCCCTTATTTGACTTTCGCCTGATTGGCCTTTGAGCCGGTGTTAGTGGTTTCGTGTTCGACCCAAGTTGGTCGAGGACTAATCGAGTTGTCGTGTTTCAGGAAACGATGGCACCGCGTAGGCGATCTTCGTCCAGATCGGCGCGGGAGGGGACAAGTGGTGTCCCTGAGCAAGTCGAGGCGAGCGGAGACTCTGAGCTTCGTGATCGGTTGGCCTCACTCGTGGGAGTGGTGAGGCAACAAGCGGATTTGGTGCAGCGGCAGCAGGAGGCTGCCATGCGCCAGGAGGAGCAAATGAAGCGACTCCAAGAGACGTTGGATCGGTGGTGGCACGCAGTGCGGCTCGTCATGGACGGCGGGAGTTGCGGCGAGCGTTTCCGCCGGGGTCGGGCAACCCGACCGTTGTTGGTTCAGAGGTGGTGGCGGAGCAGGAGCGGGCTTTAGCGGCCCTAATGGCTTTCAGAAAGCTCGATCCGCCTACCTTTGACGGAGAGGACGTCGATCCATGGATCGTGGAGATGTGGATTGACGCTATGGAAACCCTCTTTGAGGAGATGTACGCCTTAGAGCGAGACAAGGTGCCGCTAGCTGTGCATTGCTTGAAGCAGTCAGCGAAGGTGTGGTGGAGAGGCGTTAGGCAAAACCGATCGCCTAATCTCCCTCCTATGGCTTGGGAAGAGTTTCGGGGAATGGTGTTCTCGGCTTACTTCCCTGATAGCGAGAAAAGGAAGCTCCAGGACAGGTTCTGGAAGCTGCGGCAAGGAGACCGTTAGTTAGGCAATACGAGCGAGAATTTTCTCGCCTCGTGCATTGTGTCCGGAGGTGGTGCGGGATGACAAGGCTAAGGCCGATAGCTTTGTGCGTGGACTTGACGGATCTTTTGAGGCGTGCATATACTTCGATTGCTGGACAACTTTCTTTGAAGTCCTGGATCGAGCCTTATGGATAGAGCAAGGCAACGCGTTCCTCCGGGAGGAGCGCAAGGCATATTACAGGGACAAGGGGAAAGGACGATCGACGGGTGGATCCGCTGGTCAGTCAAGTTCCCGAAAGACTTCGGCAAGTTCGCACTCGCGATCTCGAGCTCGGGGACATACCGCATTCGGTCCTCGGCGAGTGTGTTATATGTGGGGGCCCTCATTTCCCACGGCGGTGTGAACGGCGTGAGGGCGGGTGCTTCAAGTGTGGACTACCGGGCCATGTGCGGGACAGTGTCGCAAGGAGAGCGGCCGTTGAGGATGATCCCACGGAGGTTCGCGGCGAGTACCAGGTGGCCGTGGACGCGCGACCTGAGTGGTGGAACCTGCCGATACTGACGACGTCGGGGCAGGTATGAGTTTATTAAGCAATCATTATGCTTTTGCATGATTGTAAGTTGGTGCATTGCATGCCATGATCATTGGTTAGTTACTACTAGTTGCGCATTTCATAGTAGGAACCAGTGGGTGGGTAAATAGATACCCGGGCATGCTTATGTGGTGAGAGTAGTGCCTGCTGGAGCAGGTAGAGAATACGATGGTACTAGCAAGACTGCTAGTAGTGCTCCCCAGACGAGGAGTAAGACTCGTGTTAGAGCCAAGTTGGCCGTGGGCCAAATGGTGCCTCTATGTGGGGTTAGAAAAGTCGCTTAAAGGACGATGCGCGGGAGTGACCGTGCCTAAGCTGAGGCTTAGTGTAGAGCGCTGTAGAGGCGTGTAGAGCACGCGAGTATAGGTACTCGTAGAGTGCGGTTTCGATTCGGCCGGGTGAGTGAGTTGGCAGTAGCACTTTAGCTGGGCTAAGTGTGAAGCGGGCCATGGATCACTCGTGGAGGCTGGTGGCTCGCACTAGGTGCATAGGAGCCAATAGAGTGTGTAGCTCTGTAGAGCATGTTGTATAGGACGACGTTTGCGGGTAGTGCTTGTGACGACCCGTGCATGGACCAGTTGTGGTGTGGAGCACAGGCCCGTTGGGCGGCGCGATTGAGTGCTAGTGGCGGCGGCGATACCTATAGGTGGGGCAAGAGAGTTCTGGTCGGGACGGTAGTCTAAGCTTAGACCCGAGGACGTGGAAATGCCACGTGTTTGAATCTTAGGATCGAAAGTGCACTGAGAGTGCGGTTGTGACCCAACCCAAGAATTGATGTGGTTTAGGATCTTGATAGCTCCTAGTTGGAGTGTGTGCGAATTCCCAAGAGAGAATTTCGCCCGAGAATGTTGATTGGGTCTACGCTAGTAACAAGGGAACGCTAAGCGTAGTCGAGACAAGTCTAGACGGTAGGCCGACGTTGGGTTGGTGACTATTGGTCCACCCATAGAGGTCGAGGAAAGTGACTTGGCCACTAACTCTATTGAAGAGTTTGGCTTAAGTTCACAAGCGGCGTGTCCATGTGGGCTGATTGCGGCTGAGGAGCCGAATAAGTCGTGGCAATTGAAGTTGAGATAAGTGGTCTCTAGGAGACACTTGAATAATGGAAGCCACATGAGAGTTGAAGTGCACATTCTATGATGTGCGTGGCAATGTGAAGGAGAATAGTCTCACAGTCATTGTAGTGGACCTTTGGAAAGTTCTGATAGGAGAAAGGCCACTCCGAAGCTGAAAAATGCATTAGAACCCCCCAGATTACTCGATAAATTGGATAGGGGTGCGAGTCGATGAAGAGGAGTAAGTTTCGCGGACGAAACTGATTTTAAGGGGTGGAGAATGTAGCAACCCGAACTTTAACCAAATTGGCTAAAGTGCGCGAGCGAGTAATTGGACAAGTTCCAATAACCATTCCAAAATGCTTGGAAGGGTTAAGAGAGGATCTAAAGGAGTTAGAAAGGTTTTGGCGTTGTTCGGCGCGAATTAGAGTCGAAACGACGTGAAATACACAAGACTGGGCAATATATCTGGTACAAGCATGGTGGTTGTCTTATAACTTTGACCGAGAGGAGAAGAGCTCTCGGGTTTGGAAATTTTATGGCCCATACCGGTACAAGCCCGATCCCATACCGGTACAAGTCTTTGCGAAGAATCGAGACGACTCTCGGGTTTGCCTGCAGGGTGTCCCATACCGTGCAGAGGCCCTCCATACGTCTGAGATAGGTGCGCGGCTTTTGGAGCCGAAATAAAAAGGAATTGAGGGGCTTTATAGCATTTTTGGCGGGGGTTAAGTGTAGAGAAGGGTTAAAACCCCTTTCTCTCCCTCTCACTCTCCGATCTCTCTCTCTCTCTCTCCCTCTCTCGTCGACAAGAAGAAGGGAAGAAGAAAGAAAGAAAGAAAGAGAAGGGAGAAAAGAAGAAGAAGAAAAAGAAGAAGATGAAGAAGGAGATTATGATGGTGATGATCAAGGCCATCCTCTTCTTCTCCTTTGTGCAAGAGCAAGCTTTTGAGAGGTAAGCTCTCTCTCCCTCTCATGGTAGATCCTTAGATAATGGGTTTCTAAACCCTAGATCTAGAGTTTTGATCTTCTTGCAAGCTTTAGAACCTAGTAGAGACTTGGAAACTCATGAAAATCATGTGTTCTTCAAGGTGCTCTAATGGTGGATTTCTAGGGTTTGCTTTAAGCACCCTATGGATGGCTCTAATGCTCTTAGATGAGTACCTAGAGGTTAGACAAGCTCTCTATTGCTTGTTCTAGGGATCAAATCGGTGGGATTTGCAAAAGTGCAAAACCTAGGGTTAAAAAGGGGGTTTTTAGAAATAGATGAGTTTGATCTCATTTGACCCCATAGAAACCTAATTGGGGGTGCAACGAACGCGTTGGCGCGCTCGGTTCGGTGATCCGACGAGCGAGTACAAAGATATTAATTATTTAATATATTTAAACCAGATGTCCGCAGCACGCAAGATAGGAGCCCAAAATTCATGAAAACGGAACTGGGGCAACTTGAAGGCGTGGGGCAACGGCACAAGGTCTCAGATTGGGATTCGGAGATCGTTCGGGCGGTCGTGCAAGAGTTCGAGCCAAACCGGGTCAAGAGTGCGCGGGCCGATTGCAGTGTCGACGAGCAATCGGAGAGCATAATAAGGTGGGTTGTGTTTAAGCGACTAGGTCGCCTAAATATGTCTAAGAGTAAAGGTTTCAAGTTGATGCATATAATTGACATATGTTGCATGTGATCCATGTATAGAAATTGCATGTTAAAGAACATAATGAATAAATGCATGCTTAGCATAATGAGTACATGCTAGATATAATTATGTGCATGTAAATGGGATGGTTAACATAAGAATGTTAAGTATATGAATGCCAAGTATGAGAATGCTAAGTAAGAATGTAAGTCATGGACTAATACACATATAGATCGAGTGGCATCCAACTTAGTGTAAAGAACATAAGTTGTAGTAAACCTAGAGTCATGTGGACCTAGGAGAATGACATCTAACCTAGTGTTGTTAATGAACATAGGTTATAGTAAACCTAGAGTCAGTGGACCTAGGAGTGTGGGAATTAACCTAGTGTCAAGAACATAGGTTGTAGTAAACCTAGAGTCGTATGGATCTAGGTAAAGAACAATGAACCTAGTGTCATGGACATAGGTTGGATAAAGACGACAGTGGACCTAGTATGAATAAACATAGGTCGAGTTGGAATGACATTGAACCTAGAGTTAGGTTACAGGTTATGTGACGGGAAATGAGCCCTAGTGTCAAGTGTACGTAGGAGGTAAAGACAATGGACCTAGAGGGTCGTCTCTTGAGGGCCTAGCTAACCCTCAAGTTAAGTGGAACGGATTCGTGGAATCCGAGATTTGGACACCTAAGTTGGTGTCGGGCGTGTGCGACGATTTCGCCGTCCGGGGCTATACTACCGTCGTGGCGTTGTGCGACGATTTCGCCGCCGGGTGGGTGAGCCAAAATGTGTTCGATACGGTTAAGCGGGTGAGGATCGGATCGCCATGAGTTGACACCGTGTTTGGGGCACCATTCTTTGGGTAAGTACGATACGGCCGCACCGGGAGGCGGTGGAGTGACTCAAACCATTGTTGGGTGAGGTGCGATTAGTTCGCCGCCAGATGGTTAAGTCATGACTTGGGTCATCGCTGGGTAAGTCCGCCGCGATCGCCACCAGAATGGTTATGTCAAGTGACAGCTGGGTTCCGCGTGTGCGACGATTTCGCCGCGATGAGGCTGAGTCACAGAGGGCGACAGGCTGTTGACAGCTTGGGTAGTTGCGAGACGTCCAACGCCTCGGGCTAGACAGCGGGCGGATTATCCGCAATGGATTGACTCAAGACCGAGTCGGGTGGCTTAGTGGTGAGGTAGAGTGACCTTAGAAATAAATTGCTAAGTAGCATAAGTGCCAAAAGGTAAAGAACGTAAAGACTAGCTAAAGTTGTAAATAGCTAATGAATAGTGCTAGTAATAGCTAAGCTGGTAAATAGCTAAGTGTGAATGGAATGGCTAAAGTAAAGAATAGCAATAAAGTAAAGAAAAGCTAAGAGCTAAAGGGTAATTTTGCATATTGCATATTGTGAGCGAGTTTTTATGTTAGTTGCAAGTTATATATCTATATATGTTTTTGGACTAACATATCTGCAGTTCCTCCTTGGACCTCTTGGTCCAGCTGTTCTCTTCGGTGACCGTACCAACCAGAACTCGGGCAAATAGTTCTCACCCCCGTGTTGTGGTTTTGGGGGTACAGGTATACACGTGAGCGGCGCAGCAGCAGCAGCGCGAGGCAAGGGCGTAGCTCAGTAGATAGCGCCCTACCAGGAGACCAGAGATAGAAGTACCCCAGTTGACAGAGCTTAGGGGTATGGCAAGGGAGAACGAGTTGTAACAAATTGTAAACAAATTTGTAATAACTAGATTGGGTTAGGAAGTTTTAATATGAATGTAAAATGTAAAGATTGTAATCTGGGTTGAATGGATGTAATAGCAAGTAGCTGTTTTATGTTTATGATACTTCCGTATGCAATCTGATTGTAATATCTGTTCCTGTTTGGAACCTTCTTGTAATTGTATTGATTGCGACGCCTTGAACGTACAGGGGAAACTCTGTCCGTTCGGCGGTCTGTTGGCGCGTCCGAATCCGACCGAATTGGCGGGCTCGGGGCGTGACAGATAAGATGGTATCAGAGCATAAAGTAGTGAATGGGGCAATGGCTTAGTTGAACCTAGGAGACCTTAGGTTAGTAAAACCTTAGAGGTTAAGGCTCGTGAGAGACGAGGACTTGTGGTTCGTGGCGAAAGTAGTATGGATTTGGTCGTGTTGCGTAACCTCTAAGAAGGATATTAGAGGTAGATTTGAGGTGCTGTTCGTCTTCGACTGAGGGTGTTCATGTTGGCGCGCGACAACATGAAACCTAAGGACGAGAACGAGCGCCCTTATTTGACTTTCGCCTGATTGGCCTTTGAGCCGGTGTTAGTGGTTTCGTGTTCGACCCAAGTTGGTCGAGGACTAATCGAGTTGTCGTGTTTCAGAAAACGATGGCACCGCGTAGGCGATCTTCGTCCGGATCGGCGCGGGAGGGGACAAGTGGTGTCCACGAGCAAGTCGAGGCGAGCGGAGACTCTGAGCTTCGTGATCGGTTGGCCTCACTCGTGGGAGTGGTGAGGCAACAAGCGGATTTGGTGCAGCGGCAGCAGGAGGCTGCCATGCGCCAGGAGGAGCAAATGAAGCGACTCCAAGAGACGTTGGATCGGTGGTGGCCTGCCAGGCTGCGGCTCGTCATGGACGGCCGGGAGTTGCGGCGGAAGCGTTTCCGCCGGGGTCGGGCGACCCGACCGTTGTTGGTTCAGAGGTGGTGGCGGAGCAGGAGCGGGCTTTAGCGGCCCTAATGGCTTTCAGAAAGCTCGATCCGCCTACCTTTGACGGAGAGGACGTCGATTCATGGATCGTGGAGATGTGGATTGACGCTATGGAAACCCTCTTTGAGGAGATGTACGCCTTAGAGCGAGACAAGGTGCCGCTAGCTGTGCATTGCTTGAAGCAGTCAGCGAAGGTGTGGTGGAAAGGCGTTAGGCAAAACCGATCGCCTAATCTCCCTCCTATGGCTTGGGAAGAGTTTCGGGGAATGGTGTTCTCGGCTTACTTCCCCGATAGCGAGAAAAGGAAGCTCCAGGACAGGTTCGGGAAGCTGCGGCAAGGAGACCGTTCCGTTAGGCAATACGAGCGAGAATTTTCTCGCCTCGTGCATTGTGTCCCGGAGGTGGTGCGGGATGACAAGGCTAAGGCCGATAGCTTTGTGCGTGGACTTCGACGAGATCTTTTGAGGGCCGTGCATATACTTCGATTGCGGACACCTTTCAAGTCTGGATCGAGCCTTATGGATAGAGCAAGGCAACGCGTTCCTCCGGGAGGAGCGCAAGGCATATTACAGGGACAAGGGGAAAGGACGATCGACGGGTGGATCCGCTGGTCAGTCAAGTTCCCGAAAGACTTCGGCAAGTTCGCACTCGCGATCTCGAGCTCCCGGGACATACGCATTCGGTCCTCGGCGAGTGTGTTATATGTGGGGGCCCTCATTTCCCACGGCGGTGTGAACGGCGTGAGGGCGGGTGCTTCAAGTGTGGACTACCGGGCCATGTGCGGGACGAGTGTCGCAAGGAGAGCGGCCGTTGAGGATGATCCCACCGGAGGGTTCGCGGCGAGTACCGGTGGCGTGGACGCGCGACCGAGTGGTGGAACTGCCGACTTGGACGTCGGGGCAGGTATGAGTTTATTAAGCAATCATTATGCTTTTGCATGATTGTAAGTTGGTGCATTGCATGCCATGATCATTGGTTAGTTACTACTAGTTGCGCATTTCATAGTAGGAACCAGTGGGTGGGTAAATAGATACCCGGGCATGCTTATGTGGTGAGAGTAGTGCCTGCTGGAGCAGGTAGAGAATACGATGGTACTAGCAAGACTGCTAGTAGTGCTCCCCAGACGAGGAGTAAGACTCGTGTTAGAGCCAAGTTGGCCGTGGGCCAAATGGTGCCTCTATGTGGGGTTAGAAAAGTTGCTTAAAGGACGACGCGCGGGAGTGACCGTGCCTGGGCGAGGCTTAGTGTAGAGCGCGGCTGTAGGCGTGTAGAGCACGCGAGTATAGGTACTCGTAGAGTGCGGTTTCGATTCGGCCGGGTGAGTGAGTTGGCAGTAGCACTTTAGCTGGGCTAAGTGTGAAGCGGGCCATGGATCACTCGTGGAGGCTGGTAGCTCGCACTAGGTGCATAGGAGCCAATAGAGTGTGTAGCTCTGTAGAGCATGTTGTATAGGACGACGTTTGCGGGTAGTGCTTGTGACGACCCGTGCCTGGACCATTTGTGGACTGTGGAGCACAGGCCCATTGGGCGGCGCATTGGTCGCTAGTGGCGGCGGCGATACCTATAGGTGGGGCAAGAGAGTTACGGTCGGGACGGTAGTCTAAGCTTAGACCCGAGGACGTGGAAATGCCACGTGTTTGAATCTTAGGATCGAAAGTGCCGAGAGTGCGGTTGTGACCCAACCCAAGAATTGATGTGGTTTAGGATCTTGATAGCTCCTAGTTGGAGTGTGTGCGAATTCCCAAGAGAGAATTTCGCCCGAGAATGTTGATTGGGTCTACGCTAGTAACAAGGGAACGCTAAGCGTAGTCGAGACAAGTCTAGACGGTAGGCCGACGTTGGGTTGGTGACTATTGGTCCACCCATAGAGGTCGAGGAAAGTGACTTGGCCACTAACTCTATTGAAGAGTTTGGCTTAAGTTCACAAGCGGCGTGTTCATGTGGGCTGATTGCGGCTGAGGAGCCGAATAAGTCGTGGCAATTGAAGTTGAGATAAGTGGTCTCTAGGAGACACTTGAATAATGGAAGCCACATGAGAGTTGAAGTGCACATTCTATGATGTGCGTGGCAAGTGTGAAGGAGAATTGTCTCACATTCTTTGTAGTGGACATTTGGAAAGTTCTGATAGCGGAAAGGCCACTCAGGAAATTTGAAAAATGCATTAGAACCCCCCAGATTACTCGATAAATTGGATAGGGGTGCGAGTCGATGAAGAGGAGTAAGTTTCGCGGACGAAACTGATTTTAAGGGGTGGAGAATGTAGCAACCCGAACTTTAACCAAATTGGCTAAAGTGCGCGGACGAGTAATTGGACAAGTTCCAATAACCATTCCAAAATGCTTGGAAGGGTTAAGAGAGGATCTAAAGGAGTTAGAAAGGTTTTGGCGTTGTTCGGCGCGAATTAGAGTCGAAACGACGTGAAAAACACAAGTCTGGGCAATCTATACCGGTACAAGCATGGTGGTTGTACCGGTATAGCAACTTTGACCGAGAGGAGAAGAGCTCTCGGGTTTGGAAATTTTATGGCCCATACCGGTACAAGCCCGATCCCATACCGGTACAAGTGCTGCGAAAAATCTGAGACAGCTCTCGGGTTTGTCTCTTGGGTGTCCCATACCGGTACGGAGGCCCTCCATACCATCTGAGATAGGTCGCGGCCTTTTGGGCGCCGAAATAAAAAGGAATTGAAGGGCTTTATAGCATTTTTGGCAGGGGGTTAAGTGTAGAGAAGGGTTAAAACCCCTTTCTCTCCCTCTCACTCCCTCTGATCTCTCTCTCTCTCCCTCTCTCTGTCGACAGCAAGAAGAAGGGGAAGAAGAAAGAAAGAAAGAAAGAGAAAGGAGAAAAGAAGAAGAAGAAAAAGAAGAAGATGAAGGAGATTATGATGGTGATGATCAAGGCCATCCTCTTCTTCTCCTTTGTGCAAGAGCAAGCTTTTGAGAGGTAAGCTCTCTCTCCCTCTCATGGTAGATCCTTAGATAATGGGTTTCTAAACCCTAGATCTAGAGTTTTGATCTTCTTGCAAGCTTTAGAACCTAGTAGAGACTTGGAAACTCATGAAAATCATGTGTTCTTCAAGGTGCTCTAATGGTGGATTTCTAGGGTTTGCTTTAAGCACCCTATGGATGGCTCTAATGCTCTTAGATGAGTACCTAGAGGTTAGACAAGCTCTCTATTGCTTGTTCTAGGGATCAAATCGGTGGGATTTGCAAAAGTGCAAAACCTAGGGTTAAAAATGGGGTTTTTAGAAATAGATGAGTTTGATCTCATTTGACCCCATAGAAACCTAATTGGGGGTGCAACGAACGCGTTGGCGCGCTCGGTTCGGTGATCTGACGAGCGAGTACAAAGATATTAATTATTTAATATATTTAAACCAGATGTCATGACACGCAAGATAGGAGCCCAAAATTCATGAAAACGGGCGGGGCAACTTGAAGGCGTGGGGCAACGGCACAAGGTCTCGGATTGGGATTCGAGAGATCGTTCGGGCGGTCGTGCAAGAGTTCGAGCAAAACCGGGTCAAGAGTGCGCGCGGCCGATTGCAGTGTCGACGAGCAATCGGAGAGCATAATAAGGTGGGTTGTGTTTACCGAAGCGACTAGGTCGCCTAAATATGTCTAAGAGTAAAGGTTTCAAGTTGATGCATATAATTGACATATGTTGCATGTGATCCATGTATAGAAATTGCATGTTAAAGAACATAATGAATAAATGCATGCTTAGCATAATGAGTACATGCTAGATATAATTATGTGCATGTAAATGGGATGGTTAACATAAGAATGTTAAGTATATGAATGCCAAGTATGAGAATGCTAAGTAAGAATGTAAGTCATGGACTAATACACATATAGATCGAGTGGCATCCAACTTAGTGTAAAGAACATAAGTTGTAGTAAACCTAGAGTCATGTGGACCTAGGAGAATGACATCTAACCTAGTGTTGTTAATGAACATAGGTTATAGTAAACCTAGAGTCAGTGGACCTAGGAGTGTGGGAATTAACCTAGTGTCAAGAACATAGGTTGTAGTAAACCTAGAGTCGTATGGATCTAGGTAAAGAACAATGAACCTAGTGTCATGGACATAGGTTGGATAAAGACGACAGTGGACCTAGTATGAATAAACATAGGTCGAGTTGGAATGACATTGAACCTAGAGTTAGGTAACCTGGGTTATGTGACAGGAAATGAGCCCTAGTGTCAAGTGGACCTAGGAGGTAAAGACAATGGACCTAGAGGGTCGTCTCTTGAGGGCCTAGCTAACCCTCAAGTTAAGTGGAACGGATTCGTGGAATCCGAGATTTGGACACCTAAGTTGGTGTCGGGCGTGTGCGACGATTTCGCCGGCCAGGGCTATACCTCCGTCGTGGCGTTGTGCGACGAGTTCGCCGCCGGGGGGGTGAGCCGAATGTGTTCGATACCGGTTAAGCCGGGTGAGGATCAGATCGCCATGAGTTGACACCCTGTGTTTGGGGCACCATTGCTGGGTAAGTACGATACGGCCGCGCCAGGAGGCGGAGGAGTGACTCAAACCATTGTTGGGTGAGGTGCGATTAGTTCGCCGCCAGATGGTTAAGTCATGACTTGGGTCCTCGCCGGGTAAGTCCGCCGCGATCGCCACCGAGAATGGTTATGTCAAGTGACACTGGGTTCGCGTGTGCGACGATTTCGCCGCGGTGGTGAGTCACAGAGGCGATAAGGTTGGGTGGGGTAGTTGCGAGACGTCCAACACCTCGGGCTAGGCAATGGGCGGATTATCCGCAGTGGAATGACACAAGACCGAGACGGGTTGCGTAGTGACCTGAGGTAGAGTGACCTTAGAAATAAATTGCTAAGTAGCATAAGTGCCAAAAGGTAAAGAACGTAAAGACTAGCTAAAGTTGTAAATAGCTAATGAATAGTGCTAGTAATAGCTAAGCTGGTAAATAGCTAAGTGTGAATGAAATGGCTCAAGTAAAGAATAGCAAAAAGGGAAAGAAAAGCTAAGAGCTAAAGAGTAAGTTTGCATATTGCATATTGTGAGCGAGTTTTTATGTTAGTTGCAAGTTATATATCTATATATGTTTTTGGACTAACATATCTGCAGCCTCCTTGGACCTATTGGTCGAGCTGTTCTCTTGGGTGACCGTACCCACGAGAACTATGGACAATAGTTCTCACCCCCGTGTTGTGGTTTTGGGGGTACAGGTATACACGTGAGCGGCGCAGCGGCAGCAGCGCGAGGCAATGGCTTAGCTCAGTAGATAGCGCCCTACCAGGAGACCAGAGATAGAAGTACCCCAGTTGACAGAGCTTAGGGGTATGGCAAGCGAGAACGAGTTGTAACAAATTGTAAACAAATTTGTAATAACTAGATTGGGTTAGGAAGTTTTAATATGAATGTAAAATGTAAAGATTGTAATCTGGGTTGAATGGATGTAATAGCAAGTAGCTGTTTTATGTTTATGATACTTCCTTATGCAATCTGATTGTAATATCTGTTCCTGTTTGGAACCTTCTTGTAATTGTATTGATTGCGACGCCTTGAACGTACAGGGGAAACTCTGTCCGTTCGGCGGTCTGTCGGCGCGCCCGAATCCGACCGAATTGGCGGGCTCGGGGCGTGACACAGTGTACTGTGTGGTTACAGTTTGTGCCAAGGGGCACGTGGTGTGTTAGTTCTTGGACCCTGTGTACTTGACTATGCACAGCGAGAGCAGTTGAGCTCGACGGAGATACGCTTGCATACTCGGTTGGTTCGCGCCCACGAGTGCCGCTCCGGAGTCTGGCTTAGTGCTTTTGCGTTGGTGTCGCTGCGCCCTCGTTGTGGGTTGCTCTCCGCTAGCTACCCCTGGGGTAGTTGTAGTGTTGCTTCGACGGGCGGGACGGGTGCTTTCACGAGTCCTCGTAAGATTGGGTCGACTTTTACTAGTTCTACGAGAGTGGTTTAGAGCGGGATAGTATAGGGATTGTTAGGTGTCGAGTGTTTCCGAACTTCTTTTACTTTCTTGCTTACCACCTTAGACTTAGTGGGTGGACCGATGTGTTTAGGCGGTACCCACTGAGGACTACTTGTTTTTATAGTAGTTCTCACGCCCTCTTTCTTCCACCGTTGTTGCAGGGCCTTCTGTTGCGGCTGCTGCTCCGTCTGAGTCGGATCGAGGCAAGGGCGTCGCGAGCTAGAGCCCTTCCCCGTCGAGTGCCGAGTTAGAGGACCCTCCTGCAGGTAGTGACAGTTTTTGGTTTGGGACACTTTTGTACATACAGTTGA
Source organism: Aechmea fasciata (assembly GCA_025177825.1). Classification (NCBI taxonomy): domain Eukaryota; kingdom Viridiplantae; phylum Streptophyta; class Magnoliopsida; order Poales; family Bromeliaceae; genus Aechmea; species Aechmea fasciata. The sequence goes on from CM045946.1 coordinate 5,015,367, forward strand.
ACTCGCTGGAGCGAGTAGTGTTATTTTTGTATCTGTGATTGTATGTATATAAAGTGGTTGTTTTTCCTACCTGCTTGTTTATAGTTTATTCAGCTCTATGCTACTGTTTGTAGCATTGTATGTTTATACAGGTACAGCTACGCTTCGTATACAGAAGAAATTCTTTTGTATACGGCGGATTTGTCGGCGTGCCCGGTGAATATGCAACCCGGGGCGTGACAATTTGACCTTAGAACCCCTATAGTCAAAAGCCCCAAATTTGGGTGCTCTACCAAATCCTATGTGAGACCCTAGGTTTTGATCTCCTAAACAAGCAAAAGAAAGCTTGTTAAACCTCTTAGAGTTCATCTAAACCCATTTGAACCATTTCTAGGGCATCTACTTGAAGCCCTAAGGATTCACCATGAGAGGATCTTGAGCTTCCATGGGTTTTCATGGAGCTCAAGCCTCTATTAGGGTTCTACTCCAAAGAGAAGACCAAAACCCTAAGTTCCTTGCTTAAAACCCAAACCCAAACCCTAACCTAGTTCTCATAGAAACCTCACCTTGGTCCAAGCTCCACCTTGTAGGAGAGCTTCTAGGTCTTCTTTAAGCTCCAACACCACCAAAAGTCCTTCCCCAAGCTCCTTCTTCAACTTCTCCTAGCTCTAGGAGATGCTCTCTAGAGAGAGAAAGGAGGAAATGAAAGGGAGAGGGTTGAGGGTGAAATAGCTGTGAGAGAGGAGGCCATCGGGTATATTACATGTTGTAACATTAGCATTTAAACCCCTCCAATCTCCAAAATCGCAGTCTGCCTAGTCTGGGCAATTTTCGGTTCGTGGTCCGGACTGCCACGGGATCCTGGATCCCGAGAGCACCATTCGGGACTTAGCCAATTTTTTGTCGATTTCATGCGAGGACCTATTTTCAACCTCGTGGTCCTGGCCTCTCGGTGTCCTGTCTTTCACCTCAAGTCCGATCCCGAGAGCAGGATTTTCAGGGACTTAGCCATTTTTCCGTCGCTGCGGCCGCAGAGCCAGGCATCCGGACTCCATCCATGGGGTCCTGGCCCCAAGAAGCTCCAAATCAAATTTTCCATTTGCATTTACTCGTGTGTCCCATTTTCACTTCACATAGGTTCTAAAACACTTAATTAGAACCTTGTTTCGCTTGACTCACTCCGCGTTCCGCTCATTTTGACAGAACTCGGCACGTTTTACGAGGAAGTGGGTTGTTACATCTAAAAAAGTGATTTTGATTTGAAAAAATAATTTCGGTTAAAAGTTGTAGAGCGTTTGGCAGAGTTTAGATAAAAGTAATTTTTCTAAAGTGATTTTGAAAAACTGTTTGGCAAATTTTTCTTAATGTTTGCATAAATTAATATTTTTATTAAATTTTATTTTAAAATAATTTAAAATCTAAAATTAAATTTGAAATAAAATTAAAATTTTAAAATTTTAAAATTGTACAAAATTAAAAATTTATATTTTTACATTTAAATTTTAAAATCTAAAATATCAAATTTGAAATTTTATCTTAAATTTAAAATTGGAAAATTAAAAATTGAAATTTAAAATTTGAAATATGAAATATGAAATTTGAAAATTAGAAATTGAAAATTAAAAATTGAAAATTAATATTTTAAAATTGAAATTGAAATTTGAAATTTGAATTTTGAAATCTAAAATTTGAGATTTGAAATTTAAAATTAAAATTTAAAATTTAAAGTTTGAAATCTATTTTTCAAATTTTGAAAATTTAAAATTAAAATTTAAAATTTAAAAAACTAATCTGAAAATTAAAATTTAAAATTATATTTAAATTTAAATATTGAAATTGAAATAAAAATAAAAATTTGAAGTTTAAATCTAAAATCAGAATCATATTTTAAGAAGTAGTTTTTTTCTTTCTAATTCTGGAGTCTTCAAAATTAGTTTTCTGATTCTAAGAAACACAATCAAATTTTAAAAATGAGTTGTTAAACACTCTATTTAGCCGAAAATTACTTTTCAGTCCGAAAGTGTTTTTTAAAAGTTAGGCCAAACACCCCCTAAAACAAGTTAAGGCATCCTTAATCTTGACACATATCTCTTTTTTGCTATTCCCTTTTTAAAAGCCCTGATCAAGGACTGGACATCAAGATAAAGCCCACATAGCCAGCTCAACCCCTATGATTTTCCCATCCTTGCCTATCATTATGGTATGTTAAAGGAATGGGAAACATTTGCTTGTGTTAGACTTAAGCCTTGATACTTTAATTAAAAGTTTACACATGTAAAACTCCTAGCAAATGTTAAGAGAGAGAGAGAGAGAGAGAGAGAGAGAGAGAGAGAGAGAGAGAGGGCACCACAAAGATATCATGACCACCTCAAGACCTTTCAAGTTTCTATTATAGCTTTTACTGTGCGCACCTTTAATTAACTCCTTTTTCTGCATTACCTTCGACAGTTAATGATTAAAAAGGAGACAAAATCCATCAAGATGTTGCATTCTTTTCAACAAGTGTAAAACAAAAAAGTGCTTTTTTAGATACAAGTATCAAATAGTTTACTTAGAAACTACGTACTGATGTATCATATACCAATTAATTAATCTTTACAATATAAGACAGTAAATCAGTAGATACAGAGGAACCCAAAAAGTACTATACGAATCATCACAACAAAACAGTAATAGAAGTATCCGAATTAATTAGCACGCAACAAAGAAGTAAATGAAGTCAACGTCAGCTCACTAGACCGTTTCACATGTTTATCCAAAGATTTATATATATTTTTGATAAAAAAAAAACCTTCAAAATATATAATTTTTTTTAACACCGTAAACTGCGTGTATGAATTGATCGAAACTTATACAGTATATGCACCCATAAGGCCACAAGGGCATTTTGATTACAATAGACTCTGATAAATTATAGAAATTCTTAATTTTATTTTTTATTTAAGTAAAATATAAGAAAATAAATCAAAAAGCTAGATAGAAATATGTGCAGTGATTTTGTCATATAGACAATGTAGGTATATGAAGATGATATGCAACGAAATCAATAAAAGCTTGGGCCCCTACTAGAATGGATCAAAATTTATAATTTTATTATATAATTATAATATGAAGAACTACAATAATATATATATTTTTGATTATTAATTAGAATGGGTAATATGTTATACATATTATATACATAATAACTCTGCCTTGTTTGTTGAAAACAAATATATTTTTAAATTCGGTGGTTATATAGCACTTACTAATCAACAACTCCTCCAAATAATTAAAGAATAATTGTTTCATTATTTTATTATAAAAAAGAATAGAATATGTTATACGCATATCAATCTATTTTCTTAATGCCAATATATCTATATAGAGTCCGACTACTATGCTATTAATAGTACGAAGCATTTGGTACTACAAAGTTTTCCACGGTTAGATATACCCTTTTGATCATTTTTACCTGTTAGATCATAATATTCAACCAACCACCACAACAACAAAATATATTTCAGATGATAGTAAACGGGCTCTTTTGCTATCTATTTGTTTTCGATGATAGAGCCTCCAAATCGACAATCGGAACCGTTGAACATGATCTATACCACTTAAAGTGTTTAGAAATCAAATTTTAAATTTTTTTGACATCATTTGCCTAATGATCAAAGGGTTTCAAAATTTGTAATTTTAATGGTCGATATGAGGCGTTTTCTCATTTAACGGTGTAAAGATATCCAAATTAATTGAATTTTTGTTAGAAAATTCTTTAAACTATTTAAAACAAGATCTATACTCTTGATCTTGATTACAAGACTCCTATCATTATTTTTTAAAGAATATTTATTTTCAATCGTTCATTTTTGTGTACGCTCAATGGATAAGAGAACAATATTGAAAATGAATGAAAATTAATTTTTAAACATTTCAAGTGGTATAGATCATGTTCAACGGTGTCGAGCGTCTATTTGAAGGCTCCATCATCGAAAACAAATGGGTGGCAGCGGAGCCCATTTGCTATCGATAGCATTCTAGCTCAACTCTCTCTCTCTCTCTCTCTCTCTCTCTCTCTCTCTCTCTCTCTCTCTCTATATATATATATATATATATATATATATATATATATATATATATATATATATATATATATATATATATATATATATATATATATATATATATAGTACTACTATACTATTATGAGTAGTAGAGCCCTACTACTCATAAGTTGTTTTCGATGATAGAGCTTCGAATCGACGATCCACTCCGTTAAATATGATCTAGAGTATTTAAAACTTCTAGAAAATAAATTTCGTAATTTTTCAAATTCATAATAACGTCCATCAAATGGGCATAAAATGAACGGCCAAAATCGAACGATGTCCTAAAAATAGATGATCGGATTCTTCAATTTAAGATCGGAATTATTGATCTTTATCTAGGTAGTGAATAGAATTTTCTATCAAAAATTCAACCTATTTCAATTCTTTTACACCGTTAAACTACCAAGTATCCCATATCTAGTTAAAAAATGTCAATTTTGTGAGCTTTTGATCGTAAGGTAAATGATTTCAAAAAATTACGAAATTTATTTTTTAGAAGTTTTAAATACTCTAGAACATATTTAACTAAGTGGATCGTCGATTCTAAGCTCTATCATCGAAACAACTTATGAGTAGTAGGCTCTACTACTCATAATAAAGATAAGTTCTCTCTCTCTCTCTCTCTCTCTCTCTCTCTCTCTCTATATATATATATATATATATAGAATTAGGCTAGAATACTATTGATAGCAAAATATCAATTTTGCTATCAAATTTTTAGCCTTTGGATCAACTCTTTTTATCTTTTCTAATCATTGGATTAAATACTATAAACCAAATGTGGGACCACTCAACCCTAGGGGATCTACTCAACTCTAACCGACTAATATCATCCTAACCCTATAATTTCTCACCCAAAGATTAAAAACTTGATAACAAAAAGAACGTTTTGCTATCAATAATATTCCACCTAATTCTATATATATATATATATATATATAGTCCAGCTGGGATACTATCGGTAGCGCCAAGTGTTTGGTGCTATCAAGTTTTCCACCGTTAGATTTAATCTTTTGACTATTTTTATCCGTTAGATCATATTATTCAGCTAATAACTCACTTAACCCTAGGGGCCCACATCATCCTAATCGTTTATTTTTTCATCCAAAGTTTGAAAATCTAATATCACCAAACGTCAGCGCTATCGATAAAGATACGTAAATGCGCCTCTATATATATATATATATATATATATATATATATATATATATATATATATATATATATATAGCAATTTTTTAAATTTATTTAAATCAATAAATATTTATAAATCATATTTAATCAAAAATTTAGAATAAAATTATTTTTTCATTTTTAGTTTCAATATTTTTAATTAATTAGTCATAACCGTTCATAAAATTGAAGTTATAGATAAGTATAAATATTTTTTGTATTAATATAAAAAAGAAAAAATGTTTTAAAATTAAATAGAAAAATAAAATATGTTATCTTAAAAAGAAAAGATATTTTGAAATTCGAAATATATATAGAAAAGAAAAAATATTTTGAAATTATAGAAAAATAAAATTCGTTAGAAAAAAATATTTTGAAAAAATATTTTGAAATTAAATAGAAAAATAAAATCTTTTATCTTAAAAAAAAGATATTTTGAAATTCGAAAATATATATAGAAAAGAATCTTTTATAGAATTTCCAAAATATCTAAAAAAGATATTTTAAAACTAAATAGGAAAATATTTTTATAGGATTTTCACACCTGTAATCTGTTATAGAAAACTTACTATTGAAATTTCAAATAAAAAAATAAAATATGTTATTTTAAAAAAAAGATATTTTGAAATTCAAAAATATATATAGAAAAGAATTTTTATAGGATAAAATATATTTTTTAGGATTTTCACACCAAAGAACTGTTATAGAAAAATTACGTATTCATTCGGTTTCTATTTTTATTCTTATTTTTATATTTAAAATTTTACGCACAAAGAGGAAAATGAATGCTAAAAAATGAGCACTAATTTTTCCTGAGAAAAAATGGGTCCGTCGACGGCACCCAAATTTAAATATACGTGCTTATATATATACTAGTTGAGTGTACGTGCAATCGCACGTAACAATTTTTTAAATTTGTTTTAAATCAATAAATATTTGTAAATCATATTTAATCAAAAAATTAAAATAAAATATTTTCTAAATTTATATGTTACATTTTATTAAAAAATATCTACAATACCAAATTTAAATTTTAATATAAAATAGATGGATAAATTTGATATCAAAAATCAAAAATTAAATTAATTCATAATTTAAACTCGGATTTAAATTGTAATGTAAAACAAATGGATAGAAATGAAACTTTTTAACAGATTGAACATAATAGTTCAATTTTAGTTTCAATATTTTTAACTAATTGGTCATAACCGTTCGTAGAATTGAAGTTATAGATAAGTATAAATATTTTTTCTATTAATGTAAAAAAAGAAAAAATATTTTGAAATTAAATAGAAAAATTAAATCATTATCTTGAAAAGAAAAGATATTTTGAAATTCGGAAATATATATAGAAAAAAAAATATTTTGAAATTAAATAGGAAAATAAAATCTGTTATCTTGAAAAGAAAAGATATTTTGAAATTCGAAAATATATATAGAAAAGAATTTTTTATAGAATTTCCAAAATATCTAAAACAGATATTTTAAAACTAAATAGAAAAATATATCTTTTATAGGATTTTCACACCCGTAACTGTTGTAGAAAACTTACTATTGAAATTTCAAATAGAAAAATAAAATCATTATCTTAAAAAAAAAGATATTTTAAATTTGGAAATATATATAGAAAATAATATTTTATAGGATAAACTATATTTTTTAGGATTTTCATACCAAAGAATCATTATAGAGAAATTACGTAGTCATTACGGTTTTTATTTCTATTATTATTCTTATATTTAAAATTTTACGTACAAAAAGAGAAAAATAGGTGCTAATAAAATTGGCGCTAATTTTCCCTCCAAAAACGGGTCCGTCGACGCATCCAAATTTAAATATACGTGCTTTTATATATATATATATATATATATATATATATATATATATATATATATATATATATATATATATATATATATATATATATATATATATATATATATATATATATATATATATATATATATATATATATATAATATATGCTACTATCATATTAATAGGATAATAAAGACTTGTCCTATCAAATTTTTAACCCTTGGATGAAAAATTATAAGTTAGGATGATATTAATCGGTTAGAGTTGAATGGTCCCCCTAGGGTTGAGTGGTCCCCACTGGGTTATAGTATTTAATCCAATGGTTAGAAATGATTAAAAGAATTGATCCAATGGTTAGAAATAATTAAAAGAATTGATCCAAAGGGTAAAAAATTGATAGGACAAGTGCTCCTATCCTATTAAAAGGATAGTAAACCATATATATATATATATATATATATATATATATATATATATATATATATATATATATATAGAGAGAGAGAAGTCCCGCTACTATACTTTTATGAGTATAGAGCCTCTTGTTGTGAGACCCCAGATAGTCCTATATATGAGATATAATAGACAGACGGGTTTGGCTAGAGTAAGAGAGAGGTTAAGCAGGGTTAAGCAGAGATGTCGTTTTGAGTCTAGACGCCGACGAAGTTGCTGGTATGAGACGAGCCAACAGAGCCACTGAGTCGGACGGGATGACGGGTTAGCGAGACGAGTCTCACATCGCTTGTACTTACAGTCCGAGTCGACGGCGACGTCACGCTGGAGTGGAGATTGCGAGACCCCGCATAGTCCTATATACGAGATATAATACATGGTTAAACTCTTAACCCGGCTAAGATTTTGGTGCGCTCAAGAGGTTAAGAGAGTTAAGCGTGCTAGGACGGGAGTTGTCTTAGGATGGGTGACCCCCTGGGAAGTTGGGGCGTCACATTTGTACTGATAAATTTTTTGCCATTAGATCTACCCTTTAATTAATTTCACCCGTTAGATTATACTATTCAACCGACCACCCACTCAACCTGTGACGCCCCAACTTCCCAGGGGGGTCGCCCATCCTAAGACTACTCCCGTGCTAGCACGCTTAACTCTCTTAACCTCTTGGGTCTTGCCACCACCCAAAATGCTTAAGCCGGGTTAAGAGTTTTAGCCATCTTATATCTCATATATAGGACTATATGGGGTCTCACAATCTCCTCCTTTTTAAGCCCCGACGTCCTCGTCAGCTCGTACTCACAAGTACTGTGCGACGCGTGAGACTCGTCTCGCTAGCCCGTCATCCAGACCCTGGCTCAGCCGAGACTCATCTCACACTTCCGGCTGGTAATTGGCTCTGATACCATCTGTGACGCCCATCTTCCCAAGGGGTCACCCATCCTAGGACTACTCCCGTCCTAGCACGCTTAACTCTCTTAACCTCGCCTTGCCACCACCCAAAATGCTTAAGCCGGTTAAGAGTTTTAGCCCTATTATATCTCATATATGTGACTATACGGGTCTCACACAACCCTAGGGGGCCCACTATCAACCTAACCGTAACCACTCTCCTCCTAATCACTCATTTTTTATCTGAACGGCTAAAAATTTATGAGTAGTAGCCTCAAATTTATATATATATATATATATATATATATATATATATATATATATATATGGTCCGGCTACTACACTATTATGATCAGTACGATCGCTCTCGTACTCAAAAATCATTTTCGATGATAGAGCTTCCGAATCGATGATCCATACCGTTAAACTTTATTTACAGAATTTAAAACCTCTAGAAATCAAATTTTATAATTTTTTGACATCATTTACCTTACGATCAAGAGGTCACAATTTTGACAATTTTTAATGGTATGAGATACTTGCTAGTTTAACGGTGTAAAAGAATCGTAATTTGTTGAATTTTTAATAGAAAATTCTATTCACTACCTAGATGAAGATTAATAATAACTCCGATCTTGAATTGAAGGATCCAATCATTATTTTTTAGGACGTCGTTCGATTTTGACCGTTCATTTTATGCCCTTTTGATGGACTTTATTATAATTTTGAAAATTTATGAAATTTATTTTCTAGAAGTTTTAAATACTCTATATCATATTTAACGGAGTGGATCATCGATTCGGAAGCTCCATCATCGAAAACAACTTATGAGTACGAGGGATCCAATACTCATAATAGTATAGTAGTACACGACCTATATATATATATATATATATATATATATATATATATATATATATATATATATATAGACCTATATTGGTTTATACTATCAATAGCACAAAGTGTTTGGTGCTATTAGGTTTTCGCTCTTCGATGAAAAATAAACGGTTAGGATAATGTGGGCCCCTTAAAGTTGAGTGAGTTGTCGGTTTAATAGTATAATCTAACGGGTGAAAATAGTCAAAAAGTTAAACCTAACGATGAAAAATTTGATAGTACCAAATGCTTGGTGCTATCGATAGTATCCTGCATTTAACTCTCTCTCTCTCTCTCTCTCTCTCTCTCTCTCTCTATATATATATATATATATATATATATATATATATATATAGAGTCCTATCGCTATACTATCAATAGCACGAAGACTGCTACTAAGTTTTCCGCCGTTAGATCCACCCCTTAGATGATTTTCACCCGTTAGATCATACTATTAAACCAACCATCCACTTAATCCTGGGGGGCTAACATCATTCTAACCGCACATCTTTCAATCCTACGGCTAAAAATTTGTTAGCACCAATGACTTAGTGCTATTAATAGCATAGTAGCCTAGTTATATATATATATATATATATATATATATATATATATATATATATATATATATATAGAGTAAGGCTACTATGCGAAGACGGAGGGCTCCGTGCTTCCACGTCATTTTCGATGTTGTGGCTTCCGAATCGTCGATCGGCTCGTTAAACTTGATCTAGAGTACTTGAAGTACCTAGAAAATAAATTTTGCAATTTTTCGATATTATTTGCCTAGCGGACGAAGGGCTAAAAATCAACTATGAAAATAAAAATCTTACAAAACGTGATAATATAGCTTTAAAAATTTAGATCAAAGATATTGATCTTGTTTTATATAGTATAAAGAATTTTCTATCAAAATTTCATGTAATTTGGATATTTCTACACCGTTAAACTTTCAAACTACACTATGACCATTAAAATTATTTGATTTTGTGCCCTTCAATCACTAGGCAAATGATATCGAAAAATTATAAAATTTATTTTCTAGATACTTCAAATACTCTAGATCAAGTTTAATCTGAGCCGATCGACGATTCGAAAGTTCGCATCATCGAAAAACGACGTGAAGACGGAAGGCTCCGTGCTTCGATAAAGCATAGTAGCCTCACACACACACACACACACACACATATATATATATATATATATATATATATATATATATATATATATATATATATATATATATATATATATATATATATATATATATATATATATAAAATAACATACTTAAAAATCCTTCGCAATGCTCAACTTTCGAACTTTTTTTTTTTTTTGGGAGAGAGATAAGTAGCCCGCTACTCACTTCATTTATTTTATTTAAAAATAAACTTAGTTAGAAAATAACATACTTAAAAATCCTTCGCAATGCTCAACTTTAGAACTTTTTTTTTTTTTTTTGAGAGAGAGATAAGAAATTTCCGCTACTCACTTCATTTATTTTATTTAAAAATAAACTTAATATAAACGCGAATCAACTATGATTCGAATTGTAGTCTCAACCATCAGCCTTTTACCACTGCTTAGTGACAACAGGTAACTTCTGAACATGTTAATGGCCACGATTATACAACATATACATTAATGGTCACGATTATACAACTGTATAAATATGTATCCTATGGTGATGATTGAGGGTTATTTTCCTTTATTTTTGCCTTTTTTAAAAGAATTTCTTTTATTAGAATCTTACATTTATATTTAGAATCCAAATCAAGTGCTTGGGTCTTAATCGATGTCTATTTTGAGCATTAATAAGTGAAGTTGATGGTCCAAACTTGGATAAAGAATTATTGAAATCAAAGGGAGTAGAAACATAAATTTGTTAGGTGGAGAGGCATATTTCTTTGACTAGTATTTTTGGTACCGTACTTTAGGTTACATCAATTCAGTGGTGCCAACATGTAGACAACTACACGTGGATGTTGCAATCAACTTGGGAGTGTTCGTTTGTCTTATCCAAAAAGAGAAAATCTACCTTGTTTGGTGTAATTAATATACTGAGATCAAATTATTATCATATGGTGATTAAATTAATTAATATGATACCTAGAACTGTTTTTTTATTTTCTTCTTGGTAGAGTATCAGTATCACATTTTTGAAGTAGTCATTCTCTCCACTCACTTCAATTAGTTTACTTTGTCAATTGTCACGTATAGGTTAAATGGATCAATCAATATTATATGAAAGTGGTGAATATTGCTTTAAAAAAAATTGACCATATGGAGCGTGATGATCAATAAGTTTTAGATCGCCAACAGTAAACAAAGTTGATCGAATCTATTTAAAAAAGCAAAGTACTATTTTTATTGTTAATTAGAACTCAAAAAAAATCTTGCACTATGTGTGTAATTAATTATTTAGTAGAGAATAAATCCTCCTCTCTCTCTCTCTCTCTCTCTCTCTCTCTCTCTCTCTCTCGACAGATGAATGTTGCTTTTCGCATTTATGACAGAGATGAATATTTCTAAGAAAATATCTATCAATACTTTATGAATTTGGTATACAGACAGCGAGTAATTCGGTCCAATTCTACTTTGATTATATTTGTTCTTCATGCTCGAAATAATGTAAACTCAATCATGATTTCAAAATGACTTTTCAAAAAGAACTAAGGCAACGTAATTTGGAGTTTCAACTCTTTCATGAGCAGTTAACAAGAAATACACTGTAATCCAGAAATGACGCGGCACATAATTAATATTCAGTATTTGAATTGCTATTTGCACTCATGCTAAGCTTTATCCACCTTAGTTCTGATTAAACTCGAACTAAATTGAATTCGTATAAAGATTGAAAGAGAGTGTATTAATATGCACCTTGCATACCGTTCGATTGATAAATTTTCATTCTTGTTCTTCCCTATTTATAAAGTTCTTGCACAGTCTTCTTATGGTTATATAATTCATTTAAAAGTGATCTCATTTTAGACTATAGCGTATTTGACGTATACTTACCAAATAATAATGTAATAACCGACATTTTCATCATAATATATAAATAAATTCTTTTGTTGACGATGTTATTGTGTGTAATTAAATTACAAGAGCACACGTCAAATTTCAGGTCAAAACGAGCTGAAACGAAAAAGTTATGCGACCCGGAAAAATGACTAAAGTGAATAGTAACTCTAGTTTTTCGGATGAGCCGGGAATAGAGGATGGGTTCAGGTGTGTACAGAACTCCGATAATATGACTTCAATAGCTCGTTTCGAACGGCTCGACTATTCTGGAACCAATGGCACTGACGGAATTGGATTCTGATGCACGGATATCGAGAAAAAGGGTTTTGAACGATTTGACCTAAATAATTAAATAATTTGATATTATGGAGAAAGAAGAGGGGAATTGATATTTCGCGAATCCGAGACCAAATCAAACGAAGTAAAAGGCTAGATTCGATGTTCTCGACGCACTGAACGCGCTGGCGCTATCCGATCGTGAATCTGACGGACGGATCTCCGGGAATCGCGAAAAGAACGCGAAGAGGCAAAAATCGCATAACGGTGGAATGCGAAGAGTCACTATATTTTATGCGCCGAATTGCGTGATTTTGAATGTGGAGGGTCTTATGCGCAAGATTCAACTAGTGACAGGGACTAAAGTATGAATTGTGGGCTTTGGAGGGCTAAAATGCAAAAGTGCATTTGTGTATAAGGTATAGTTTTAGGGTTTTTATGGACCTAAACCCTAACCCTAGCCACCCCTTCACCTCCCTAGCCCTCGCCCGCCTCAAAGAAGACTCCCCGCACCGGCGCGCCACCCCCGTCACGGCGAGCGCTCCGACCGCCGGAGAACCAACCCAAGCTCCCATTTTCCTCTCGGGACCAAGCACCCATCGCCATGCTACTGGGCACGTGAGGCCTCCCTAGCCCGAGCATCATCATCTCCGGGTCGAGACCATCCTCCTGCGCTCTCCCCGACGTCTCCGGCCACCCCGGAAGCCGCGCCGCCGTCGTGAATCGCGCCAAGCCGGACTCGCCGAGGAGAGGGCACCACCTCTTCCTCGTGTTGCCGCAACTTGGAACCGAGAGCATCGTCCTCCTTGGACCCTCCCAAGACCATCCCCGGCCAGCCCTCGCCCGTGCGCCGCGCCGCCCGAGCCACTCAACCGCCGCCCGCGGCCTCCTGCACCGAGCGGGGCTAGGGCTCGATCCCCGCGCGACCACCACTCCACTTCGGGCCCACGCCGCCCTCCAACCAACCCCCCGACGGCCTCCGGCGACGTCGTACCGGCCGGCGCGCGCGATCCCGGCCATCCCGGCTTTCTCCGCCACCGTCACTGATCCCTCACGCCGCCTGCAGCTCCTGCGCGGGCCGAGCCGGGATCAACCCTCCTTCGCGGGCCGCCGCCTTGTGACGTGAGCACGACCTCCCTCGAGCTCCTCCGCCGGACGGCTCCGCAGGCCTCCCGCCGCCGTATTGCCGCCGGAAGCCCTAACCCGAGGGCTAGTTGGCGGCTTGGAACGCCGCCGCCGCGCTCCGGCCACCCTCTCGCCGTGGACCTACCCGACCGGCCGCTTCCTCCCCGGCGTCATCGCACGCCGCCGGCCACCGTTCACTTATCTCGCGGCCGCACTTATCCGGCGCATCGAGGAGAGCCTCTTCGGCTTCCGGTCATCCTCGCCGCCTCCCGAGAGCAGAGCATCGGCTTCCTCGCCTCCGACGGCGGACCATCGCCGTCCCGACGTCACCCGACCGCCGCCTCGCCGTCGGCGCCACCTAACCCGAGAGCAAGTGGGAAGGGCGGATCTCCTCCGCCGCGCCACCGGCCGCCTCCCCGCCGCCGCCGTAACCTTCCGGACCTCTCCGACCCGCGCCCCCGTCTCTCGGCTGACCGACCGCCAGAGTCACGGCGGCCAACCCTAGCTCCCTCGGTCAAAGCGAGCGTGTTTTCAATAACAAAGATGTTGGCTAGAGTTTTGGGCACGTTTCCCGAGGCTACTATTGGTCTTTTTGACCATGTGAGGTGAGCACGGTCATCGCCTTTTCGTGCTGAACGCGATGCTCACCTCCGCTTAGGCATTTGATGCCTCGATTAGCGGGAAAAGTGTACCTTTCGTGCTGTGCGCGCTGTTTTCAGAACTTCGCGACGCTCGTGCGAGTTCTACAGTGACCGAAAGTGCTCCGAAAGGTGAGCACGGTCTCCGGCACGCTGAAATCTTCCAGCGACTGCGATGGCTCGATTTATCGAGCCTCGGTTTGCGTGCACGGCCCATAATAACCCTATTTTTGCATGAAATAATGCGATTTCATGATTGTTCTGGGGTTATTATGCAATTGTAAATTTTTGTAACCCTGTTGGCAGTATGTACGTGCTGCGGGTAACCTCTGGACTGATCGTCCAAGGTCCTAAATATTTACGTAAAATCGAAGTGATTTTCGAGCGTTTTTCAAGAAAATTCACGGAAAACATGTTTACGGTTCGGATTTCTTCCGACAACTCTTAGTGGTTATTTACGGTGTCGCCGAGCCTTGTTGGCTGGTCACCCGCGTCGTTTCGAAGGTTCGGAAATGACGGGTGAGCGACGGTTGGTTCCGGTGTCGAAAAAGACACTTTCGGGAACCCGTGTTTGTACAATTATTCGATAATAATTGTATTGTAGTGTTATCTTATGTTTGCTGCCAAAACATCCAAATAAGAGTGTTTTATGGCAGCGGGTGACTCGTGACACGAGTCGGTGCATTCAGGGCGATTCGTGGGTCCCGGCGGAGTCCCGGTACGGTTTACGGGATTTCCGGCGAGTTACGGTAATTGGTTTCGGAAAAACCAATCTCCGTGGGATTAGTTTGTGGGATGTGGAGTTAGTGTTTATTAGTGGTGGGTTGGACACTAACCCAGTGGACCTTTTCGTAGGTCCGGTTTCTTCGTTTCCACAGACGACAGATCTGATCTTCTACAATCGTACAGGTGGGTATCCGGGTTGTCGTCGGTATAGTGGTACACGCTTGGTGACACTCCTTCACTTTACTCTACTCTACTTTACTTTTCTTACTTGCACCTTACTGTCGTTTCTATTCTCTACTCGCTTATATGCATGCTCGATACTTGATAGGAGTAGAGTGGTCTACTTGGTCGATCCTTTGACGCTCTTACTTGCTTGCTTGTTTTCGCTTTCGCTGACCCGTTCTGGCCGCTTTGCTTTCGTGACCTATTCGGTTGGCTTGTCTACAGTTTCTCAGTGACCTATTCGGTCAGTTTGCTTCAGTTTCAGTGACCTATTCGGTCGGCTTGTCTACGCTTCTCGTGACATGTTCGGTCCGTTTGCTTTGGCTTCGTTGACCCGTTCGGTCGGTTTGTTTCAGTGCTTCTGTGACCTACGTGGTCGGCAAGTTTACCTAATGACCCAAAGGGGTCGATGTCCCTTTAGGGACGGGATTGTCAGCTAGTTGCTGACGTCTGGCTTTTGAGCATAACAACATCGATCGCCCAGGACTCGAGCGCATATCACGAACACAGGCGGTCTGATCCACCGGCCAGGTTGTTCTTTTCCGAAAAAGTGGTTGCAGAGGTTCGACCCGTGAGCCCATGTGTCACGCCCCGGGTTGCATATTCACCGGGCACGCCGACAAATCCGCCGTATACAAAAGAATTTCTTCTGTATACGAAGCGTAGCTGTACCTGTATAAACATACAATGCTACAAACGTAGCATAGAGCCGAATAAACTATAAACAAGGGTAGGAAAAACAACCACTTTATATACATACAATCACAGATACAAAAATAACACTACTCGCTCCAGCGAGTTCAACTGTATGTACAAAAGTGTCCCAAACCAAAAACGGTCACTACCTGCAGTGGAAGTCCTCTAGTACCGAACTCGAAGGGTAGGCTCTAGCCCGCCACGCCCTTCCCGCGGTCCGACTCAGACGGAGCAGCAGCCGCAACAGAAGGCCCTGCAACAACAGTGGAAGAAAGAGGGCGTGAGAACTACTATAAAAACAAGTAGTCCTCAGTGGGTACCGCCCTAACACATCGGTCACCCACTAAGTCTACAGTGGTAAGCAAGAAGGTAAAAGAAGTTCGGAAACACTCGACAGCTAACAAACCCTGTACTATCCTGCTCTAAACCACTCTCTGTAGAACTAGTAAAAGCTGACCCAATCTTACGAGGGACTGTGAAAGCACCCGTCCCGCCTGTCGAAGCAACGCTACAACTACCCCAGGGGTAGCTAGCGGAGAGCAACCCACAACGAGGGCGCAGCGACACCAACGCAAAAGCACTAAGCCAGACTCCGGAGCGGCACTCGTGGGCGCGAACCAACCGAGTATGCAAGCGTATCTCCGTCGAGCTCAACTGCTCTCGCTGCATAGTCAAGTACACAGGGTCCAAGAACTAACACACCACGTGCCCCTTGGCACAAACTGAAACCACACAGTACACTGGGTCCCCCGTCAAACCCCCGACGGTGCCCGACAACCAGCACGACTAGACTCTATCGAAAAGTAAGCTCGCATCCCCGGCGCGAGCGTAAAAACAACTACACTTACCGCGTATCCATCGCACCCACGCGATGATGATACGGCACAGAACGGCTCCTATAGCTAAAACTGGTAGTGTAGGCTAATGACGATCCAAAACGTTGTTTTCTCCTAAGTCAAGTCCAAGTCCACATGTATAATTAAAAGTATACTAAACAAGCTTCCAAAATTCAGATTTAACGTACTACTAATCATGAATTCGAGCAATTCACAATTTAGTCAAAAACCGGAACTTATACATGTTGACTACTTGAATTAGGCGTGATCCGATGAAAACCCACCTCTCAAGCGATCACCCGGCAAGGGAGTGATCCAGTCAAGGTGATCCTTCGCCGATCCGCCGAGGTCCGAAGTCTCCCGCCGCGAAGAGGCAAAAGCACGATTTCACGAAATCTGCCGGAAACAAATGGCTGAGAAAAGCTTAAAGTTAACTAAGTTAACCTTATCCAAATTCAGCGAGTAAGGTCTCGAAATCTTCGTCTCGCAGTCAAGAATCCAACGGTCCAAGATTCGCCGGATTTCGCCACTCCCGCGCGGAGTACGAGCTGAAATACGAACGTCGACGCTGAAATCCCGCAGCTCAAAGATTTCGCATTCTCGCGCGCAAACGCCGGCTCGCAATTAAGGGTTCCGACAGGGCAAACCTTGTCCAAATCCGGCAAGTAAGGTGTCGTTGGAATCGTCCCGCGATCGCGGATCCAATGCCCTGATTTCGTCGTGTTTCGGCTCTCCTACACGAGATAAGGTCAAAACTCCGCGAGTCGACGGCGCAGCAGTTCGAAATTCCAGAAATAGATGCAACGGAGGGAAACTTGATGGGCTACTCACCTCGAAACAAGCCCTAGGTCCGCCGCCGAGTCGGGGCGGCGGTCCCGCGCGCACGATAGGCTCCCTCGCAGCGTCTCGTCGTCGAAAACTCGCTCGATCCTCTCCGCGGCGCGTCGTCGGCAAGCTCGGTTCCACCCTTGAGCTTAGGGGAGCAGCAGCAGCAGCAGCAGCAGCAGCCAAGGAAGGAGAAGAAGAAGGAGAGGAGGAAGATGATCTCCTCTCTCTCTTCTCTGCTGCAGATAAAGGGATGGTGAGGGGTGATGTGACAAGTGGCGCAAAAGTCAAACTGCACCATACCTCCTCTTTGTACCGGTACAAAATCCTGTTTGTACCGGTACAAACAGTAACCCGAGAGCCTAATCAAGCAGGCTATACCCAGATAGCCCCGGTGGTTATACCGGTATAGCAACCAATCTTGTACCGGTACAAAATCAGATTTGTACCGGTACAGCTCACAGAAAACCTGCTATTTGTAGATTTTCGTGACACACGCTGCTCTCAAGTTCCCACAGGGTCCGTGTGGCGTCCAATTGGCGCCAACGCGACTCGGGCTTGTCCCGACACTCGTCAGAGCTGTCGATAAGCCTCAGGTGCAATTTTTCAGGTCTCTACATCCTCCCCCACTACAAAAAGTTTCGTCCGCGAAACTCTCTCTCCCTCCGCCGTCGTCGAATGTAGGGATAGGCCTCCTCATCGCCGTCTCGGCTCCCAAGTCGCTCCCGCTCCTCGTGATTACTCCATTGCACTTTGACATACGGTATGACCCGATTGCGCAATTCTTTCGCCTCGCGAGCAAGAATCCGCAACGGTCGCTCCTCGTATCGAAGGTCCTCGCCAAGCTCAAGCGGAGTGAAGTCAATCACGTGAGAGGGATCGAATACATATTTCCTCAATGCCGAGACGTGGAATACATCGTGAGTGCCGACTAGTCGCGGGGGTAGAGCAATCCTGTAAGCAACTGGCCCAACTCGCTCCAAGATCTCAAAAGGGCCAATGTAGCGTGGACTCAGCTTTCCACGCACTCCAAATCACAGATCCCTTTGGACGGCGAGACTTTAAGGAATACATGATCTCCAATCTGAAACTCCAAGTCTCGCCTCCTGGTATCAGCATAGCTCCTCTGGCGACTCTGGGCTGTCAAAAGGTGTCGTCGAACTACCTTCACCTTTTCCTCAGCCTCTAGCAGTAACTCAGGCCCCAGCGTCTTCCTTTCACCCACGTCGCTCCAAAACAAAGGGGATCGGCATCTGCGTCCATACAACGCCTCAAACGGAGTCATCTGGATGCTCGCTTGATAGCTGTTGTTGTACGTAAACTCAACTAATCTCAAATGCTGATGCCATCCTCCTCCAAAATCCATGACGCATGCTCTCAGCATGTCCTCTAGCGTCTGAATGGTCCTCTCCGATCGACCATCCGTCTCGTGGGTGAAACGCCGTGTCGAAGTGTAGCCGTGTACCCAAGGTCGTCGTAAGCTCCTCCGTAAGTGTGACACAAACCTCGGTCCCCGTCTCGATACTATCGACACGGCACGCCATGCACCGACAATCTCATCCGTAAAGCCGCGCGAGTCTCTCTCGGACCAGGTGGTCCGAACCGGTGAGGAAGTGAGCGTACTTGGTCAATCCGTCCACTATCACCCAAATGGCATCGAAACCACCCCGTGCTCTAGGTAATCCCACGACAAAGTCCATCGTGATCTGCTCCCATTTCCACTCGGGCACTGGCAGACTCTGAAGCTTGCCAGCAGGCACCTGATGCTCGGCCTTCACCTGTTGGCAAGTCAAACACTGAGCCACATATCTGCCAATGTCTCTTTTCATTCCATTCCACCAGAACTGTGCTTTCAAGTCCTTATACATTTTAGTTCCACCAGGATGTACTGTATAAGGAGAACAGTGAGCCTCTCTCAAGATGTCCGTCGATCTCTCGAATCCACGGCACACACACGGCCCCTCGTACTCTCGCATTCTCGAACCGTCCATCGTGAAACCTCACCGTCCCTCTCCACCGCTCTCTAATCCTCAACAAGTGTGGGTCTCCACTCTGTTTCTCTCGGATCCTATCCAACAGAGTGGGCTGCAAAACCATAGACATTAGTATTGCAGTAGACCCCGGGGACACGACCTCTAGGCTCAACCGCTGTAGCTCAAGTAACGGCCTCTGCTGCGTGATCATCAAACACGAGCCCTGCACTGCCTTCCTGCTCAACGCATCTGCCACCACATTCGCCTTGCCGGGATGATACTGGATACTAATATCATAGTCCTTCAGTAGCTCCAACCACCGGCGCTGTCTGAGGTTCAACTCCTTTTGGGTGAACAGATACTTGAGACTTTTATGATCAGTAAAAATCTCACAGTGCTCGCCATACAAGTAATGCCGCCACAACTTCAAAGCAAAAACCATCGGCAAGCTCCAAGTCATGCGTAGGGTAATTCTTCTCGTAATCCTTTAATTGTCGCGAAGCATAAGCAATTACCCTACCATCCTGCATCAACACACACCCTAGTCCACTGTGTGATGCGTCACTGTAGCTCACATATCCTTCCCCCATAACTGGAAGGGCAAGGATAGGCCGACATCAACTGCCGCAACTCATCGAAGCTCCTCTGACAGTCCTCACTCCAGGTGAACTTAATTCCTTTACGAGTCAATCGAGTGAGGGGTGTGGAAAGCTTCGCAAAGCCTTCCACAAACCGACGGTAATATCCAGCTAATCCAATGAAGCTCCGCACCCTGCCGTCGTCGTCGGCGGGCCAATCCCGAATAGCCTCAATTCTCTTCGAGTCTACTGACACTCCATCTGCAGAAATCACGTGGCCCAAGAAAGTAACCTCCCGCAACCAGAACTCGCACTTCTTTAACTTGGCATACAACTCCTTCTCTCGCAGGAGCTGTAGCACTATCCTCAAGTGCTCCTCGTGCTCGGCGTCGCTACGGGAGTATATCAGAATGTCGTCGATGAAGACTACTACAAATGGCCCAAGTACGGCTTAAACACCCCGTTCATCGGATCCATGAACGCGGCAGGGCATTCGTCAATCCAAATGGCATCACCGTAAACTCGTAATGCCCGTCGAGTCCTAAAAGCCGTCTTGGAAACATCCTCGCCCTCACCCTCACCGGTGGTAACGACCGAGATCAATCTTCGAGAAGACACAAGACCCTTGTAGCTGATCGAACAGATCATCAATGCGCAGCAAAAGATACTTGTTCTTGATGGTCACTTTATTCAACTCCCGGTAATCTACATATAACCTGAGCGAACTATCCTTCTCCTTCACAAATAACACCGCTCCCCAAGGCGATACATCGGGTCTCACGTACCCTTTATCCATCAAATCGAAGTCGCGCTTTAACTCTCTCACTCTGCAGTGCCATCCTGTAAGGTACCTTCGAGATTGGTGCAGTTCCCGGGACTACATCAATCACAAACTCGATCTCCCTCTCCGGCGGCATAGTCGTCGTCTCAGGGGGAAATACATCTGGAAACTCGCGAACCACAGGAATATCCTCGAGTCTCGGTGCCGCCGTAGGTACCTCTGCAACTGTCGCTAGAAATGCAACACATCCTCTACTCATCAGCTGTCGAGCTCTCGCTGAAGAAATCCACGCGGCAAACATCGTGCTCCTACAGCCTCTGAAAGTGAACACCTCCTGGCCTGGCTCGCGGAGCGTCACCGTCCTCTCTCCGCAGTCGATCGTCGCGTAGTACCGCGTCAGCCAATCCATGCCAAGCACAATGTCGAAGTCGTGCAACTGCCCCAACACTAACAAGTCTGCGGGCAAAATCCACAAGTCTAGCTGCACTGGACACGACCTACAACACGCTACAACCCGTACTACATGGTCGGGAACCTGAACCTCCCGGGTCTGAGGCAACAACCCTAACTCTAAACCATGTAATAATGCAAATGCTCGACTGATAAAAGAATGCGATGAGTCGGTATCAAATAAAGTGCGTGCTCTAGTACCAGAAAGTAAAGTGATACCTGCCACCACACGGCACGTCAAGAAGAGTCCTCCACCCGAGCCGCATATACTCGCATTGGAGCTCGCCGCCGCTCGTCTGTCGCGCACGTACGCCCTATCCTCACGACGGTGGCTCGACGGTGTCCCGTACGATCTGATCCGTCTGCCGATCGATGGTGCCGACGATGTCGATCTCTGCAAGCCGCCCTAAATGTCCCGTCGTCCGCATCCGAAACACCGCCCTCTCGTCGTCACACAGCTGCGCCGCGTGCGGTCCTCCGCAGATCACGCACCGTCGTGTCCTTCGTGGTCGCTCGCCGACGGTATCTCGGCACGCCGACGCCCGAGGACCCACGACCCTGAAAACGTGATCGTGGAGGCCTCGGCGGACGCCTACTGCTCGACTGTCCACCGTCATCGGGAGCGGGCGCTTCGTCCCGACTCGGTCCCGCCCGAATCCTCTCTCGAAGTGTCGTCTCACTCTCTCCTCAAACAAAGGCTCGCTCGATAGACGCATCCTGTGGTCCTCGACCTCCGCGCCTAACGAACCCGTACAGATCCGGCCTCAAGCCCCGCTCGAATAGATATACCCGGTGTGCCTCATCTCTCGTCACAGACGGCATACGCTCAGGAGCCGCGAAAACTCCCGAACGTACTCCCCGAACCGTGCGATCCCCGCCGGATCTTCTTCAAATCTTCCTCAATCCCCGCTTCACACTCTCGGAAAATATGGCGGCACAAAGATCCCGCAAAACTCGTCCCAACTCGTTCCGCGAAGCCACAACTCCCCGGTCGCGCCTCATCCTCGTCCACTCGCTCCCGTGCGTCTCCAACTAAACAAATGGACCCCAAATGAACTCGGTCCCGATCCTCCAGACGAACATGTCCTCAAATATCCTTTCCATCGCGCGGATCCAACTCTCCAATACCCAAGGCTCGCGCACACCCCGTCAAACATCGGTGGGTCGAGGCGGCGAAACGAAACAATAGCTCGCCACCCGCTCTCCGCCGCAGCCGGCCGATCTGGGCCTTCTAGCCGCACAACTGGCTGGAGGTATCTCTCGCCGGTGGGGGTACGGCGAATCGGTGCAAAGAGGTGGAGCAGGGGACGGCGAGTAGGCTGGGCTGGTGCCCCTGACGATGTACTCGATGATGCCACTAACCTCTAGCACATCTGCTGTAAAAACAGGCCCTGCTGCCTCGTCGCCTCTGTCAGTGCGGCTATCTGGGCGCTCAACTCTGACTGGGCACTCGTCTTAGGTCGAGTGCTCGGCTCCACCACAGGAGGTACACCCGTCTCAGGTCGGGTGCCCTGATCCATCTGCTCTGGTATCTGGGGTGGTAGTGGTGGTAGTGGTGGCGGGCGCGGCCCCGAAGCGGCTCGTCCTGCGAGGCGCATAGCCGCACACATAGAAACAAGGTCGATACAAAAACACTCGACCCAATCATCGAAAGTCTCGTATGCGGTCCCTGTTTCTCCTCGAAATTATGTCGTCTGCAGCCAACATAATTTCTCTGGACCGAAACAGACACTCCTTCAGTCACTCACTCCACTCTAGGATGAGTTAGAACAATCAATCAATGACTTTCGCGTTAAATCACGCCTCTCACGTCAAGCCTTCCTAAGGTTAACCAGCTTAGGTTTTCTAAGTCCCAACGACCTAATACTAAGCTCTGATACCAACTTAATCTGTCACGCCCGGTTGCATATTCACCGGCACGCGACAGATCCGCCGTATACAAAAGAATTTCTTCTGTATACGAAGCGTAGCTGTACCTGTATAAACATACAATGCTACAAACAGTAGCATAGAGCTGAATAAACTATAAACAAGCAGGTAGGAAAAACAACCACTTTATATACATACAATCACAGATACAAAAATAACACTACTCGCTCCAGCGAGTTCAACTGTATGTACAAAAGTGTCCTAAACCAAAAACTGTCACTACCTGCAGTGGAAGTCCTCTAGTACCGAACTCGAGGGGTAGGCTCTAGCCCGCCACGCCCTTCCCGCGGTCCGACTCAGACGGAGCAGCAGCCGCAACAGAAGGCCCTGCAACAACAGTGGAAGAAAGAGGGCGTGAGAACTACTATAAAAACAAGTAGTCCTCAGTGGGTACCGCCCTAAACACATCGGTCACCCACTAAGTCTACAGGGTAAGCAAGAAGGTAAAAGAAGCTGGAAACACTCGACAGCTAACAATCCCTATACTATCCTGCTCTAAACCACTCGTAGAACTAGTAAAAGCCGACCCAATCTTACGAGGGATCGTGAAAGCACCCGTCCCGCTTTGTCGAAGCAACGCTACAACTACCCTGTGGGTAGCTAGCGGAGAGCAACCCACAACGAGGCGCGACACCAACGCAAAAGCACTAAGCCGGACTCGGAGCGGCACTCGTGGGCGCGAACCAACCGAGTATGCAAGCGTATCTCTGTCGAGCTCAATCTGGCTCTCACAGGCATAGTCAAGTACACAGGGTCCAAGAACTAACACACCACGTGCCCCTTGGCACAAACTGAAACCACACAGTACACTGGGTCCCCCGTCAAACCCCCGACGGTGCCCGACAACCAGCACGACTAGACTCTACTGAAAAGTAAGCTCGGCATCCCCAGTGCGAGCGTAAAAACAACTACACTACCCGAGTATCCATCGCACCCCCGCGGCGATGATACGGCACAGAACGGCTCCTAGAGCTAAATCTGGTAGTGTAGGCTAATGACGATCCAAAACGTGGTTTTCTCCTAAGTCAAGTCCAAGTCCACATGTATAATTAAAAGTATACTAAACATGCTTCCAAAATTCAGATTTAACGTACTACTAATCATGAATTCGAGCAATTCACAATTTAGTCAAAAACCGAAACTTATACATGTTGACTACTTGAATTAGGCGTGATCCGATGAAAACCCACCTCTCAAACGATCTCCTGGCAGCGAAGGGAGTGATCCAGGTCAAGGTGATCCTTCGCTGATCCGCCGAGGACCGAAGTCTCCCGCTGCGAAGTGGCAAAAGCACGATTTCACGAAATCAGCCGGGAAACAGCGGCAGAGAAAAGCGTAAAGTTAAGTAAGCTAACCTTATCCAAATTCAGCGAGTAAGGTCTCGAAATCTTCGTCTCGCCAAGAATCCAACGGTCCAAGATTCGCCGGATTTCGCCACTCGCGCGGAGTACGAGCTGAAATACGAACGTCGACGTCGCAGCTCAAAGATTTCGCATTCTGCGCGCAAACAGCGGCTCAGTAATTAAGGGTTCCGACAGGGCAAACCTTGTCCAAATCCGGCAAGTAAGGTGTCGTTGCAATCGTCCCGCAGTCGTGGATCCAATGCCCCAGATTTCGTCGCGTTTCGGCTCTCCTACACAGAAATAAGGTCAAAACTCCGCGAGTCGACGGTGCTGCCAGCAGCAGTTCGAAATTCCAGGAAATAGATGCAACGGAGGGAAACTTGATGGGCTACTCACCTCGAAACAAGCCCTAGGTCAGTCGCCGAGTCGGGGGCGGCGGTCCCGCGCGCACGATAAGGTCCCTCGCAGCGTCTCGTCGTCGAAAACTCGCTCGATCCTCTCCGCGGCGCGTCGTCGGCAAGCTCGGTTCCACCTCGAGCTGGGGAGCAGCAGGAGCAGAAAGACGGCAGCAGCACCCAAGGAAGAGAAGGAGAGGAGGAAGATGATCTCCTCTCTCTCTCTCTGCCGCAGATAAAGGGATGGTGAGGGGTGATGTGACAAGTGGCGCAAAAGTCAACCGCACCATACCTCCTCTTTGTACCGGACAAAATCCCGTTTGTACCCAGACAAACAGTAACCCGAGAGCCTAATCGCAGGCTATACCGATAGCCCCGGTGGTTATACCGGTATAGCAACCAATCTTGTACCGGTACAAAATCAGATTTGTACCGGTACAGCTCACAGAAAACCTGCTATTTGTAAATTTTCGTGACACACGCTGCTCTCAAGTTCCAACAGGGTCCGTGTGGCGTCCAATTGGCGCCAACGCGACTCGGGCTTGTCCCGACACTCGTCAGAGCTGTCGACAAGCCTCAGGTGCAATTTTTCAGGTCTCTACACCATGTGGGATTGGGTTGAATGCAGGCCTAGAGACAAGGGACATTGCCTGAGGTCTGCGGACCAATATTGGCGGTTATGGATTGGGTATTTACTTTCTCAGCTTTTCGATGCATACATACAGTAGTAGTTTGTTTATATTACATATATCTCTCTCCTGCTTACTTTGGCTAGTGTATCTACTTACCGCCTTTTCCTTTGTTTTACTCCGTTACTAGTGGATACCCACCGGGACGGAGACATGTTTACATGTTCTCACCCCCGCCTTCTTTCTCGTGTGTTACAAATAGGTTCTAGTGGGACGACAGGTGAGGAGCGTACATAGCACGCGATATAGCTCCCGACCCGTGGTTTGATTTCTTTTCAGTTTACCTTATTGAGTAAATAACTTAGACTCATTTTATGGTTCAGTTCTCTATTGTTGTTTGTGATTATTAAAATATCATTTTGGAATGAGTTGTAAAAAATGGTTTTGGGATTTTAAGATAAAAATGTTTTCTATCCCTCGTGGTAGTGTTTTCAAAAGAAAAAGTTTCCGTGTGGGAAACAGTTTGTAAAAGGTTTTCAAAAGGGATTTTATGACTTAGTATTTCAGAATTAGTTTTCAGGTAGGAAACATTTTAAAAGATAGATGTTATTTATATGCAAAGGTAAATGTGAATGAACCTGTGGTGAATGGTGTGAATATGTGTATGTTGATTGGAATTAATATCTCAGACACTTTGTTGTGGTTGTATGATTGTAAAAGACTCATTGTATTTGGCACATGTTGCAATACAGGGAGATCGTCCGTGTGTATGTGCGGGTCTCTCTCGTATTTGCGCAGTCTCTGGCTATGTCCTTGGGGATCAAGGTTTATATTAAAAAAAAAAAAAGAAAAATAAAAAATTTTCGCTGTTTTTACACTCTAAAATGACCCGGGGCGTGACAAATAAAACTTTCTAATCAATTGCATCGATATATTGTAGTACTTGTACATATATTGGGTCTTTTGTGGGTAGATTCACAATGAATTTGAATTCTACTCAATGGATGAATCTTAAACTTATATATATTAGCTACAAACCCGAATTTAACTTTACCTCATACTTGATTTGATATGGAATAATTCGATTTTTATACTCTATGGTTCGAAACGAACCAATTTTGGTGCTATTGTAATTTTGACAATAAAAACATAAATACCCATCATAGCTAGGTAAAGTAAATATATTCAAAACTAAATAAATATTGGTGTTAATGCAGCTTTGAAATATGCTATTATTGTGAAAATTGGTGAGTACAATTGACTGCTGTTATGGATTTAATCTTTTGACCAAAAAAAAGCATAGGTGGAAAACCTCAAAGGAAAAGTGCAACCAATGTACACAATAGTTACTAGTTGTTGTCCTTAAACATGGCTTTTCTTGTATATTCGAGTGAGGAGTGTGCCTCTGTAGTATGTGGGCGCCATTTATTTTCTTAAAAAAAAGCCTTTATTTATTTATTAATTAATTAGTAATTCTTTTTTAAGCTATTATCTCCTATTGGTTTGAAAAAATCACCACAAAGTAATTAAGACATGCATTCTTCCTCGACATAGTTTATATGAGAATGCATAAACTTTCATTTTTTTTTTCTTTATTAAACTAGTTATAATTTTTTTTGAGATTTTCTTCAACTTGTTTATAAACTCAGCTAGAAGTATAAAGTAACTAAGCTTCAAACTTTAAAATCTCAGAAACCAACGATAAAGCTGTTAGCCAAGCATGTTAACTTAGTGGTTAGTAGAATAATATATATTCCTCAGTGAAATAATTTATCTTTTTTACTAAAAAGTAGAGTAGCTCGCGAGCCATATATCACAAGCTTTTTTAAACATTTGATTATATTTCTCATATGCCAAATGCTGTAAGCTTCTTAAATAAGGCCACATACATGAAACAAGTTGTCTATTGACAACATATATGGTATAAATTTTTTTTTGTGTAACTAAAAATTGGGAATTTAATTTTCGTTACTAATTAAAAGATCTTGATGTTAGATGTATGCCCTAAAAGCCAATTAGGCTGACACATATATTCTTTCTAGAATATAAATTTGTATTTGACTTTAAAATATTATAAATAAATTTGAGTTCTTATTTTCATTCATATTATGTATATGTCTATGAATCGTCTAAGGAATTAATAAAATGATGACATATATTCTCAAGAGTTGAGAATTTGAGACATGCATGTGTCATTGGTGGTTAATTCCTAAATGCTTCCGATCAATGGATCATCACGGGGACGGTGATTGATTCGATGAGATTGGTATATAAGTCGCTTTCCTTTTTGGGTAGACGGGTCTCGAATTGACAGTGTGGGGACACTGAAGCGAATATGTAGGTGGTTGTTAGAGAATAAGGATACCGAGCGTGACCAACGCGAGAAGTCACTTGGATGTCTACTCACTCACAGTGACTTACCCAATGTTGCAGTAGTGACTCGATCCTTTGACCCGTGGTGCCTACTATTCACAATAAGGTTAATGTAATTTGACTGTACATACACTTGGTTCCTAGCCATTCGAGTCCTTACAATGCATGTTGGCTGCATTAGGTTCATTATAGGAATAGGATGTACACTTAGATGGAATCTATTTCTCTTGGTAGATAGGAGTGTTAGTTCTATATGATTTATGAGACGAGTTTAGAAGATCTTAACTGTATGGCAGAGTTAATAGCGGAAAAGGGTTTCCGATATTAGAAACTCGAGTTGAATAAATTTAACATATGATAGACGATGGGGTTTGACGAGTTATTTCATAACCTCTGTCTAGTCGGGACTCATGATAGAAAAATTGTATCATACGGTAACTGTACCAAGAGTTTAAGTATTCAATTCTAGCTACTGGAATGCAATTATATATTGCTAGGCGTCACTGGTGGTTTGTGAGACTCATGAGAATTATCTAGATGATCGATAATTCTTATTGAGCTGAGTTGGAATTGTTCTGATTCACTGAAAGTAGTTTCAATGATATTGTTGATAGTGATCAAAATTTATCTCACTACCAGATAGAATAGACACACATAAGAAGTAGTGATTGATCGGATTGCTAGATCGCGATTATTGAATCGTTGGAGAACCTAATTGTCAGTATGTTGATAATTAGACTAATTTATAATTGTTACAAATCAGTGGTATTAAAGTATAAATGTTATAAAAGATGACTTACTAATAGTTAATAAATTATGAGAAGACTTATGTGCAAATGTTGTATTATTAATTTGATATAATCAAATTAGGATAAAGTTCAAGTCGAATGAAATTAAGATTTGATCGATCTAACCAATTAAGAAAATAATAAATTTAAATTTAGATTTGTACTAATTCTTAATGATTATTATATTATTATAAAGAGGATTAATTATATATCCCTATATATAATATACGAGAGTTTTTAGAAAATTTTGGCCGTCATCTTTTTTCTTTTCTCTTTTCCATCTTCTAGCAAAAAAAAAAAAAAAAAAAAAAGATGTCATTTTCAAGGGGGCTAGCATCCTGGTGACAATATCGGATCAAATCATCAAGCTCGTGTGGATATCTATAGAAGTCGGATGCATGTGCGGCTTTAAGAGAACCCGATTTTACGATAATCAAATTGAGGTGAAAATCTATTCGCGAAAAAGGTAAAGATTCAATTTTACTTTTCTCCTTTAATCTTAAAGAATATGAGGGATCCTTATTGCATAATTTTTGAGATTGGATCTCGATAATTTTGAAAATCAAATTTGTTTGATTTCTTTCCGTTGCGTTTTTACTGTACGCAATTTTCTAACAATTGACATATTGATTTGATAGGTAGTTTATTTTACGTAAAATATGATAAAATGACTTAAAGGCTAAACATATATATTATGTTATTCTAGACATTTCGTCACACTTCTCACTTTCAGTCACAATATAAAAATCTTCAAACCGAAAAGAATGTTACTGGATAACTTATTCTAATATCTAAATATGACCTAAAGAATAAAAATATACTAAATAAGATATTTATGCATTCAGATAGGTCTGTCCACAAAATACTAGAGATGAAGGTTGGTGGGTGTTTTTTAGGGTAAACTTCAAAACCACCCCGTGGTTTCACTTTCTCACTTTAGCATCACGAAAGTCAGACGTTAGTGTATTGGTTTTATTTTTATCTTTTCGTCAACTTTACTATTAATATTTTATTAAATTATATACAAAAAAAACTTCAGATACCCCACCTTGGTTTATCGAATATTCGCTTTAGCACCCTTTAGTTTTAACTTTGTCACTAATTTAACAAAAAAATTAGTGGAATTGATAATAAAAAAATAAAAATGAAATCGCAGGATACTAAATTAATATATTTTAAAGCACATAGTATTAAAGTAAAAAAAGTGTGAAATCACATGATGATATTTAAAGTTTCCCCTTCTCCTTAATTCCTTGTCTCATCACCTGGACTTGTTTATTTTTTTAACCTGGCTTTGGCCCAAAATTCATGGGTCTCGTACCCAAATTAATTGATAGTGTGGAACAATCATTGGGATTTTAAGCTTAAACTGATAAACAATAACATTTTAATATCCTATTTCAATAGATAGTGCTGGAACACATGGCTACAGATAGCATATCCATCAAAACATAACTTCAATGTCCCTTTCAAAACCTTCTCGATATGGTTCGTAATTGAGATGAAATAATTGTTAGTTATGGATACTATTGAAACCATTAACGTGACGTTTCCACGATATTGATCTTTTATATGATCTCCTCAATTCTTAGACAGAAAATAATATCTCGTCGTCTGTTTTGTCATTACAGATGTGATGACCCAATATCTGATCTCCACCATGGACATGAACAAAGGCGTTCGAACAATTCTTTGATCATTTTCAATTAAATTGATTTTCTTGGATATGTACAGCAAGAACCACTAATTAATATCGATCTAATTGGATTTGCATTGTCCTAATGCCTCCTTAGCAAACTAAATTTTTTCTGCTCGTCCATTTCAGTCAGGTTTCTGGTCACTTGGCCCAAAGCTAACTATTTGGACATGCCATGTTGTGATTTTTCAACTAGAAGGGACCAAATTAAGCACACTTGACCTAACTTGACCTAACTAGTTGATAGTCCTGCATAAATGCTGTATATGGAGTTAGATATCATGAAATATAATAAGACAAATAGAGAGTTAGCTGAACATTTAATTTGTTACACAAATAAAGAGATTTAGGTTTCTACATATCCACTTTGATATCTATCAAGCTACTTACTATTATAATAATAGTTCCAAATGTGGATTAGTATTAGAGAAATAACAACCTCCAACTCTATATATGAATTGAAAATTGGCTAAAATTAACTTAAACAATTGAGTTTGAAATATTAGAAACTATTTAGCTGGCGAAGAAGAAGCCTACGCAGATGCAAAAGAAGAATATGAATGTAGATAAATTAACTTTTTCTGTTCCGATCGAGTTGGAGAAAGAGCCTTTAGTTTTAAATACATATATATATATAGAGAGAGAGAGAGAGAGAGAGAGAGAGAGAGAGAGAGAAAAGAACTTTTTTGCTATCAAGTTTTTAACACATGGACAAGAAATTGTAGGGTTAGGATGATATTAGTCCACCCTTAGGGTTGAGTGGTACGTCTCCTTAGGGTTGAATGGTTCCTACTAGGTTATAATATTTAATCCAATAGTTAAAAATGATGAAAGCAATTGATACAAAGGCTAAAAACTTGATAGCAAAAAATATTTTTTGCTGTCAATAGTATTCTAGCTGAACTCTCTCTCTCTCTCTATATATATATAGAGAGAGAGAGAGAGACTACAACAGAATTAGATTATAAGGACACATGTTTGGGATACTTTTGTATAAGTGTCTAATTTATGCCAAAACTTAAAAAAATATATACTAATGATTAAATATAAAGCCCAATCCAACTAAAAATAAAATGTTACTCTACTCAACCCACCCCACCCAACCCATTCGGCCCGAATTAATACAAACATAATAGAAAAAAAAAAATAGAAAAATCGATTACTATCTCCCCTTCTCCATTCACTCAGTCCACTAAAATTCTAGACGAAAAGCCCTTCCCTCTCATCCTCCTCCGCCACCACAGCCAACGAGGTAGAGTTTCGACTTTGCTAACTGCTTAAATAAGTATTGGTAAATTAGAAACACTCTTTTTAGGTTATAGCGATACTCTTTAACTGTCACTATATACTTAGCGACCCCACATATAGCCACACTTTTTAAAAGTGTCGGTAATTTAGCTAGCAGCATTTTTTTTTAACATGTATCGACATTTAAAAGTGTCGCTATAGACCGTTATTGTTGTAGTGAGAAAAAGAGAGAAAGCAGGACTGCTGTGCTCTTAGGAGCACGGAGGCATCCATGCTCCTGAGCTGTTTTCGATGATGGAATTTTCGAATCGACGATCGGCTTCGTTAGACTTGATCTAGCATATTTGAATTTTCTAGAAAATATTTTTTGTAGTTTTTTTATATCATTTACCTAGTGATCGAAAGGGTTCAAAACAAATAATTTTTAATAGTTGATGTCTGCCGTTTTCCAGTTTAATGGTGTAGAAGTATTCAAATCAGATGAAATTTTGATACAAAATTCTTTATCCTATCCACAACAAGATCATTATTTCTAATCGAAAATTTTAATGCTGTATCACCATTTTTATAGAATTTTTATTCTCAGTTGTTAAAAATTATTGATTTTGAATTCTTTCGATTGCTAGGTAAATGATATCGAAAAACTGCAAAAAATATTTTCTAGAAACTTCAAATACGCTAGATCACCGCAAAAAATATTTTCTCGAAACTTCAAATATGCTAGATCAAGTCTAACGGAGCCGATCATCGATTCGAAAATTTAATTTTCGAAAACAACTCAACAGCTAGTCCTCATATATATATATATATATATATATATATATATATATATATATATATATATATATATATATATAGAACTAGGCTACTATGCTATCAATAGCACCAAGTCATTGGTGCTACCAAGTTTTTGACCGTTGGATTGAGAGATGTGTGGTTAGGATGATGTGGACCCCCTAGGGTTAAGTGGGTGGTGGGTTGAATAGTATGATCTAACGGATGAAAATCATCAAAGGGATGAATCTAACGGTGGAAAACTTGGTAGCACCAAATGGTTCGTGTTATTGATAGGACTATATATATATATATATAGGGGGCTACTATACTTATATGAGTATACAACCCTTTGTACTCATAAGTTTTCGGTCATTGGATCGAAAAAATGTGCGGTTAGGATGAGAGTGGTTACGGTTAAGTTGATAGTGGGCCCCCTAGGGTTGAGTGGGTGGTTGGCTAAATAGTATAATCTAACGGGTAAAAATAATTAAAGGGTGAATCCGACGGTTAAAAACTTATGAGTACAAGAGTTTATACTCATAAGAGTATAGTAGGACTCTATATATATATATATATATATATATATATATATATATATATATATATATATATATATATATATATATAGAGTCCGCTACTATACTCTTATGAGTATATAGCCTCTTGTACTCATAAATTTTTTGTCGTTAGATCTACCCTTTAATCATTTTCACTCGTTAGATTATACTTTTCAACCAACCACCAACTCAACCCTAGGGCCCCGCTATCAACCTAATCGTAACCACTCTCATCCTAATCGCATATTTATTCATCTCAAGGCTTAAAATCGATGAGTACAAAGGGCTCTATACTCATACGAGTAGAGTAGCCTCACTTATATATATATATATATATATATATATATATATATATATATATATAGAGAGAGAGAGAGAGAGAGAGAGAGAGAGAGAGAGAGAGAGAGAGTTCGATCGGGATACTATCGATAGCACCATGCATTTGGTGCTACTAAGTTTTCCGCCGTTAGATCAACCCCTTTGATGATTTTCACCCGTTAGATCATACTATTCAACCAACCACCCACTTAGCCCTGGGGGGCCCACATCATCCTAACCACACATCTCTCAATCCAATGGTCAAAAACTTGGTAGCACCAATGACTTGATGCTATTAATAGCATAGTAGTCTAGTTCTCTCTCTCTCTCTCTCTCTCTCTCTCTCTCTCTCTCTCTCTCTATATATATATATATATATATATATATATATATAGTTCTGCTGCTATACTATTAATAGCACGAAACACTTGGTGCTACCAAGTTTTCTGCCGTTAGATCTACCGTTTTGATCATTTTCACCCGTTAGATCATACTATTCAACCAACCACCCACCCACTTAACCCTTGGGGGCCCACATCATCCTAACCGCACATCTTTCAATCCAATGGCTAAAAACTTGGTAGCACCAATGACTTT
Source organism: Aechmea fasciata (assembly GCA_025177825.1). Lineage (NCBI taxonomy): Eukaryota > Viridiplantae > Streptophyta > Magnoliopsida > Poales > Bromeliaceae > Aechmea > Aechmea fasciata. The sequence goes on from CM045946.1 coordinate 5,049,448, forward strand.
GTGCTATTAATAGCATAGTAGCCTAGTTATCTCTCTCTCTCTCTCTCTCTCTCTCTCTCTCTCTCTCTCTCTCTCTCTCTATAGGGAAATTGCTTATATACCCCTGAAAAATTTCTGACTTTTCAATTTACCCCTCTTAGAAGGCTAATATTGAAAATACCCTTTCTACGTTCCAACCTATTTCTAATATACCCCTAGAGTTAAAATATGTTAATTAACTCTGTTATCTTTGTAAAATTACTATTTTGCCCTTTCAAATATACCCATCGTCATAGTCTTTCTTATTTGCCCTTAAAGTCAGGAGTACAAAATTTTTTTTGACTTTTGGTCTTTTTCAATATACCCCTCTACCGTCACCAACATTTCTTATTTGCCCTTAATTTAAGAGCAAAATTGGTATTTTAATTTTTTTTAACTGTGGTAAATATTTAACTCAAGTTTAACCCAAGTTAACTTAACAAAAGATATGTATGGACTGAGATTTTGGCAATGCAGCTAAATACTCTGTTGATGCTATTTTTATGTGTAATTTAATTACATAAGCACTTGTCAAGTTTCAGGAGAAAACGAGTTAGAATGGAGAAGTTACGCGATAAATACTAATCACTTAAGCTGAATAGTACTCGGTTTTCTAGAGAAGCCGAGTAGAGTTGGCCTCTGGCGTGTATCGGACTTCGTTTATAGCGATCCAATAGCTAGTTTTGAACGGTTCAGTTATTCTGGAACCAATGGCGCTAACGGATTTGGGTTTTGAGGCACGATTTTTGAGAAAAAGGAGTTTTACAGAAAAGAGGGTTTTCTTTCTTTGATGTTCTTGCATTGTGAAACTCCTCGTGCTCCGTACTTATGACCTAGAGTAGGGTGAAGGATGTTTCGGGTCCCTACTAGTGGTAGGGAAGTCAAATTCAAATGCAAATTTAAGGTTTAGTGGGATTACACATTTGTACATGTGTGGTGTTTGGAAAAATTGGAGAGGGAATGGGTTTCGTCGCAAATCGGTAATCGAATCGGATGAAACAAAATTGTAATTTCGATGCCCCCGTCGTGTTGAACGCAATGGCGTAGTCCGATCGAAATTTCGACGGACGAATCTCCAGGATTTGCATAAAGTTCGCAAAGGGCAAATCGGAAAATTCGCAAAAGTCATTGTATTTTATATACCGAATCGTGCGAGATCGAACATGGGGGTATGTTTTCGCATTTTACCAGCGCTGTGAGGGACTTAGTTGATAATAATCAATAACGGAGGACTTTTGTGCAAGATTACCTTTTGCATATATAAAGCACCTACCCGTTTGGTTGGGGGTTAAGGGGTGGAATAACCCCTTAACCCCCATTTTATCCCCAAACACTATCAAAAAGAGGTGGGGTTAGCAAACCCCACCTCAAAAAGTTATCCCGACTTAGCTAACCCCACCTAACTCCAGCAAACCCCAACCAAACACTATATTTCTATTCATAATAACCCACTATTCTTCTTATCCCACCTACTTCAACCAAACACTATTTTTCACTATCCTCGACTAACTTCAACTCCCAACCAAACACAAAAATACTTTAACCCCACCTTAACCCCAAACTTAACACTATCCCTGGAATAACTAGTTTTTTCTTAACCCCGAACCAAACGGGCTAGGGTTTTTTATGCTAACCCTAACCCTAGGGCTATCTCTACTCCCTTAGCTGTGCCCCCTGCAGCCTCCACCACCTCCCGGCGCCTCAGATCGCGCACCCCGGCCGCCGGAAAGAGGTTGGCATTGTCTTTCTCCACTTTTTACTCCACCTCCTCGGCCGTCGACCTTAGGGAACTACGGTTCACCCTGGTGGAACCAAGATGTATAAGGATTTAAAGGCATAGTTATGGTGGAATGGAATGAAGAGAGACATCGGCAGATTTGTGGCTTAGTATTTGACTTGCCAACAGGTAAAGGCAGAGCATCAAGTACCTACTGGCAAGCTTCAGAGTCTGTCAGTGCTCGAGTGGAAATGGGAGCAGATCACGATGGACTTCGTCATGGGATTGCCGAGAATACAGAGTGGTTTGGATGCTATTTGGGTGATAGTGGACAGACTGACCAAGTCTGCTCACTTCCTACCAGTGCAAACCACTTGGTCCAGGGAGAGGCTCGCTTAGTTGTACTTGGATGAGATAGTGAGATTGCATAGTATGCCCACTTCGATTGTATCGGATCGAGACTCGAGGTTCGTTTCGTATTTTTGGAGAAGCCTTCAGACAACCTTGGGTACTCAATTGCATTTCAGCACGGCGTTTCACCCACAGACAGATGGTCAGTCAGAGCGGACCATTCAGACCCTGGAGGACATGCTAAGGGCATGTGTCCTAGACTTTGGAGGAGGGAGGCATTGACATTTGAGACTGGTTGAGTTTGCGTACAACAACAGCTATCAAGCGAGCATCCAGATGGCTCCGTTTGAAGCGTTGTATGGATGCAAGTGTCGATCCCCTTTATATTGGAGTGATGTGGGTTAAAGGAAGACGTTAGGGCCTGAGATTTTGATTGAGGCTGAGGAAAAGGTTAAAGCGGTGCGACGACATTTTTTGATAGCCCAGAGTCGACAGAGGAGCTACGCCGATACCAGGAGACGAGACTTGGAGTTCCATGTTGGAGATCATGTATTTCTGAAAGTCTCGCCGTCCAGAAGGACACGCAGATTTGGAGTGCGTGGAAAGCTTAGTCCATACTTTGTAGGCCCTTTTGTGGTATTGGAGCGAGTTGGGTCAGTTGCTTACAGGATTGATCTACCCCCATGACTGGCCAGCATTCATGATATTTTCCACGTCTCGGCTTTGAGGAGATATGTGTTCGACCCCTCCCACATGATTGACTTCACTCCGCTAGAGCTTAACGAAGACCTGAGATACGAGGAGCGACCGATGCGAATTCTGGCTCATGAGACGAGGGAATTGCGCAACCAGATCATCCCTTTTGTAAAGGTGCAGTGGAGTAATCACGAGGAGCGTGAAGCAACCTAGGAGATGGAGACCGTGATGTAGGAGTCCTATCCTTACTTGTTTGAGACTCAGGTTTGAGGTATGTTTTAAGTTTCGAGGACGAAACTTTTTGTAGTGGGGGAGGATGTAGTATCCTTGGTTGAGTTGGTGAGGGGTAGAGAGGTAATTTTGGTTGGTGATTATCAACCCCACCTACTCCCCTATATAGCATGCCACCTACTCATAATTATCACTCCATTTTAGCTAGTGTACGTGCATTGATACTTGTCTTTTTTGCCCTCTCGCTCTCTAGCTTGTGCCTTCGACGAGCTCTCGAGTGGAGCCGGAGCGACGTTGACGTTGTGCCGCCGTGCCGTTCGAGCGCGCGTTCGTCGTGGTAGCGTCGTTGGGAGGCCGGGAGAGCGTGTGGTTCCGCTTCTATCGACTTCTTGCCGGTTTTGGATTAGCGTTTCGAGGTGGGTTAAAGTGATGCTTACCGAATTCTACCGGTTTCCTCCTAATTCTATATATGTCAAATGCATGTGTTTTTAGCTTTGTTTAGTACATTGTTTTGCCCGATTCTTGGAATTTCATTCCTATAAATTTGAATTGGAGCTTAGAAAATTTAGCTAAATCATGCATGTTGGACTTGGGTTTGACTTGGAGAAAACTGACGTTTCTACACCGCCATTTGAACAAACTATCGGATTTAGCTCTAGGAGCTGTAGTTTGTTTGTATTGCCGCAATTTGTGGGCGGTGGATACCCAGAATAGTGTAGAATATTTTTACGCTCATGCTGGGATGCTGAGCTTATTTTTACAGTATTGTTCAAACTGTTCCAGATTGTCGGGTGCCGTGGGGGTTGACGGTGGACCCAGATTACTGTTCTTGCATTAGATTGTGCCGAGGGCACATGTGTTTTGGTTGTTAGACCAGTTAGACCATGTTCACTTGACTATAGCCTGCGAGAGCCTGATTGTGCTCGACAGAGACATGCTTACATACTCGGTTGGGTAGCGCCCACGAGTGCCACTCCGAAGTTGGGCTTTGTGCTTTTACGTTGGTGTCGTTTAGTCCTGGTTGGACTTGCTCTCCACTGACGACCTACTTTGGGGTCAGATAGTGTTGCTTCGACAGGCGGGACGGGTGTGTTCACAGTCCCTAGCGAGATTGGGTTTGGTTTTACTATTTTCCTACAGATTGTTGGTGTTAGACCGAGATAGTATAGGCGCATATAGCTGTAGATTTATTCCGGCTTTCTTACTATACTTGTTTACATATGTAGACTTAGTGGGTGAGCCGTTGAGGTCGGTAGCGGTAACCACTGAGGACTACTTTTTGCAGTAGTTCACACACTCAGTTGTTGGACCCTTTTACAGAGCCTCCTTCTTCGGCTGCTGCTGCTGTTGAGTTTGATCGCGAGCGGAAGGGTGTTGCGGGTTAGAGCCTTTCCGTCGAGCCGTAGAGCTAGAGGAGTACCAGCTACAGATAGTTGTAGGTTTTGGTTCTTTACGTACTGATGTTGTCCCTCGCTGGAGCGAGTGTTTTTGGTACCAGGATATTATGTATGTATTGAATCGATGTTTTTATATATGTTTTCATTATAGCAGTTCTATACTACTGGTTGTAGTATTGTATGTTTTACAGGTACAGCTATCGCTTCGTATACAGAAAAATTTCTTGTATACGGCGGGTCTGTTGGCGCGCCGAGGGAAACGAGTAATTCGGAGCGTGACAATGAGTGTCTTTTTTTGCCATGAAAATTATGTCGGCTACAGACAGCATAATTTTGAGAAAGAATAGGACCTTTTTCCGGTATACGAAATAGTGGACTTGACTAACTCAATTCTTATGAAATCGCGAATTAGATCATTTGCCCTTACCTCAACAAAGGAAGCACGAACCTCTTCTATAAAACCATTTTGTTCTTGGTCCCAATTCAATACTAAGCAAGTCCGAACTAATTGAATACTTGTGTGATAAATTCCTCGAATTGACTTGCCATTTCCATAAAGGATATAATTGACAGGCCTTCTAAACTTTCGCTTGATTAGGTCGAGTGTTGTGTGTGTTTTGGTTCTGACCCTTGTTTTGGTTTCAGGTAGCCATGTATCGACAACAAGGTCGATCGCCGATGCGGGATCATTCCGTGCCATCGGAGATGCCGGAGCAGGCAAGACTGAGTGCACCCCCTGATCTGAGAGAGCAATTGGCTGCCTTGACTAAGGTGACCAGCCAGCAAGGGGTGTTACTACAGAGGATGTGTGAGACTTTTACCCGAGCCGAGCACGGCCCGAGGCTACTCCGGTCGCACCCACCACTGTGCCCCCACCCACACAATGCTACAGTACCAATTGCATCTCCTTGGAGGCAGCACAGATGTCAAAGGCTGAGCAGGAGCAGATGACAGATAGGCTCACCCATTTTTGTCGGTTTGACCTGCCACACTTCGATGGTAGTCGCACCGAACCTTGGGATGTAGAGACATGAGTGAGTGCGATGGAGAAGTTGTTTGAGGATCTATTTGTACCGGAGCGAGAGCAGGTACATCTGACAGTCCATTGTTTGGCAGGTGATGCGCATGCCTGGTATAGGAGGACGCGGCAGAACCAAGGATTGGATGCCCTACAAATGAGGTGGGACGAGTTTTGTGGGTTGCTGTACCGGGCCTATTTCCCAAGCAGTGTGAAACAAAAACTTGAAGAGGACTTAAAGAAGCTGTAGCACGAAGAGCAGTTAGTTCAGGAGTACACTCGAGAGTTCACTAGGCTTCTGAACTGTGTGTTGTTCGTAGCCAGGGATGAAGCCCACAAGGTCTATTTGTATGAGAGAGGCTTGAGGCCAGAGATCTTTGTGTCGATGCAGGCGCAGAGGATGCAGAACTCGGATGCGTCGATTAAGCAAGCGTTGTGGGTTGAGAGAGGAGCTGTATCAGTCCAGGAGCGGGCGCCGATGCCAGGGCAGAGTCAGGACAGGAAGCGCCCGGTTCCAGATGACGAAGGACAGACCAGTAGCAGACGTCTGCCGTGTCCTCCACGATCACGCTCTAAGGGTCGTGGGTCTCCGGGGTGACAGCGGTCTAGGGGATCTCGTCAGCAGTAGGGGATTGTGCAATACGTTATCTATGGGGGACCACACTGACCTCGATATTGAGAGCAGCGAAAGGGCCGGTGTTTTGGATGTGGTAAGGCATGACATATGAGGGCAGCTTCTCCCCAAGCAGCATCACCAACACCTTCGACGACGTCTGCCCCGCCGGTACCTCAGCAGACTTATGGAGCATCACTGGGGTATAGCCAGGTTGATTGGGCTTCAATGCCGGGACAGATTGAGCGGCGAAAGAAGGAATCGAGTGGCAGGGTGTATGCAGCTCAGGTTGAGGACTCCACGACTGTAGACTAGATAGTGACAAGTATCATTTTGATTTCTGGCATTAGAGCTCGTGCATTATTTGATTCCTGTTACATGCACGAGAGGTGCAAACTCCGGTCGCATTCCCCTGGAGTTGACGACTATGCCGCCAGATAGAGAGATTGAGTTTGTGATTGACGTGGTTCCTGGAACGGCGCCAATCTCAAAGCCACCCTATCGAATGGTACTGGCAGAGCTGAGGGAGCTGAAGCACAGCTTCAGGATCTTATGGATAAAGGGTATGTGAGACCCAGTGTGCCGCCTTGGAGAGCGTTGGTGTTATTTTCAAAGAAGAAATATGGTTCACTTAGGCTTTGTGTGGATTACCGGGAGTTGAATAAACTGACCATCAAGAACAAATATCCTTTGTCGTACATCGATGATCTGTTTGATCAGCTGCAAGGATCTTATATCTTTTCAAAGATTGATCTTCAGTCAGGTTACGACCAGCTAAGGATGAGGGCCGAGGATGTTCCTAAGACGGCTTTTCAGACTCGATACGGGTACTATGAGTTCATAGTGATGCCTTTTGGATTGACTAATGCGCCTGCCGCATTTATGGATTTGATGAATCGAGTATTTCAGTCGTTCTTGGATAGATTTGTGGTAGTATTCATTGATGATATTCTAATTACTACAGGGGTGATGTAGAGCAGAAGGAGCACTTGAGGATAGTTTTACAACTTCTGAGAGAGAAGAAGTTGTATGCTAAGTTGAAGAAATGCGAGTTTTGTCTTCGGGAGGGTTTTTTCTTGGGCCATGTGATTTCTGCAGCTGGAGTAGCAGTTGATCCAAAGAAGATTGATGCTATTCGGGATTAGTCCATACTGACGACGGTTACCGAGGTGAGAAGCTTCCTTGGATTTGCTGGTTATTACTATCGGTTTGTGGAAAGGTTTGTGAGGCTGTCAACACCCCTCACTCGATTAACTCGTAAAGGAATTAAGTTCATCTGGAGTAAAGAGTGTCAGAGGAACTTCGATGAGTTGAGACAGAGGTTGATGTCGGCTCCTATCCTTGCCCAATTAGTTATGGGGGAAGGATTTGTGATCTACAATATTGATGCATCGCACAACGGTTTGGGTTGTGTTCTAATGCAGTATAGTAGGGTAGTTGCTTATGCTTCCCGCAACTAAAGGATTATGAGACGAATTACCCTAGCATGACTTGGAGCTTGCCGTTGTGATTTTTGCATTGAAGTTGTGGCGGCATTATCTTTATGGTGAGTGCTGTGAGATCTTTACAGATCATAAAGGCCTCAAGTATCTATTTACCCAAAAGTAGCTGAATCTGAGGCAGTGCCGATAGTCGGAGTTATTCAAGGATTATGATATCAGTATTCAGTATCACCCCGGTAAGGCGAATGTGGTGGTAGATACGTTGAGCAGGAAGTCGGTGCAAAGTTTGGGCATGTTGGTTTCTCAGCAAAAGCTATTACTTGAGGAGTTCCAGTGGTTTGGACTCTAGGTAGTGCCCCTTGGGACTACTGCAAAACTGATGTCTATGATCTTGCAGCCCAATCTATTGGACAGGGTCAGGGAGAAACAGAGTGGAGACTCTCATTTGTTGAGGATTCAGAAGCAGCTAGAGAAGAGACAGACATGGGACTTTGCTGTGGACAATTTGAGAGTACTGTGATACAGGGACTCATTGTGTATGCCTATAAATTTAAAGATCCGAGAGAAGATTTTGAGAGAGGCTCATTATTCGCCTTGTACGGTTCATCCTGATGGAACCAAGATATATAAGAATTTGAAGGCCCATTTCTGGTGACATGGAATGAAGAGGGACATTGGTAGATGTGTGGCTCAGTGTCTGACTTGCCAATAGGTAAAGGCAGAGTATCGTGTACCTACTAGCAAGCTTCAGAATCTTCCAGTGCAATAGTGGAAATGGGATCAGATCACCATGAATTTTATAGTGGGTCAATCGAGAGCACAGGGTGATTTTGATACTATTTGGGTGATAGTGGACAGACTGACCAAATCTGCTCACTTCCTACTAGTGCAGACCACTTGGTCCAGAGAGCGACTCGCTCAGTTATACTTGGATAAGATAGTCAGATTACATGGCATACCTACCTCGATTGTGTCAGATAGAGACCCGAGGCTTGTCTCGCATGTCTAGAGAAGCCTTCAGACATCCCTGGGTACACAGTTTCATTTCAGTACGGCATTTCATCCACAAACCGATGGTTAGTCAGTCCATACTGTTAAATATAATTTAGAGTCCGGATGTTGGTACGCAAGAAGTTGAAGGAGTTCGACGTCATTCTAGATATGGACTGGCTCTCGAAGTATTATGTGATGGTTGACTGTAAGAACAAGGTACTCACATTTCGGGAACCGGGACAGTAGGAGTTCACTTATCGGGCTTGCCAGAGCTCGTGCTTCGTCGCGACAGTATCAGCGACGAGAGCAAGGAAGTTGGTCAACAACGGTTGCGCAGCCTACTTGGCAACCCTTGTGGAAGTGGACCGAGTGGCTCCGACCTTAGAGGAGTTATCGGTAGTACGGGAATTTTCGAATGTATTTCCTGCGGAGTTACCGGGGATACCACCGGATCGGGAGGTCGAGTTCGTCATAGACTTGATTCTCGGTACCGCACCAATCTCGAAGGCTCCGTATCGGATGGCGCCGGCAGAATTAAAAGAGTTGAGGGATCAATTGCAAGACCTCCTCGACAAACAATTTATCCTGCCAAGTGTATCACTGCGGAGAGCCCCGGTGTTACTTGTGCGGAAGAAGGATGGATCGTTCCGACTCTACGTGGATTATCGAGAGTTGAACAATGTCACGATCAAGAATAAGTACCCACTTTCCCGAATCGATGACCTATTTGATCAGTTGCAGCGGTCGTGAGTGTACTTGAACATAGACTTGCAGTCCGGCTATCACCAACTGAAGATTAAGCCGGAGGATGTCAAGAAAATCGTATTCCGCACGCGGTATGGGCGTTATGAATTCACAGTCATGCCTTTTGGGCTTACGAATGCCCCGACGACGTTCATGGATTTGATAAACCGTGTCTTCAGGGAGTACTTGGACTGATTTGTCGTGGTTTTCATAGACGACATTTTAGTCTATTCTCGTAATGACGAGGAACATGCCGAGCATCTTAAGGATCGTGCTTCAAGTCTTTCTGGAGGAGAAGTTGTATGCTAAGCTGAAGACGTGTGACTTTTGGCTCCGAGAAGTCGCATTTCTAGGGCATGTCATTTTCTAGGGTGGAGTTTCAGTAGACCCGAGGAAAGTTGAGGCAATCAAGGATTGGCCGCGCCCGGCGAATGTCACGGAAGTTAGAAGCTTCGTGGGCTTGGCGAGCTACTATAGACGATTTGTGGAGGGCTTTTCGAAAATAGTCATCCCACTTACCCGTCTGACTCAGAAGGGCACCAAATTCGTCTGGAGAGACGAATGCGACCGAAGTTTCAATGAGTTGAAGAAAAGACTGACTTCGACTCCGGTACTTGCTCTACCGGTGCAGAGTGGAGACTTTGTGGTCTACAGCGATGCATCTTATTCGGAATTGGGATGTCCTGATGCATGGCGGGAAGGTAATCACTTATGCGTCCCGTCAGCTGAAGAGCTATGAGAAGAACTACCCTATTCATGATTTGGAGCTAGCAGCGGTGATCTTCGCCGTGAAGCTATGAAGGCACTATCTAATGGTGCGCATTGTGAGATCTACAATGACCACAGTAGTCTAAAATATCTGTTTACACAGAAAGAGCTCAACATGCGACAACGACAGTGGTTAGAACTACCAAAAGATTATGATGTGGATATCCTTTACCACCCCGGGAAAGCGAATGTGGTCGCAGATGCACTCAGTAGGAAGTCGGCGGAGAACCTCGCATTGTGGGTCACAAATCAGGAGCCTCTATGGAAAGAAAAGGGGCGAATGGACCTGGAGGTTGTAGCTCCGAGTATTCCGGCTAAGTTGATAACACTCGTTATCCAACCGACCTTGTTGGAGAGGATCAAAAATCTGTAACCCGCGGACCCAAGTCTCCAAAAGGTTCGGCGCGACATCGAGGAGGGTCGTGGCGGCGACTTTACTATAGACGCCGGCGGTGCACTTCGATTTCAAAATCGATGGTGTGTGCCGAATGATGAGGAGATCGAAAAGCTAATTTTGCAAGAAGCCCATTGGTCTCTTTATAGCAATCACTCGGTCGGCACCAATATGTATCATGGATTGAAAATGCACTATTGATGGTCGGGAATGAAGGGTGATGTTGGACGCTTCGTGGCAAAATATTTAGTATGCCAACAAGTGAAAGCGGAACGTTGATTTCCAGCGGAAAAGCTTTAAAGCTGACCAATCCCCGTTTGGAAATGGGAAGATGTGTCGATGGACTTCGTGGTCGGCTTGCCTCGCTCAACGGGCGACCACGATGCAATTTGGGTGATTGTGGATCGATTGACGAAGTCAGCACATTTCTTGCGGATCCACACCACTTGGGCAGGAGATAAGTTAGCGCAGGTGTACCTTGACGAGACAGTGAGGTTGCACGGGGTGCCTAAATCGATCGTATCGGATCGCGACCCCCGATTCACTTCACATTTCTAGAAGAGCTTGCAGGAAGCCCTTGGCAGACGGCTCGATTTTAGCACAGCATTCCATCCTAAGACAAATGGGCAAACCAAGATGACTATTCAAACTCTGGAGAACATGTTGCGAGTGTGTGTCATTGATTACAAAGGAAGTTGGTGCGACCACCTGCCGATAGCCAAGTTCGCCTACAACAACAGTTATCATGCGAGTGTGGGAATGGAACCGTTCAAAGCTCTTTATGGGCGAAAGTGTCGATCTCCTATACACTAGAGCGATGTGAGCGAGTGAGCATAATTCGGCCTCGATGTGTTGTGAGAAGCGGAGGAGAAAGTCCGCCTCGCTCGCAAGAGATTGCTCATGGAGCAGTCAAGACAGAAAAGTTATGCAGATAAGCGCCGTCGAGACATAGAGTTTGCAGTGGGCGACTGCGTGTCCTTGAAGGTTTCACCGATGCGGGGTGTGAAGCGATTTGGAGTGCGGGAAAAGCTAAGTCCCCGATACATCGAACCTCATGAGGTGTTGGAGCGAATAGGTACGGTGGCCTATCGGCTCGCTTTGCTGCCGAAGCTCGCCGATGTGCATAATGTATTCCACGTCTCCAATCTTTGCAAATACATTCACGACCCGGAGCACGCGATGCTTTATGAGCCGCCAGAACTTCAAGAAGACTTGAGTTACGAGGAGTTTCTGATGATGATTATCACCCGAGAACTGCGAAAACTGCGAAATCGCGAGATACCCTATGTGAAGATACGGTGGAGCAATCATGATGATCGCGAAGCCACCTGGGAGCTCGAGGATTTGATGAGAAAGCATCATCCTCATCTATTTGAGGAATAAGGTATATATTTAAGTTAAAGTTGTAAGTTGCGTTAGTTTCGAGGACGAAACTCCTTTTTAGGATGGAAGAATGTAAGAAAGTGAATTCTCGAAATTGGAGAGTTGTACTTCGTCCAGAATCGACTAATTGTCGAGTGGGTATGCTTCGAAAAAGCCGAGAATGTCTAAAACTCAAAAAGTGCATTAAAGTTGGAGTCCACGAGAGCAAACAGTGCAAAATCTGCACTTGCCAGATTCTGCTCTCGGGGACCGGTCCCTGGTAGAGGGATCGGTTCCCGTAAGCAGGGTGCGCAGGGAAAACCGCCTGTGCACAAGTGTTGCTCTCGGGGACCGGTCCCTAGCGGGAGAGACCGGTCCCCGTAAGCAATATGGAGTCCTAGTGGGGATCGGTTCCCAGTGGAGGACTGGTTCCCGTAAGTGTCCTGCGGGGGCATTACTCTCGGGGACCGGTCTCTGGTGGACAGACCGGTCTCTCGGGGACCGATCCTCTAGGGACAGACCGGTCCCGGTACGCACAAAAGCTGACAAAGAGCTTTCTCCCTGCCTGGAGTGCTCTCAGGGACCGGTCCCCATGCACGAAATTTGCCCAGGCTAGGCAGTGCATAGATGAGGAAGTTGAGGGACTTATGTGCCATTGTTGCATGAGAGGGGTTAAAGGGATATTTTCTCTCTCTCTTTCCCTCATTTCACACACACACACTCTCATATTCTTTCCCTCTCTCTCTCTGGAAAGGAAAAGAAGAGAAGGAGAAGAAGAAGGGAAGAAGAAAAGAATAAAAAGAAGAAGAAAGAGGGAACTAGAAGGATATCATCACTACCATCTTCTTCTCTTCCTCTCCATACTCTTCGAGCAAGCATAAGAGGTAAGCTTTGAACCCTATAATGGTAGAAACCTAGAGTTTGGATTTCTAGCTTTATAAATTGGTCAAATGGATCTCTAGCATGCTTACAAGTAGAGTGGTGCTAGAATCTAGGATTTTGAAGTAGTGGTTTTGCTAAAGTGCAAACCTAGGGCTCCAAATTAGGGTTTTCCTAAATATAGGGGTTTGATCTCAATTGGTGCTAGAATCTAGGGTTTTGAAGTAGTGGTTTTGCTAAAGTGCAAACCTAGGGCTCCAAATTGTTAGGTGTCTAAACGCATTGACGAAGTCGGATTTGCGATTCGTCGAGCCGTCGGAAAGTTATCGGCAAAACAAGGCCGATCATGCTTCGTTTCGACCTAGGAGGCCGAGATATTGTCGAAGCAAGTGCCAAGTATTCTTAGGACCTCTACATCATCAAACATCTTCGAAAGGTGTGGGGTGTCATCCCGAAGCAACCGAACTCTTTATTATGTCTTAGAATAATCTAAATTTGCATCTCTTGCATGTTGCATTGTAGGATTACATGTTAATCTATTTCCTTGTGCTTTTTAATTGATAACCTAGTGTGAGTTGAATACTTGGTGTAATGGACAAGGATTGGGTCTGGATATTGAATCCTATAGTGCCAAAGAGAGAGATGAACTCGATGGTTATTTAGTGACATAGAGAGTGGCATCTAAATGATTAAATAATAGAACGAGTGGCATCTAATGTAGTGTACATGACAGTAGTGGTATGTGAACATAGGGATAGATGGATTCCCTAGTGGATAACTCGTGAACAAAGAACTTAGTGTAGTTAAACACTTATGCATGGACGTCAGAATAGGTGAGTTTCGAGAGAGTTGTTGGCCCTAGTTCGTAGGGTGCCCTCGAGTTGAGAGGATAGATCAAGCTCACGGTCTATTATCGGGATGGTAAAGCCATCCAAGTTGTCGTGCACTCCGGAGTATGGTGCGAGAGGGGCAGAGTTGATGTCCCACAGATAGTCCCGGGTTCGAGAGCGAGTTGAGTCTCCTTACCCTACGGAATGGATATGTGAGTCGAGGGCGAACCTAAGAGATTTGCCTAGGATTGGGTAAACGAAAGGATAGCACTATCATTGAACATTGCTTGTTGGATATAAATTGGACATAGTAGCATGATAGTAAACCTTTACTGTATGATGCATGCATTCATTATCCTTGATTTTGGGCATAGTAGCATAGTTTTCTTATTATGTCATTTACCGCTTTGATATCTATCTATCTATCTATTTGTTACTTTTGCCCACTTGGACCTAGTGGGAAGATCGACGAAGTCGACGGCCGAATTCACTGGGAACTATGGAAGATAGTTCTCACCATACTTCATTACATGGCCGAGTGTAAGCGCGCCGGACGAGGATCGCGGCAAGGGCATTGCGCCCGAACAGTAGTGTGGTAGCTTTTCTTTTTGCATTAGAGTACACCATGTATCTAGATGCTTTGTTATTTTTGGAAGAGCTAATGATGTATTTGAAATGAAGATGTAAATGTAAAAGAATGCAAATGTGATGTAATAGCTAGATGTATCTCTCTTTATTTCACTTGTTATTACTTGTGGATTACTTGCTCTTATTTGTAGGCACTAGTTGTGCCCTTCGTTGATTGCGTACATATTGAATTTAAATTCCTGGGTAAATTCTTGTACTCGATCTTGTTGTTGAGCCTTGGGCGGATAGGAGAGGTGTTGTCCTTCTGGCGTTTATTCGACGCGCCCGTACCGGACCAAATTGGTAGCGACAGAGATGATGGTGGTAGGTGATGGTAGGTGGAATAGTATTTGATCCAAAGATTATTAGTAATCAAAGTGTAGGTTATAGGTCACAAGGATCTAAAAGGTAATTAACACCTAGAGGGGGGTGAATAGGTGTACAATGGCCAATAAAAATTCTCGATGCGATTTTAATGTAAAAGCGGAAATTAAAATCAACACACCAAGATTTTTACGTGGAAAAACTCCAAAAGGAGTGAAAAACCCACGGAACCGATCACGCGAAAAATCCACTAAGAAACAAATCAAGTACAAGGCGATTCACCCACGACTCTACCCGATTTTACCGAATCTCCGATGTGGATCTCCTTTGCCGGTCCTCAGTCGATCGAACTCCTTCGACCAATCACACCACAACTCCAAGTTGCAATCAACGCTCCGAATTTTCAAAGCGTCCACCGAATCCTCGGTCTCTCACGCGATCCCCGCTCCACCCTCGGTCCGGAGTTGTAGAAGAAAACTTATGGTGATCTAAACAATTAACGCACCATAGACTATAGGGGAACCCTTTTAGTCAATCATCAAGTTGATTCATGAAGGAGTATTTCAAAGAGAAAACCTAGAATCGACTCGACGATCAACAAAACAAAACTCGCTTTAAGAATTGAATCATAAAGCTCTAAAACGAGTTTCTAGGGTTTTAAGAGGATCTATAATCTAATAATTGTGAACATATCAAATAATGAACCCCCCATGGTCTATTTATAGTGTTAGAAGACTTAGAGATAGAGTAGGATTGAAATCAGCCAAATTTGGAAATTTTTCGTCACCAGAGACCGGACCTTACATGTGGAGACCGGTCTTAGAAGTCCGGACTTGGCCCCCTCAACCGGTTCTCTCTTCCGTCAATTTCATCAACAATTAACAGAGTCCGGTCTTGGTCCTTAGGTCCGGTCTTAGCTTGCGTAACAATAATGATCAGGCTACGGGATCCGGACTTCGCACTTAAATCCGAACTTATATTAAGAACCTTCAAAACCCCAGCTACGGGATCCGGACTTAAGCTCCGAGACCGGATCTTATTTAATGTTGCGCAAGAGACAGGCTCTCGGGATCCGGACTTAACCCTTAGGTCCGGACCTTGAACACAATTTTTTCAGATTTGAAATTTTGTCAAATTAAGATTAATCCAAGTCTTCTAACTACTAATTCTTTTATAAAATCACCATAAATTATCTTAGATTCATACCTGAGGTGCCGAACTTCTCCGCTGAGTTCTTGAATCTTCAAACTCCTTCTTTGTGTTCTTGACTTCTTCAAGACTCCATTTACTTCACGAAATTCGCCAACCTATAAAATCCTTAACACAAAGAGTAGATCCAAGAGCTAGAAACTTAGAAGCACCAAGGAGTTAGTGCTGCTAAAAGTATTCTAGCTCAATTCATATATATAACCCTTAGATGAAGTAATGAACGATTAGGATGATGTGATCCTTCTAAGATTGAATAAGTTGTTGGTTGAATAGTATAATCTAACGGGTAAAAATAGTCAAAGGGTTAAATCTAACTGTGAAAAACTCGGTAGCATCAAGCGCTTGGTGCTATCGATAGTATCTCAGCCAGACTATATACATATATACATAGAGAGCGAGAGAGGGAGAGAGAGAGAGAGAACTAGGTTGGTATACTATCGGTAGTACGGATGCCTCCGTGCTACCAAGTTGTTTTCAATGATGCGACTTCTAAATCAACGATCAGTTTTGTTAAACTTGATCTACACTATTGAAAATATTTGAAAACTAAATTTCATAATTTTTTGACATTATTTGGCTAGTGATCAAAAGGTCTGAAAAATAACAATTTTAGTGGCAGATGTGATGCGTTTGTGAATTTAACTATATAAAACTATTCAAATCTGGTGAAATTTTTATAAATTTTCTTTTTTACTATTTAGAGTAAGATCAGTATATCTGATTTTAAATACAAGTCTTTTACCATTAATTTTTTATGAGATTTTTATTTTTAGCCGTTCATTTTTATACTACTTGTTTGATAGGTAAATAATGTTGAAAAATTATAAAATTTAATTTTTAAATACTTTCAATAGTGTAGATCAAGTCTAATGGAATTGATCGTTGATTTGGAAACCGCATCATCAGAAACAACTTAGTAGCACGGAGGCTTCCGTGCTATCGATACCCTTTGATTATTTTTACCTGTTAGATTATACTATTCAACCAATGACCCACTCAACCCTAGGGGGCCCACATCATCCTAACCGCACATTTCTCAGTCCAAGGGCCAAAAAACTAATAGTACCAATAACTTGGTGCTATTAATAGTATTCCAACCTATATATATATATATATATATATATATATATATATATATATATATATATATATATATATATATATATAGAGTAGGGCTACTATATTATTATGAGTAGTAGAGCCCTACTACTTATAAGTTGTTTTCGATGATAGAGCTTCCGAATCGACGATCCACTCCGTTAAATATGATCTAGAGTATTTAAAACTTCTAGAAAATAAATTTCGTAATAAAAATATACGAAGCTTATATCATTTTAATTTAGTTATTTGATTTTTAAAAATTTTAAATTTACTATCTAATCTTTCAGTTAGTTTGATTTAAATTAGCCAATAATAATACTTTAACTTGAAAATTTAAATTTATTATTTAATTTAATAAATTTATAATTGTAAAAATTTATATAAAGTATATTACATAAATCTATTAGAATTAATGATGTATTCATATTTTAAAATCAAAATGATGTACGTTGATCCACTCAAAACAAATTAATAATCTTAAATGGCAAAATTAAAATTTTGAAAGAGAATCAAAATTTGTGTTGTGGAGAATTAATTTATCCCTTAGCTTAATTAGGGACCTGTAAAGGAGAGCTCCCAACACTAATTTGTGCTTGTAACTTTTTAGCCATTGAATTTATAGATGTGAGGTTAGGATGATGTGGGCCACCTTGGGTTAAGTGGGTGGTTGGTTGAATAGTATAATCTAATGGATGAAAATGATCAAAGGTGTAGATCTAACGGTAAAAAATTCACAAGCACCAAATACTCTATATATATATATATATATAGTAGGGTTACTACATTATTATGAGTACAAATACCTTTGTACTCGTAAGTTGTTTTCAATGATAGAGATTTTGAATTGTCAGTCCATACTGTTAAATATAATTTAGAGCATTTAATGTAACTAAAAATCGACTTTGTAGTTCTTAGACATTACACAGGCACCATCAAATACACAATGAACAATTAAAATCAAACAACCTCTTAAAAATAAAGTATCGGATTCTTTAATTTCCAAAGCAAAGTTATTAATCTTGATCTACATAGTGAATAAAATTTTCTATCGAAAATGCAATCAATTTCGATTCTTCTGCACTAAAAAAATTATAAAACGCCACATATCGGTTATTAAAATTGTCAATTTTGAAACCTTTTAATTATAAGTTATATGATGTCCAAAAATTATGAAATTTGATTTTACAATGTTTAAATATTCTAAATTATGTTTAATAGTATGGATCATCAATTTGAAAACTAAATTATCGAAAACGACTTACGAATATAAAGACGATCATACTCATAATAATATAGTGGCGGGATTACATATACATAGTCCGGTTACTATACTCATATGAGTAGAGACCCCTTTGTACTAATAAATTTTCAGCCGTTAGAGCTGCCTCTTTGACTATTTTCATTTGTTAGATCATACTATTCAATCAACCACCTACTTAACCCTAGAGGACCGCTATCATCCTAACCGTACACCGCTATCATTCTAACCGCATATCCCTCCCTCTAACGGCCGAAAACGTATGAATACTAAGGGGCCGGGTCTATACTCATAAGAGCATAATAGCCTTAGACTTATATTTATTGTCCGACTTCTATACTATTAATAGCACAAGCACTTGGTGCTACTCCTTTGACCATTTCCACTCATTAGATCCTACTATGCAACAAACCATCCACTCAAACCTAAGGGAACACTATCATCCTAACCATACATTTATCAATATAAAGACCGAAAACCTAATATTACCAATGAGTTTGTACTATTAATAGTACATAGTACAACAGCCTAGTTCTACATGCATAGGGATATTAGGGCTAGATACTCTCAAAAGCACATATGCTCTTAACTTTCTAACTCTTGGATTCCTAGGATTTATTATTTGGTAGTTGAATTAGCTGTTGGATCAATGATAGTGAAAAAGGTATGAAATAGAAAAATGAAAAAGGCTTCAAGGCGTATAGCAACGCCACTTTCCTTAAGACTTAATCCGTCCCCACCGTTCTAACAACTTGGTGTGCACCGGGTCAACGAACAACCTCCCAGGATACAATGAAGCAGAAACCTTAACTGCGTTTGCACACACGAAGTCGAGCCTTTGAGCTCTCACTCTATTAAGTTGTCAAAAGAAATAGAATAGGAAAACAAGAATGGAATTATTGTGAATGGAGACTTAAACTCATTAACTGTTTTTCTGTGTACTTCTACAACCAACGCTATGCACTTATATAGGCGACGAACGGGTGCTTCATGAAGTGACTATTCATAAAAGGGTGTTTCGTGAAGTGACTATTCACTAATAGGTGTTTCGTAAAGTGACCTTTCAATCGTGATTTTTCATTTGATCATAACTACCAAATAGTTATATGAATCAAGTTCAATGAATATGATCATTAATTCCAACGGACATATGTACGAAGAGACACACTATAAAGATGTGTCTTTTCAGGTCATATTCTTTCACTAAAAGTCACATCCTTTCACTCTAAAAGTCACATCCATTCACTAAGGGTTGCATCTATTCACTAAGAGTTGCATTAAGGGTTGCATCCCTTCACTAAGGATCACATCCATTCACTAAAATTCAATAAACAAAACTCATTTTATAAATTTCCTTACAATTCCCCACCAATTTTTGAAATACATAAAATACATCAAAATACAAAATAAAACAAAATCACAAATCAAAAATCAAAAATTGAAATTCTTGACAACTTGACAAAATCGTATGCATAGATGTAGGTGTATTAAAACTTGAACCTACACTTAGTGAAAACACATCAAAGTTAGTCATAATTGAATGGTAGACAAGCTTTGAACCAACAATTATTTTCGACTAACCGGACATATCTCACACATAGAAATTTATAATCAATCGAGTGCTCTATTTTATTGCTGACACTTTTATGGCCTTGTGTCCACATCCTGTTTCATGAATGCTGTTAGAGTCAAGCCCTTAACTCCTAGAAGCGGCCACACTTCACATTCATATAGGTAGACTTTACCAGAAGTGTCCCGTATTTAACACTTCAGTAAATACTACTGTAGGTCTATTAAGAACTTTATTAGTTCAACCTTCCCTTTTCAATACGGATACCAATCACTTTACTTGGGATGAAAATTTTATATTATAGTGCTTGCAATCACTCCATATGATGTACTTTGGCTCATTGAACTTAAGACTTGATGATGTTTCAAGTGTTAAGTCGAGTTTTCATCATTGGTGATTTTGTAATATGGGCTTGAGACCCATCCCCATCGATGTCTTGAATATCAATTCTCTTGGAAGTCCCTTAGTCAACGGATCCACAAGATTTTGGTTTGATCTTACAAAATCAATGGTAATTATGCTATCTGATATCAGTTGTTTTACATAGCTATGTCTTAATCCAATATGTCTTGACTTCCCGTTGTATATTTGACTATATGCTCTTGAGAGCGTAGCCTCACTATCGGAATGTAGCGATACCGGCGACACTGGTTTTGGCCAAATTGGAATTTCATATAATAAATTCCTTATCCATTCCGCCTCCTTACTAGCAGACGCTAGTGCTATAAATTCTGCTGTCATGGTAGAGTCCGCTATACATGTCTGTTTCTTGGAACCCCAAGAAATCGCACCTCCACTTAATATAAATATCCACCCACTTGTGGATTCATGATCTTCTAGATCTGTTATCAAACTGGCATCTGTATAACCTTCCAATACTGTTGGATATCCACTATAGAAAATTCCATAGTCCATTGTCTTTTTCAAATATTTTAAAATTCTATAAATAGCATGCCAATGTACATTACCTGGATTGCTAGTAAATCTACTTAATTTACCAACAGCAAATGCAATATCAGGCCTAGTACAAGACATGGCATACATCAAACTTTCAATAATCTTAGAATAATCTAACTGGTTAATTGATCTACCAGTATTACGAACTAATTTTAAATTATGATCAAAATGAGTGGATACTGGAGTATAATCAAAATAACCAAATTATTTTAAGATTCTTTTCGATATAATAAGACTAGGTTAAAAATAAACTATTATTTTCACGAATAATTTTAATTTACAAAATAATATTAGCCTCCCCCATATCTTTCATATCAAAATTGTAAGATAAAAATTCTTAGTATTTTCTACTTGCTGAACATCGGTGCCAAAAATTAATATGTCATCAATATATAGACATATAATAACACTTTTACCATTTGAAAATTTACTATAAACACATTTATCATATTGATTAATTTTATAACCATTGGAAAGAACAATTTGATCAAACTTTTAATGACATTGTTTAGGTGGCTTGTTTAAGCCCATACAACGACTTGACAAGTTTACACACTTTATGCTCTTGTCTAGGAACAACAAAGCCCTCGGACTGTTCCATATAAACTTCTTCATCTAATTCTCCATTTAAGAATGTAGTTTTTGAAAATAAAGAATAATTGGAGAAGAAAATTTATTTCATTCTGATTTGATAAATAACAAAAGACCTCTTTATATAAAGAGAGTCCGAGCTAATACATGGTGAGTTATGAATTAGTAAGAAACTAATATAGTATACACTAATATAAGGAATGCATAATCTCCGGTAAAGAGAAATAAATATATATATAAAGTAACACCCCCCCGCAAACTCAAGGTGGAGTAAACACTGAGAGTTTGGATAGAAGGTATTGATGTCGTTGAGTAGTCTGAGATTTGGTGAAGAAATCAGCAAGTTGTTGAGCAGAGGGAACGAACTACAGAGATATCGTTCCATTAATGTAATGATGGCGCACAAAGTGACAATCAATTTCGATATGTTTAGTTCGTTCATGAAAGACAGGATTATTCGCAATTTTGATAGCACTTTGATTGTCACAATATAAAGGTGTTGAACTAGAACACTGGACACCGAGGTCACCAAGGAGTCGGCGAAGCCATACAATTTCTGAGGCGGCAGAGGACATAGCACGATATTCAGCTTCCGTACTAGATTTGGCGACAATATCTTGTTTCTTTGAACGCCAAGAAATCAGAGAATCCGCAAAGAAAACGCAATAGCCAGTCGTAGATCGACGATCAGTAGGATCTCCAGCCCAATCAGCATCACAATAGGCACGAAGTTGAGGCTTGGAAGAGGAAGAAAAGAATAAACTTTGATGAATACTTCCTCGTAAATAGCGCAAGATGCGTAAAAGAGCAGCATAGTGAACAGAAGTAGGCGCCTGCATAAATTGACTAACAATATGAACCGCATAAGCAATATCGTGGCGAGATATAGTGAGATAGACTAATGCACCAACTAGCTCACGATAACGTGTAGGATTAGTGAGAGGTTCGCCCATATTTGGAGTTAGCTTTTGGTGGAGTCGCATAGGAGTACTCACGGTGTCGATTTCGGTGAGTTCGACGAGATAGCAAGTCGGCGGTGTATTTTTGTTGAGACAATATATATCCTCGAGGACTATATGCCACTTCAATCCCCAAAAATATCGAAGAGGACCAAGATCCTTCATGTCAAATTGTTGCTGAAGATGAGATTTAACGGAACGAATACAATCAGGATCATCACCAGTAATTATCATATCATCAACATACAAAAGTAAGGCAGTGAGCCCGCGAGAAGATGTATGAATAAATAAGGCATGATCATTTTCGCTTTGATGAAATCCAAATGAAAGAATAGCAGACTGAAATTTTTCAAACCAAGCTCGGGGAGCTTGTTTAAGGCCGTATAAAGCCTTCCGTAGCCGACAAACATGACCGGATGAATGGGAAAGACCAGGAGGTGGTTGCATATAAACTTCTTCATGAAGATCCCCATGTAAGAAGGCATTTTTTACATCAAGTTGATAAAGAGGCCAGCTACGAGAGGCAGCAAGAGCAATAAGGATGCGAACAGAGGTCATCTTAGCAACAGGGGCGAATGTCTCCTCATAATCAATGCCATATTCTTGAGAAAACCCTCGAGCAACTAAACGGGCTTTATAACGATCAATTGAGCCATCAGAATTTGTCTTAATTTTATAAATCCACTTACAACTTATTGGAGTCTTGCCAGGCGGGAGAGGAACTAGTTCCCAGGTACCAGTACGATGAAGGGCAGTAAGTTCTGTGGCCATTGCATCTCGCCATTCAGGAATAGAAGCGGCCTGGCGGTATGTATGGGGTTCCTGGATACTCTAAATGGCTGCAAGCAAAGCCTGATATTGTGGAGAAAAAGAAGGAGAGGCCAGACAACCAAAAAATTGTGTTGGGCGGCGAGTACGAAGTGGATAGCGTCGTCAAATGTCCGATCGTCAAGGAACAAGAATTGGTGGGTCGTCATGTGGTGCGGTACTATAGAAACTTCTCGGAAGACGAGGATTCGGTGGGCTGAGAGACAATTCGTTGGGGCTCTTCAGGAGAAGATGTGGTGGTCGACGAAGAATTAACAAGAAATGAAAGATCAATAACAGAAGGTGAAGAAACGGCAGAAGTATCAACGCTTAACTTAGATTGAGCATAATATGATACATGTTCAAGAAAAATGACATCTCGAGAAATTCGCATGCGACGAGAAGTAGGATCATAACATCTATACCCTTTATGCTCAAGACTATATCCTAAGAAAACACAAATTGACGATTTTGGAGTTAGTTTGGTTCGTTCATGCGGAGGCAAGAGAACAAGACAAGTACATCCAAAAACACGCAAATGAGTATAAGATGGTGATTTAGCATACAATCGCTCACTAGGAGAAACACCGGAGAAAAGACTGGAGGCATAATATTAATCAGATAAATTGCGGTAGAAACCGCATCAGCCCAAAATTGTTTAGGCACAGACCCATCAATTAGAAGAGAGCGAGCGGTTTCAAGGATATGTCGGTGTTTACGCTCAGCAACACCATTTTGTTGAGGAGTATAAGGACAAGAGAGTTGCGGCAAAGTACCATGTTTAGCGAGAAGTTGGCGAAATTCATTTGAAAGGTACTCGCCGCCAGAATCAGAGCGAAAAATTTTAATGGTGGCACCAAATTGAGTTTGAACCATGGCAGCGAAATTTTGATATAATTGAAAAACTTCAGATTTATTATGCATAAAATAAACCTGTGTAAAGCGTGAGTAATCGTCAATGAAAATAACATAATATTTATTGCCAACACGAGTTGATATAGGTGTCATTCCCCAAACATCGAGTGAATAAGATCAAATGGTGCACTTGAAATAGAATTGCTAACAGGAAAAGGTTTAGTGGAATGTTTAGCAAGTTTGCATCCAATGCAAGAAACAGATTCGGAATTAAAAACAGGACCTAATACACCACTACGAACTAAAACAGTAAACTTATCAGAAGAAAGATGACCGAGACGACGATGCCAGAGATCAGAGTTTGAAGTTGTAGCAATATTTGCTGAATTAATTTTAGGAGGAAGGTGCAGATAGTCCATGTAGTACAGGCAGTCACGTCTATGGCCCTGTCCAATCAAAGTCCCGGTCCGACGATCCTGCACAAGACAAGAAGAAGAATCAAAGGTCACTGTGCAATCATGATCAGTAATTTGGCTGACAGATAGTAAGTTAAGAGAGAGTCGTGGTATATGTAGGAGCGTAGGAATAGTAAAGCGTCCCGAAGTATCGATTTAGGTGAAACAACGCCACTATTATTATCAGAAAGAGAGGTACCATCAGCAGTAAAAATATGTGAAGGTGAATTTAATTGAGAAGGTGAAGAAAGCAAAGAAGCATGTGGTGTCATGTGAAAAGATGCGCCTGAGTCTAAAATCCAGGAATGTTCCGAAGTACCTCCAGGACCAGTCATACCAAAACCTGATGGTGTAGATGGAAAAATAGAGGAGGACTGCCCTGACGAAGTGGATGGAGTCAACTGGTGTTGCTGAAACATCTGCAGTAGTTGAGGAAGACTCAATTGAATAGTTGAAGGCTGATGCTCTGTAGATGACGCGTTGTTGACCGAAGGAACAGAAGGAGCAGATGCAACGGTAGGCATATTACGAGAGGATCGTAAATGCTGATCCGCCCATTTCTTTTTCCCAAGCAATCTTGAATTGAGTGGCCCCAAAGATGAGAACGACATTGAATGCTCCGTTTGTCTTTTCTAGTACCAGGATTTGGAATGTAACTTGATGGCGGTTGATGATGAGAAGTAGGCGCTAGCACGGAGGTGGACTTGTAGGGCCATGAGCAAGCAAGTTAACGTTAGGCATTGTGGAAGTGGAGGAACTCGTAACTCGAAGACGTGTCTCCTCGGCAATCAGTGCCGCGAGAGCCACATCAATAGTAGGGAAGGGAGTTCGATGGAGTAGTTGGCCACGTAACGCTTCAAACTCAGGTCGTAGGCGCATAAGAAACTGGAACAATCGTTGTTGATCACGCACCTGCTTTTGCTTGACAATACACTGACAAGCTGAGCAAGTGCGACACAAGGGTTCATCCATGGTCGCCAATTGACGCCAACGAGCCTGCATAAAACTGTAAAACTCTTGGATACTACGCTCACCTTGATGAGCCATGGAGAGCTCTTGAAACTCAGCATATGATTGAGCATAACTAGACTGCTCATACATTTGCCGAAGAAGAGACCACATCTGGTGAGCGGTGGACAAATTGATAAGCTGCATCCGAATGTCTATGTTTACCGATGTAGAGATAATTCCACGAGCACGTCGATGAACAAGCCGCTCCTTGAGGGAATCATCGGTTGGTGGACCAAAGACCATCAATATGTCCAAAGAAGATCGAGAGCATCAAACAAGAGTTGAATTGACACCGACCATTCACGATAATTAGGGCCTGAGAGTTTAACATCGAGCTGAGCAATAGTCGATGCAGGAACCAGTACAGGCGGCATTGATGGAGGTGTCGGTGGAGGAACCTGTACAGGCGGCACTGATGGAGGTGCGGATGTCATGACAGAACTAGATTGAGAGATACCGACGACGAGCTTTTGCGTAAGCTAGTCGCTCTCTGATACCATGAAAATAAAGAATAATTGGAGAAGAAAATATATTTCATTCTGATTTGATAAATTACAAAAGACCTCTTTATATAAAGAGAGTCCGAGCTAATACATGGTGAGTTATGAATTAGTAAGAAACTAATATAGTATACACTAATATAAGGAATGCATAATCTCCGGTAAAGAGAAATAAATATATATATAAAGTAACAGTTTTGACATCCTTTCTTGTAGTGACCTGGTTTACCACAATGAAAGCATGCACCTTTATTTTTCTTATTTGTCATGCTGTGGTTGATCGGATGCTTGGCTCTCTTTCGATTTTCTTTTGTGGGTTGACGGGTTTTATTATACTCATCTTTCGTCGCATATACTTTGGCACTTTGAGCATCTTGCTCCTTTTTGCCATCTTGCAAGCGATATTCTTTTTCTATGCGAAGATGGTTAGCCAAATCTTTAAGAGTAATCTCTTTCTTTTTATGCTTAAGACTTTTCTTAAAGTCTTTCCATGATAGAGAAAGTTTATCGATAATAGAGGCCACAATTATAAATTCATCCATATTCATATTATGTTGAGTAAATTGATTTAGAATAGGATTATTTGCATACAGGTCCCTGCAAACATAGGCAATTGCGGATATATCCCTGCAAACGCGAAAGTAGGTAAGTTGTCCCTGCAAAAGTTCAAATTTATGCAGATATGTCCCTGCGGTCATCACCCGTTACTAAACTGTTAAGTTTTTAATAGTTCAAGCGTGAAATGACATTTTTGCCCTTACAAATATATCCCTCCAAAAGCCCTAACTGATAAGAAATTTCAAAAATAACCTCGCAGAAATGCCAACGGTCAATTTTGTTCTTTATAAGTGAAATGTCCATTTTGCCCTCACAAATATATCCCTCAAAAAATCCAAAGTACAGAAATATCCCAAAAAATGACCCTAACGGTCATCTTCTTCCTCTATAAATTCATCACTCCCATTGCAACTTTCATATAACTCTTTTTTTGCTCTTTTCTCCTTTATTGATCCACTATCTTTCTTCTTCTCTCATTTTGATCTATTAAATACCAGCAATTTTATTTTTCCATTTTTTCTCTTCTAATATTTTTATAATGAGTGAAAGATCAGCGGATTCTTCTTCGAGCAACCAAATCCCCAGGTGCGATTGCTTTAAAACTTGTAGAATTTGGGTTTCAAAGCAACCGCACACTAGAGGTCGTCGGTTTTATGGGTGTCCAAATTGGGGAGTAGGATAATTTCTTATGCATTATCTGCAATATTTAATCCTAACTTTAAATTTTAATCATTTACTAATTAGTTTCATATTTTGCAGAGTAATGAGCACTGTAATTATTTTGGTTGGATTGATGATGCACACCACAATACTGTTGACTTAAAATACCAAGTACAAGCATTTCAAGAAGCAGTGGAGCATCGTATTGAGAAGTTAGAAAAGAAAGCTTTATTTCTACTTAAGTTCCTTGTATGTTTAGTATTGACTAATATCTTGTTCAGTTTGACAATGTAATAAAATGTGAGTGATAAAACAGAAGAAATTATTGTACTTGTAATGCAACTGAATAGAGTAATGAAAGCATTCGAACCCACATATATATAGTATCCACAGTCAAACCAATACAAAGTCGAAATGATCCACAAAAGTATAACCAAATACAATACATATCTATTCAAACCAAAACAACTACTATTCAAGTTTCGAATTGAAGTATCCAGAGGCTGATTGTGCACAAGAATCTAGAGGCTGACTGTGCACAAGCTACTGGAAACTGATTGCATACAGACCAAAAAATTGCATCCACAAGCTGATTCCATACAAATCAAAATACTAGATTATTTACATCCAAAGGAAGTACCTACCAAAATATATCCATTCAAACCTACGAAAAGAAGGCTTTTACTACATCAACTGTTTTTCGAAACCAAATCTTAATTGTCTAGAGAACAGAGTGCATCAATTTCACTTATAGCACTTCCTTGTTGGGACTGCAAATGTTTTGATCTCGATACTACCCTCTTTCCTCTGCGCCTGCAAATTTCATATAGTTACTATTGTAGCAAAGAAATTTAATTTAAGGAAAGTGAACATTAAAAGTCAGCATAGTACCTTGCCATACTGCTACTACTTGCTTGAGATGGTGGTTCAGAGTGCGGATTCCCTACTTGCGATGGTCCTGTAGGCTGTTGATTCGTTACTTGAGATAGTACTGCAGCAGGCTGTTGAATAGCTTCTTGAGATGGTCCTACAGCAGGCTGGTCATTAGCATCGACAGGGTTCTTGCATGTTTTTGCACGATGCCCTAATTTATTGCATCTTTTGCACCGATGTCTCTTCCTGATTACCATCTCGTCTGATCCTCTAATTCGCTTGTTTCGAGGTCTTCCAGCTGGCCTATTTAAAATAGGAGGTAATACACAATGACCGATGTCAATCTTTACCCATTGATCACAACTCGGTAATGGTGCAATGGAACTAGCATAGGCCTCCTTATATTTGCTCACTGAAAAATATGGGTGAACATATTTTTTCCACTTTTCATGTTTTAATTTACCTATTACTGCCATTGCATGAATGCAAGGAACACCTTTCACTTGCCATAACCTGCAGCTACACTGCATATCATGTAGTCTCACCTCAAACCTTGATTGAGGTCCAATCACTTCTGCTGAAAATTCATCACCCCATAGCACCTCATATTGACCCAAACCCTAAAATGGTGATGATGGATAGCATAAATTAGATTACGAAGAGGCCAAAGTAATCATGAAAAGTAATTAGACTATAGTGAAAAGTAATTAGATTAAGTACAATCGTGTAATACCTTGCTTATATTGTTAACATATTTGACAACCGTCGGTACAATTTCATGATCCCATTTTCTTGCTCTAATTCTTCTATCCGCCATCTTAACCATTATTTTTTGCCGGATAGTATCGATGTAAGATACCGAACTTCAGAAATCATGAAGTTGCGGTAGAAGGTAATATATCGGATTCTTAAATTAAAAATAAATATAAATAAAAATGGTGTGAGATACTATTTTTATTGGGTTTATAAAAGTAGAATGTAAGCCTGGATTGACCTGTGCTGAAATCGGACCTGAAACAGAAGATCTAGAATTTTCTGTGAGAGAACGGGCAGATAAATTAACAGAAAATGTACAAAGGTCGTAAAATTACGAAACTGGGGGATATGTCGTGATTATTTGTACGAGGCTAGATTTAAAGTTTCGTGCCGTTCTGACACCCGGAAGATGAGAAATAAAATCCGAATGCTATCTGATAGCGATTACAGTTCGGTAGAGTTCGCAGTGACCAAACGGGATCGAAACTGAGAGATTTAAATTTCTTCTGTTAAATTATGTAAAAACGAACATAGCTGTCAAGTTTGAGCTCAAACGGACATTCCGAAGGGCAGGCGAAAATATCAAAGCTTCAGCTGAAGGTTGAAGTGAATAGTATGAAAAGTGTTTGGAGTGTTGCTTATTAGAGAAGCTATTAGCTTCTTCTCCCTCAACCTGGCAGCACCCTCAAAGCCATCACACGCATGGAGAGGAGAAAGAAAAGCCTCTCTTTTCTCTCTCTAAATATCTCTCACATCTCTCTATAATATCCGCTTAAATTCATGGTGTTGGCGGAGAACGATCCTGCGAACGCGTTGGAGGCGACGGATCGAGCTCTCGTGCGCCCGTTTGTGCGGCGTGCCTTCGACCCGGCGTTCACAATGGTGGTAAGTGTTTAGGGTTTGGTTTATATGCTCTAAAAATGGATTTAGAGGAATCCTAGCATGCTAATTAGAGCTTTATTGCCTAAATCATAGGTTAATTTAATGATTTTTGCAATAGTAAATCTATAGGGCTTAGAAATGCAATTTTCGCTAATAGTAGGGTTTGATCTAATTTGACCCACCGTAAACCTAATTGATAGGTAACGAAACACGTTGGCGAAGTCGGTTCGGCAATCCGTCGAGCCGTTGCGAAGATATTGATGGATTTTACCTTGAATAAAATCTAAGGCTCAAAATTAGGATTTTTCGAAATGTTGGATCTTGATCTAATTTGACCTCATATCTAACATATTGTTAGGTACACGAACGCGTGCGAGGCGACGGTTCGTCGATCCGACGGACGGATTGGGTGATCCGAGCGAAACGAAGACTTCCAGCTTCGGAAATTGACCGAGGAGTCGAAGTTGAGGTTCGAGACAACAAAAGTGACGTTGTTGCTACGTGAGACATCCCAAAAGGTGGGGGGTGCCATTCCGAAGCCATTGGGCTACCTTTTATGTCTAAGTAAATTATTGGTCATATTGCATATATATGTACATATGTATATAGTTTCATGCATAGTAGGGTTGGTATGGTTAAATTGCTATTCTAGTGTGCTTCCTTATCGTGTGGAACTACGGGAGTTGCATTAGGACATAGGAAGCATGCTTGCATCCTCCTTTATCGTGCGGCACCGTAGGTTTGCATTTGGACATAGGAAGCATAGGAATGAGTATAATGACATTGAACCCTAGAGACCAAGAACTATGATTTATTTATGCATGATTGCCAACTAGAACTATGGGAATCAAGTATAGAACTTGATGATTGACATTGTGACATAGTGTATAGAACACTAATGACATGAGAACTAAGTAGACAACTTGATGAATATTATTGCATTATAACTTAGTGTAAAGAACACTAGAACTATGGGAACCAAGTATAGAACTTGATGATTGACATTGTGACATAGTGTATAGAACACTAATGACATGAGAACCAGGTAGATGACTTGATGAATATTATTGCATTGTAACTTAGTGTAAAGAACACTAGAGCTATGTGAACCAAGTATAGAACTTGATGATTGACATTATGACATAGTGTAGAGACACTAGTGACATGTGAGCCAAGTAAATAACTTGATGACAGTTGACATAGAAACATAGTGTTAGAAAACACCTATGTATGATTAACCTGCGTGGATGCCCTCCAAATGGAGGAGAAGATCATACTCACACAGTCTGTTCAGCGCTCGTGGTGGTCGCTCCACACGGGTAGTGCGAGTCTCCGGAGGTCTTGGCACGTGATTCGATAGGGATAGCCTATGTGGGGTCCCGAGGGATAGCCTATGTGGGGTCCCGCAGACAACCCATTGGGTTGAATGTGTTGAGTCGTGGGCGTGCCTACGGGCTAGCCATGGATTGGGTAATAACATAAGAACATAAAAGTATTTCATACATACTTGATTGGGACATAGTAGCATGATAGATATTTCATAATTATATCATGATCTTGTTGTTTCAGGCATGGTAGTAGTTGCATTAATTATATCATGCTTTACCTACAGCAGTTACAGCTTTAAATTATCTATCTATCTATCTATCTGCTTTTGCCTGCTTAGACCTAGTGGGGAGATCGGTGGGGTCGGTGGCGAGCCCACCGGGAACTAAGGAAGTTAGTTCTCACCCCACTCAATTACAGTTCCAGCGCAGCGGGCGAGGATCGCGGCAGGGCATCGCGCCCTATTTGATAGTAGCTAACTACTTGCATTAGAGCGACCCGTGGTATATTTTGGAGACATAATTGTATAAAGAAAATGATGTAATCTACACTATAGGAGATGAATATGTATTCATATTTTGAAGTTAAACAATGTAAACAAATGGTTGAATGGTTGTAATAGATAGACTCTTCTCTCTTTATATTACTTGTATGTTATACTGGTATCTTGCTCTTGTTGTTGTTCGCACCTTTAGGTGCATCGTCTCGTCATGTATGTTATAGAATTCATTTTCCTGGGCAATTCTTTGTACATGACTTATTGTCGAGCCTTGGGCGGACAGGGGAGGTGTTGTCCGTTCGGCACCTGATCGGCGTCCCCGAACCGAACCAAATTGGTAGCGGTCTCGGGGCGTGACAATCGAGCATATCAATCAATGGTCTATGCCTCTCATTAGATATCCAAGCGTTGAATGATTCAGAAATGTTGTTAGTCAAGTAATCACACTTAGCAATCGTTCCGAATTTACTTCGACTCCACAAATAACTATGGTTTTGCCGCAAATAATCTTCTGCTATTGGATTTCCTGCATACACCTTAGCGATGCTACTTTCGTAAACAGTAGGTGTATATGCTTTTGCTGCGGCCCACAGATTGTCTCTATAGCAGTCCCCACGGAATTTCTTTTTGAAGTTGCCATAAAGATAGCGCATGCATTCTCTATGTTCAACTCTTGGATACACAACTTGAACGGCCTCATCTAAGCCTTTTTGTCTATCCGAGGAGAATACTAGGTCTTCGGATTCTCCTATTGCCGTCTTCAACCCATGAAGAAACCATTCCCAACTATTTGAGTTCTCCGACTCCACAACACCAAAAGCTACTGGAAAAATTGACTTATTTCCGTCAATACTTGTGGCCGATATCAGAACTCCTCTATGCTTGCTTTTGAGATGACATCCATCTAATGCAATATAAGGTCTGCATCCATTGAGGAATTCTTGTATGCATGGACCAAATGCAACAAAAATTCGCTGAAAATGATGCAGTCCATGTATCACTTGCAGTTTTATCTCCACGTGGCTGCCGGGATTTCTTCTAACAATTTCCTCTTTAAAATCATATATTCTTTGATACGAGTTCTCCCAATGCCCGTGAATCTTAGACATTGCCATTTCTTTCCCCCTAAATATCTTGGAGTAGGTCAAGTCCACATGATATTTTTGTTGCAATCTCTTCCACAATTCAGTTGTAGACAAATCTCCTTCCAACCGTAACCACTCAATAACCCTATTGCACACCCACGATTGTGTTGCTACTTTGTTCCGACACCTATTGGCCGACGTGCATGTGTGCTCTCCTTGTAAAGTCTTCACCTATCACATAAATGGTAGTTAAACATATTTTAGTAACTTTCATTTATAAATGAATGCTAGTAAAAGTACATTAAAAAATGAAAAGTGAAAATAGGATAATGTTGGTATTACCTGAAAAACTAAACAATCTTGAAGTCTAGATGCATGGATTCGCCACTTGCAATTAGATTTTGCGCACGTTGCAGTTACCCTCAAAAGATCACTTTTTTGTAGGTTATACTCAAACTCATTTAGTAGGGCAAAATGAGTCAATGCATCTCTAAATGCGGCTACATTAGGATATTTTGCTCCTACTTCCATAATAGGATTAGTCACATCATATGAAAATAATTCAACATGATCCATATTATCCTCTAAATCAGATTCATCACTTTTAAGAGCATGAAAGCTATTTTCACTTAACACTGCATCTGATTCACCAACTGGTTCTTCACCAATATTTACACCTATATCTTCACCAACTATTTCAGCTGGTTCTTCACCAACACCATCACCAACTGCTTCAGCTGGTTCTTCACCAACATCTTCACCTTCACCTTCACACTCAGCTCGTTCTTCACCAACACCATAAGCTGGTTCTTCAGCAACACCATCACCTGGTTCTTCACCAACACCTTCCCATTCACCAACACATTCACCTTCATCAACACCAACCCCTTCACCTTCACCAATATTGTCCTCTTGTGTCGAAGTGTTGGCACCATTATAGTTTAATGGAATACCATGCGACTGAATGGTTATAAAGATTTCTGCCTCCTTCATATTATTATACATAGTAAATATAGTCATCAACTCCTGCTCAGATAATACTTGAATGAATTTCTTTGGCTTAACATTTCTTGCTATATACCATACACCAATATTCTCTGTAACACCCCAATCCCGTAGTGATCGTACATCTCGACAAAATTTAATAAGATTGTAACCATCAAGGTCTATCATCAACGAATGTTTCATACCATCACAATATCTGAGTCCACATGCAATTTTGACTGTTTAAAAATACCCAGCATAATTGAACTTAACTTGAAAAAACCCATTCTCCTCCATATTTGTTATCAAACTACCACTAGAGAAAAAAAAAAAAAAATTGTGAGTAGGTTCTATACTCATATGCTCTATGAAAATATAACAATAATTATATACATCTAATTTGAATGATTCAAGCCAAATATTACATATTTCCCAAAAATATATTGTATTACTGCTTCATGAGACCAAAATTGTGTTAAAATTAACCTAAAATATAAGAAATTGTTCCAAAACTAACAATGTAGTGCATTCACCTTGCTCTCCTTGGAAACAGAGGAGCAATACACCTTGTTGATGAATATGATTGAAAAAACCCTAGTAATGGTAGACCTAAAGCTAGCATAAGAGAGTGAAAGAGAGGAAGAGGATGAGAAAGATGAGCAATAAACCTTGTTGATCTGAACCTCGTTGTTGCGCGAGGAAGACGAGCAATAAACCTCCTCGATCGCGGGCGCCATCCTTCCATCGCGGTCGCTCTCCTCGCGCACTCGGGCGAAAATCCTCAGAGATTGCGGTCGCCCTCCTTCCAATCAACTAGGGTTAAGGGCCCACCATGGTAGTTAGTTAAGTTCCTATATTCAGAAGAGGGGCAAAATAGTCTATTCACAATATTAACTAAACATGGTTATATAGTTTAACTGTAGTTAACCATATTTCACTAACGGCTGATGACGACAGGGACAAATGTGCATAACTTTAAACTTTTGCAGGGACAACTTACCTACTTTCGCGTTTGCAGGAATATATCCGCAATTGCCTATGTTTGCAGGGACCTGTATGCAAATAACCCTTTAGAATATGTTGAATTTCATGTAATTGATCAAGAACAGATCTACTATCAACCATTTTATAGTTATTAAATTTGCTAACAAGAAACTTCTTACTTGTGGTATCCTCGGATTTGTATTTTTCTTCAAGACCTTCCCATAGTTCTTTAGCCATTTTCACATTTTGGTCGACGTCGAAAAGCGCATCCGACATAGCATTTAGAATATTGCCTCGGCATATATTGTCATCTTCATCCCATTTTTGTCTTGTACGAGTTTGTGCAATAAGTTCATCATCGTTTTCTTCTGGTCTTGGAGTAATGAGGACATAAGCAACTTTCAGAGTTGACAGAAGGAAAAATAATTTCTTCTGCCAGCGCCTGAAGTCCATGCCATCAAATATTTCTAGTTTCATAAAGTTTGTTGCCATCTCTCGTAGAGTAGCAGTCGACATTATCAGACTTAAGTCTTAAGATTGTTGGATCAATGATAGTGAAAAAAGTATGAAATAGAAAGATGAAAAAGGCTTCAAGGCATGTAGCAATGCCACTTTCCTTAAGACTTAATCCGTCCCCACCGTTCTAACAACTTGGTGTGCACCGGGTCAACGAACAGCCTCCTAGGATACAATGAAGCAGAAACCTCAACTGTGTTTGCACACACGAAGTCGAGCCTTTGAGCTCTCACTCGATTAAGTTGTCAAAAAAAATAGAATAGGAAAACAAGAATGGAATTATTGTGAATGACTTAAACTCATTAATTGTTTTTCTGTGTACTTCTACAACCAATGCTATGAACTTATATAGGCCACGAACGTGTGCTTCGTGAAGTGAATATTCACGAAAGGGTGTTTCGTGGAGTGACTATTCACGAATAGGTGTTTCGTGAAATGACCTTTCAATCGCGACTTTTCATTTGATCATAACTACCAAATAGTTATATGAATCAAGTTCAATGAATATGATCATTAATTCCAACGGACATATGTACGAAGAGACACTATAAAGATGTGTCTTTTCAGATCATATTCTTTTATTAAAAGTCACATCCTTTCACTCTAATAGTCACATTCATTCACTAAGGGTTACATCCATTCATTAAGAATTGCATCCCTTCACTAAGGATCGCATCCATTCACTAAAAATCAATAAACAAAATTCATTTTAAAAATTTCCTTACACTAGCATGAGCCCAAAGAGCCTGGTAGTTTATAGCATGCACCATTCATGTGCTATTAGAAGCACCCAACATGGACTCTCTCTCTATATATATAGCAAATGCATAGGCAAGTCAGATTCATAATTCATGGTGATATCTATAAGATGGTGCTCTCCAGTTAAGTTGGCAACGATAAGCTATTTGATAAACCAAAGATGCAATCAAAAGAGGAAATTTCTTGAAAAATTGAAATTTCCAAAAATAACAGCAATCACCATAAAACAAATGAGATGTATAACAATAATTAAGTAGCTCATTATGCATCCACTAGTCTTATAGGTATAAAGAGCAATGCTTTTCCTTAAAAGAAGAGAATTGCACTATTTGTACATCCTGTCGCGTCAAAAGATTACACAATATACAACTCTTGAAGAAATTTGAATACTATGACAGAATAACAGGCCAGGATGCTTAGTACACAAATCAACACAACATTTCCAAGTAGTTATAAACCCCATGACAGCAAGGATACCTCCATATTCATAAAGCTTCTGTTTAACTTTTAAAGTATATGATTGGTTTGAGGATTGTCTTGAGATTCAGGCGATTGCGGATGATATAACAAGTAAATATGTTCCTCCTCATGTCAACATATTTTATTGTTTACGGGGGATCACACTCACTTGTTTTCTAGTACAAGTAGCTACGGGTTTTGCTATGACTCTTTACTATCGTCCACCCATTACAGAGGCTCTTTATTGTCTTTCTATTTGTTATTCTATAAGATAAGAGCCGACCAACCATCCTGATTGAATGTTTGAGTACTCGGAGTCTCTTCTAAGTATGGATACAAAGTATCTTCAGTCCTTTCCACAAGTCCTAAATTGATTTCCCATCAGCCTATCCAATCTAATTCCAGACAGAATCAGTAGGCCCTACGTTAGTGTAGGTAGTGTAAGATAATTACGAAGTCTTGACAGTCTTTCGTATAATCTTGACTCCCATGATGCCAGCTCAAAGTCATATATCAGCCAGCCCAACAATGATAAATACCTCACAACATCAGATAACTTAGCCATTCTCATCATGGGATAGTTTGTAGAATAAGAGATATGTTACATTATTTCACCAACACATCTCAAAGTTCATCAAATAAACATGTAATCCACTCAGAAACTAGCAACGACATCAAGTGCTATTGACCGATCAATAGAAGCTTATTATGCCACTGTTCTCAGCCATCTAAGCAGCTGAAGAAGACCAGCATCTAAAATAGGAGATCTTTTTTCAAGCCCTGGAATGAGAGGAAAGAACACAAATAAAGCTACATAGTACCAGAAATCACCTAATAGGTCATCACCTTTCCATCAGTGACAGGTGGAAAAGATGATCCTAAAACAAGTAAATAACAAAGAGCATTTCACAAGCTTAAAAATGGCTGTTTAGTTCCATTCTGAATGATTTAGTATGTTCCAAGAATACAATACCTATATCAGCAGCAACTCTGTGAGCACACATAATTCCTGAGAAAGATACAGCTATGACACCTTGTCCTGGAAAACAACTATCACCAACACAGTAGAGACCATCTATAGCCTGCAAGGCCCAAAAAGTCAGTCAAAAGTTTACTGGTATTATCTCTAGCTTAAAAAAAAATCACAGTTACTGACTCACCACTTGAACTCACCGTTGTATTGAAAGGCATCCCCAATAAACCTTTTGGCATTGTTCGTGGCAAAGGCCCGTAGGTCCCACTATCCCGAGCGAGGAATCTCCTGTGAGTTCTTGGAGTGCCTACCTGTTATAAACAGACATATGACTGGGACAAAAAGAGGCAGCACTCTAACAAAAGTTATGACTAGACATAGCATGCACAAAGAAATAATCAGTAGCATATAGTGAATAATCGATATAAAATGGACACATTTGCTGACAACACCACTTTGTTTACAAGCAAATGCTACCTCTTTAAGCACTGTAGAGCTTCGAAGACCAGGAAAGAGTTTCTTTTCAAGCCTTCTAATAATTTTATCAGCTGCAAGCTCCTTTCTTTCTTCATAATCTGTTCTAGGTAGGCCCTAATTCAATTAGAACAATAAAAGCTCTGCGTCAGTTGGAGAAATAAATTTCACAAGAGAATTACAAATTGAATATATATATATATAGAGTTGAGCTAGAATACTCTCGATAGTAAATGGAGCATTTTACTATCGAGTTGTTTTCGATGATAGAACTTCCAAATTGACGATCGGCTCCGTTAAATATGATCTAAACCATTTAAACTACCTAGAAATCAAATTTCACGCACTTTCGATATTGTTCTTTTATCCATCTAGTGAACAAAATGAATGGTTGAAAATGAATATTCTTTAAAAAATGATGATAGGAGTCATGTAATCAAGATCAAGAGTATAGATCTTGTTTTAAATAGTTTA
Organism: Aechmea fasciata; assembly: GCA_025177825.1. Taxonomy (NCBI): domain Eukaryota; kingdom Viridiplantae; phylum Streptophyta; class Magnoliopsida; order Poales; family Bromeliaceae; genus Aechmea; species Aechmea fasciata. The sequence continues at coordinate 5,087,387 of CM045946.1, forward strand.
AAGAATTTTCTAACAAATATTCAATTGATTTGGATATCTTTACACCGTTAAACGAAAAAACGTCTCTTATCCACCATTAAAATTAAAAATTTTGAAACCCTTTGATCATTAGGCAAATGTGTCAAAAATATTTGAAATTTGATTTCTAAACACTTTAAGTGGTATAGATCATGTTCAACGGAGCCGATCGTCAATTTGGAAGTTCTATCATCGAAAACAACTCGATAGCAAAATGTCCCGTTTACTATCGAGAGTATTCTAGCTCAACTATATATATATATATATATATATATATATATATAGAGAGAGAGAGAGAGAGAGAGAGAGAGAGAGAGAGAGAGATTGTAAACAGCAGATCAATAAACCGATGATAATGTTAAATCCACAATATTACCTCCCAATCTTCTATGTTTGACGTCGTAAAAATATGAAGAATATGGTGTCCTTCTGGAGCCAATGATGAATCAAGAACAGTTGGGATACTCAAAAATATACTTCCATAGGGCTTTTCTAGGTGGGCCCAATCATCCTACACATTAATGTAGTAGTTAACAGGTGAGCATTTGCCTTTCATATCACAGGTGAGCATTTGCCCTTCCTATCACGCCACTAATTTCTATCTAAACATAATTAGCTCAACATCCTGAAGCTCCTAACTACCTCAAGAATGAAATGGTGGCAATCAGTATCAGCAGGCAAAACTGAGGCTTTAACTCCCATGTGAATTGAAAGGAAGGATGGTGCCTTAACATAATTTCTTTGGAAATTTTTCTCTTCTTCTGGAAGATCTTCTGTTTTCACAAGTTTTCCTACCATTTTGCAGAAATCATAATTAATCCCATCTCCAATGAGAAAGCAACAAGCAATACCGAATATCTAAACAATTTCCAAATAGGGCCTTCCAGAGATACCAATTTTAGATAAAAGTACAAAATCAAGAACAAGCAACAAGAAACAAACTAATGTGAGGAAATAATGCAGTCTCCAGAAATCTTGGCAAACATCCTATGAATGAGAATTGAATGTTCCAGTATTGATTTTGAGAAGAAAGCATCATGGACCAAATAATTTGATAAACATATACAGATCCCCACTCACTGTGCACGATAGTTTACCCTCGATAGTAAATATGCATAGGGACTAAAATGAAACTCTTTTAAGAGTATATGGTCTCTAACGCTAGAATTCCACAATGAAACCTAAGTAAGAGTTCAGAACTAGCGGTGCCATTTACCCATAAAAATATCATATCCATAGAGTTAAACAAGCAAACCGCAGTCTTATGCAGATCAGATCACCATGGAGCAGTGAAGAAAGAAAGAGACTAGATTTGCATCTGTGGCTGTATAACCAAGCACATAGACAAGATTTTACAACAACAAATATAGTTTAAGCTGATGATTATATCCTGTAGAAAGAAGTCACAACTTTCATTACCAAATGTATCCCATCTAGTGGCATTTGATATCACTGTTCTGGCAAAGAACTCCTTTCCATCTGAAAGCCTCACTCCAACCTGTGAGAGACAAAATTAAAATCATAGGGATCAAGCACTCCTATCACATAAAGAGATTTTTAAGCCCTATAAGATGCACTCACAGCTTTCCCATTCTCCAAAATAATATTAGTTACATTTGCCCTATAATGTATTTCACTACCCTTCTTGACCAGACCATTTGCCAAAGCCTTTGCAATAACACCAACGCCACCAATTGGATAATTGATCCCTCCAAAATGCCTATCACATAGAACCTGTTGTAATTCAAGAAAACACAGATGAAGGGGTGGTTATTTCAAGCCAGAGCAACTAGAACATTCTAAAGAGCGACTTACCATGCTTGCATTGATCATTGGTGTTTGCAAGGCATTGACAGTGCTCACAATGAAACACTACAAAGATACCACAGAGCATCTTAATTTCCTGAGTTCAAAAAGTGCTTCTTGACGATAACAAGGATTCAGGAAAATGATCTAATGCCGAGAAGAAAATATTTTTAGTCATGAAATACATTAAGCAATAAAATGTTCAAACCTCAGCATCTATGAAGGACAACAGTTGTGGGTCTTTTATAAAATTCCGAGCTATATTCCCAGCATTCTGTGGGAGATAATAAGCTATAAAACAGAAGAAACATTCCAAAGTGAAATGAAAATCGTAAACACTTCTTTCCCTTGAAATAAAACTATCAAATATAAATATTAAAAACACCGTTCACTGGTAGCTCGAGCTCTTAGAGAAAAACGGTTGCTAATTTAATATAGTATTAGATCATGAGGTCCTGAGCTCGCCGCTAGGCTCCTAGCGCTATTTAATTTCCTCCCATTCAATTAAGTTCACATCTTGGGCTTATTAAAAAGGTTTTGAGTCCAGACGTGAAGGCGAGTATTAGATGTAAATATTAAAAATATCATTCTTTGGTAGCTTAAGCTTTTAGAGAAAACAGTTGTTTCATACAATTTAACAAAACAACTAAAGCAGGAACATACAAACATATCATAATCGTATCCATAACCGAAAAGAAACATAATGCTGTCAGTTTGAATATACAAAATTGAACTCTTTGTTATGCTTTATCCTTTTCCTTTTTCACTTAAAAAGGGTCAATCATTACCAAGAGTCAAGCACTCCAGAGGTTTCTTAAAGAATTGCCCGAAGAGGTATAACGGCTCCTCCAATGATTTCAGCTCCAATGAATTTAGTGCATTGAAAACCTGTTCATACTCACTTTGCAATGGAGATGAGAACATTACAGGGATATCATATGCAAATAACAGTCAAATATATAACTACTTACCTTCCAACACTCGCCATAGAATTTAAGGATCCCTTTCTTTTCATGAGGAAACTTACTAATAAGTTCTGCAATGAATTCACTATACTCTCTATATACACGAACAGACAAGCCACCCGGCAGATGGTAGTGAACAGTAGACGGATCAGGTATCACCTGTATCTTACAGTCAACTGCTTGCAATGCTTTTGTAATCATATTGACATTACCCTGTGACAATATTAAAAATAAAAAAAAAAAAGGAAAAATAACTATTCAAAGGGTCTAGCAGCATAAAGATGAATCAACCCATATATTAACTTATGGATCAAAAAATAAGCAAACAATAGCAAAGTCAACTTATTGCCTGGAGATTTTGCCAAACAAGTCAAAAAGACTCAACCGAGTGAGAGGATGGAAATATCTTAATAAATTTGGAATTCTAAATTTTCAAAGTAAACTTTTAACATCTTTTTTTTTTTTTTTTTTTTTTTTTTTTGTGTATGCTACTTCAACATTTCCATCAAGCTTTCTCCTATGGCCTGTATTTTGATGCAGTTGTTAGGAGATAACATGCAATTCATTCTCAAAGCAAACCATACGTAATATTGCGCATTTCAAATGGGTGCCTAAATTATAAAAATTTGATTGTAATATCTAACTTTTTTTTTGTTTTTTACCTATTACAATATTTAACTTTAAAGTGCATTCGATTTAAGTACCTGTTTTCAGAACTTAACAATGTTTTTGACCTTTCTTACAAAATAGTCTGTAATCTAACATAACATTTTTTGGTCCTCAGACAGAATAATGCATAACATTTTCGACGGAATATTATGAAATCAAAAGTAATAAAAAGGTCTGACAGAAAAGTCCTAATTTCTTTTCGATTCCAGGTAAAAAACGTCGAAAATAAGCTAAAGTTCTGGTAATCTTCATACGCGCGTTCACCGATAATATTTGTACATTACACACAGTTGACCCACAGTAGTTTACATAGGCGAGCCTCTGGTTTCAAATCGTACAAGTCACTCAAACATGGATTCGTTGTTAGAAAACACTATTATAAGAATAACTTGAGAGACTAATAAGAAGGAAGTGGAACACTCAAAAGGTAAGAAGCATTAGGAGTGGTGTGGTACTCAAGAGGGAAAAAGGAAAAGGAGAAGCGCAGACGACCTTGTCGCCGAAGCCAAACATGACGGAGGAGCCGACGTCAAAGGTGAAGCCGTGTCTCTCGTAGAAGCCAGAGCTCCCGCCAGGAATGACGTACTTCTCCAGCACGAGAACCCTAGCACCCTTCACGGCCAGCTGCGTGGCGGCCACGAGGCCCCCGATGCCCGAGCCGATGACGATCGCGTCGTACTCATCGTCCTCACTCCCACGGCCTCCTCTCCCCTCCGCCGTCCTCCGCTCCGTGCTCAGGACGGACCTTGCGCTGAGGACCCTCCCATACTCGTACTTGGTCCTTCTACGGCTCACCACATATTGCGCCGTCGAATCCAGACAAGGAAGAGAGAATCCTAACCGAAGCATGGCGGAAGAAGGAAGAGGAAGAGAGGTCGAGAGGGAGGGAAGCGGGGGAGGAAGGGCATCTACGAGCTGTCCGCGCGATTGATTCCGAAAAGCGACGCGACGAAAGAATTAAGGCTCGGGCGAGAGAGCAATGGAATGGATGGAATTCATTTGTGCCGGAAGGTCCCCAGTGGAAGTAGACGTGGAACTGCAGCGGGTGCGCCTGCCGCGGTGTCGCGCGTTTCTTTTCCTGTAGTGCGCAAGTAGATTCTTGTTATGCGCTGATTTTTAAGCTTGTGTTTGGTTCCGTTTAAAGGGTTGGATAACCCCTTAATTCTGATTTTATTTTCAAATATAATTTTACGGGTGGAGTTAACTAATCCGAGCTAATCTGAAATAACTCATTTAAAGTGGGGTTAACTAACTCCAACTAATCTCATCCTACTTCATTATTCCAACCAAACAAAACATTATTTTACCTACTATCCTTTTTATCCCATCTACTCCAACTAAATATTATTTTTTACTATTCTGGACTAAATTCAATTCCCAATCAAACACAAAAAATGCTCTAACCCTACCTTAACCTTAATTTAACCTTATCATTGGAATAACTAGATTTTTTTAACCCTAAACCAAACGGTAGCTAAAAAATATCAAAATTGCATAGATTTGGCCTCTGTTTGGTTGGCTCTCTAGTTCTTGGCAGCAATCCTTGGGTTGAAACTAATTTGTGCTTTTTGATTACCCCTTATCTCAAATCAACCAAAGAAATGCCAACTTTAAAATATCACTTTGACAGCACCATTTTTCTGAGGCCTTTTTGCATAAAAAATCCACTTATTTTGGACTTTTGCAAAACCGGACCACCTTTTTTTTTTTTGCAGATTCGGGCCGCTTTTTCAGCAAACTGACAAAAATACCCTTATACCTTTTCTCTTTCCTCTTTTTTTTTTTCTTTCGTTCTTTTTTTTCTTTTTCTTCCCAGGCGGAAACAGAGGCGACGGCGAGCACCTCGCGGCGGACGGCGGCGCGCGCGACGGGTCGAGCTTGGCCTTGCCGCCGCCTGCGCGATGCCGTCGAGGCAGTGGTCTCGTCGGTGAGGGCGGCGCCGCACCACGTGCGGACGTTGCTGTGCGGCGGCCGTGGGCGGGCCGAGCGGCTCGGCGGCGGCGTCACGGAGGCGGCCGACGCCGGCCATGTTCTCGAGCGATCACGACGAGGCGGAGAGGAGCCGAGCCGAGCGTGAGGGCACGGGGGAGGCAGCGACACGGCGAATCTGGCGGGGTGGCGCGCCGATGGCCGCGAAGCAAGGCGAGCTCCCTCGGGAGAGAGAGAGTTGAGAAGAAGAAGAAGAAGAAGAAGAAGAAAAAGAGGTAAAAAAAAATCAGAAGGAAAAAGAATAAGAAGAAGAAGAGAAATAGTGTAACGGTGTAAAAAAAAAAAAAAAGAAAAGAAAGTGTAATGGTGTAAAAAAAAGAAAGAAAAAGAAGAGGAAGAGAAGAAAAATTATGCAATTTTGTGCGAAATAGTGCAAAATTGGATAAAATAGTGCAAAATTGGATAAAATTATACAATTTTTCTTCTATTCCTCTTCTTTTTCTTTTTTTTTTTTTACACCATTACACTATTTTTTTTTTTTTTTTTTTCACCTTTACACTATTTCTCCTCCTCCTCCTCTTCTTCTTCTTCTTCTTCTTCTTCTTCTTCTTCTTCTTCTTCTTCTTCTTCTTCTGATTTTTTTCTTCTTCTTCTTCTTCTTCTTCCTATGGCCTTTTTGCATAAAAAAGATATATCTCTCCTCCACTATTAAGTATTAACGCCATACTATACTACTACTACTAGTATCACAACAAATTAATTAACGATGCGATTTCTCTGCTTCTTCTTCTTCCTCTTAGCCCTCTCTCTCATCCCCGCGCAGCGGCCGACGACGACTGCAGCGCCGGCGCCGGCGACCGCGACAGGTCCCGCGCGCTTCCGCTGAAGATCGCCGCCTTCGTCTCCATCCTCGTCTGCGGCGCCATCGGCTGCTGCCTGCCGCACCGTCCCCGCCCTCCGCCGCGAGGGTGTGGACGTGCAGGTGGTCGGCGCCGTCCGCCCCCTCCAAATCGCGCACCTTCGCGGCCTCGTCCCCGCTCGCTGCCGCCGCCGTTGTCTTCCTGAAGTGCATCCGATTGAAGTAGCCGGTGGCGATGGTGTCGACCATGAGGGTGGCGATCGCGGCCACCATGGCGCCGAACCCGGCGAAGGGGAACTTCTGCCAGACGCTGTCGTCGCCGCCGAGGGGTCGCCTCTATTTCCGCCGCTCTCTAGGAAGAAAAAGAAAAAAAAGAACGACAGAAAAAAAAAAAAGGAAAGAGAAAAATATATAAGGATATTTTGATCAGTTTGCTGAAAAAGTGGCCCGAATCTGCAAAAACGAAAAATGTGGTCCAATTTTGCAAAACCCGAAAATTAGTGGATTTTTTATGCAAAAAAGCCTTTTTCTGAAGAACCAAGCTCTTGCAAGCTCTTGCAAATAACAACATGATGAGAAATTTCAACGTCAAGCCTGATACTAATAAAGCCCGGCCCAATCATTACTAAAGAGATTAAATTTAGTATGGTCCACATAAAGCGAGCCTATCACCAGATAGGCAGGCCTAATATATGCAAATGGTCCGAAACAGCTAATTGGGTCTACTGCCCGGGCCCAAAATACTATTAAATCTCACACTGGCCATTCGTGGCCCTACACCTGCTTGAGACGAAAAGATTATATACTAATTTTCCAAAAACAGAAAATTAAGACCCGTTTGGATACCCTTAAAAATGCAGCATAGTTAAACTATGCTACACGGGTAGGAAATTTATTCTATAAAGCATTTGGAAGAAAAAAAAAAATACAGTAATTTTGGAGTATAGTTAAACTATATACTAAAAAATAGAGTAAAATTATAATCCACATTAACCTAAGAAAAAGAATTCCACAGTTTTTGGACAAAGATGCATCACGTTCTAACTTTTAAATTTCAACATAGATTTTAAATTTTACAATTTAATTTATATTCAAAATTTGAATTCCAAATTTAAAATTTGAATTCTAAATTTGAAATATCAAAAAAATAAATTTTATAATTTCAAAATTTAAATGTCAAATGTTAAATTTCAAATTTTTTAATTTATAATTTCAGTTTTTAAATCTAAATTTTTAATTTTGAAATTTATTTTTTAAATTTCAAATTTAGAATTTCAAATTACATTTTAAATTTTAGTTTTCAAATTTCAAATTTTAAATTTTAAATTTTAAATATCAAATTTTAAACTTCAAATTTTAAATTTCAATTTTTCAATTTTAAATTTTAAATTTTAAATTTCAAATTTCAAAATTTCAAACTTTAAATTTTAAATTTTAACTATTAAGTTTTAAATGTTATATTTTAAATTTCAAATTTTAAATTTCAATTTTCAAATTTCAATTTTTAAATTTTAAATTATCTCAATTCTCATAGTTCAAATTTGAAATTTGAAATTTGAAATTTGAAATTTAAATTTCAAATTTGAATTTTAAATTTAATTTATTAAATTTAAAAGTTTTTATTTTAAAATTTTTTATTTAAAATTTAAATTTTTAAATTTTAAATTTCAAAATTTTAAAATTAAATTTAGATTTTTATATTTTAAATTTTAAATTTTAAATTTTCAAATTGAAAATTGAAAATTGAAAATTTACAATTTACAATTTTAGTTTTTAATTCTAAATTTCTTAATTTATATTTAATTTGAAATTTTAACTTTTAATTTTATGATTTAGAGAAATCCCATGAAATTACACAATGTGTGTGGTATCCGTGGAGTACAGAAGTTGAGACTTAATGACAGCTCTGGTGAGTGTCGGGACAAGTACAAGTCGCGTTGGCGTGGAATAGACACAAAACAGACTCAGTACAACGCGAGAGCAAGAGGTTAGCATGAAAATCCACAAATAGCAAGATTTTCTGCTTATTGTACCGGTACAGTAACTGGGATGTACCGCTACAAACCCGCTTGCTGTGCCGATACAGCAACTGGGATGTACCGGTACATTGCGCCTGTTTTCGTGCAGCTGCTCTCGGGTTGCCATTTGTACTGGTACAGCCGCACGTGTACCGGTACACCAGGATAGGTAAGGGGCCTTTTGGTCTTTTCTCACCTCGTTGTTTTCACCCTTATCCCTTCACTTCTATTTAGAACAGAGAGAGGCTGAGGATGAGGTTTTGTTGTGCTCTCTCTCTCTCTCTCTCCTCTTGTGCTCGGCCATGCAGAGCTCGGGTAGAGTCGGATCGTCGCGAATGCCGCGCCGCGGAACCATTCGAGCACATGAGCATCGTAGTTGGTACGTTGGGAGGCTGGGCGAGCGTGGATTTTTGCTGTTTCGACGTCGCGCTGGATTGGGAGTAGCTTGAGGTGGGTTAATTGTCGGTTTATCTTCTAGTAGTTATATAGTCGACATGTGTTCGTCGTATTGTTTAGTATATAGATATTGCTCGATTCATGGATTTCATACTTGTATCTTCAAAATCTGAATTGGAGCTTAGCATTTGACTTTGTATACTTGCACATGTTGGACTTAGATTCGACTTAGGAGAAAACCCGCGACTATAACTTGTCACATGCTTAAACTACCTGAATTAGCTTTAGAAGCCGTTGGTTTTTTGTACCGACGCAGAATCAGCGTGGTGGATATCGTAGGTAGTTTAGATTTTTGTTACGCGTGCTCGTGCTGGGATGCCGAGTGCATTCTTACAGTAGCGTTCAGACTGTGTCGTCGGGGTTGACGGTGGACCCAGATTATTGTTTTGGCATCAGATTGTACCGAGGGTACGTAACTTGTTGGTTGTTAAATCGGTTGGACCTTATTTACTTAACTTTAGCTTTGTGAGGGCCTGATTGAGCTCGACAGAGATACGCTTGCATACTCGATTTGGTTGCGCCCATGAGTGCCACTCTGGAGTCAGGCTTAGTGCTTTTGCGTTGATGTCGCTAATTGGACTTGCTATCCAAGGACTGCTTAGCGTGGAGGTAGCGTTGGCTTAGACAGGCTAGGACGGGTGTGTTCACAGTCCCTGGGACGAGTATATTTACAGTCCCCAGTGAGATTGGGTCAGGATTGACATTTACTACAGATGGTTAGTGTTAGAGCATGATAGTGTAGTGGTCTTTAGCTGTAGATTTATTCCAGCTTTTCTTACTATCCATGCTTACTTCTGTAGACTTAGTGGGTGGACCGATGATATTGAGGATGACACCCACTGAGGACTACTTATTTTTACAGTAGTTCTCACTCCCATATGTTACCCTTCTTTTGCGAGCCTTCGATTCATTCGTATCTTCCGAGGCCGATCGTGGCAAGGCGTTGCGAGTTAGAGTCCTACCAGACGAGCCGTCGAGTTAGCGGAGCACCAGCGACAGGTAGTTGTAATTTCTGAGTTCATATATATACTATTGTTATTGTATCTCGCTTGGCGAGCTTTTTGTGTACCTGATGTTGTATGTATAGTAAATTTTTATTTTCTATCTGGATATATTATTCTAGCAGCTCTATACTACTGGTTGTAATATTGTATGTTTTACAGGTACAGCTACCGTTTCGTATACGGAGAAATTTTTCTTGTATACGGCGGATTTATCGGCGTGCCCGGATCGAGAACGTAGATCGAGAACGTATAATCTGGGGCGTGACAATGTACATCCAAACAGTTTAAAAATTGAATCAGTGGAATTTTTTTAGAGTTGCAAGATTCTCTATTTCATTTGAACCAAAACCATAGTTTATAAATTCCTTGAAGATTTTTTACTGTATATCCAAACAGACCCTAATCTTAAAAAACTTATGGCCCCAATCCCCCTAAAAATTTCCAATTAGATGAAATTTTAATTTTGTTATCTTGACAATTAAAAAATAGGATTGATCTATAGGATAAAATTTTACACTTGATATATATAGACAAAAATTTAAAAAAAAATGTTGATATTTAGTAGATTAAATTTTAGTTTTGTAATATTGAAAATTAAAAAATAAGGTTGATCCATGTAATAAAATTTTAAACGTGATGTAGGAAAAAAAAAATTAAAAAAAAGTAAGAGAGAGAGAGTGAGAAAGAGGAAAAAAAAATAAAAAGAAACTAAGAGAGAGAGAGAGTAAGAGAGAGAAAAAAAGAAATTAAGTAAGAGAGAGAGAGTGAGAGAAAGGAAAAAAAATAAAAAAAATAAAAAAGCCTCCCCCCCCCCATCCAACGCAAGGAGGCTTCAGTTTAACTACCCTTTTATTATATTTATAAATATTTATCGATTATAGATTCTCTCTCCCTCTCTCTCATAATGTGCAATATTTACATAGTGACCAAAATTTGGTTTGCATTCGCTCTATAAAGTGCAGCATTTACATGGCGACCATAATTCAATGGCAACACAAATTGTCTAACGTTATATGCAATAGCAACTAAAGAGGCATTCAAAGAAACCAATGACATTTAGCATGCATCAAAAGTACAAAAAAAAGATAAATAAAAAATAGGGTTATTTACATACAGGTCCCTGCAAACATAGGCAATTGCGGATATACCCCTGCAAACGCGAAACTAGGTGAGTTGTCCCTGCAAAAGTTTAAAGTTATGCACATTTGTCCCTACCGTCATCAGCCGTTAGTGAAATATGGTTAACTACAGTTAAACTACTTAACCATGCTTAGTTAATATTGTGAAAAGACAATTTTGCCCCTCTTCTGAATATAGGAACTTAACTAACTACCATGGTGGGCCCTAACCCTAGTTGATTCGAAGGAGGGCGACTGGAATCTCCGCTGAGGATTTCCGCCCGAGTGCGCGAGGAGAGCGACCGCGATGGAAGGATCAGGGCGCCCGCGCCCGCGATCGAGAGGTTTATTGCTCGTCTTCCTCGCGCAACAACGAGGTTCAGATCAACAAGGTTTATTGCTTATCTTTCTTATCCTCTTTCTCTCTTTCACTCCCTTATGCTAGCTTTAGGTCTACCATTATTAGGGTTTTTTCAATCATATTCATCAACAAGGTGTATTGCTCCTCTGTTTCGAAGGAGAGCAAGGTGAATGCACAGCATTGTTAGTTTAGGAACAATTTCTTATATTTTAGGTTAATTTTAACACAATTTTGGTCTCATGAAACAGTAATACAATATATTTTTGGGAAATATGTAATATTTGGCTTGAATCATCCAAGTTAGATGTATATAATTATTGTTATATTTTCATAGAGCATATTTGGCCTGAATCATCCAAGCAGTCACAATGTTTGTTTTTTTTTTCTCTCTTGTGGAGGTGTGATAACAAATATGGAGGAGAATGGTTTTTTTCAAGTAAAGTTCAATTATTCTGGGTATTTAAAAACAGTCAAAACTGCATGTGGACTAAGATATTGTGATGGTATGAAACATTCGTTGATGATAGACCTTGATGGTTACAATCTTAATGAATTTTGTCGAGATGTACGATCACTACGGGATTGGGGTGTTATAGAGAATATTGGTGTATGGTATATAGCAAGAAATGTTAAGCCAAAGAAATTTATTCAAGTATTATCTGAGCAAGAGTTGATGGCTATATTTACTATGTATAATGATATTAAGGAGGCAGAAATCTTTATAACCATTCAACAAAGGTATTCCATTAAACTATAATGGTGCCAACACTTCGACACAAGAGGACAATATTGGTGAAGGTGAAGGAGTTGGTGTTGATGAAGGTGAATGTGTTGGTGAATGGGAAGGTGTTGGTGAAGAACCAGCTTATGGTGTTGGTGAAGAACCAGCTTATGGTGTTGGTGAAGAACCAGCTGAGTGTGAAGGTGAAGATGTTGGTGAAGAACCAGCTGAAGCAGTTGGTGATGGTGTTGGTGAAGAACCAGCTGAAGCAGTTGGTGATGGTGTTGGTGAAGAACCAGCTGAAATAGTTGGTGAAGATATAGGTGTAAATATTGGTGAATCAGATGCAGTGTTAAGTGAAAATAGCTTTCGTGGTCTTAAAAGTGATGAATCTGAATTAGAGGACAATATGGATCATGTTGAATCATTTTCATATGATGTGAATAATCCTATTATGGAAGTAGGAGCAAAATATCCTAATGTAGCCGCATTTAGAGATGCATTGACTCATTTTGCCCTACTAAATGAATTTGAGTATAACCTACAAAAAAGTGATCTTTTGAGGGTAACTGCAACGTGCGCAAGTTCTAATTGCAAGTGGCGAATCCATGCATCTAGACTTCAAGATTGTTTAGTTTTTCAGGTAATACCAACATTATCCTATTTTCACTTTTCATTTTTAATGTACTTTTACTAGCTAGCATTCATTTATAAATGAAAGTTACTAAAATATGTTTAACTACCATTTATGTGATAGGTGAAGACTTTACAAGGAGAGCACACATGCACGTCGGCCAATAGGTGTCGGAACAAAGTAGCAACACAATCGTGGGTGTGCAATAGGGTTGTTGAGTGGCTACGGTTGGAAGGAGATTTGTCTACAACTGAATTGCGGAAGAGATTGCAACAAAAATATCATCTGGACTTGACCTACGCCAAGGTTTTTAGGGGGAAAGAAATGGCAATGTCTATGATTCACGGGCATTGGGAGAACTCGTATCAAAGAATATTTGATTTTAAAGAGGAAATTGTTAGAAGAAATCCCGGCAGCCATATGGAGATAAAACTGCAAGTGATACATGGACAGCATCATTTTCAGCGAATTTTTGTTGCATTTGGTCCATGCATACAAGGATTCCTCAATGGTTGCAGACCTTATATTGCATTAGATGGATGTCATCTGAAAGGCAAGCATAGAGGAGTTTTGATATCGGCCACAAGTATTGACGGAAATAAGTCAATTTTTCCAGTAGCTTTTGGTGTTGTGGAGTCGGAGAACTCGAATAGCAGGGAATGGTTTCTTCAAGGGTTGAAGACAAAGAATAGGAGAATCGGAAGGCCTAGTATTCTCCTCGGATAGACAAAAAGGCTTAGATGAGGCCGTTCAAGTTGTGTATCCAAGAGTTGAACATAGAGAATGCATGAGCCATCTTTATGGCAACTTCAAAAAGAAATTCCGTGGGGACTGCTATAGAGACAATCTGTGGGCCGCAGCAAAAGCATATACACCTACTGTTTACGAAAGTAGCATCGCTAAGGTGCGTGCAGGAAGTCCAATAGCAGATGATTATTTGCGGCAAAACCATAGTTATTTGTGGAGTCAAAGTAAATTCGAACGATTGCTAAGTGTGATTACTTGACTAACAACATTTCGAATCATTCAACTCTTGGATATCTAATGAGAGGCATAGACCATTGATTGATATGATCGATACTATCCGGCAAAAAACAATGGTTAAGATGGCGGATAGAAGAATTAGAGCAAGAAAATGGGAGCATGAAATTGTACCGACGGTTGTCAAATATGTTAACAATATAAGCAAGGTATTACACTGATTGTACTTAATCTAATTACTTTTCACTATAGTCTAATTACTTTTCATGATTACTTTGGCCTCTTCGTAATCTAATTTATGCTATCCATCATCACCATTTTAGGGTTTGGGTCAATATGAGGTGCTATGGAGTGATGAATTTTCAGCAGAAGTGATTGGACCTCAATCAAGGTTTGAGGTGAGACTGCATGATATGCAGTGTAGCTGCAGGTTATGGCAAGTGAAAGGTGTTCCTTGCATTCATGCAATGGCGAATAGGTAAATTAAAACATGAAAAGTGGGAAAAATATGTTCACCCATATTTTTCAGTGAGCAAATATAAGGAGGCCTATGCTAGTTCCATTGCACCATTACCAAGTTGTGACCAATGGGTAAAGATTGACATCGGTCATCGTGTATTACCTCCTATTTTAAATAGGCCAGCTGGAAGACCTCGAAACAAGCGAATTAGAGGATCGACGAGATGGTAATCAGGAAGAGACATCGGTGCAAAAGATGCAATAAATTAGGGCACCGTGCAAAAACATGCAAGAACCCTGTCGATGCTAATGACCTGCCTGTTGTAGTACCATCCCAAGAAGCTATTCAACCTCGTCGCAGCCATCGCAAGGTGGAATCCGCACTCCGAACCACCATCTCAAGCAAGTAGTAGCAGATGGCAAGGTACTATGCGTACTTTTAATGTTCACTTTCCTTAAATTTCATTTCTTTGCTACAATAGTAACTATATGAAATTTGTAGGCGCAGAGGAAAGAGGGTAGTATCGAGATCAAAACATATGCAGTCCCAACAAGGAAGTGCTATAAGTGAAATTGATGCACTCTGTTCTCTAGACAATACTGATTTGGTTTCGTAAACAGCTTGATGTAGTAAAAGTCTTCTTTTTGTAGGTTTGAATGGATATATTTTGGTAGGTACTTCCTCTGGATGTAAATAATCTAGTATTTTGGTTTGTATGGAATTAGCTTGTGGATGCAATTTTTTGGTCTGTATGCAATCAATTTCCAGTAGCTTGTGCACAATCAGCTTGTGGATGTAATTTTTTGGTTTGAATAGATATGTGTTGTATTTGGTTATACTTTTGTGGATCATTTCGACTCTGTATTGGTTTGATTTTGGATACTATATATATGTGGGTTCGAATGCTTTCATTACTCTATTCAATTGCATTACAAGTACAATAATTTCTTCTGTTTTATCACTCACATTTTATTACATTGTCAAACTGAACAAGATATTAATCAATACTAAACATACAAGCAACTTAAGTAGAAATAAAGCTTTCTTTTCTAACTTCTCAATACGATGCTCTACGGCTTCTTGAAATGCTTGTACTTGGTATTTTAAGTCAACGATTGTGGTGTGCATCATCAATCCAACCAAAATAATTACGTGCTCATTACTCGCAAAATATGAAACTAATTAGTAAATGATTAAAATTTAAGGTAAAGTTAGGATTAAATACGCAAATAATGCATAAGAAATTATCTTACTCCCACTTTGGACACCCATAAAACCGACGATTTTCTAGTGTGCGGTTGCTTTGAAACCCAAATTCTACAGGTTTTAAAGCAATCGCACTTGGGGATTTGGTTGCTCGAAGAAGAATCCGCTGATCTTTCACTCATCATAAAAATATTAGAAGAGAAAAAAAGGAAAAATAAAATTGCTGGGATTTAATAGATCAAAATGAGAGAAGAAGAAAAATAGTGGATCAATAAAGGAGAAAAGAGAAAAAAGAAGAGTATATGAAAGTTGCAATGGGAGTGATGAATTCATAGAGGAAGAAGATGACCGTTAGGGTCATTTTTTGGGACATTTCGGTACTTTGGATTTTTGGAGGGATATATTTGTGAGGGCAAATTGGACATTTCACTTATAAAGAACAAAATTGACCGTTGGCATTTTTGCGAGGTTATTTTTGAAATTTTTTATCAGTTAGGGCTTTTGGAGGGATATATTTGTAAGGGCAAAAATGTCATTTCACGCTTCAACTGTTAAAAACTTAACAGTTCAGTAACGGGTGATGACCGCAGGGACAAATGTGCATAACTTTAAACTTTTGCAGGGACAACTCACCTAGTTTTGCGTCATAGGGTATATCCGCAATTGCCTATGTTTGGTGGACCCGTATGTAAATAACCCTAAAAAATAATAATAAAATATAACTATTACTCTATGAATTAAATATTCATCAAGTTTTACATCAAAATTGAATATAAAACTTTGTAAAACAATCGCACTTTAAAAGCTTAAGCTGTCAGAGAAGAGTGTTTAAATATTTACGTTTATTCAGGACCTCCTACTCTGATATCATGTAAAAAAACTATTGTACTCTAAAAATTTAAACTATGAGAGAACAGTGTTTAAATACTTTTATATTTAACAAGCTCAAATAAAGGCTTAGCTAAATCTTAAGGGCAAGACAAAGGAACATACTAAGATCCCAACTAGACATGGGTATTAAAATGGAATTAGGTTTTGATTTAACCATGATCTGCATTTCAGTTATAATAAGTATACTAGGAACAACAAAATTGAAAGAGAAATGCAAAAAATTTTCGTCAAGAAATAAGACCATAAAAATCTACTATCTACTAAACTCTATTAATCCCCGTTTTTTTTTGCCACGTGTCTGTGTTGGAAAAATCTTTCTGATATTTTATTATAATATTCTTTAAAAACAACTCGAAAGTTCAATTTCAGGTTTAGACAAATTCCAAAAACGAAAATTAAATAACAAATCCTGTAAATAAAAAGTTTAGATAATGCCTGTGAATCGAGGCGTGCAGAGCACTGTCATAGAAGCGAAATAGCCTCTCCACGTGCGAGGCTTCCCGGCAATTACTCCTAGCGATAGAACGACCATGTCCTACCCCCCCGGCACAATTCCAAGGTGGCGCAAGATGAACCCAACAAGTTTCAGATCAAGCAAAAGAAAACTCGGCGAAAACTCAGAAAGCAGCAAGAGGCTTTAGGTATGTTCGGGTTATTATAATTAATTAATTCGTGCAACCTCCCCCCATATTTATAACCAAGGCGAGAATCTTGTTTCAACTCGTCAAATCCGGGATAGAACAAGATAAGCCTAAGATTACATGGATAAGGATAAGGATTAGGATTAGGATTAAGATAAAGATAAAACCGAAAAATAAAAATAAAATAAAATAAAATAGGTGTATGGATCGTGCATTTGCCATTGACTCGAGCATGTAAATGCCGTGCGTGCGTGCGTGTGTGCGTGCGTGTGTTTAAATGAGAGCATAGCTCTCATTTTCTTCCAAGCAACTAGCTTGGGAATAAAGAATATATAAAAACCATGCACAAACACCCTTTTGATTTCTAATGTGGGACTAAACATCACACATGAAAATTTTAGTTGGGCTCCCAAGAGGCCTATTAACAATTATTGGGCTCCTCAAGTGATTTTAATAAGTTTTAAATCACAAAACCCAATAAAATCCAATATTCCCCCACATTATTTAAACCTCGAAATAACGAAAACATATAAATTGAAATTCAAAAACAAATAAACTGAAATTCAAAACAATTAAGAAGAATGCTGGATATCTTATACTATGTATTCGGTAAAGGTACCTTTCGGGTTTTAACATTCTCTTAGCACTTGTCAATGTACATCCGAGGGCACGATAGTGGACTACACCTTGAACCAAGACCGGTGAATCGGATTTCCACGAACAGCACACATGGTACAGCTGTTCAGATTCTAAGCGTGTGAGCACTTTAATGGCCATGTGCTAGTATCGCTTCGTGTGTGTTTTAGAGAACCACCCTCTTCCCATAGTCGCGGTCTCACGACTCCACACATATAGTAGATCCTCAAAGGGTATTTGCAAGTTCACACCTTGCCTTAAAGGTCTCGGAGCCATTCAGGGCCAACGCCCTTTCTATCCACTTGCAGATATGAGTATTGTCGTCATAGGGATGAGGATATAAAAAACAGTGCTCCTCACAGCTACCTGTTCGACTTGTTTCTACCCATTGAACCTACAACAGGTTGGGTTGCCGTCGCCGGTAACTTCTATTGTGGGCGAAGCCCCATCCCTCTCGACGATTCTAGGATCACTATCCTAGATAATTCCTTTGTAAGCTGATTAGCCAAATTCTTTGTAAATTTCACAAATTCCAATCCAATCAAATTTTCCTTCAATTCCGTCGAATGAATTTATTTCTCACTTTCATGAATCTATTCATTTTAGTCTCCACATTCTCTTGGGCACACTTATTTATTGCAGATCTGCAATCATAATGAATGCATATAGGTGCTAAAGGTCACTCCATTAGTGGCAGATCATAAAGAAACTCTCTAATCCATTTAGCTTCCGCTACAATTGTATCCAAGGCTACAAGTTCATATTCTATAGTACTTCTAGTAATCAAAGACTGTTTAGTTGATTTCCAAGAAATAGCTACTCCTCCTAGAAGAAAAATAAATCAAAAAGTTGACTTTATATCAACTATATCACTAATCCAATTAGCATCACTATATCATTCTAATACTACATGAAAACCAGTATAATGTAATCCATACGATACAGTCCCCTGCAGGAAAACCAGTACCGAAGCATCCTCGTACTCAGCAGTCGGCTAGGAGTGCACCTTCAGGCAGTCAGCGACATGATCTATCCTGTGTTATTTGCGGGCAGGCACATAAGGTCCTGTCCGCAGCGGAGTGACCACTGCTTCCACTGTGGCCGGCCAAGCCACCTCCGAGCATAGTGCCCTATGAGAGGTGGGGCTATGCAGAGCGCCGCTTCCTTCCCAGCCGCTTCACGACGTAACCGAGCACCTGCGGGTGCAGCTACTTCGTCTGGGTGCCCCTCTTCCTCACACCAAAATGAGGGGGCGCGCCAGGCATCTAGTGGACGAGTCTTCGCCCTGACTCAAAGACGAGGGCGACACTAGTGGCGACGTCCTTGCAAGTATCGTCACCCTCTATATTACTCGAGCTATAGCTATTTTTGATACTGGAGCATCCTACTCATTCATTTCGCATTCATTTGCATGTGAGCATGGCCTGTCCTCGCGTCTACTCGATGTACCACTCCGTATTGAGATGCCTAGAGGTGATCTATTAGCAGATCGGTGCATCCTATCGTACCCTGTCAGTTAGATGACTGGTCTTTCCTGGCAAATCTGGTGGTACTTCCAATGAAGAAATTCGATGTGGTGCTTGGGATGGACTGGTTCACCAGGCACCGCACTACTATTGACTGCGAGCGGAGGACGGTGACATTTATCAGGCCCAGTGAAGAAATATTTGTCTATCGAGCGTGTAAGAGCTCTTACTTTGCAGCGTCTATCTCTCCTGCTAGAGCTAAAAAACTTATGAATCCCGAATGTACGCCTATCTTCGGTGGATGTTCTTTTCGTAGAGGAATCATCAGTGGGGTGCTATTATCAATGGGATATATTACCACAGGAGGAAACCACTTTCAGAAGGTCAATCGTTTAAACCATACTCGTTCTGGTGGTAGAGTGTTCTCACGACGAGAGAGATCTTTAAGTGTGGAATATCATTCTTAATCGGAGATGGGAAAAGGGTAAATTTTTTGAATGACATATGGTGTGATCACCTTTCCCTCTACAATAGACACTCGGGAATCTTCGACAGAGTCACTAATAGAAATCTAAAAGTACAGGAGTGTTGGAACCGGAATGGGTGGAATTGGAGTAAGATATACCACGGCTCTTTTGGAAGGACTTCTACCAAATGAGCATCTTTATCGTTATTGCTTGTCTGTTAAAGAAATTTGGGAAGTGAGCTATAGTGAGTGGGCAGTATAGGGGGGCAGAGAATTGACGCTCATATCCGCAATGTGGTGCGTTCTCTGGTTAGAGCGGAACAGAGGAATTTTCAAGAAGACAAAATGCCCTATGGGGTTCTTGCTGTCGGAGATCAGATCCCTTAATTAAGGAGTTATGGTGCCGACATCCGTGTACGTAGTAAGCCCGATTGAACAATTTTTTTTTCGTGTCGCGAGGCCTTGGATGCTTCACTTTGTAGTCAAGTTCATTTTCTAAATGAATGAATTAGCGGTAGCATGCTACCTTTTCTTAAAAAGAAGAAGAAGAAGAAGAAGAAGAAGAAGAAGAAGAAGAAAGTTGCAGTCTTACCCAACTATTTTAAGTTGTTGCAGATATAGTATATTAACTCCAAAACTTGGATGCAACTAGTAATATTAAGATAGAAATGATGCAATCTGCAGTAAACAATATAAAAATATAGCATTAAACAAAGTAGACAAAAATAGAAGCCAAGAAATGAAGGTAGCATAAATAGATGGTAAAAAGAGCTAAAAAAAAGCAAGTAAAACACTAACTCAAAAGATAAGAGAAACAAGTTAGATTATTTAACAATCAAATAATTAATAAATAAACCATGCAAACAACACGTACAAGATAGAAATGATGTAATCTGCAGTAAACAATATTTAAAAAATAGCATAAAACAAAGGAGACAAAAATAAAAGCCAAGAAATGAAGGTTGCATAAATAGATGGTAAAAAGAGCTACAAGAGACGCAAGTAAAACACTAACTCAAAAGATAAGAGAAATAAGTTAGATTACAAACTTCTCAGTTTTTAGCACGGAAGCTGAATCTTCATTAAGCTTCTAGGTGAGAAGACAAGTTGTATTCTTAAAACTTGGCCTTTCTACAATAGTGGAGGCTTTGTTCAATCAGTATATTTTGTTAAAGAGTTTGTTGCAGTTCACACAAATAGATGCACGAAACAAAATATCATCTAGATTTTCCTCTAATGCACTAAGGGGTGTTTGGCCTGAAACTTTTAAAAAGCGCAAAATAAAAAGTGATTTTAAATCCGATAAACAGACTGACAGCCTCTTCAAATCGATTCATAACCCTTTTTTTAAATCTGATTCTCGCTTCTCGCAATTTAAAAAAATGATTGATTTGAAGGAAGCTAAAAAAAGCTGCTTTTTGAAATCTGATTCTAATTTTGGACTTAAACTTCAAATTTTTATTTTAATTTTAAATTAAATGTTTAAATTTAAATTTATTTTCAAATTTAAATTTTTAGATTTATTTTTGAATTCTTAAAATTTAACTTTTAAATTTTAAAATTTAAAAAATAGATTTCAAACTTTAAATTTTAAATTTCAAATCCCAAATTTTAGATTTTAAATTTTCAAATTTTAAATTTAAGATAAAATTTAATCTTCAAATTATAAAATTTTAAATATTAAATATTAAATTTCAAATGTCAAATTTCAAATTTCAAATTTCAAATTTCAAATTTTAAATTTCAAATTTCAAATTTTAAATTTCAAATTATAAATTTTTTAAATTTAAAATTAAAGTTTTTAATTTTTAATTTTAAATATTCAAATTTAATTTAAATATTTAAATATTTAATTTTAAATTTTAAATATTCAAATTTTAAATTTTAAATATTCAAATTTTAAATTTCCTAATTATTTTAAATTTTAAATTTTAAATTTTAAATTTAAATATATATTTTTAAATATTAAAATTTTATATTTTAAATTTCATAAATATTTATATTTTTAATTTTATATTTCAAATTTTAAATTTTAAATATATATTTTAAATTATTTTAAAATTAAATTTGATTAAAATATTAATTTATGCAAACATCAAAAAAAATTTGCCAAACAACTTTTCAAAATCACTTAAAAATTACTTTTATCTAAACTCAGCCAAACGCTCTACAGCTTTTAACCAAAATCACTTCTCCAAATCAAAATCACTTTTTCAGAAATTACTTTCTCAAAAGCTAGGCCAAACAGGCCCTAAATCTGCTTGAGCCTTTTATTTGTTAAGGCGGTAATAAATTAAACAATAAAAAAGGAAGCGAATAATTTTATTGATGTGGAGAATAATCAATAGATTTGCAATATCTTGTTCTACATAGACTTATCCTTTTTATAGTGCATATGGATAACAAAATCTAAACTGATTAACAAAATTCATCATAACAAATCTAACTAACAAATCTAACAAACTAACAAATCTTCACAACAAATCCTCGTAACAAATCCTCGTAACAAATCTAACAATTTGATCTTATCTTCAACACGCCCGTAAGATCAAATCTTGTAACGCCAAGTTCTTCACGACACCAAATGAATTTCTCCGATGGTAATGGTTTGGTGAAAATATCCGCAACCTGATTTTGAGTGGAGACATGTATCATCTGGATATTGCCGTTTGCCACTTGATCTCGAATGAAATGGTGACGGATCTCAATGTGCTTGGTGCGGCTGTGGTGCACCGGATTTTTTGCCATTGCGATCGTCGATTGGTTGTCACAATAGATGATCGTCGGATCTGATTGTTTCTGATGCAAATCACATAGAATCCATCGCAACCAAATTGCTTGGCATGCTGCACCGGTGAGTGCAACATACTCGGCCTCGGAAGATGACAACGCCGTTGTGTGTTGCTTCTTTGAGGACCAACACACTGTACTCGAACCGAGCTTGAACACGAACCCGCTTGTACTTCTCCGATCATCAATAGAACCTGCCCAGTCACTATCAGAAAAACCAAATAAAGCCAAATTGTTAGTTTCAGTGAACCACAATCCATGATCGCTAGTTCCCTTCAAATATCTCAATATCCTCTTTGCGCCCATATGAATCTTGCTTGGATATTCCATAAATCTTGACAAAAGGCTTGTTGCAAACATAATATCCGGTCTAGTGTGAACCACATATAATAAACTCCCAATCAAACTCCTATACACATTAGGGTCAACTTTTTCCTCACCGTCTTCAATTGAAAACTTCATATTGGTTCCCAATGGATTTGCCACCGGATTACAATCCTTCAGTCCAAATCTGTCAAGCAAGTTAGATATATATTTCTTTTGCGACACAAAAATTCCTTTCTCCCCTTGTGTTATTTCAAGCCCTAAAAAATAATTCATCAAATCCAAATCAGTTATTTCAAATTCTTGTACCATATGACTTCTAAACTCATCAATCAACTTTTGAGAATTACCAACATATATTAGGTCATCTACATAAAGACACACGATCAAAATTTCTGTACCTTGGGTCTTCACATAAAGTGTGGGATCACTTTCACTTCGACTAAAACCGCCCTGCAAAAAATGAGTATCAATTCGACTATACCAAGCCCGGGGTGCTTGCTTGAGGCCATAGAGAGCTTTCTTAAGCATGTACACCTTCTCTTCCTGTCCTTTAACTTCATACCCTTGAGGTTGCTTAACATAAACTTCATCACGCAAAACACCGTTTAAAAAAGGCTGATTTAACATCAAACTGAAAAACCTTCCAACCAAATTGTCTGCTAGAGCCAAAACAGTTCTAATAGTATCAAAACGTGCAACTGGAGCGAAAGTTTCAGAAAAATCAATACCTTCGCGTTGTAGATATCCTTTCACTACGATCCGCGCCTTCAATTTCTGAACCGATCCATCAGGTCTGAACTTGGTCTTGTAGACCCACTTTAGACCAAGTGCTTCTGCGTACGAGGGAAGTTCTACAAGTTCCCAAGTTTGATTGCGTTCCAATGCATCCATCTCCTCATCCATTGCTTTGCACCACTCGACGATTTAGCCGCATCTTCAAATCCTTCGGCTCAAGCATCAAGCCAAATTGACATCTTTCCGTCCTTTCATATATCTCCTGAAGTGACCTCACCTTGGATGGCGTTGTTTCTGGTGAAGTAGTTGTCAAAGAACTTGCCGAAGAGCAGGGTGTGTTTTCTGGGGTACTCTGAACTTCTTCAGCCAATTTAATAGGGCAATCCTGCAAAACTTCATTCCACTCCCAACCTTTTTGTTCATCAAAAATTACATCTCGACTGATAATTAAAGAATTTGCAGTAGGATTAAAAAGTCTATATGCTTTACTTCTATCACTGTACCCCATAAAAATGCACTTTTGGGAATTGTCATCTAACTTTTGTCGCTTTTGAGATGGAACATGAACAAAACCCACACACCCAAAAATTCTAAAATAATTTACCTTCGGCTTTCTTTCCGTCCAGGCTTCATACGGAGTAATATTCTCCAAAAATAATGTAGGACTCCGATTTAAAATGTGTGTTGCTGTGGAGACCGCCTCCGCCCAAAACTTATTCGGTAATCCCTTAGCCTTCAACATGCTCTTTGCCATCTCGACGAGGGATCTATTTTTTCTCTCCGCGACCCCATTTTGTTGCGGCGTGTAACTTGTCGTCAATTGCCTAAAAATATCATGTGCTTCACAAAAAGCTTCAAATTCATTAGAAATAAATTCACCACCTCTGTCTGTACGGAGAGTCTTAATTTGATAGCCTGATTCCTTCTCAACCATATTTTTGAATTTTTTAAAAGATGAGAAAGTATCAGACTTATGTTTAACAAAATCAACCCATGTCATACGGCTAAAATCATCAACAAAAACAACAAAATAAAAATTATTATTCAAAGACGGTGTTTGCATTGGCCCACAAACATCCGCATGGACGAGGGCCAGAGGTTTCTTTGCTCTCCACGTGCTTTCGTTGGAAACGAGAGATCGATGATGCTTCCTCGTACGCGACTTTCACAAATCGAGTCACTCGGTGTAACATGCGGCAATCCATCAACCATCTCCTTTTTAAACAAGATCTATAATCTGTCAAAACTTAAATGCCCGAACCTTTCATGCCATAACCAACTTTCATTAGTAGATACTCTCATAGCCAAATTTTGAAAATCATCATATAAAGGAAAAATCTTATTTTTCGCCATGGAAACTTCAGCAAGCAATTCTATTTTCTGGCTATCTTTAAAAATGAGGCATTTATAATTTTCAAACACCAAAGAATATCCAAAAGTAAGAAATTGGCCAACACTGAATAAATTTGCATCCAAACCAGGAACATAAAGAACATCCGATATTTCTGTAATGCCATTAAAGTTTACCCTTACAACTCCTTTACCTTGTGCTTCACGAATACGACCATATCCCATTTTTACCGCTTTCGAATCGATCTGTCCAACTCGATAAATATATCGTCTCTTCCTGTCATGTGAGCACTGCAACCATAGGATTTGTATTTACGGTGTAGCAAGCAAAAAGAACATCGGATTCAATATAGTTAGCATCAACTTGAGAATTATTCTCCTTTTTCAATCGACAAAATCTTTCTATATGGCCATATTTCTTACAATAAAAACATTGGATATTCTTAAAGGTGTTACCTCGTTGTGATCCATAGGATTTGTTGTTGTTTGATCTGATCCTCCGGATCTACCTCTCCTCTATTTCCTTGACCATGACCACCACGACCTCTTCCACGACCACGTGATGAAGCTTGCCGATTGTAATCTGCAACTCCTTTATCCCTATCTTTTGATACATTCAAAAAGGCATTCTCCACAAAATTTTCATGAGGTTTGTCAATGCGATCCTCATGCGACAAAAGAGAGCCCAAAAGTTCGGTACAAGAATATTTAGTAAAATCTTTCGACTCTTCAATAGCAGCAACAACATGATTATATTTAGGAGTCAAACTTCGTAAAATTTTTTCAACAACTTTTTGATCTGACAAATCTTCACCATATGAACGCATGGTGGTTACTAGTTCCATAACTTTTGAGAAAAAAGAATGATCATTTTCATTTTCTTTCATGAAAGTAGTCTCAAATTTACGCCGTAAAGTTTGAAGTTTAACTCTGAGTACCTTTGAACTGCCCTGATACTCCTTCTGTAGTGTATCCCACGCTTCCTTCGATTTTGTCGCAGCAGCAATGTGCAAAAAAATCGATGCATCGATGGCTTGCTGGATGAAGAAAAGAGCCTTAGAGTCCTTCTTCATATTCTCTGGAGTAGCATCCGTGTACCCCTTCTCCACAAGATCCCATAGATCTTGCGATCGTAGCATCGTCTTCGTGATGCTCCAGAAATCATAGTTCTCTCCTTTGAAAATGGGAAGAGCAGTTTGGGATCCGCTGACCCCGCTGATCGCCATCGACGTAGCCACCTCTCACAAATCCTGACGCTCTGATACCACTTGTTAAGGCGGTAATAAATTAAACAATAAAAAAGGAAGCGAATAATTTTATTGATGTGGAGAATAATCAATAGATTTGCAATATCTTGTTCTACATAGACTTATCCTTTTTATAATGCATATGGATAACAAAATCTAAACTGATTAACAAAATTCATCATAACAAATCTAACTAACAAATCTAACCAACTAACAAATCTTCGCAACAAATCCCTCGTAACAAATCTAACAATTTGATCTTATCTTCAACATTATTTGTGTATGGCTGAAGTTTAAGAATCCAGGGTTTCAATTGCAATAAGTATAATACTAAACCGTAATAAAAAAGTATAACACGAACCAATGAGTTAAAATGTGCAATGCTATTGTTGCAAAACCTAAATTCTAGTTATTCATTTTAGCAAGTTGATGCTTGTGTATTCATTGATTACTTTTCTAATGATAATGTGCACAAACTTTTCCAAAGATATAGGTTTTCCCTGTTACTTTATATATATATTTATTTCTTTTTACATGAGATTATGCATTCCTTATATTAGTGTATACTATATTAGTTTCTTACTAATTCATAACTCATCATGTATTAGCTTGACCTCTCTTTATATAAAGAGGTCTTTTGTAATTTATCAAATCAGAAAGAAATATATTTTCTTCTCCAATTATTCTTTGTTTTCATGGTATCAGAGCGCGACTAGCTTAATACGCAAAAGCTCGTCGTCACAAGCTTGTCGTCGGTATCTCTCGACCTAGTTCTGTCATGACATCCGCACCTCCATCAGTGCCGCCTGTACAGGTTCCTCCACCGACACCTCCATCAATGCCGCCTGTACAGGTTCCTGCATCGACTATTGCTCAGCTCGATGTTAAACTCTCCGGGCCTAATTATCGTGAATGGTCGATGTCCATTCAACTCTTGTTTGATGCTCTTGATCTTACTGGACATATTGATGGTGCTGGTCCACCAACTGATGATTCCGAACTCAAGAAGTGGCTTGTTGCTGATCGACGTGCTCGTAAAATTATTTCTACATCGGTAAACATAGACATTCGGATGCAGCTTATCAATTTGTCCACCGCTCACCAGATGTGGTCTCTTCTTCGGCAGATGTATGAGCAGTCTAGTTATGCTCAATCATATGCTGAGTTTCAAGACATCTCCATGGCTCATCAAGGTGAGCATAGTATCCAAAAGTTTTACACTTTTATGCAGGCTCGTTGGCGTCAACTGGCGACCATGGATGAACCCTTGTGTCGCACTTGCTCAGCTTGTTTGTGTACTGTCAAGCAAAAGCAGGTGCGTGATCAACAACGATTGTTCCAGTTTCTTATGCGCCTACGACCTGAGTTTGAAGCATTACATGGCCAACTACTCCATCGAACTCCCTTCCCTGCTATTGATGTGACTCTCGCGGAACTGATTGCCGAGGAGACACGTCTTCGAGTTTTGAGTTCCTCTTCTTCCACAATGCCTAACGCTCTTGCTGCTCATGGTCTTGCAAGTCCACCTTCTGTGCCAGCGCCTACTTCTCATCATCGTCCGCCTTCTAATTACATTCCAAATCCTGGTACTAGAAAAGACAAACGGAGCATTCAATGTCGTTACTGTCATCTTTGGGGCCACTCAATTCAAGATTGCCGGAAAAAGAAATGGGCAGATCAGCATTTACGATCCTCTCGTAATATGCCTACCGTTGCATCTGCTCCTTCTGTTCCTTTGATCAACAACGCGTCATCTACAAAGCAGCAACCTTCAACTATTCAATTGAGTCTTCCTCAACTACTGCAGATGTTTCAGCAACACCAGTTGACTCCATCCACTTTGTCAGGGTAGTCCTCCTCTATCTTTCCATCTACGCCATCAGGTTTTGGTATGACTGGTCCTGGAGGTACTTCAGAACATTCCTGGATTTTAGACTCAGGCGCATCATTTTCTATGACACCATATGCTTCTTTACTTTCTTCACCTTCTCAATTAAATTCACCTTCACATATTTTTACTACTAATGGTACCTCTCTTTCTGTCAATAATAGTGGCATTGTTTAACCTAAATCTGATACTTCAGGACGCTTTACTATTCCCTCTGTCCTACATATACCACGACTCTCTCTTAACTTACTATCTGTCAGCCAAATTACTGATCATGATTGCACAGTGACCTTTGATTCTTCTTCTTGTCTTGTGCAGGATCATCGGACCGGGACTTTGATTGGACAGGGCCATAGACGTGACTGCCTGTACTACATAGACTATCTGCACCTTCCTCCTAAAATTAATTCAGCAAATATTGCTACAACTTCAAAATTCTGATCTCTAGCATCGTCGTCTCGGTCATCTTTCTTCTGATAAGTTTACTGTTTTGGTTCGTAGAGGTGTATTAGGTCCTGTTTTAAATTCCGAATCTATTTCTTGCATTGGATCCAAACTTGCTAAACATTCCATTAAACCTTTTCATGTTAGCAATTCTGTTTCAAGTGCACCATTTGATCTTATTCACTCTGATGTTTGGGGACCGGCTCCTATATCAACTCGTGTTGGAAATAAATATATATATATAAAGTAAGCTCAAAACACGTAACTGATTATATCCTAGTGAATCCTCTTCCCCACTTGTTTGGTTTTGGGACATGTTAGGGACTAACACCAGTAAACAAGCTAGAATAAATCAACCAGAAAGGAAAAAGGATTCCAATTTTAATATCTTTTGGATTTGATTATTTGAACAATTTCTTAATAACACATTGGTTTCAAGCTCCACACATTTCATAGAACTATAGAAGTTAATAAGTTAAACACCAAATTGAAAGTAAAAATTTGGAAAAAAAAAAAAAATGTCACACCCAGTGATGATACTCATAAGATTATCTGAGTATAAGAGAACTATATGAGTGGGCAAGCTAAGAGTACATCATGTTATTCTTCTCTCTCTAACCTTAATTAGCTTCTGGGTGAACTACAATCTACTAGTGTACAACTTGCGACAACGGTTCATGTAAAGAACTTTACAAACTTCATGGAGTTTAATTCTACCATTTTTTAACAAGCTATCGAATATCAGATCGGTTTTTGCATCATCGAAAGAATAATTATATGCCGTGACTCAGGCTTTGACGTCGCTAGCTTTTGCTGGTTTCAGCAGCTCACACTTATAAGGTTGATACATTTTTTCCATCTCTGCCGCATATATCTCGGCTTCATCAGCCGAATCTACTGTTTCGCTTGAGGTATTCGGCTCATCTTGAGCCGAAGTTTCTTCAATGAAAGAGATATTCTTCTTTTTTTCTTTATTCTAATTCCTTATGTCGGCTCCATCGTGGCCGATCATCGTTATTTTCTTTTCTGAATTGTTCGTATTGGGCAACACGAACACCCAAGTCGAACAAGTTAGGAAAGCACTTGTCTTCAAATGGTCTTTATTTTGAAATGCAGACCATTAAACGTAATCTTAGCAAATTCAAACTCCGTCATTCTCACAAAACACTAGCTCCTGGTCATCTTGAATCGGTTTAAATATGCTTCAACCGATACACTTGGTTTTTGTCGGTATTGAGCCAAATTGGCTACCGGTAACTCCTGTTTCGACATGTAGAATTGCTCATAAAATTTTCTTTCCAATTTTTCCTATTCTTAGATAAATTGGGTGGCAAACTTGTATACCAGGTAAACACCATTTTGGTCAACGACGTATTAAACAATCAGAGTTTTAAAAATAGGTATGCGGCTACTTCTATACGCTGAGCATACAGCTCATTGTTTCCTATTGCCGGAGCAGGAACCGAAGCCTGAACCATGTTTCATCCGGGAGGAAGTTCGTAGTTTTGTACTACAGGATCGAGTCCCTGCAATACATTGGATCTTGCATGCCCCCTAGTCCACATTTCCACATTCTGGGGTTGATAGGCCGGCAAAGGTGGTGGAAGACCCCACGCAATCTCTGGCTGTTGACCGGCGTTCATGTTAGCCGGTCTGTATGCAACCTGGAATGGTGCTACTTGAGACTGCGGCTATGTAACCGCTGGTGTAACAGGATTTTGTGAGACTTGTGTAGTTAAAGACCATTACGGACCTCCATAAGTTTGCTTTTTTCTTGCCAAGCGATATTTTGATGACTAATTTAGTCTAAAGTTTGCAAGAATCGGGTCATCTGGCCAAATGCCTGAGTTAAACTTGGCTCACGATGAGCCGAATGTCCACTAGTCTTACCCCCGACCAATAGTACCGCCTGATGCTCATTTGTATTTTCAGGTCATTCCTGAAGGTCTGGGAATGACTCTGTTCCGGAGATTCATGACATTATCGTCAGCCATTGTATAACGAGAAAATTAGATGAAGAATTACCTGAATTGGCTCTCACTGGGCGTGCCAAAAATTATTGTGAGCCGAATTCCTGGACCGTTGACCTAGTCGATCAATAGCATACTTTGGGAAGCGAGCAGAGGCGGAACAACTTCTGAAGGTGACCCTCGAAATTTGTGCCTCAAGCTAAATCATGCGATCGGCTATGAGGGATCCAATCAGCTCGATTAGTTCAAGCACTCTACTGTATATTTGGCTGAAATGAGCCAAGTACTTCCAATATGTATTACCAAAATGAAGGACGTTTATATAATTATGAGTTTCACTGTTGCTCTTACTCACAAGGAATTCTAACTTAACCTACTCCTAAAAACGTAAGAAATGTAAGAAAAATAAAGATTACAAGTAGATTACTCCAAGAAAGCGAAAAGGTGTAGGAAATAAAATGGTCTTCTTATTCTCAAGGGGAAAAAGACCCCGCAGGTGCGTTCCGTTTATTTATAACCTCGCTTATCGTTATTCAGTTATTCCCCACTACAGGGTATGCCTCGGTCATGTCCCTACTTCTGTGGGCCACTCTTGGCCGATCTCAACCGCATCATACCCAACCGATTTTCGATTTTGGATGCGTACTTTCTAGATCATGACACACCACATGTCACTTTATATTTAACTTCAAGAGCTCTGTTCATGTTGTACAAGGATTCACCACATTGTGCTATTTTTTATAGCGCCAACCGTGTCTAACAAAAAAGTAACTTTTATAAATTACTTTTATAAAGCTGTTTAACAAAAAAAAAATTTTACTATTTATAAATAGTAAATATTTTTTATTTAAATTTGGTAAAATTTCACGTGTTGTTGTATGCAACTATAGTACTACTCTAGAATGCATAGAACAATGCAATTAATAAGTGGCATATATGTATAATATACTCTTGTATGATGCAATGTGTACTACTCTGTTCGGCAAGAAGAAAGAGAAAGGATGGAGGAGTTTACATATAGGGACCAATTTCAACTACGTTAATTAAGCGTGGTCAATTCCAATGATTTATTCCAAAAAAAAAACCACGGCATTTCCTTTACAAAAGTGCATTGGTAGTAACATATTTTACTATGGTCCGGACAAATTACTTTCTTTTTCTACTCTCCATATTTTTTGCTGAATGGGATTATAAGTTGTAAAATGGATAAGATGCGCTCCTAGTTAACTTTTTTAGTCAAGTTTCAAGTTCGTCCATGGGCAATTTTGAATTCGCCATTGGAGATTGTGTAACTTTCAATAAGATTTTATTTTAGTTTCTAAACTTTAAATAGTAATTTTTTTTATTCCTTACCTCAAAAGTAAAGAAAAATTGTTACATATATATCTAGTTCATTGGTATATTTGACGGCGCATGGCAAAACAAAATCTGTCAATTAAAATCAGCTCACAAATAAATGGAAGTGTAATACAGAAATTGTCTGATGAAGCCAATGAGTCTGAAAGGATAGTAATTTCTTCTTTCTTGGTATATATACTAAAAGCTGGAGAACTCACAGCACAGCTCTGCTCCACTAATAAATTAAAGAAGATCATATATATATATAGTTCAATATATTTACAAGAACTCGCCAATCATCCTCACAACTTGACTCATTTTGGGCCTGTCTTCAGGCCTCTCAGCAGTGCACAGCATGCCGACCTTCGCCATCCCCATCACCTCCCCCTCACAGTACTCCCCATCTCCTCCTCCACTACCCTCCTCCACATCCTTATGATCTCTCACCACCTCAAGAAGCACCATTCCGAAGCTGTAAACATCCGACTCCTGCGTCGCCGTCCCTCGCCTGCCCGACAGCTCGGGGGCCGGCCTGTGCCCGTGCCACGCTGAGCTCGCCTCATAGAACAGATTCGAAGGAAAGGACGGGACGAAATATTGGGTGTCGGTGCTCGCCGCGAACCTCATAAGGCCGCATTCGGAGATGCACGCGTTGCCGTGCTCGTCGATGAGAATATTCGACGGCTTGATATTTGCATGGACCAGCGGTGGTCGCACCGGAAATGAATGGATGTAGTTGAGTCCATTTGCTGCACCAAAGAGTATCTGCTTCCTTCTCCTCCAATCCAAACTTCTACATCGTAGTCTTCTTTCGTCTGCAATCACATTCAAGGCGTGTTTATGTTTATATTAGTAGACGCCAACATTGGACTTTTTCTGCAGCAGCTAGCTAGCATAAAAGAAAACTGATCTTTCAGGCAGCAAAATGTAGAAGCTGTGGATTAAACTTCGATGAAACATCGATCAGCATTTCTACAGAAGATGCAGTCAGGCCAAAGAGGCCGAAAACTAAGAATATGTAAAAGATTTTGAGCTGTAATTAATATGATCATCATACTGCTGGTGCTGTGCAAGAGTGATTGCAGGCTTCCATTGGGCATGCAGTCATGCACGAGGAGCCTCTCCCCATTTGCATTGCAATAAGCTCTCAGGCTCACTACATTACTGTGCCTAAGCCTTCCAATTGTATGCATATGCTTATCAAAATTCTTTCCATATGACGGAAATTGCAACGCGCTGAGCCGCTTAACCGCGACGATAATTCCGTTATCTAATATTGCTTTGTATGTACTCCCTGATACCCCTTTCCCCAGAACTTCCGCCGAAGCCTTTAGAAGAGTTTCCAGCTTGAGCTCCTCCTCCTTCAAAGCATACTAATCCACCATTCTTTTCCTTCTCTTTGCTGTATCCGCGATCTGATTCTATTACTCGAAGGTTACTAGTAGTAGAACTTGGAGGGAGCAAAAGCTTCTTCCTTAGCCAAATATACAATCCTATTACAACAGCAAGAGAGATCGAAATGACCAATATATCACCTATACCGATGGCTAGGAGTGCGGTAATACCAAATTTAGTTAGGCTTCTACTAGAGCAAAAACTAGCACTAGTCATTGAAGAAATATTTGGAGATGAGCTAGTGTTGATTGAGTCATTAGAGAGTCGTAAGGAATCGATGCAACTAGAAAGAGGCGAACCGCAAAGAGCTAAATTCCCTTCAAAAGATGATCTTGGAAATTTAGAAAGGCCAAAGGAAATTTCACCAACTAAGTTGTTGTTTGAAATATTCAAGTCCTTCACTTTAGGCAATTTTAGTCCTTCTAACCCACCATAGAAGTTGTTGTGCTCAGCGCGAAAGGAGAGTAAAGAAGGGAGTGTAATATTGAGTGTGCCACTAAACTGATTGCGAGAGAGTGACAGATGTCGTAAGTTCGGGTTTGTGAGGTTAGTTAAAAGGGAAATAGTGCCATTGAGAGCATTTCTTCTTAGGTTAAGTATTCGAAGTTGGCCTAGGCCAAGAAGAAGTGGGGTTGCACTTCCGACCAGCGATGAATTGTCGAGATAGACGGCAACAACTCTACTTCGATAGCATTTGACACCTATCCAAGACCCAGAGCATGGATTGAGACCAACCCAAGTTCTCAAAACGCCGCGAGAATCGGCGGAGGCCTTAAAGGAGAGTAGGGGGAAGAGATCTTGGCTGTGTACAAGAGAAAGTTCATGTGGAGTAACAATTGATACTAAAAGGAAAAAGGAGAAGGAAAAGTAGTAGTAGTAGGACAATGCCATTTAGTTTGGGTTTTGGGGGCTTAAGATTACAAATTCAAGTTTGTGGGTCTTACTATTATAAAGGGTTCAGAGGAGTAGTGGAAATAGAAGAGAAATTTAGGAGGGAAAGCTTTCATGTTTGAAAAGAAGAGGGAAGTAAAAGAGGACATGAGGATGGTTCCAAAACCAAATGGAAAAGAATGGTTATTATTGGTCAGAGAGAAATAGTTAGAGGACATGGAGAGGTGTCCAAATGAAAGGGCAAAAAGTAGAGTTGACAAATGGGGCAGTAAAAATGGTAGGGTGCGTTTGGAGATTAGTGAGCCATTGGTATTTTCTAAATATTCTTCTCCTATTTGCTTTGGTTGAATAGGAAGAACTTCTCTGGTTTTTTTTGTTTTTTAAGTTTTATTTTTTTATTGTAGGACAAATGGGAGTTATGTTGTGGTACATGGAAACAGTATTAGGAGGGTAAATTTTAATATATATATATATATATAGAGAGAGAGAGTTGAGTTAGAATACTTTCAAAAGCACCATTGAGGTGGTGCTTTTGAGTTTTTAACCATTGGATGGGGAGATGTAAGGTTGAGATGATGGTGGTAGGTGGTGGTTGATGGGATAGGTGGTGGTAGGTGGAATAGTGTTAGATCCAAAGGCTATTAGTAGAAAAAAGTAGATCCAATGGCTAGAACTTAGAAGACCAAAAGTTGGTGCTTCCAAAAGTATTGTAGCTCAATTCTATATATATATATATATATATATATATATATATATATATATATATATATATATATATATATATATATATATATATATATAGTTGAGCTAGAATACTCTCAAAAGCATCAATGAGGTGATACTTTTGAATTTTTAACCATTAGATAGATAGATATGAGGTTGAGATAATGGTGTTAGGTGGTGGTAGGTGGAATAATGTTTGATCCAAAAGGTATTAGTAATTGAGATTTAGATCCAAGGGCTAGAAACTTAGAAGCACCAAGAGCTTGATGCTTCTAAAAGTATTCTAGCTCTACTATATATATATATATATATATATATATATATATATATATATATATATATATATATATATATATATATATATATATATATATAGTCCATTACTATCCTTTTAATAGGATAGGAGCACTTGTCTATCGTTTTTGAGCCTTTGGATCAATTCTTTTCATCATTTCTAACCATTGGATTAAATACTATAACCTAGTGAGGACCACTCAACCCTAGGGGGACCATTCAACTCTAACTGACAAATATCATCATAACCCTATAATTTCTCATCCAAGAGTTAAAAACTTGATAGGACAAGTGCTCCTATCCTATTAATAGGATAGTAGCCCTAGCCTATATATATATATATATATATATATATATATATATATATATATATATGTATATATATACATACATATATATAGAGTTGAGCTAGAATACTCTCAAAAGCACCAACTCCTTGGTGCTTTTGAGTTTCTAGCCCTTGGATCTACTTTTTGTTTACTAATACCCCTTGGATCAAACACTATTCCACCTACCACCACCTACCACCATCATCTCAACCCTACAACTCTCAATCCAATGGTTATCTCTTTAATACTTTTGAGAGTATTCTAGCTCAACTCTATATATATAGAGAGAGAGAGTCCGGCTGCTATGCTATCAATAGCACGGAGGTCTCCGTGCTACCAAGTTTTTCACCGTTAGATCCACCCCTTTGATGATTTTCACCCGTTAGATCATACTATTCAACCAACCACCCACTTAACCCTAGGGGGCCCACATCATCCTAACCGCACATCTCTCAATCCAACGGCCAAAAACTTGATAGCACCAATGACTTGGTGCTATTAATAGCATAGTAGCCTAGTTCTATAGAGTCCGGCTGCTATGCTATCAATAGCACGGAGGTCTCCGTGATACCAAGTTTTTCACCGTTAGATCCACCCCTTTGATGATTTTCACCCGTTAGATCATACTATTCAACCAACCACCCACTTAACCCTAGGGGGCTCACATCATCCTAACCGCACATCTCTCAATCCAACGGCCAAAAACTTGATAGCACCAATGACTTGGTGCTATTAATAGCATAGTAGCCTAGTTCTATAGAGTCCGGCTGCTATGCTATCAATAGCACGGAGGTCTCCGTGCTACCAAGTTTTTCACCGTTAGATCCACCCCTTTGATGATTTTCACCCGTTAGATCATACTATTCAACCAACCACCCACTTAATCCTAGGGGGCCCACATCATCCTAACCGCACATCTCTCAATCTAACGGCCAAAAACTTGATAGCACCAATGACTTGGTGCTATTAATAGCATAGTAGCCTAGTTCTATAGAGTCCGGCTGCTATGCTATCAATAGCACGGAATTGATAAATGTGTGGTTAGATATGATGTGGGCCCCATGGAATTGATAAATGTGTGGTTAGATATGATGTGGGCCCCATGGAATTGATTGAATAGTATAAATAATTAAATGGTTAAATCTAATAGGTTTTCATACTGTTAACTTAAATTTTCCATGCAGTTGGATCCTTTCATTTGTTTCGCTACAACAAAATTATATTATAGGGATATATTTTTAGAACATTTTTGTGTAAATGTCCCATCTATATCAAAACTGTTAAAAAATTCTACTAAGGTCTAAGTATAAAGCCCAATTCAATCAAAAATAAAATGTTACTCTACTCAATCCATCCCACCTATCCCATTCGTTCCTATTAACAAACAGAAAAGAAAAAAAAAAAAGAAAGAAAGTTTGATTACTATCTTTCGTTCTCCCTTCACTCAATTAATTGAAACTCTTGACGAAGAGCCTCGCTCTCCTCCTCCTCTGCACCGCAGCCGACGAGATAGGATTCCGATAGTTACTAAATGCTTAAATAAATATTGATAAATTAGCAGCATTTGTTTAGGTTATACCAACATTCTTAAAGTGTCATTATATATCCAGCAACCACATATATTGCAATATTTTTAAAAAGTGTCGGTAATTTAGCCAAAAATACTTATTTTAACTTGTATCGATATTTAAAAGTGTTGTTATATATCGTTTTTGTTGTAGTATTTATATATTGTAAATCTGTAAAAAACTACAATATTTTACTTGTGTTGCCTAGTATCTGCTAAATTAGTGTAAAATATGACAATCTACTCATCAACTGCCCCCACTTAACCTTTGACCAGCGTTTAGTGTGATTGAAAGCTATAAGTAAGTTCAAATTAATGTCTAAAATAGAACACCATATATGATCTTCCAAAAAAAAAATCTAATTAAAATCACTACAATAATCTTCTAGTTCAGTGGCATATTATTGAGGCATATAGATAAATAACACTAAAAATTATTTTCAGCTAGAGTAGGCCCAAAAGCCCAATAAACATCAACTATGTGCAAAAACCGTATGCGCTAAACCAAAATTTTGATCAAATTATTTTTTTTGAGAGAAGGTAGCATGCTACCGCTTCATTCATAAAGAGGATGAACTAGGCTACGGGTTGAGCGTGGAGGCCTCACAAAAAGAACAAAAAGCGAACAAGAAAGAACAAGGAAATCCAAAAGAAAGGCAAAAGAAGAAAAAGAAAGAAAAAAGAGAGAGCAAAAAGTGCCGGGGAACAAAAAAGGTCACGACGGTGCACAGTCCAGCTTCCAATCACGACATAGTTGGCGGGCAGAGAGAATGAAGGACGAGTTACGCTTTGTCTGCAGTAAAAAATTCTCTTGTTACGCTCCAACCACACCGACCACCATAGGGAGGCGATGGAGATGAGTTCCCAATCCCTAACAGCTCCAGCTTTTGCCCCGCTGGATCCCCATAACAGATTCACGGACGAACACCTAGCTATTGCCCTCTTGTTAGGGAGCAGGCCACCTAGGAGGGATCTGGTCGTCTCACACCGTACGAACAAGTGATCAGTCGTCTCAAGCTCCCCCTTAAAAAAGACACAAAGGTGGTCACCCTGCCATCCCCTTTTAAGCAGGTTGTCTTTCGTCTGAACCTTGTGTTTCAGCACCAACCAAACAAAAAATTTCACCTTCAGCGGGCTCGAAATTTTCCACAGTGAAGAGAAACTGCTGTCAATCACCCCTCCGTTCTGCAGGAATTTGTAGAGCGAGTTGACCGTAAAGGTGCCAGGCTGAGTCCACATCCACACGGGTACATCCGGTAAATCCGACAGCACCACAGGTGAAAGCAACTCCTTTAGCTTGACCGCCGCCTCCCTACCAGACACGGAGTGAGGGTCGAGTCCGGCAAGTATCTTACGCCACCTCCACTCCCTCCGTCCAAAGCAGTCGCTGACCCTACAGTTAAAACTGTGGACCACGTCTGCCAAACTTGGGTAGCGTGTCCGAAGGGAGGACTGGTCGACCCAAATGTCCGTCCAAAAGTTAGCATTGCGGCCATCCCCAACCGAGTAGGACACGCTACATAAGAAAACCTTCCTAGTCGACAGCACGTCCCTCCACCATTGAGAATGGGGTTTGAAGGCAGCTCCTTCTCTCAGGGGTCTCCGCCGGCAGTAATAAAACCCGTTGAGGAGGGAGCTCCACAGTTGTTTGCGGTCTGTGAAGTACCGCCACCACCATTTCGCAAGAAGGGTTGTATTAATGGTCTCTAGATCCAGTACTCCGAGGCCACCGTTCAACCTACTTCTGCAGACAGACTTCCAACTGACCAAACAACGCGCCCCGGATACCTGAGACCCCCCGCTCCAAAAGAATGCCCGTCGCAGGCCATTGATGCGGCGCAGAACCCATTTCGGAGCTCTGAAGACTGAGAAGAAGTAAAGTGGCAGATTCGTGAGGACAGAGTTGACCAGTACCAGTCTGCCCCCTTGGGAAAGGAGCTTTGCTTGCCAACCCCCCACACGTCTCTCGACTCGCTCGATTACCGGCCACCAGTCCTCCTTACGAAGTGGTCTGTTCGAGAGAGGTAACCCAAGATATCTGATCGGGAGGGACCCTAGCTTACACCCAATAGTTCTCGCTAATCTCTCTCCCTGCCCTTCACTCCTGCCCAGGTAGAGGAGTTCGGACTTCAGTTTATTAACCTTAAGCCCGGAAGCCCATTCGAACAGATGCCAGATAAAGAGTAAATTGGACACTTGTCTGACATTGGCTTCACAAAAGAAGATGGTGTCATCAGCGTACTGAATAATGGCGACCTTGGCATCTTCAGTAGGTCCAATCCCCCTTAGAAGGTTATTAGACACCGCTCGTCATTCTTGCAAGACCTTCGGCGACCAATAGGAAGAGGTAGGGGAGAGTGGGTCCCCTTGCCGTAACCCTCTCTTGGCTCGATCCATTTAGACGGGGCGCCGTTAACTAGGACCGCCACCTTAGCATTGGAACTGCATTGCTGTATCCAATAGCACCATTTGGCCGAAGCTCCCGACCACGTCAAGACTTTTGTAAGGAATTGCCAACTAATCTTGTCGTATGCCTTCTCAAAGTCCGCTTTGATCCCAACCGCCTCCACCCTTGCTTTCGAACACCCACTAACGATCTCGCTCGCGGTAACAAAGGAGTCCAAGATTAACCGCCCTTTAAGAAAAGCCGCCTGGGACGGAGAGATAAAGTCAGGCAAGACCCGCTCAAGTCGATTAGCGCGGGCCTTGGATACTATCTTCTGGACCCCGTTAATAAGGCTAATAGGTCGGAAGTCACTAGCTGCTTTAGCGCCCTCCTTCTTGGGAACTAGACAGATGCAAGAGTAGTCCATAGGGCCCGAGTTTAAAGATTCGTCGTGGAGCTCACTAAAAATGCCAACCAGATCCCCCTTAATCACCTCCCAGAATTGTTGATAGAACCGCAAGTTGAAGCTGCCACAGGGCTTTGTCACCCCCAAGCTGGAAGGTCGCCTTTTTAATTTCACTCAGTGTAAACGGAGAGGTAAGTTGCTCGGAGTCGAGGAACGGTCCATCAGCGAAGAGGCTGCTCCAATCACCAATCGTCGACCGGTTAGTAACATCAGGAGCGAAGGTTTCCTTGAAACTCTTATAGAAATACTCTAGTTTATCGTCCTCTCTGGTAAGCACTCTTCCTTCATCCTCTATCACAGGAATGGAGTTCGTTCGACGACGACCATTTGCAACCGCGTGGAAGAATTTTGTATTACCGTCCCCTTCCATTAGCCATTGCTGTCTTGCTCTAGCCTTCCACAGAACCTCTTCATCTGCTAATACAGTATTCAACTTAGCCTTAAGTTGCTTGCGAGCTTCAAGTTGCTCGAGAGTCAGGTTCCCGGTTTCTTCTAAGATGTCCAGCTTATGAATTTCGTCGGATATATCTTTCTTAGTTTTGATCCAGTTATAAAGAATCTAGTACTACGATTCGTGATTTAGTTTCTTAATTTATTTTCCCTGAAAGAGACTGAAGTGGCCAAATGCACAACAACTTCCGCAGCACAAATATAGTTGAAGCAGATATTTATCAACATATAGGAAGACCAAATAGCAAGTAAGTGGAAGCTCAAAGCAGGTAAACATTGCGACAATTTGAGGCATGAGGAGCAATTGGAATATAATTTTGCAATTTTCAGGGACCTAAGTACATATGCTTTGCACTTTGTAGTACAAGATGAGCAGTAGAAACCATAAAATTGCTTTGAAGTGTCATGTTGCCCTTTTGCATCTTATTGATGTCCGTATATATGTGATGCATGTCATGTCAAACTACTGAAAGGTTGCTCTTGGGGTATGTACTGCTTGAACACAAAAGATATATATATATATATATATATATATATATATATATATATATATATATATATATATATATATATATATATATATAGAGTTGAACTAGAATACTATCGGTAGTAAAACGGTCGTTTTACTACTGATTTGTTTTCGATGATAGAGCTTCCAAATTGATGATCGGCTCGTTAAATATGATCTAAACTATTTAAACTACCTAGAAATCAAATTTCACGCACTTTCTATATTGTTCTTTTATCCATCGAGCGGACACAAAAATAAACAGCTGAAAATAAATATTCTTTAAAAAATGATAATAGAAATTTTGTAATCAAGATCAAGAGTATATATGGATCTTGTTTTAAATAGTTTAAAAAATTTTCTAACAAAAAATCAATTGATTTGGATATCTTTACGCCGTTACACGAGAAAAAGCCTCTTATCGACCATTAAAATTATAAATTTTGAAACCGTTTGATCATTAGGCAAATGAAGTCGAAAAGATTTGAAATTTGATTTCTAAACACTTCAAATGATATAGATCATGTTCAACGGAGTCGATCGTCAATTTGGAAGCTCTATCATCGAAAACAAATCGGTAGTAAAAGCAATAGTTTTACTACCGATAGTATTCTAGTTCAACTCTATATATATATATATATATATATATATATATATATATATATATATATATAGAGAGAGAGAGAGAGAGAGTTGAGCTAGAATGCTATCGATAGCAAATCGGTAATTTTGCCACCCATTTTCGATGATGAAGCCTCCAAATTGATGATCAGCACCGTCGTTGAACATGATCTATACCATTTGAATTATTTAGAAATCAAATTTCATACATTTTCGATATTGTTCTCTTATCCATCGAGTGGACACAAAAATGAACGGCTGAAAATAAATAAATATTTAAAAAAAATGATGATAGGAGTCTTGTAATCATGCAAGATCAAGAGTATAGATCTTGTTTTATATAGTTTAAATAATTTTCTATCAAAAATTCAATTGATTTGGATGTCTTTATGCCGTTAAACGAGAAAACGCCTCATATAGATCATTAAAATTACATATTTTGAAACCATTTAATCATTAGGCAAATGATATCGAAAATATTTAAAATTTAACTTTTAAATACTTCAAGTGGTATAGATCATGTTCAACGGTGCGATCGTCGATTTGGATGCTCCATCATCGAAAACAAATTGGTGGCAAAAGTCTTGGGTTTGCTATCGATGGCATTCTAGCTCAACTCTATATATATATATATATATATATATATATATATATATATATAGAGAGAGAGAGAGAGAGAGAGAGAGAGAGAGAGAGAGAGAACTAGGCTACTATGCTATTAATAGCACCAGTCGTTGGTGCTACCAAGTTTTGGTAGTTGGATTGAGAGATGTGCGGTTTGGATGATGTGGGCCCCCTAGGGTTAAGTGGGTGGTTGGTTGAATAGTATGATCTAACGGGTGAGAATCATCAAAGGGGTGGATCGAACGGTGGAAAACTTGGTAGCACGGAAATCTCGTGCTATTGATAGCATATGCTTATAGGACTACATATATATATATATATATATATATATAGTCGTGGGATACTATCGATAGTACCATGCATTTGGTGCTACCAAGTTTTCCCCGTTAGATCCACACCTTTGATGATTTTCACCCGTTAGATCAATACTATTCAACCAACTACCCACTTAACCCTAGGGGGCCCAGCCCACATCATCCTAACCACACATCTCTCAATCCAATGGCCAAAACTTGGTAGCACCAATGACTTGGTGCTATTAATAGCATAGTAGCTTAGTTATATATATATATATATATATATACATATATATATATATACATATATATATATAGAGAGAGAGAGAGAGAGAGAGAGAGAGAGAGAGTTGAACTAGAATACTATCGGTAGTAAACGAGCCGTTTTACTACCGATTTGTTTCGATGATAGAGATTCTAAATTGACGATCGGCTCGATCCGTTAAATATGATCTAAACCATTTAAACTATCTAGAAATCAAATTTCACGCATTTTCGATATTGTTCTTTTATCCGTCAAGTGAACGAGAAAAATGAATGGGTGAAAATTAATACTCTTTAAAAAATGATGATAGGAGTCTTGCAATCAAGATCAGAGTATAGATCTTGTTTTAAATAGTTTAAAGAATTTTCTAACAAAAATTAAATTGATTTGGATAGTTTTATACCGTTAAATAAGAAAACGCCTCTTATCGACCATTAAAATTACAAATTTTAAAACCCTTTGATCATTAGGCAAATGATATCGAAAAAATTTGAAATTTGATTTCTAAACATTTCAAATAGTATAGATCATGTTCAACGGAGCCGATCGTCAATTTGGAAGCTCTATTATCGAAAACAAATCGGTAGTAAAACGGCTCGTTTACTACCGATAGTATTCTAGCGAAACTCATATATATATATATATATATATATATATATATATATATATATATATATATATATATATATATATAGAGAGAGAGAGAGAGAGAGAGAGAGAGAGAGAGAGAGTTGAGCTAGAATACTCTTAAGATCGAGCCCATTTTACTCTCGAGTTGTTTTCGATGATAGAGCTTCCAAATTGATGATCGGCTCCGTTGAACATGATCTATACCACTTAAAGTGTTTAGAAATCAAATTTCAAATATTTTCGACATCATTTGCCTAATGATCAAAGGGTTTCAAAATTTGTAATTTTAATGGTGGATAAGAGACATTTTCTCATTTAACGGTGTAAAGATATCCAAATCAATTGAATTTTTGTTAAAAATTTTTTGAAACTATTTAAAACAAGATCTTACTCTTGATCTTGATTACAAGACTCCTATTATTATTTTTTAAAGAATATTCATTTTCAACCATTCATTTTCTGTTCACTAGATGGATACAAGAACAATATCGAAAGTGCGTGAAATTTGATTTATAGGTAGTTTAAATGGTTTAGATCATTTTTAACGGAGACGATCGTCAATTTGAAGGCTCTATCATCGAAAACAACTTGAGAGTAAAATGGGCTCGGTACTCTTAAGAGTATTCTAGCTCAACTCTATATATATATATATATATATATATATATATATATATATATATATATTAAAATTTATGGTGCTTGTAAAGTACCAAGCACTTTGTGCTTGTGAATTTTTTACCGTTAGATCTACGACTTTGATCATTTTCACCTTAGATTATACTATTCAACCAACCACCCACTTAATCCAAAGAGGTGCACATCATCCTAACCGCACATCTATTAATCCAAGGGCTAAAAATTTACGAGCACCAATAACTTGGTACTTTTAAAAGCATAGGAGCTCAATTCTATATATATATATATATATATATAGTCCTATTATACTATTATGAGTACGATCGTCCTCGTACTCATAAGTTGTTTTCGATGATAGAGCTTAGAATTGACGATCCACGTTAAACGTTATTTAGAGTATTTGAAACATCTAGAAATCAAATTTTATAATTTTTCGACATCATTTACCTTACGATCAAAAGCTCACAAAATTGACAAGTTTTAAGGTATAGAATACGCTAGTTTAACGGTGCAAAAGAATCCGAATAGGTTGAATTTTTGATAGAAAATTCTATTCATTACCTAGATAAAGATCAATAACTCCGATCTTAAATTGAAGGATCCGATCATCCATTTTTAAGACATCGTTCGATTTTGACCGTTCATTTTATGCCC
Source organism: Aechmea fasciata (assembly GCA_025177825.1). Classification (NCBI taxonomy): domain Eukaryota; kingdom Viridiplantae; phylum Streptophyta; class Magnoliopsida; order Poales; family Bromeliaceae; genus Aechmea; species Aechmea fasciata. The sequence continues at coordinate 5,131,516 of CM045946.1, forward strand.
TTGATGGACTTTATTATGATTTCGGAAAATTACGAAATTTAGTTTCTAGAAGTTTCAAATACTCTAGATCATATTTAACGGAGTGGAGTGTCGATTCGGAAGCTCCATCATCGAAAACAACTTATGAGTACGAAGGGCCCAATACTCATAATAGCCCTACTCTATATATATATATATATATATATATATATATATATATATATATATATATATGAGTAGGGCTACTATACTATTATGAGTACGATCGCCATCGTACTCATAAGTTGTTTTCGATGATAGAGCTTCCGTATCGACGATCCACAGATTAAACCTTATTTACGTATTTAAAACTTCTAAAAATAAAATTTTATAATTTTTCGACATCATTTACCTTACGATCAAGAGGTCACAAATTTGACAATTTTTAACGGGTATGGGATACTTGCTAGTTTAACGGTGTAAAAGAATCGGAATTTGTTGAATTTTTGATAGAAAATTCTATTCACTATATAGATAAAGATCAATAACTCCGATCTTGAAGTGAAGGATCCGAGCATCATTTTTTATGGCGTCGTTGGATTTTGACCGTTCATTTTATGCTCACTGGATGGACTTTATTATGATTTCGAAAATTTACGAAATTTATTTTCTACAAGTTTCAAATACTCTAGATCATATTTAATCTGAGTGGATCGTCGATTCGGAAGCTCCATCATCGAAAACAACTTATGAGTAGTAGGGGTCCACTACTCATAATAGTATAAGTAGCCCTACTCTATATATATATATATATATATATATATATATATATATATATATATAGTTGAGCTAGAATATATACTATATATAGATAGCAATTAAACCGGCACTTTGGCCATCGATTTATTTTCGATGATGAAGCCTGCAAATTGATGATCGGCATCGTTGAATATGATCTATAATATTGAAGTATTTAGAAATCAAATTTTATAAATTTTCGATATTGTTCTCTTATCTATCGATTGGATATAAAAATGAACGACTGAAAATGAATATTCTTAAAAAAATGATGATAGGAGTCTTGTAATCAAGATCAAGAGTATAGATCTTGTTTTAAATAGTTTAAAGAATTTTATAATAAAAATTCAATTGATTTGAATATCTTTACGCCGTTAAACGAGAAAACGCCTCATATCGACCATTAAAATTACAAAATTTGAAACCCGTTGATCATTAGGCAAATGATATCGAAAATATTTAAAATTTAATTTCTAAATACTTCAAATGGTATAGATCGTGTTCAACGGTGCCGATCGTCGATTTGGAGGCTCCAATTTATGAAAAATTACTTAAAAATGCTGTTAAGGATAACCTAATTAGGGACTATTTTGCAAAATTACTGACTTTTTCCGGACTATCATGCAAATAGCGAGCTTTCCAAGACTTGTAAAATATTGACAAGTTTTGGGGACTAATATGCAAAATATATAAAAAATAATAAAACTATATTTACATTTTTTTTAATGTAAATAGTACACTGCACTGATCCCACGAGACCTCACTCATTTTATGGTTAAAATTATTTTAATAGTCACATTGGGGTGATTAGTAAAGTAAAGAAACCCCACCTATGGGATAAGGTGCAAATTTATATCCACTTTAGAGTGTATTAGTAGTATATTGCTCAAAAAATAAGGCATTAATTAGTTACACTATAAGCACAACAATTTAAAATTTGTTGAAATGACTCTTCATTCATTTATGCATGTCCATGCATGACACTTACATATGACTAGCACGCGCTACAATATTGAGCAACACAAGAACAAATAAACTGGAGACAAAACTCAAACCCTAATCTCTTTTATGTCAGTAATTAACCCAATTTATGAAAACACAAACAGAGACTAATTAATAGACCACATTTCAAACCCTTGTCTCTTTTCCAATCTATTTATATAGCCCTTGCTCTCAAGCATACTTGCACTTCCCATAACCTGCAACACAACATAAAATACATGCATACAACTACATTACCATCATTGACATTAATTCCAACAGGACAGTGTATGTGAAAATCTAATTAAAATAAGATAAATGCTCACTGGGGTCAGTAAGGACTATGAGACCAGTCCCATTGAAGTGGCAGTTCCATGAGTTTCTTCCCTTAGTTTGGTAGTAAAGGTTCATTGCCAATGAAGCATGGGAGATGATGTTATCTGGGTAGAAGCATAAGCCCTTCTTTCCCAACATGATGCTACAATCCACCATGGAGCATGCAAAATGGAGGTTGTCCAGCAAAGCAATATCTGCAGTGGAGGGATTTGCCACACACCAAGTTTTCTAGAAAAAAAAAAAAAATATCACCAAAATAAGTAGGGCTGGCAAATGAGCGAGCCGGCTCGTGTTCGACTCGCGTTCGGCTCGATATTTGGCTCGCTCGAGATCGGCTCGAATTAATTCCAAGCCGAGCTTGAACCTAAATTTAGGCTCGAAATTAATTTCAAGCCGAGCTTGAGTATTACTAGGCTCGTTCGAATTAGGCTCGAAAAGCTCAAAAGCTCGAATATATATATATATATATATATATATATATATATATATATATATATATATATATATATATATATATATATATATATATATATAGTCTACAATACCATTAATAGTATCAACCACTTCGTTAGGTTTTCGGTCATTGGATGATGAGATGTTTAGCTAGGATGATAGTGATTCTCTAGAATTGAGTGGGAGATTAGTTGAATAGTATAATCTAATGAGTGAAAATGGTCAGAGGGTTAGATCTAACGGTACAAAATTCGATAGCACTAAGCATTTTGTACTATCGATAATATAGTAGCCAGACTCTCTCTCTCTATATATATTCCGTCTACTATACTATCTATACTATTGATAGTACTGAGCATTTTGTGCAATCGAGTTTTCTACCATTAGATTTACATATATATATAGAGTTCGACTCTTTGTAGGTATTCTCGAGTTTCTGTAGTTAGATCTACCCCTTTGGCCAATTTCATCTCGTTAGATCACACTATTCAACTAGCCACCTCGAAGCCTGGGGGCTACTATCATATCTTGACCGCCCATCCCTTCATACAAGGGCCGAAAACCTAATAAGCAAGCCATTTGCACTATTAATATAGTATAGTAGTCTAAATATATGTATAATATTATAATATAGTATAGGGCTACTATACTCTTATAAGTATAGATGTCTTTATACTTATAAATTTTCGGTCGTTGGATGTGCGATTAGGATGATAGTGGTCCCCTAGGATTGAAATAGTTAAAAGAATAAATCCAACGGTCAAAAACTGATGAGTATAAATGGATCTATACTCAAAATAATATAGCAGCCGAACTCTCTCTATATATAATTATATATAATATATACTTTAATTATATAAAATAAAATATATTATGTATTTTAATTATATCTATATAGAATTTAGATTATTGGCCTCACAAAATCAAACCAGTAAAATTCTACTCTAATTGCTCTCTCTCTCTCTCTCTCTTTTTCACTTGCTCACAGAGTTATTTTTCCTAATTTTTATAATATTATAATATCGTATTTTATGCATTCATTTTATATGTTGAGCTATTAGATATTTTTTGTATTAAATTTGAGATAATATTTTATAAAAATTAAATTATAGATTGCACGATGTTAAAAATTTCAAGCTGCTCGTTTAGGGCTCGAGCTCGCTCGACTCGAAGTTAGGCTCGCTCGAGCTCGGCTCGAATTAATTTCAAGCCGAGCTTGAGCCTATATTTAGACTCGAAATTAATTTCAAGCCAAGCTTGAGTTGAGGTAAGCTCGCTCGAGCTCGGCTCGTTTCCACCCCTAAAAATAAGTAAATAAATAAATTAATTAATAATAAAAAGGGAAAACTTTAAATACCCCCTTTGGTCTTTTCTCACTTTAGTACCTTATGGTTTAAAGTGTATCAAATTAGTCGTAGTTTTGCACTTTTTCACTTTAGTACCGTGGTTTAAAGTGTATCAAGTTAGTACGCTGTGGTTTCGCACTTTCTCACTTTAGTACCCGGTGGTTTCGCACTTTTTTACTTTAGTAACCTGTGGTTTAAAAACCATAATGTATTAACTTGATACAAAAATAAAACCACGGGATACTAACTTGATACAAAAATAAAATCATAGAATATTAACTTGATACACTTTAAACTACGGGATACTAAAGTAAGAAAGTGCGAAGCCACATGGTACTAACTTTATACACTTTAAACCATAGTACTAAAATGAAAATATACGAAATCACATGGTTTTTTTTTTTGAAGTTTTCCTTAATAAAAATTGAAGGATTGAATGTGAAGCATTACCTGGCCATGTACAAAATTCACATTCCCTCCTGAGAAGAAACAATAAAATCATGTTACAGTAATATATGTTGTACAATGAATTAAGTGCTGAGAAAACCTCAAAAGGGATGATAAAAATAACTGATAGTTATTTAATTAGTTTCAAAGAGCATGAAATGGACCCAGCTAAGTAACAACAGCTTTATTGTAAATGGAAAAAAAAAAAATTGCAAATGAGATGACTCATGCATATATCTCAGAATAAGTTAATTAATGTTACACATATTAATTGAGAAAATAATTAAAAGAGTTAAGGGTTTTCAGTACCTGTGATCATTAAGAACAGAAACATGATTTCAAGGGGGAGAGTGGGGAGAGGCATTGTTGCTTTGGACATTATATTGATATAGAGTGATGTGAGAGGGTCCAAGGAGGAATATAAGAAGAGGGATATATATAAACCACCTTGTTTTGAAAAAATATATAATTAAATCACCTGAACTCATCTAGCTTTTCCCAAGGTACCTTTTCAATATAATATAAATATAATAAGCTTTTCCATTTTGGCCCCCTCTTATTTCGTGCCATTCGATGTATATGTTCAAATTAATAGCTTTTTTGTAACGCACTTACGAGGATCCGCACCGGTGGGTATTATTTTCATTACATTTTAAGCTCCGTAAAAGCCTAAATTTTTTGCTGTGTGGGCGATTGTATATGTAAATTAGGTGACAATAAATTAGTGATTAAGGAATCTAATACTGGGAACTATGTGAGGTGCATGTCTACATGCCTCAATAAGCAAGCTTTTCCAGGTACGTAAGCAAATGCTCAACTGTTAGATGTCTTTAAACATTTCTTGTCAAAATCAATTTTACTTGTGCGGTGGCTACATTTTTTTAGAGAAATAGATAGCAAATTTACTCGCTTCACTCAATAGGAAGATGGTAAGCTTACAAAATAGAAGTAGCTAGCCAGAGCTTCCAAAAAGAGGTAAGAGGAAAACAGAGAAAACAGAAGAGGAAAAAAATACATAAAAATAAAACATAGGATAAATCAAGGGCCAAAAGCGTCCTAGTCGGCAAAGAGTTGCAAAACTTGATCCAAACATCGGGTAGGATTTGGGAGGGTCCCGTGAAAAATAAAGTTGTTCCTTTCCGACCAAACTACCCACCAGATGGTGGAAAGAAGGGACAGGGAGTAAAGTCTCCTTTTGGTGTCATTTATATCAATCAAGGTTGCCCAGAGAACTCGTAGATCGTCCGGGGGCTCGGTGGGGGGCCTCCAACCCGCTGACACTATGCAGCAGGAAGCGAACAAAAACACATAAAGACATTAGATGATCGCAGCTTTCCGAATAATTTCCACAAAAAACATAGGATTGTGTCGGTAGCCACCCCTGTTTGTGCAGTCTGTCCGCTGTGGGGATTCTCTTCCCGAGGAGCAGCCATAGGAAGACTTTGATCTTGACAGGGATTTTCAGTTTCCACATTGCTTGGCTCCTCGAATCTTTCTAACTTGTGTCCGTGAGAAAGTGGTATAGGGATTTGACAGAGAACTTGAGGTTAGCGGTCCAACGCCAGTTGATCACGTCTAGCGTGGGACTTGGGCTACTAGAAAGGAGCAAGTCTCTAAACATCCGCTTTTGTCTCCGACATTCTGCCAAAAAGACCCCCGAACCACGCCATATATGCTGCCAACACCATCCGTTTGGTGTCCAGCATTGAGCGATATTGGCTTCCTTGTTCCTTGTGCGGGCGTAGATGTCAGGGAAGAGGGTGCGGAGTGGGGTTTCACCTAACCAAATGTCAGACCACATCCTGATCTCCGTGCCGTTTCCAAGCAAATAGGTGACTCCACATTTGAACTCCTCCCAACATTTGAGCACCCCTCGCCACCACTGAGAGTAGGGTACGAATGCTCTTCCCTCATGTAGGGGTTTGCGTCTGGTGTAATAAAGCGATCTAACAAGCTTGTTCCAGGGCAGGTTGGGTTCGGAAAAGAAGCACCACCACCATTTAGTTAGTAAAGCTATGTTCATCGAGCTGAGGTCTTTAATTCCTAGTCATCCTTCCTTCTTGCTCTTACAAATGGACTTCCAATTTACGAGGCACGCTAGCTCCGTCATTGGTTTTGTTGCTGCCTTTTCTAGAAGAAAACCCTCCTTAGAACCTCTATTCGTCGTAGCACCCACTATAGGGCTTTGAAGATGGAAAGAAAGTAAAGCGGGCTATTTGTCAGGATGGAATTAACGAGGGTTAATCTTCCCCCGGGAAACGAACTTAGCCTTCCATCCTTCGATTCTCTTGTCTATGCGGCTAATGATGATCGACCAGTCCACTCTTCGAAGTGGTCTATTGAAAAGAGGTAGGCCCAGATATCGAAAACGTAGGCTGCCCACGCTACACCCCAGTATGCTGGCGTATCTTGTTGCTTTGGTTGTATCATGCCCTAGGTAGTAGAGTTCGGACTTATCTTTATTGATTCTAAGTCCCGATGCTCATTCAAGATTTTCCACAAGAATCTCAAATTTCGCAGAAAGTGTTTCCTAGATTCGCAGAAGAAAATTGCGTCGTCGGCGTATTGGATGATAGTTGTTTGGCACTGTACTGAGGGGGACTGACTCCATAAAGCAGGCCGTTTTGGCTGGTCATATCGGTTATTCAGGCGAGACTGTCGACAACGATTAGAAAGAGGTAGGGTGAGAGAGGATCTCCTTGTCTGAGCCCTCTGTGAGCTTTCATCCATGTAGTAGAAACCTCATTCACTAGAGTGGCTACTTTGGCATTGCAAATGCACTGCTCAATCCAAGACCACCATTTGAAACTGAGCCAACGCATAACTTCCTTCGGGAAGGGCCACCGTTATCGTACGCCTTTTCGAAGTCCGCCTTGACGATAACATATTTCTTCTTGGTCTTAGAGCACCAGTGACAAGCTCGCAAGCATTCTGACGAACGAATCTACCAACAATCGATATATTTTTGAGAAAAGCCGATTGTGTGGGGGAGATAATCGAGGGTAGGAGAGTAGCGAGCCTATTGGCAAGAACTTTAGATATGATTTTTTGGATTCTATTGATAAGACTGATAGGTTGGAAGTGTTTGGCCGCATGTGTTCCTTTTTTCTTTGCGATGAAACAAATAAAGGAGTAATCCATTGGGATTGTAGAGAGTATGCCTTTCTGTAGTTCGATGAAAACTCTAAAGATGTCTCCTTTTACAGTGTCCCAGAAAGTTTGGTAAAAGATGGGTGAGAAACCGTCAGGCCCAAGAGCTTTATCTCCGCCGAGCTGGAAGGCGGCTACCTTGACTTTCTCGATGTCGAAGGGGGCAGTTAAACTATCAGGTTGTTGCAGTCTGTTGGATTGGTAGAGTGCGCTCCAATCCCCATAGGTGCGTGGGCTGTTCTCTCTCTGGCCGAACAGTTGATAAAAGTAACAGTAGAAATATGATCTTTTCTGAACTTCAAAGTTTAAATCTGCCCGGAGCCGTCGTTTATTTCTTCTATGGTGTTTGCGCATTTTCTCCCATTGGCCATCGCGTGGAAGAATTTGATATATATTACCATCTCCTTCTTTGAACTAGAGCTGTTTGGACCTGGTTCACCAGAGAATTTCCTCCTCTAGAATAACCTGCAGCTGAACTTTAATGCGAACCCTCTTATCTTGTAGTTCCGGAGTCAGGTCCTGCTGCTCCTTTAATTTGTCGATGATTTGTAACTCTTCCTTCAACTTCTTCTTGAGATTAGATATGCTATGGAAGGTCGACTTACACCATTCTCTTATTCTAGCTCTGCAATGTCGCAGTTTTGCGAAAATTATGAGGATCGCCGAATCTTTGGGGATGACTTCGTTCTACCAAAGTGGTACTTTGGTAATAAAATCTTCATTTGTTAGCCAGAATTTCTCGAACTGAAACCTTCACGTTGGAGAACGTCGCCCTGTGGTGAGAAGGATCGGAGTGTGGTCGAAGGTAATTTTTGGGAGAGCCTTCACCTTACTAAAGGGGTAAAAGAGGTCCCAGTCCGTGGAGACCAAGAACCTGTCAAGTTTGGCCAGTGAGGGCTGGCGATGCATGTTAGACCAAGTATAGGAGTGATTAGACATCGATAAATCGATGACTTCCAGAGTGTTGATAAGGTCAGAGAGCATGTCCATTGCCTTTTTACTCCAGGTGTTCCCCTTTCTTTCAAATTGATTTCTCGTGAAATTAAAGTCCCCGCAGATGGCCCAGTTTTTGCAACAAATATTTTTCAAGGTAAGGAGTTCAGCACAGAACTCCTCCTTTTCGTCCCATGTTGGGGGACCATAGACGTTGTTGGGCCAGAAAAAAAAAAAAAAAAAATATATATATATATATATATATATATATATATATATATATATATATATATATATATATAAAATAAAATAAAAAAAAAATGAACGGGGAGAATCGCCCCCCCTCCGCTCCTTCTTCTCCTTCAGATCGGCCGGCCGATCCCGGAGATCCCGCGCCGCCAGACATCAACTCAAGCCGATCTACCATCCCGTACGCGAATCCCAGAGATCGCGCTGCTACCGTCGCCGACGCCGGCCGATCCCGGAAATCCCGCAAGAAATCTCGCTGTCGCCGTACGCAGATCCCGGAAATCGCGCACCCGTCCGCCGTCAACTCGTCGCCGTACGAAAATCCCATAGATCCGGCCGCGGATCGCGCCCCGTCTTGTCGCCGGTAAGTGGCTCGGGCTTCGGGTCCATCGGAGGCCTATAAAAGGGGAGAACGAAGCAAGCGCCGAGGGGGGGATCGGCACAACCCATCCACACACACAGCACCAAAAAAAAAGAGAGAGAGGGAGAAGTAACAGAGGGAAGAAGGAGAAGAGTAAAAAACAAAAAGGGGTGGAAGAACTCGGCATCGTTCATCGTGCAGTCCGCCCGTCCAACTCCGTTACCGCTGCGACGCTTGTCGCGTCCGCTGTCGCGTCCCTTGTCGTGGCCACCCAAGCCGACGCCGCTCAAAGTCGCCGGCCTCACCACCAAGCTGCCGGTCTCGCCGCGTCCGCATCCGCTGCCGTCGGCCATCCAAGCCGACGCCGGTCCCCTTGCGTCCACAGCCGCCGCCACCGTCGTTAACGAACAAAGCCACACCCTCCTGGAGCGAAAACGAAAGCTAGAAGTGGGGTATCATTTGAGTGGAGTACCATTTGTTTTGAGTATATTCAAGTGTACCCCAAACTAGACATTCTAAGTAGCTTTCAAAATTAATTTCTCATTGGATCACATTTGGTGTCATTACTTGGCGAGCGTTGTTGGGTGCATATGCTTATATCACTATTTTAATTAACCTCTCACAAATTGCATTATATAAAGATGGGCCCAAATATAAAATTTCTTATCAAACTAATATATTAAAGTACGATTTTATATAATTATGGTTGGGTCCTGTCACAATTTTGCTTGTAGTCTTATATCTCATTTTGCCTTCATGGTGATACGGATAATGATTGTTTAGCTTCTTTTAAGTTTTCTTTTCTTTTCTGATAAAAAAAGAGAGGTTAATTAATATAGTTTTAAAGATCGTAGTGTCCGGTATAATGTATCTAAATAAATAGAAAATTGCATGCTCATATTTTGATTTGCTTCAAGTCCGGATTATATATATATATTCAATAAGTTATCTATTTAATTATTTTACTTGGCGCTTCTTACCCAACTAATTAGAAGAGGGATATTCTAATCACGACCAGCTTAATCGGAGGTGGCCAGAATAATAAAGATGGCATAATTAACCGGATACCTACGGGTACTCGGGAAGCATGAACCCCTTAATCTCTGATCCTTTTAAGTCTATTTAGACTAATAAATAGGCCACCATTTTCTCTCTATTTATTTAGAGGTTTTTCTTTTTCGTTTTTCCGTTGTTCATTTTTCTCGGAAAAAGACGTTTGTGAGGAAGAAAGTCGTACCACTAGTACGATGAGTGCAGGGTAAGAGAGTACGACCTCACTACGCCTCGAATCGAGAAGTAATTTGAATTCCAGCAAGTGAGTAGGCCGTCCGAGGCCCCAGCGGCAGGTAAAAACTGACATTTATCGAAACTAGAGCCACAGCAGGAACGGAGGAAAGAGCGAGACACAGAATCCACTTTAGTTTCTTGAAGACACTACTACACGGTAAAGGTTAGATACAATGGACTTGACCAAACGTTTTTTGCGGGGGTCATTGAGGCCCCGAACATTCCAACTAAAAAAAAAGAAATCAGATACATAACAACAACCCAAAAGCTGCAGACACATAACAAAACGATAGGACAAAACACTTCCACGACGCTCGATAACTAGGATTAGAATCCAAGAGAAACGAAGGTTTGGAAATCCTTCGCTTCAATGTCGGAAAGCTTCACCCCACATTGTAGACCTTTCTTTTTGATTTGCTTGCGGGAGAGTTTGCGTTTCAATACTCCCAGTCCAAGAGTAGCTCCCTCCATCAGTTTGGCTTTTCTCACCATGGCTCGACCTAGAGCATTGGCTTTTGCCTGCTTAGAAAGTCTGATGCTAGCCCTTGATAGAGTCATGAGTTGAGGTGCCAGGCTGCCGGATAAGTCTTCGCAGTGGTCCCACAGGAAAGAGCCCAGGTTCGCGAGTGCGGACCAGGGAGCTTGGTCCGTAAGACCCGGAGTATGGCCGACACGGCCTGGAACCGAGAAGGGGTTGAAGACATAGGGGCGTCAGGGGTGTGGGATTGGGGAACTCCGACGCGGGCTGGGGCCAGGGCGGGATTCGGGGCATTTGAGGCTTGGACCCCGGGGGCTCTAACGTAGGCTAGGGTCAGGACTAGATCGAGGGCGTCAGAGGCGTGGAACCAGAGAGCTTGACCGTCCGAATCAGAGGTTGGGACGCGGAGCCTGGCCATTAAGGGGGAGCTGAGCGAGGCCGGACCCATAGGAGCGGGGCCCAAGCCAGAGACCAGGTGTGGCCCGGATACACCCTTTTGTAGCAGAAGTGAAAAAGAGGTCGAGGCCTAGTAGAACAATAGAACTGTCTGCCGTGGGGGCCAGCGAATCTAAACCCAGCCCAACAAGGCCAAAGCCCAACATTTGAAGAAAAATGGTCGACCTCAGGCCTTCCGGGTTGGGGCCCAATTTGAGAATTTTAAATTTACTCTCGAAACTAATGAAGGTGGGGCTCGAGGGTGGGGTCGTCCAGTCCGAGTTAATGCACCTGCTCCCATCCCCAATCTCAAGGCTCCCTCTGTTTTCTTTTTTGTCTATGGCAGCTGCATAGCGTGGGTCGCGAGAAGGGGGGCAAACAGTTTGCTTCACAAGCAAGGTAGAATTAATTGAGGTGAGCTGTAAGCTGGAACTGGCAACGCAGGATTGTAGATCATCAGCGCTCCAAAGCTTCCTTTCACAAAAGAGGAAAGGGTTGTGGCAAGCCTGGTTTGGGAGTCGGTCGGCCCTTCGGCACCTCGCCGCCCGGAGTAGTTTCAACTGACCGGGTGATTCAAGCACGGAATCCGCCGCAGAAGTGGGAGAAGGCGCGGAGCGTCGCCTATCTCTAATTTCCAATGAGTTCTAGGATCTATCTGAGCTGGCGGCGTCCGCTGGTCGCCTTACTCGAAGCTCGCCGAAGTATCGTCGTTCAACCTCAAGGGATCTCTCGTTGGGGTCAAAGTGATCTGATCTCTCGTTATAAGGTGGGGGGTTGCCACGACCCTCGTCTCCGTCACGAGCCCAACGCTTAAGCTAAATCAGGACTGATAAAGAGATGTCGCCGAAGGCGATTTCCAGATTCTCGGGGATGTCAGAGAGGTGGGTAACTGCAATAAGACATCGGTAACCGGAGAAGTCCACCATGCCCGTCGTATGTTCGTCTACCCGAATGAACCTGCCGAAGCCCCCGACAAGACCCGCGACAGTTCGTGAGCTCCAGCATTCATAAAGAAGGCTAACAAGTCTGATCCAGGCTTTATATGGAGGCGCGAACCTTCGAGTGCTGCTGTAGGGATTCCAGGCGAAGCATCTCAGCCTAAGGTCTCCCAGGATGATTACTTCCCTGCAGATGAAGGACTTGCATTGGACCCATTTCGGAAGAAAAACCACGAAGTCTCGTTCCCGGTATTTGGCCACGAGAAAATCAGTAGGACATCCCCCGAAGTGGTTAGCTAGTCCGTTGGCGATGGTTTCTTGTGCAAGATGACCCAGGTTCGCGTGCGGGATGACGTCCACTAGATATTCCGTCTCTCGCGAAGAAATCTTCGAGAGAGGGGACATATGCATTAGGTATGTCCGGTCGGGCACGCATGGCGCGGTAGACCTCCATCGACTGTGCGTTCCATGCGGTTCCAAGTAATATGCCCCGCTTTGAAGCACGAAGCTCACCAGCCGGACAGGCTCGCGGCAGTTGGCGGCTCTATGGTTTCTCCCCAGGCACCTGAAGCACCTGTTTTTAAAGAAGTTGGTGTCAAGCTTGTGAAGGGTGCACGTAAAGGGTCGAGAAGAAGGGTGTAATGAAGAGGTGCGTAGTGGAGGGGAAGCGGCAGGAGAGAGGAGGGCCTCCTTGTTAGTCGCATTGCCAGTGGAAGCAGGACGTTTGATCTTTTTATTGTGCACCTCTGTCCAAAGAGGGTCGCCTGTCTCACATTTATCCTCCTACGACCCAGAGGGAGAAGGGGTCGCTCTTGCCGAAGAAGGTGATGTGGGTTAGGTCTAACCCCGCCTCATTCGCCCATAGGACTTTTTTGGAGGAGCTTGCATTATAGTGAGGGCTAGAGAGGCAAGTTGATGCCATAACTCCTTTACCCTATTTGTGCTTTAACTCCTGGAACTTTCGCTCCAAATCTCAATTTAGTCCAGTGTGATGTGGCTACATTGGCATATATAAATGATAAAAATGTATAGAAACTATCTAAACAATGATATATTTTCAAATTACCATCCAATCTTAATTTGAAAGTTTTTAATTTTGGTATATGGCCATTATGTAATTAGTTTGATTTGAGTCATTTGATATATAAACTTTCTGTTACAATTTTAAGCACTTTAGTAAGAATTTACTCATATATATATATATATAGAGAGAGAGAGAGAGAGAGAGAGAGAGAGAGAGAGAGAGAGAGAGAGAGAAAGAGGTGAGATAGAAAACTATCGATAGCAAACGGACTTCGTTGCCACCTATTTTTTTTCGATGATAGAGCCTCCAAATCGACGATCGACCGTTGAACATTATCTATATACTACTTGAATTGTTTAGAAATTAAATTTCAAATCTTTTTGACATCATTTGCCCAATGATCAAAGGGTTTCAAAATTTGTAATTTTAATGATCGATATGAGGCGTTTTCTCGTTTAACGTAAAGATATCCAAATCAATTGAATTTTTGTTAGAAAATTCTTCAAACTATTTAAAACAAGATCTATACTCTTGATCTTGATTACAAGACTCCTATCATCATTTTTTAAAGAACATTCATTTTCAGCCGTTCATTTTTGTGTCCACTCGATGGATAAGAGAACAATATCGAAAATGTATGAAATTTGATTTCTAAATACTTCAAGTGGTATAGATCATAACAACGATGCCGATCGTCGATTTGAAAGCTCCATCATCGAAAACAAATGGGTGGCAATAGAGCCCGATTCTAGCTCAACTCTCTCTCTCTCTCTCTCTCTCTATATATATATATATATATATATATATAGGGTAAATTACATCGTTGCCCTCGAACTTTTGAGAATTTTACTTTACCCCCAAACTCTTAAAACGGTCATTTATCCCCCTATACTTTAATATTGCATCTTGTTGCCCCTTCCGTCGCTTAAAGTTAACTGAGCCGAACGGAGTTAACGAAAGGGTTAGGTTTTAAGGGAAATCTACCGTCTAAACCGTCTCTTGTTCCAACCAACTTACTTTTATTCCTTAAAAACTCTTTTTTCTTCATTTCTATGCCCTCCAACTCTTCTTCTCATAGTTTTTGCATCCCAAAAACTGCAAAAACCTAACCCTTCCGTCAACTCCCGTTCACCGTTTACTTTAATCGCGGAAGGGGCAACAAGATGCAATATTAAAATATAGGGGGTAAATGACCGTTTTTGGGGGGTAAAGTGAAACTCCGCCAAAATTCAGTGAGCAACAGTAATTTACCCTATATATATATATATATATATAGAGAGAGAGAGAGAGAGAGAGAGAGAGAGAGGGTAGGGGCTACTGTGCCAACATTGGTCACAATTGCGCCAGGCTCCATAAACTTTTGCCTACATAATAAAAAAGTCTAAAGCCCTTCTCCACTGAATAGGTCACGGTGGTTACGTTTCCAAGAGAGTTTTGGCACCGAGCAACAAATTAATTAAAGCTATATAGCTAAGTTATTCTCTTTTCTAAAAAGCAGGCCAAGTAATATGTGCACTAATTAATGCCTCGTAAAAAATGATTGGTGTAAAGTTCATCAAAGGATGTGTAATTCAAAAACAATATTGCGTGAATTAAGGCATCTACTACCCAGCCTATTGCATTGTCGATCGGTACCATTTATTTCTTTCCTTATACATGAGGAAAGAACATTTCTTTTGGTCAAAATGAGATGAAGCCCATTCAAATATAGATTTTTTACTTCGGCTTAGATTAATTAAAGTATTAAATATAAAATATAATTAAATATCGTTCTTTATCAGCTCAAACATTTTAAAGAATAAAGACAGTTTCGTATTATTTAACATGATTGCAAATCAAGTATGAAATTTTGAGTTTGAGTCATGCATGTTAGACTTCTAATATTATTAATTTTCTCTTATTTAATTCAAATCTATGTTATGGACTAGTAAAAAAAGTTTGAGTTCAAATGTGAGAAGGAGTTTTAATTAAATATAAAAATACAATTTAGTTTAAATTTTTAGAAAATAATAGTTGTTTTCTATTATTTAATATAAAGACAAACTAATTAAATATATTTTGTGAAGGCTCATCTTGACTGTGTATTTCGCTTTAATAAGCAAAATTTTCTGATTTATTGGAGTTGTATGGATATAGTAATAAAATGGAGAAAGTGTGCACATTAAATAGAGCTAGCATTTATAAAGTAATTTGTTTGCGCAAACTTTTGCTTGAGTCCTATTCTGACTTTTTAACTCTAAATCAGTTCAACTCCTCCTACTTAAAACAGAAAATGCACTTCATTATTCAAATTCCATTAGAAAAACTTAATTATTTTATTTTTTATACCAAAAATGTTTGTATTTCTTTCGCAGTTTCTTCTCCTCTTTTTTTGGAGAATACTTCTTGTATACACCCCACCCAATATAAGATGGCGTGTAATGGGTGGAGTGTTGTCCACTAGTCACATTATCCCTACCCTTAGATGGGTGGGGTGCATATCCTACACCCCAAAGGAGTGTATCATCAGTATTGCGTCACTTTCTTCTTTTTTTGCAATTATATTTCTCATTTAAAAATGGAGGAAAAAAATAATGAAAAAGATGATGAGAAAATAGAGGAGCTTATGGTACATATATAGAGGAGGTTTTGGTAGAGGAAGAGGAGAAATTAAGACTTCCATGCATTAGATGGCGGTATTTTAGTTATTTTTGCAATGCCAACTACTAAAGTTAGCTATTTTATTAATAAAAAAATTAATTAAATCATATGGTAATTTTAGCATAACATAAAATACACATACAAATATCTTTTGAAAACTAGATTTTGATATTGACGGTTTTGCATTTTAAATTTGAGATCAAACAGATATCAAAGGAATTAATCCATTTAGGCGAACCTTTAATTTTTAAAAAATAGGACGACCAATGTGTAAAATTTCCTTTCAACACGTGACACATGGGCTCTAACATTAAGGCCCATGTTGACACATGTTATGATGCATGGGCTCTTTGGGCCCAATATAAGGGTATGTGTCAACATGCATGGGCTCTTTGGGCCCCATGTAAGATTGTTCTCCCCTCTCTTTACATGCGTAAATGTCGTGGTTACTGTAAAATAGTGCGATATGATTGATTTGATGGAATTTGCAGCTCTATGATCCTTCGTATAAAAATTGATCTATATTTTCACTTTTAATCTGATAATTTTATTTGGTAATTTGCATTTTAAGTTTGGAGATCGATTCGGGCTAAGCTACAAGCACCGTCAGATTTGACCGTTGAATTTGAACTCAGCTCGGATAAGCTAGGCATGCAGTTGATCAAGGGTAAAAGTCTGGTCGACTGATCAATCTAAACGAACAGCTTTCGCCGACCTACCTCTACTCATTCTCTCTCCTTTCTCACCTTTGCGTTTTCAAGGAGGGGATACCTCCCCACCCCCTCCACCTGTTGTCCACGGCCACCTTCTCTTCTCTACATATAACTTGCATGTATTATTAGATATTTTATTGTACAGCTCTAATTAACCTCCAAGTACTATTAGATGTAGGTCCCTCTAATATGAAAACTGACAACTTCATATATAGGACTCAAATTTGAATATCGGGTTTGAATTGCAAGGAGATACCACGGTTGCGACTCGAATTAGGGTTGGTTCGCGTCATAAGAGATTTTATGAAAATGATAGATTTAAAGAAAACTTATAGAAATGTTGTTGTATAGTCGTTGAGTGTACCAAGAAAAGTTTTAATTCTTGGGGAGTAAATGCATAGACTCAATTGAGAGAGTCCATAATAATTTATAAAGTGTTTGAGGGCACGCAAATTGGGTTGTACTTCTTTAGCCGTGCATGTATTCAGCCATTCTCTATTGAATAAAACAACACCAGCACGTGGGTTGCCTTGTGAGGGAGTATTGCATATTGTTATCATGTTGCTGTTTATTTGTTATTCTGTTATTGAGTCCTCAGCGTCTGTTACGCTGATCCTAGTTTTTAGGAATTATAGGTTAGTGAACCTATTGCTGTGGAAATAAATATTTTTTGTAGTGCTCTGTTTTTTAGCAATTAGTCCATTAAGAAAATTAAGCCAGTTCTCTTTCTCTTCCATTTATCTTTAGCCTCGTTAGAGGTTATCAAACCATTCTCGCTGTCTGGTGTTTCTAACATTTGGTATCAGAGCCAAGTTCTGAGTTTTTTGGTTAGTATCTCTATTGCCAAGATGGGTGATCTTCAAGTCGTTGGCGGAATCAAGAAGCTCAACAACCAGAACTACAATTCTTGGTCTACCTGCATGATGTCTTACATGCAAGGCCAGGATTTGTGGGAGATTGTAAATGGAAATGATGTGAAACAACCGGAGGCTGAAGATGCGAATGGGACATTGCAGAAGTAGAAGATTAAAGCAGGCAAAGCCATGTTCGTTTTGAAGACGACGGCTGACGAGGATGTGCTGGAGCATATCCGGACTGCGGAAACCCCTAAAGAAGCATGGGATACATTCGCCAAATTGTTCTCTAAGAAGAACGATACGAAGCTTCAACTCTTAGAGAGTGAGTTGCTGTCAGTAGCGCAACACGACATGACGATCGCACAGTACTTCCACAAAATGAAGACTCTATGCCGAGAGATTACTGAGTTGGATCCTGAGGCTCCTATCGGCGATACCAGGATGAAGAGGATCATCAATCATGGTTTGAAGCTAGAATTCAGGGAGTTTTGTCGCTGCCATACAAGGATGGCAAACTCAGCCGTCGCTTGTAGAATTCGAAAATTTGCTAGCTGGTCAGGAAGCCTTAGCTAAGCAAATGGGAGGAGTCTCGTTGAAGAATGAAGAAGAGGCCCTCTATGCCAATAAAGGTGGAATTCCAAGCAGCATGTCAACGATGGATCCAAAAAGAATGATGACAAGGCGAGAAGTCATCAAGATGAAAGAAGTGTTCGTGCTGGGAGAGGTTCTAAGAACCATGGCAATGGACAAAAATTTGAAGGAAAGTGCTACAACTGCAAAAAGAAGGGTCATATGGCGAAAGATTGCTGGTTCAAAAAGAAGGCCGTCGAGAGTAACACTGCTACTTCTAAAAGTGAAGACGAATGGGATGCTGAGGCTCTCTTTGCTATGGAAAAAGAGGAGCTAGCCCTTGCAGCAACAACAGTCAATCAAATCAATTATGAGAATGATTGGATCGTTGACTCAGGTTGCTCAAACCATATGACTGGTGATATAGAGAAGCTACAGAACCTGTCGGAGTACAAGGGAAGTCGAGTGGTGGTGACGGCAAATAACTCAAAGTTACCGATAGCTCACATTGGGAGCACGGTAGTCTCTCCCCAATGCAGTGATATCGAGGTGCCACTCCAAAATGTCTATCATGTTCCGTATGAAGAAAAATCTTCTCTCGTAGCACAATTAACCTCTTGGCCACTTTGTCCTGTTTGGTCCACAAGATGTGAAGATATATCGAGATCTTGAGATCACAGACGAGCCGGCAATGAAGGGACGAAGATTGGAGTCAGTCTACGTGATGTTTGCGGAAACAGCATATATAGACAAGACGAGAAGGAATGAGACAGCAAACTTGTGGCACATGCGGCTAAGTCACGTTAGCTATTCCAAGCTAGATGTGATGATGAAGTCCATGTTAAAGGGACGACTGAGAAGTGAGAACAAACAAGATATATGTGCGTCGTGATGTGGAAAGCGCACTTTGCCGTACGAAGAGTCCAAATTCACAGCGAAGGAACCATTAGAGTTGATTCACTCTGATGTGTTTGGACCAATTAAGCAAGCCTCTATTAGTGGGATGAAGTACATGGTGATCTTCATTGACAACTTCTCGAGGTACGTATAGGTTTATTTTATGAAAGAAAAATCTGAAACTCTTTCTAAGTTCAAACAGTTCAAGAAGGAAGCGGAAGCAGAGGTTGGTAAAAGAATTCGTTGCTTACGCACCGACAACGGTGGAGAGTACACCTCACATGAGTTCTCAGACTTTCTTCGGGAATGCAGAATACGCCCTCAATTCACATGTGCCAACACTCCGCAACAAAATGGAGTAGCAGAAAGGAAGAACAGGCATCTGGCAGAAGTATGTCGAAGTATGCTTCATGCAAAGAATGTCCCGGGACGATTTTGGGCGGAAGCGATGAAGACTGCGGCCTTCGTGATCAATAGGCTCCCTCAACAAAGGTTATGTTTTCTTTCACCATTTGAAAAAATGTGGAACATGAAACCTGCTGTTGGTCACTTTCGAGTTTTTGGATGTGTATGCTATGTATTTGTACCTGACCATTTACGTAGCAAAATGCAGAAAAAGGTTGTTAGGTGTATTTTTGTAGGATACGACGGTCAAGGGAAAAGGTGGCGATGTTGCGATCCAACAACAGGGAAGTGCTACACATCTCGGAATGTGGTGTTTGATGAAGCTTCCTCATGGTGGTCCTCAAACAAGGAAGTATTATCAGACTCAGATGTTTTTAAGGAAGAATTAAAAATTTCTCAATTTCAGTTAAGTTCAGGTGAAACAGAGGTTGCAGACGATGGTGAAGATGTTGAAGAAGGCATAGCTCAAAATCCTTGGCAGACAGGTGTATACCAAAGGCCAAGTGAAGAAGGTGAGCCAAGTACACCAACTGCACTTAGAAGATCAACAAGAGCAAAAAGGCCAAATCCCAAGTATGCCAATGCCGCCATAGTAGAAGAAGCTAATGCAAAAGAACCAGAGACATTTGAGGAAGCATTCGAGAGTCTGGAATGGACTAAAGCTATGGAAGAGGGAATTGCTGCATTAAAGCAAAATCAGACTTGGGAACTCGTATCAAAGCCAAGAGATGTGAAGCCTATTTCTTGCAAATGGGTGTACAAAATAAAGCGTCGCACAGATGGATCAATAGAAAGGCACAAGGCTCGTCTGGTCGCCCGAGGGTTCTCTCAACAATATGGACTAGACTATGATGAAATATTTGGTCCAGTTGCAAAGTTTACAACTGTACGAGTTTTACTAGCACTTGCAGCTAGCAAAAGTTGGAACTTGTGGCAAATGGACGTGAAGAATGCATTTTTGCATGGGGAGCTAGATCGGGAGATCTACATAAGTCAACCGGTGGGCTTTCAGAGTCAAGACCATCCTGAGTATGTGTGTAAGCTCCGGAAGGCTCTCTATGGATTGAAACAGGCACCGAGGGTTTGGTATGGTAAGATTGCCGAATTTCTCACTCATAGTGGTTATTCGGTAACATCCGCGGATTCTAGCATGTTTGTCAAAACTAAAGGAGGGAAGCTAGCTATTTTGCTGGTGTATGTGGATGATTTAATCATCACGGGTGATTGTGAAGAAGAAATTCTCCAAACCAAGGAGAATTTGTCAGTTCGCTTTCAGATGA
Source organism: Aechmea fasciata (assembly GCA_025177825.1). Taxonomy (NCBI): domain Eukaryota; kingdom Viridiplantae; phylum Streptophyta; class Magnoliopsida; order Poales; family Bromeliaceae; genus Aechmea; species Aechmea fasciata. The sequence continues at coordinate 5,152,052 of CM045946.1, forward strand.
AAGAACTTGGACAGCTCAAGCACTTTCTAGGTTTAGAGATTGACAGCACTAAGGAAGGAATATTTCTTCATCAACAAAAGTATTCAAAAGATTTGTTGAAGAAGTTTGTTATGCTTAAATGCAAGCCAATCTCGACACCAATGGAGCCAAACGCCAAAATGTGTGCTCATGAAGGGAAAGACTTAGAAGACGCTACCATGTACCGGCAGTTAGTGGGTAGTCTTATCTACTTAACCTTAACAAGGCCAGATATTTCTTTTGCAGTGGGTGTGATGAGTCGCTACATGCAGAGTCCAAAGAAGACTCATTTGGAATCTGTTCGTCGAATCCTAAGGTATGTAAAGAGTACGCTTGGGTATGGTATTATGTACAAGAAAGGTGCAGATTGCAGACTAGTTGGCTACTGTGATGCTGACTACGCCGGTGACCATGATACCCGACGTTCAACTACCGGGTATGTTTTCATGCTTGGGTTCGGAGCAATTTCTTGGTGTAGCAAAAGACAACCGACAGTGTCTTTATCAACCACGGAAGCAGAGTACTGAGCAGCAGCAATGGCAGCTCAAGAAAGCACTTGGCTTATGCGATTATTGAAAGACTTGCATCAGCCAACAGAGTATGGTATCTCTTTGTTTTGCGACAACTTGTCGGCAATAAGTTTGGCGGAGAATCCAGTTTTTCATGCAAGAACTAAGCATGTGGAGGTGCATTATCATTTTATCAAAGAGAAAGTCTTGCAAAAGAAGAAATTAAGTTGGAACATGTCAGAACGGAAGATCAAGCTGCAGATCTGCTTACAAAAAGCTTGACTGGCGACAAGTTCGAAAGTTTATGTCATCAGCTCGGTATGGTAAAACGAGTAGAAGCTGGTGTTGAGGGGGAGTATTGAATAAAACAATACCAGCACGTGGGTTGCCTTGTGAGCGAGTATTGCATATTGTTATCATATTGCTGTTTTTTTGTTATTATGTTATCGAGTCCTCAGCGTCTGTTACGCTGATCCTAGTTTTTAGGAATTATAGGTTAGTGAACCTATTGCTGTGGAAATAAATATTTTTTGTAGTGCTCTGTTTTTGAGCAATTAGTCTATTAAGAAAATTAAGCCAGTTCTCTTTCTCTTCCATTTATCTTTACCCTCGTTAGAGGTTATCAAACCATTCTCGCTGTCTGGTGTTTCTAACATTCTCAACCAAATTGAGTGTCGCCCAATAAAAGTATCCCGACACGATATACGCTAGCCCCTCGACGCCCTTACTCGTACCCGGCCACTTCGGTGTATGGACGATATATAGAATTAGATTTAACGTCTCTCACTGTCAACTTAATTTATGTCATATCCTTACCTGCATAACTCGGCATACATCGACTTACACGGCTCCTACTCTTGAATTCTACTCCAAAAATCATCATGACCACTATACTATTACCAAGACCACTATACAATCACCAATAAACACTGAATTGATTTTTCTATTTAGAAGTTTTTAATTAATCCACTCACTCGAGCCTATGCATCCACTCTCCGAAACTTTAACTCTTTTAAGTGCACTCAACTATCAAATAGCATTTTTAAGGTTTCTCCTTGAATTTGTTATTTTCATAAAATCCACCAAATTAGTTCACGACATTATTTAGAAAAGTAACCATGATTTTCAAGCTTATGGATTTGGGCCTAATAATACATATTAGTCTTTCACTTCTCAAGTTTGTTTTTTTTTCTCCCTCAAATCTATTAGTTGAGGGGGTTTATGTGACACTCTCAGGATTTGGAACAGTTCAATATATAAGATATAGTAGGACAAAAACTTTATAATATGGTTATAACATTTTGGGCGGTGACTAGACTTAAAAACGTCAGGAGGGATGAACGAGTCTACGACTATAGTAGTTCTAATGGAAAGTAGGGCGTCACAGTTAGTATCAGAGCCAATCATCAGCTAAAAAGTATGATCAGATGAGTATCATTAGAGCTAGGATCATACAATGATTAGAACACAACTTCTCAACAGACGACCGTTGTGGGTGGAGTGAGGCTCCTCATAAGGTCGGCTAAGGCTAATAAGATTAGTCTCACAGTGCATGGTGCTTCTGACTTATTTTGAACCTGATGAGGGCATCAGGGCTTATAAAGGGGAGAATGCAACACTGCAAGGATATGGAAAATCCGTATCTAGAGAATTATTTGAATGATCAATAATTCTCATTGGGCTCAGTTAGAATTATTCCGATCCACTCAAAGGAGTTTCAGTGATATTGTTGATAGTGATCAGAATATATCTCACTATCAAATAGAATAGAACTATGGGATCACACAAATAAGAGGTTGTGATTGATATGATAGCTAGATCGTGATTTTTGAATCGCCGGAGGACCTAATTGTCAATATATTGATAATTGGACTAAATTATAATTATTACAAATTAGTAGTATCAAAATATAAATGTTACAAGAGAGGACTTATTAATGGTTAGTAAATTATGAGAGGACTTATGTGAAAATATTGCATTATTAATTTAATATGATCAAATTAGGATAAAGTTCAAATCTAATCACAGTAGGATTTGATTAATCTAACCAATTAAGAAAAGGATAAATTTAAATCTATATTTATTCTTATTCTTAACAGTTATTATATTATTAAAAGAGAATTATATCGCTCTATATAATATGCGGGAGTTTTTTAAAAATCCAAACTGTTATCTCTCTTTCTCTCTCTTTTCTTCTCTTTTTTTTTCTATAGTAAGAAAGGCGTTTTTTTGCAAGAGAGTTAGCACCTTGGTGAGGACATCCATGAAATTACCAACCTCGTGTGAATACCTATAGAGGCCGGACGTGTATGCGGTTTCAAGAGAATCTAATTTCATGATCATCAAATTGCGGTGAAGATCTACCTGCGCAAAAGTAAAAATTAGAATTTTCCTTTCCTCCTTTAATTTTAAAGAATATGATGGATCCTAATTACGTGGTTTTTGAAATCAGATCTCGAGTTTTAAAAAAATAAAATTATTTGATTTTATTTCCACTGCGATTTTACAGTGTGCAATTTTCTAACAATTATGACATACAATCATAAGCTAGCGCTCCGATTACATTTCAAAGCATGCAACCACTAACCAGAGTTACATATGACCCTAGAATATAGTTCCCATACAATATGATGCATGGAAAACAATGGTGACTTAGACATAGGAAAAAACTCGACTATTTCGGATAGTATTACCTACCTCGTATCAACGTCAAGAATTGGGAAAACCATGGCAATTTGTCTTCGTCGATTTAGCTCGACCGAAGGCTAACGAATGAAAATTGACAATTTCTCTCACTCGAACACCATAGGCTCATCGAAATCCCAATTTAATTTGTCTCTTACATTGATTTACCCTTCAATAAAGGAGACGAGATCATTTAACCAAAAACCTCATTTCCACAAAATCTCTAATTTTTGCCATAGGGTTTGCACCCTTTCAAGAACACCAAAAATCTCTTTTGGTGTTTCTTGTCTTGTTGGGGTAAAAAAAATTTTGAAATTCAAAATTCGAATTTGAAAATATAAAAGGAAGGAAATAGAGAAAGGAAAGCTCAAAAAAAGGAAAAGAATCCAATAATTTTTGAATAATTCCCAAAAGAAGAAATCCTAGCTTATTTGGATTTTTTTTTTTCTCTCTTTCTTCTTTTGTTCTTTTCCTTTCTACTTGTCCACATGAGGATTTAATCCCCCTCCTTCCTCTCCTGCGCGTGGGCAGCAAAAAAAGGAGGAGGTGTGCTCCCTCCCCCAATCTTTACAAAAAAAAGGGAAAAAGAAAGGGGCTTTTGACTCTAACGACGACGCGACGATGACGACTTCGATGACGGGGCGACAACGATGACTTCGACGACGGCGCGACAACGACGACTTCGACAACGACACGACCACGATGACTTCTACGACAACAAGCGATGTGCATGCATACGAAAAGCGTAAGCGCGATTTTTGTTGGTTTGATCAACCCGATCATCTTTGTGATAGGTTTCGAACCGATCAAATCCGGCATCAAATCGTCGTTTCCGCCGTACATATGTATCGCTGATCTCTAAACCGTGCGGCCATCTTCGTGATAGGCTCGACATGCTCGAACAAGCACTGAATATATTATTATCTAAACCGTGCGGCCATCTTCGTGATAGGCTCGACATGGTCGAAATTGTTGATCGAACATCGGATATTTTGCTACGAAAATCGTGCGGCCATCTTCGTGATAGGCTCGACATGGTAGAAAGCATAAACCGTGCGGCCATCTTCGTGATAGGCTCGACATAGTCGAAAGCATAAACCGTGCGGCCATCTTCGTGATAGGCTCGACACGATTGAACTCCGTGTACTTGAACAAAACGCGATAAAAAAAAAGTGATAATAAAAATGATGAACGAATTCTGTTTCGATTCGTCATCCTCGTTCGATCCGATTGTATGACTCGATGTGATCAACTTTATTTATTTGGACAAAGAAAAATGAAATAAAAAAAAAGGAGAAACAACAAAAAAAAAAGTAAGAAAAAGAGAGAAATGGGTTGTCTCTCTAACAGCAAAAAAAATAAAATAAAATAAAATAAAAATAATGGAAAAAAAGGAGTTGGGCTCCTCTCTATCTGGCAGTCAACAAAAAAAAAAAGAACAAAAGAAAGAAAAAAAAAGAACAAAAGAAAGAAAGAAAAAAAAAAAAAAAAAAAGAAAAAAAAAGAGTTGGGATTCTCTCTCAGTCAAAAAAAAGAAAAAGAAAAAAAGAAAGAAAAGAAGAATCAACAAAAAAAAAGAAAAAAAAGAAAGGAAGAACAAAAAAATAAATATAAAAAGAGAGTTGCTAAGGGAATAGATTTGGGCAATTTGAAAATGGTCCAATTCATCACTTACTCGTAAGTCGGTTCAATTCAAATCAAATTAAGATTCAAGAACTTTGAACCAAACAATGAACCGGTTCGACCCGAATGGAATTATAAGTTGGTTCAACTCAAACTGAATCACATGAGGATCAAGTAGACCGAACCACGAGTTAGTTCAAATTGAACTGAACCACAGAAGGGTTTCCAGTCAAGCCGAACCAAAACATATGGCGGATTCAACTCAAACAAAAGCATAAGAGGTTCGAGCCAAGCCATGTTGAATCAATTACAAGTCGGCTCAGCCTAAACTGGATCCCTCTGAGCCAAATCAAAGGACTTGAACCAAAACTAATCCAATCCAAACTGAACCGAACCAGATCCCTCTGAGCCAAATCAAAGGACTCGAATCAAAGCGGATCCGATCCGAACTGAACCGAACCAGATCCCTCAGAACCAAACCAAAGTATTCGACTTAAACCGAACCAGGAAGGATTCGACTCGAACCGAAGTGGATCTGATCCGAACCGAACCAAATGGATTCAACTTGAACCAATGTGGATCCAACTTGAACCGAACCGGGAAGGAGTCAACCTGAACCGAACCAGGAAGCATTCGACTTGAACCGAAGTGGATCCGATCTGAGCCAAATGGATTCGACTTGAACCGAAGTGGATCTGACTTGAACCGAACCAGGAAGGAGTCAACTTGAACCAAAACAGATCCGATCCGAATTGAACCGAATCCGAACCAAACTGGATCCGGCCTGAACCGAACCAGATCCAGTCCGAACCAAATCATAAGGGATTCGATCTGAACTGAACCATAAAGGATTCGACTCGAACCGAAGGAGATCCAACCCAAGCTGAACCAAATCACATGTCGGGTTCAACTCAAATAAAAGCACATGAGGTTCGAGCTAAGCCAAGTCGAACCAATTATAAGTCGGTTCAGCCTAAACCGAACCATAAGGGATTCGACTTGAATTAAAAGTGAAGCTGATCTGATCTGAACCAAACTGATTCGGATTCGAACCGAACCGAACCGGATCCCACCTGAACCGAACCAGATACCATCTGAACAAGATCGTAAGGGGTCCGACTCAAACCAAAAGGGTTTCAATCTGAACAGAAGCACAGGAGGTTCGAGCCAAATTGAATCGAACCATGAGCCGGCTTAACTTGAACTAAACCAAATCCGAGTCAAGCCATAAAGGATTCGAATTGAACCAAAGTGAATCCGAATTGAACCAAATCGAACCGGATTCGAACCAAATCAGATCCCGTCAAATCCGATCCAAACCATGAAGGATTCGACTTGAACTGAAATAGGTCCGATCTAAACTCGACTACAAAGGATCCGATTCGAACCGAAGTGGATCCGACCCGAACTGAATCAAGAAGCATCCAACTCGAACCGAAGTGGGTCCAACCCAAACCGAATCAAAAGGCATTCGACTCGAACCGAAGTGGAGCTGATTCGAACCAAATCAAGAAGCATTCAACTCGAACCGAAGTGGAGCCGATTCGAACCAAACCACAAAGCATTCGACTTGTACCGAAGTGGAGCTGATTCGAACCTAATCAAGAGACATTCGACTCGAACCGAAGCAGAGCCGATTCAAACCGAATCAAAAAACATTCAAGTCGAACCGAAATGGATCTGATCCGAACCGAACCAGGAAGGATTCGACTCGAATCGAAGCGGATCCAATCCAAACCAAACCAAACCAAATGAATTAAAGGATCCGACTCGGACTGAGGTGGGTCCGATCCGAACCAAATCATGAAGGTTGCCTAACTCAAACTAGATCTTGACGGGTTCCGAACCAAAGCATAACGGTTCAACCCAAACCCAAAGTCCACAAATAAATCTCAAAACCTAAAGTTCACAAATAAACCAACCCAAAACCAAAGTACACAAATAAAAATGTCAAACCCAAAATCAAACTACCGCAAAGTCGTTAAACTAATCCATCATATCGAACGACTTCAAAGTCGTTAAACTAATCCGTCAAATCAAACGACCGCAAAGTTGCTAAACTAAACAACCAAATCCAATCGACCGAGACGTCGTCAAACTAAACCCAAATCCAATTTCGACCGAAACGTCGTTAAACTAAACCCAAGTCCAGAACCTCCGACCGAAATGTCGTTAAACTAAACCCAAATTATGTCTACCGAAACGTCGTTAAACTAAACCCAAGTCCAGAACCTCCGACAGAAATGTCGTTAAACTAAACCCAAATTATGTCGACCGAAACGTCGTTAAACTAAACCGAAGTCCAGAACCTCCGACCGAAACGTCTCTAAACTAAACCTAAATCTACTTTCAACCGAAACGTCGTTAAACTAAACCCAAGTCCAGAACCTCGGACTGAAAAGTCGTTAAACTAAACCCAAACACAAATCCACTTCCGACCGAAACGTTGCTAAACTAAACCCAAATCTACTTCCGACCGAAACGTCGCTAAACTAAACCCAAATCTAACTCCGACGGAAAAGTCGTTAAACTAAACACAAAACCAATGCCGACCGAAACGTCGTTAAACTAAACCCAAATTCATTCGACCGAAACGTCGTTAAACTAAACCCAAGTCTAGAACCTCCGACCGAAAAGTCGTTAAACTAAACCCAAACCCAAATTCAGCCGACCGAAACGTCGTTAAACTAAACACAAATCCACTTCCGACCGAAACGTCGTTAAACTAAACCCAAGTCCACTTCTGACCGAAACGTCGTTAAACTAAACCCAAATCCACTTCCGACGTAAACTAAACCCAAATCCACTTCCGACCGAAACGTCGTTAAACTAAACCTAAATCCACTTCCGACCGAAACGTCGTTAAACTAAACCCAAATCCACTTCCGACCGAAAAGTCGTTAAACTATACCCAAATCCACTTCCAACCGAAACGTCGTTAAACTAAACCCAAATCCAACTCTGATCGAAACGTCATTAAACTAAACCCAAATCCTAGTCGACCGAAACGTCGTTAAACTAAACCCAAATTCAAATGACCGAAACGTCTTTAAACTAAACCCAAATTCAAATGACCGAAACGTCTTTAAACTAAACCCAAATTCAAATGACCGAAACGTCTTTAAACTAAACCCAAACTTAAATGACCGAAACGTCTTTAAACTAAACCCAAATTCAAATGACCGAAACGTCTTTAAACTAAACCCAAATTCAAATGACCGAAACGTCTTTAAACTACACTCAAACTCAAATGACCGAAACGTCTTTAAACTACACTCAAACTCAAATGACCGAAACGTCTTTAAACTACACTCAAACTCAAATGACTGAAACGTCGTTAAACTAAACCCAAATTCAAATCGAGCTCTAATACATATACTTAGAGTTCATCCGACTACCCCTAATACATATACTTAGGGCTTAGTCAAATCTTCATTCTAGCACAAATAACTAGAGTGATACTCGGTTAATCTTGATACATATACTCAGGAATTAGCCACTTTCGGGTAATTCGACTCACCTCAATAGATATACTTGGGGTTCGGTCACATCTCCACCTTGGAACATATAACCAAGGTGAATCCGACTGCTCTGTCATTAAACTGAGCATCACAACTTCTATCGACCACCAGGTCGCTAGATTGAGTATCCTAGTCTTCTGAAATTCATGTACAGTGCGGGTATGCCCCTGCTTAAGCCATGTAAACAGCAAATCATATCAATAAAATTTTATTTTTTCACTTTGTCTCTTTTATTATCAGCATTTATATTTGGTCTCTTAATCGAGGGTTCCTTAACACTGAAAGTGTGGGATAATTAACAGCAGATTCTTGAGTCTGTTGGAAGCCATGAACCTAACATCCTGATTTCAAAACAAAATTTAAACAAATTTAAACTCTACCATGAATGACCACTCGCCCTAGGAAAACAAACCTACGGCGGGGCCGGTTTCGTTCGTGGCAGACATGTCTATTCTATGTTAGAATCTCATAGGAGTTCCCAATATACGAATAAAAGACGATTTAAATCTCAAAATCTCACCTTAGGATTCTCTTCTCCTCAAGCTTCTCCCTGCACTAGGCTTACTCTTTGCTCCTAAGCCTCTTCCCAAGCTAAATCTCTCCAAGTCCCTTGGTTGGAAAGAGCTCTAGAGAGAGAAAAATGAGAGAAGTGAGGTTGTGTGGGTGTAATAGAGAGTGAGGGACTCTCTTGCATTAAAAGAAGAAGAAGGGGTAGTTAGGGTATTAAACATATCCCAATATTTGCAACTAAACCTCTCAAATGCCAATATTTGCACCCATTCAGACTCTACACTTAGTAACATTGAGTACCGGTACTCGAATTGGACTACCGGTACTCGAATTGGCGTACCGGTACTTAGGCACTTAGTTCTGGTACTAAGGATCCAGTTCCGCAAAACCCGAACGTTGGTTTTCTGGGCACAACACAGGGTTCCGGGACCCACTTTGGTACCGGTATACAGTGTGACAATCCGCAGCTTATGTATTCATATCTCGGAGCTAGTTTTTCTATCCGATTTGCACTAGCAATACTCGTACACCCTCCAAACAACTTCGGAATCATCTGAATTGCTTCATAGGGCCTACTTACACTAGGACTCCCCAATTTGGAGAAGTCCGATGCATTACACCAACTTTTCACCGTGGTCTAGTGCAATGGCGATGGGGACATAGTCAGAATTGATTTTCTACGATCGAGTGTAGAAGAGATTATGACAAAGAGGTATGCTCTTTCTTGGTGATTGGAGCAGAGGCCTGACCTGCAAACCACCGCATGAATTTGGTATAGGCTAGGTCTGCCTTCGGGTCTAGAAAGGCCTCGAACTTTGTTGCGCCATCAAGGTTATAGGCCACGGACATGATGGTGTCGTGTGGGCAGAGACAGAGGATCGCCACCACAACGAAGAGGGTTGCAGTGAAAGGCCTCGACTAGAAAAGAAAAGTATTCAAAGTAGAGAGCCAGAAACATAAAGCCGCAGCAAGAAAAAGGTTGTCAGCTTGGGGAGGAGTCCTCGAAAGTTGGATGGCATTGTAAATCTCGATGTTGTGCCACAGAGCAGTAAAAAATCCTTCGACTCGATCCAACAAAGACAAGTATTGCTTTTGAGATGCTGGGCCAGGTACGAAGGCTTTTTCTTAATGACCTAAACAAGACCAGAAATGAAGATGGACGATGTCCGCCAACAAGGGAAGCCTTTCTACAGAAAAAGGAAAGTCGTCGTCCTTAGGTAGCCCTACATAGAAAGGGCCGAGGACGAAGCGGGAGGGGTCGATCACATGCAGTTTCAAAAGATAGAAGTCAACATTGGGAGATGAGAAAGAGGGAGAATCTAAGCCATTGGAGAAAAAAGTCTCTGGTAGAGAGAAAGAGTCAAAAAAAAGGGCGTCGAAAAAGAAGAGTCGAGAAGAAGTGCAAGAAAGATGAAGTCATCAGAGGGAGTTTTGAAATAAGTTTGATGATGACGAGATGACGGCAACTATTAAATGTTTTAATTAATACCCTAGGTAAGACAGAAAGACATAGAAAATCGTAGCTGTCAAAGAACGAAATCAAGTACAAAATGACCAAAGGCATGGCCAATCAAGGTCGCCAGATGGAAAAAGTGATATGACCGTTGGGGACGGTGAATCTCAACCGTTGAACCCACGATGTTTGATCTCAGTGCTGATAGAGCAATATCAGTCACTTGAAACGGTTGTTAGGAAGACTACTGTAGGGCCATTATTGGCGCCATAAAAATAGCGCCATATAGTAAAATAGTTCGAGCCACGTGAGTAAAACGACAGGAGCGAGACCAAAGGCAACACGTCGTAAGTCGCGAGGAGTACGCCTAAAATAGTAGGGCGGTTTAGGCGGGAGTAGTTGAAGATGTGGTGGAATGGTTTTGTGGCTAGCAAGGGATCAGCCGAGGCATAACCCGAGGAAATAGGAACGCGCCGATGAAAGGGGTCATTCACACGAGCAAGAGCTAGACCACAACAAATTCATATCCTTTATTTTCGGCATTTATAATTTTTCTGGAGATAGTCCATAGATTTTCTTGTTAGTTTTCTTTATCGGAGCTTAGTTAAGAGCATGGTCAAGTATTTCTCTAGGAGTAGATTTTATTTATGTAACAACACTTGTAATTCCACTTTTTCAATAAATATAAATAGTTCGGCTCATTCAGCCGAGCTTGCTTTTGGGTCAATTATGAATAATTTGGACGAACCCAGTTGAGCTAATGCCTCCTCAACTGAGTCGCTTGGTTCGCTAGTGGTGCATTTGAGAGTCATCCCAGGAGCCGACTCATGTCCTGAAGAAGAACTTGACTTGGCCAAAGTCTTGATTCGATCAGCATCGCCCTCCATTCTGTTTCTAGCCCAGCACCTCCAATTTTTTTTTTTTTTTGCCCTCAACACTTTGCTCTCTCTTTAATTAAGTTGGTTGATTGGGGGACATAATTAATTTCTTGCAATAAGACTAATCTGATTAGTCAGATAGACAACTCCGTCGATTAATTCCCATTAATTTTCTCGCCAAAAGACTAATCCGATTAGTCAGATAGGCAACTCTGTCAATTCCCGTTAAAGAAAATTGACAGAATTAAGAGGATAACACGAATCGCTTACTCGAGTTGGGTGTTTGCAATATTCATTTCTCCCAAAAGTTTAAAAGATAACATTACAATCTACCCTTGTAGTTAAATACAGTTTTAAGTGCTTGAACCAATTGGACTAGTGAAATTAATATAAGCAGCCATCAATGAAAGGAGAAAGCGAGATGCGCTCTGTCCCATAGTGGCTAGAAGATTCTAGATTAGACCAGCTGATTGGTAATAATATATATATGCATGCATGAAAATGAAAATGGCCATTTCCAGCAGTTGTTGCCGTGTGCGCACTTGCAACCATTGGCGCCCTTTGAGGTCCCCGTCATCGGTAAACTCATTTGCACAGCAACGTTACATTTGTATGTACGGGACTGCAGGACAAGGGACCACTACCCAAACCTTTGCTGGCTCCTTGTGGCCCAATCACTCTTCAACTCATCATGTTCTTTCCTTTCAGTTTTGCCTTAATTGGTTCCTCCATGGAATGCTAGATATTTTCTCCCGCTCCCCAACTCTTCTGGAATTTTCCCTCTCGTGGATAAAATTAGTGTCAAAGAAATTTCATTAGTTTCTGAACCTAATATTCTCTGTAGAATATTACATCCAATTAGCTAATTTTGCTACCGACCGTCCCTAAAGCAAGTGGCAAAGGGCTTGGTGATTGATACTCGAGATCCGTGTTAGAATCCTAGTTGATTCATATTTCTAGCTAAGTTTATTTTTTAAAGAAATAAACGAAGCGGGTAGCGTGCTACCTATCTCTCTCCCACAAAAAAAAAAAAAAAAGCTAATTTCGCTACTCGTCGTTATCTCTGTTGACGAAAAATGGAAAAAAAATCTAAATGCAAAATAAATACATTAATTTGTGCCCAAGGGGCACACTGCTTGAGAAAGCGCACGCATTTCATCTGCTTCCCTTAACAATAGTGACCCTCAAGTGGCAAAGGATTTGATGATTAGTACCCAAGACCCAAGTTCTCATCTGCTTCCCTTAACAATAGTGATCCTTACCGACTGTTCCTAAAGCAAGTGGCAAAGAATTTGATGATTAGTACCCAAGACCCAAGTTCGAATCCTAGTTGATTCATATTTCTAGCTAAGTTTATTTCTAAATAAAATAAACAAAACAGATAGATTGAAAAAAAAAAAAAAAAAAAAAAAAACAATAGTGACCCTTTTTTAGGTGGGATGGGATTCGTTTAATGCCAAGTTTCCGGCCTAAAAAGAGAGTCCGAGATCAGCAGCATTATTCTTTTTTTTGGGGGGGGGGGGGGGGGGGGGGATATCACACTTAACTACTATATATGTTATATAGTGTATTTTTAGTTTACCACTCCAAGAGCCTATGGTATAAAAAGTTATACTTAACCGTTCTCTATATTTGTACATATATTTTGGGCATGCAAGTAACATTACTTTTTCTTTTTTCGGGCTAAGTTGTAAAAAGTCTCCTAAGACTTCAGCTCCACTATCATTCACCCAATTACTACATTAAAAGCTTCATCAACAATCGACCGTCCGTCTCTGCAAGCAGTACAGTTTGGTGGTTGATGAGACCTGTTCAATCCTAGTTCATTCACATTTTCAATAAGTTTATTTCATTTAGAAATAAAACAAAGCGAAATAGCGTTACTTCTAAAAAGAAAAAAAAAACTTCATCAACAATTATCTTATCACCGTAAATGTTGTCACTATCTCAAAACGATCCAAAAATTTGAAATAATGACAAATTAGATTGTAAAATTTTATTAAAACTAGCTGGGCGTATCATATTATTCTACATCTCACCATACATTTAATTTGTAACTCAAAAAATATATAAAAAAATTAGATAAAATAAATTTTCTATTTTATTAATACTATCAAATTAAATTGATAGTTTATTGAACAATTTATTCAATTTATATTATAATTATTATAACGCATTGCCTAAAGATAACTTTATTTGCAAATTTATTTTTATAATATTTTATAGCTAAATTGAACAATTATTCTAAATAATTGGACCTACTTTAGATAATGGCAAAATATATATATATGGAGCTAATTAATTGCAAGAGGTAACTGAAATAAGAGCTAAAGTGTAACGAGCTTTTTATACTTTAGCATTTTTTTCCCCTATTCAATATGCACTTTGATATTATTCAATATGTACCTTGATATAGGGGTGTAAACGAGCCGAATACGAGCGAACTGGGTCGGCTCGTGTTCGGCTCGTTATTAAACGAATGAACACGAACTAATTTCATTAAAGTATCAGTGAAAAATTTCGTTTAATAAATAGCAAGTGACTATTCCTTGAATGAAACCGATAAAAATTAGATTAAATATATTAAAAAATAAATTTATAAAATTAGACTTTGTTCTAATAGTTAAAACTTTATAAACAAATGAGTCTTTTTATAATTAAGCTCGTATTTATATTTCTATTTTGCTAAAAATTAAATAATAAAAATATATATTATATATAATTATTTATTTATATATAAAAATATAAATTAAATAAATTATATAAATATAAAATATATGCATTCGAGTACATTATCGAGCCAAACACGAAGCAGTGTTGTTCATGCGTTTATTAAACGAATTGAAAAACTCACTCGTGTTCGCTCGTTTACTAAACGAGCCGATCTCGAGCTCATTTAACTTAATTAACTCGCCATTTTCATTTCATTGCCACAATTATCAAATTAAATTGATAGTTTATTGAACAATTTATTCAATTTATATTATAATTATTATATATAGCTAAAATTTTAGATAACATTATGTTTCGAAAACTAAATTAAATATTTCGATATTGATCATACGTGTGAGAGGATCTATAGTTCTACAAAATTATCTAATCTAAACCTCTATACCTATACATGATTTCTCATGGTCAAATCCAACGTATACCACTTTCATTTGAGGGTGGTGGGATCCACTATTTGTTTTAAATTTTTTACTATTTTTTTTTTATCTTGGTAAAATCCTTACTTTCCCTCACAGTTATATCCTTCAATTCTTTTTCTCTCTCTCTTTTTTCTTTTTCATCTCTATTTCATCTCATCTCTTACTTTTCTTTATCTTCCAAATGGATAGCCGCGTCTGTCCCTCTCCTCTCATGCCTTACCTTACCTCACCTACGCAATAATTTTAGATTTCTCTATTTATGATTTTAGGTTTTTCTTTAACTCTCCCCTTTTCCTCTCGCTCGCCGCTCAAAGCCCTTCGGCCTCCATTTACTGCTCCCCCCATTCACTGCTCCTTATGCGTCATCGATAAGGACATCATATGGTGTCAACCACACCAGCGGCTGTCCCATTCTCAGTAATTATAGAATATCTGTATTTATATATTTTTATTTCTTTCCTAAATTTTTATTTATTTTTATTATCTACCATTCGCATCGCTCGATTTATTTCCCTAGTTGTTCATAAGTCTCTATAAAATTATTTCTATCAATTATATTATGATAAAATTATTTAATTAAATATTATAAAAAAAAAAATTTATGTGTAAGCATAAAGAGAATTCTCATTTTCTGTAAATTAAAAACTGATTCAATACAACTTCAAAAATAATTGTAGAATAAATGATAAAAAAAATTTGCTACAAATTTTCCGTGCATCGTGCGGGCCCTCTATCAGTGAAAGCATGATAGGTGACAATCCCAGAATTTTTGGCAACTGAAGCATATATATATATCAAAATACTATAGATAACTTTCTGATCCATTGCATTATAATAGTATAAAATAAGTTTGGTAAAAAAATATATAAAATTTATCTGAACTATAAATTATCTTAATTTAACGATTTAATCCTTCAAACTTTTAACTTTCAAGGGCATTTTAAAATAATAATAACTCTCCCCTCGCGCGGATTTTAATTTCTATCCGTCAAATTGGGGACGGACTTCAAGTTTTTCAAATTTAGTTTGCCTAAGGGCTTCATTTAATTTATCACCACTATCAATAATTATTGGATGTTAATTCTCATTTGTCAAAAATTAGTTACGACTATCAAAATTTACACAATCACAGTTAAATTTGGGAAGAACAATTAAAAGAAAGAACATCAAGATCTCAATCAAAGAAAATAGGAAAAATAAAAGTTCAGGGCTTCATTTTATTTTATAATAATAGCAAATAGTTGAGGGGGGGTCGTCAGACGTAACCGATCGCGGTAACTAGTCAATAATTTTATTTCCCTCCAGTTATATACAGACCCGAGTACCCAACCATATATGGAGTTGAGCTAAAATACTCAAAAGACCAACCTCTTGGTGCTTTTAGCTTACCATCGGATCTACTCCTTGATTGCTTTCAACCATTGGATCAAACACTATTCCACCTATCACCACCTACTACTATCTATCATCATCATCTCAACCCTACATCTCTCCATCTAATGGCTAAAAAGTCAAAAGCACCACTCTCTTGGTGCTTTTGAGAGTATTCTAGCTCAACTCACCATATATGCTATTTATTATATATTTATTCCCTCTCCCTAGAAAATTCTTCTTATGGGAGAACACTGCCATAATTAATAACCCCCCTCTATGGACAAAATAAAAATAAAAATAAAAAAGTAAAAAAATTATATATATACTAATTACAAGACAAGATGGCATAAGTAGAGTGAGATCCTTCCAAGAAGGCCGATTCGGATTAAAGCCCGTCGTAGTAGCCACCAAATGAGATGTGAGCCCTTGTGATGGGAGGAGCTCCTCCTCTCATTGCTGACATTGCCTGGTTCAGCCTTGTCGCCTGCTGCACCGCCTGTTTAATCCTCTGCAACCCGAATTAAACAGTTTCAGAACGTACGGTACTGTAAATCGACAGTGGATGCATATCACAATTAAGGTTGGCACATGCAACTTAAAATAAAAAATGAAACTGCAGGAACCTTGTCTTCCGTGTAGATCTGAAACTGGATCTTCTGTTGCTGGTGCTGGTGCTGGTGTTGGTGCGGCGTCTGCTTGCTGCCGCCCAATATAAAGACGCAGATGGTTGCAGCAGCAGCCAGTCCAATCGAGCAGAGTGCTCCGATCCCATTCACTCTCCACCTCCAGACAGTGAATCCGCCGATTCCCTCCGGCAAGTGGTTCCCTTTTTTGTCTTCGGAACACGAGCTGTTGCCACCCTCCTCCTTGTCCTGCTCGGCGACCTCCTGATGAGAACTGTAAGGCCCTTCCTCCTCATCGAACAAGATGGGATCTGCAGGCTCGACGTGCTTGGCGCTGGCCATGGGGGAGCCCATCTTCATGTCGACGAATTCGGCGTCCTTGGTCTTCTTGAAGAAGAAGACCTGGGAGACGACCGGATCTTGGTCCGCTAAGACCACCACCGGAATATCCTTCATGAACTCCTTGCAACGAGATCCATCATCATCATCATCATCATCATCATCATCATCTCGGTGAGGGGGGATCGTCGTCGTCGTCGGAGGAGTGGGGTGCTGAGATGGGCAGATGAAGTAATCCATGTTGATGATCCCCTGGGGATCAAAGAAGATCTTCTGGGACAAGTCCCTAGCATCATGGCCAAAGTCCAGGAACTCCCACTCCTCAAGGCTCATCACCTCCTCCTTGGAAGATGCCTTCTCGGCCATTATTGGACAAAACAAATTAATTAAAATATTAGTGCGGGGAGGGGCCGGGGAGGGGATCGAGGTGATCAATGTGTTTGAGAGTTAAAAATTTATAATAATAAAAGTATATATGAATGAATGAAGCATGTGTGGAATAATAATTGGTGAGGCGATGATCACTTGAAATTAACAAGGGGGCGTGGGACGTTGCTTTCATTCCTTTGAGATGATGATGATGGTTCGAGTGATATTTCTGGGGAAGGGTAAAAAGGAAGGAGAGAGAGAGAGAGAGGGGGCGAGGGGGTGTTGAATGTTGATTTGATTCCGGGCTTATCCTTCCAGAACAAGTGACAAATGAGGAGAGGTCCGCTGGAGCCCACAGCTTTAGACTATACCATTTTTTTCTTGGGATAATTGCCTATATACCCCTCATGCGTCTGAAAATATCAGATCTATTCCTACTATTTTTTTCTTTCTAAAATGCCCCTCATACATTCCACCGTTATTACAAAATACCCCCGCATTTATCTCCTGTTAATTTAATCTGGGTTAAACGTGAGTTAAATATCTACCACAGTTAAAAAAAAATTAAAATACCAATTTTGCCCTTAACTTAAGGGCAAATAAAAAAGGTTGGTGACGGTAGAGGGGTATATTGAAAAAAATCAAAAGTTGAAATACTTTTGTGCCCTTGACTTAAGGGCAAATAAGAAAGACTGATGATAGAAGGGTATATTTGAAAAGGGCAAAATAGTAATTTTACAGATATAACAGTAGTTACTTATGATTTTAACTCTAAGGGTATATTAGAAATAGGTTGGAACGTAGGAGGGGTATTTTCAATATTAGCCTTCTAAGAGTGGTAAATCGAAAAATCGGAAACTTTTCAGAGGTATATAAGCAATTGCCCCTTTTTTCTTTTTCTTTTTCTTTTTTAAAGAAAATTTTAAGGATAAATTGGCATTCAAGGAACCTTTGAAAAAAGTTTGTTCTCAGCAGCATTTTGCCGCATGCTTAATATTCTGCTCTTCAAAATCGTTCTATGTCAAACTGTGTAAAAATACAAGTCTTGCGAACCAAATTAAAACTGTGGTCAAATTCGATAGTAAACGTGAGAAAACTACAACTCTTCTTACATGAAAGAATGAATTTTTGTGAAAGCGTGTTCTCGTTGAGGATACATAAATTGTTGTAGTTGAAAATTCGAGGGCTATTTTAAAGACCAAATTATATAAAGCAAACTAAATTCAAAAAAGCCACCGTAACACGTTTTTTTGAAAAAAGAAAAACTTATTTATAATTGTCGGCAAAAATGGATCGAACATAACTATCGTAAAATGTCGTACTTACAATAGTCTCAGTAGTTCTAATAGAAGACCTTGTCATAGCGTCCTACTCGTCTTGCAGCCTCCTAAATCTGCAACGGTCTTTTAAATCTTCAATCGAATGTGGCTTGATCGTCGTAGAAGATTCTAGAACGTACAAAATCGAAGAGAGAAGTTAGTGTTTATAAAGAGTCCGGCTGGAATACTATCGATAATACTAAGAATTTGGTGCTACCGAGTTTTTCGCCGTTAGATTTAACCCTTTAATTATTTTCACCCGTTAGATTATACTATTCAACCAACAACTCACTCAACCGTAGAAGATCCACATCATCTTAATCGTACATTTCTTTTATCTAAGGGTCGAAAATCTAATAATACCATGATGCTATATTGATAGCATTCCAGCCTAATTCATTTATAAATATCTTTTTTGAGATAATCGTAAAAATATCTGTTAGCTAGGATATTAGAAGATGCGTTTCTTAATTAGTAATAAATATAATAAATAATAATTCATATCTCATGCGGATAAGGGATAAAACATAACCGACTAATACGAGCACAGGGCATGACAACAAATATAAAATTAGTTTCGGGCTGTTTTTGTTAGGCTAATTTTTTTTTTTTGTTGAGAGATAGATAGCCCGCTACCCGCTTCGTTTATTTTTTAAAAAAAATAAACTTAGCTAGAAATGTGAATCAACTGGATTCAACTGGTCTTTGATCAATCAATGCCCTTCGCTACCGCTTCTGCGACGGTCGGTTTGTTAGACTAATTTTATGGGGCAATATGGTGTACCTGACCGGAATATATATTAATGTAGATTGTAGAGTGGCGCAACTCCTAAAAACCACCCAAGCGTAGTACGTACGTATGATCTGTTTATTATGCGTACACAAGAGGAAATTAACCTAATTAATGACATCCACGTATAAGCTAGACATTTTGAGGATCGACGCGCGTACGTGTGCAGTTCAGCTCACCTTCTTATTTTAATTACAATTTTGAGGGCTTCTGTTGGTTAAATAAATAAAAGCTAAGCTTATTAATTATCATGACCGCCTGAATTGTTGGGTTGGGTTCGCAATCCGGGAAAGCATGCACGGAATATTTATTTAAAGATGCATTTGCTTCCGGCCAGATCATCATTTACGTAGGCTTGCTCAGATTATGAGATCGCGTTACGTGCATGCGAGAAAGACGCTTTAAAATACCCCGCTTTGTTTCCGCACGTAATATTACTGCCCGCATATCGCGATGAGTCGGTTACGATATATTTTCTGCGTTCCCACCGGAGAACGCAGAAGCATATCCCTATATGCTTTTTCTACAACTCCATTTTATCTAATAATGTTAGATAGGCCTCAATACTAAACTAAGCCGTAGAATTGTATATTCCTGCTTCCGCCAAAAGTGCTTTCTTTTGGGCGGAGGAGCATTTCGGTGGTTGCGTGTGTCCCGGGCAGGAGGAATCAGGGGTGTGATGGAGATGGGTATGTGAAATTATAAAAAAAAGGCTTAAAAATTAGTGGGTTTCGAGAGGTGTGAAATTATAATAATCTCTGTTCCCGAGTGTGAGATTAATTATTAGCTACCGTTTGGTTCGGGGTTAAGAAAAAACTAGTTATTTCAGAAATAGTGTTAAGTTTGGGATTAAGGTGGGGTTAGAGTATTTTTGTGTTTGGTTGGGAGTTGGAGTTAGTTGAGAATAGTGAAAAATAGTGTTTGGTTGGAGTAGGTGGGATAAGAAGGATAGTGAGTTATTATGAATAGAAAAATAGTGTTTGGTTTGGTGGGATTAGGTGAGATTAGCTAAGCCGGGATAACCTATTTGAGGTAGGGTTTGCTAACCTCACCTCTTTTTGGTGGTGTTTGGGATAAAATAAGGGTTAAGGAGTTATTCCACCCCTTAACCCTAACCCAACAGGGCTTAGAGAATATGTGATTTCTAGGGAATATTAGTTGATTAATGTAATAATTTTTTATTCTGCGCGCATTACATTGTTGTAAGCTGTTAACTATACCCAGCAAGATATATAGAATCTGACGGAAGAATGTACGTGTAAGAGATTGATAAATGACATCTGATTAGCGCTCATTTTGGATTACCATGATAACCGAAAGTTTTAGACTTTCAGCTTGACAATCATCATCTAGCTTTTACGTACATAGACTAAGGCAAAAATATAAACAGGGCTAGAGACTAACGACTGGTTCGCTAGAAAGGATCATCTGAAACTCTTAGACAAAATGAAGATGGGATGAAAACATATGCAAATACTTTTCTACTGCAATTTTGCATGCGTTCATAATCCATTTTCATACTTTTCGCTTAAATATTATATAGTCATAATAATTTTGCACACAGTTTTCAGCATGCAACCCAAGCTAGCTGTGCGTCGAGCAGTTTTCTTGTTCCGAGCTAGTTTCGGATCTAAATTCAATAACGTATGCTCCTCAATTTGCTCGATCTACTATTTGATTGGAAAAGTTTGTGTTGTTCTTTCGTTATTTTGAATTAGGCCAGAATTTTGTAATATTCCTGATTAGTAAGAATTAGGAATTCCTGATCGCTTTTGTTATTCCTTTCTATATATAAATTGATCTTGTTTATTTCTGTCACAAATATATATACTTCTTAATTAGATAGACAGAAACTAACTAGACTAGTTACATTTGGATGAGAATTGTATTATTCTCACAAATAACAAAAATAGTATTGAATTGTTAGATTCGAATAGTGAGAATAATTAAAATTAATTATTATAATTTTTTTAAAAATATTTTATGTAGTTAATTAATATCAAAATATCAAATAAATAATAATTTAATAAGTTAATAAAATAATTAATTATAAAAATTAGTTGGTTGTTACGCTCCAGGGTCTCCTTTTAGATTTAAAACTGATGCGGAAGTGCCTAATTTTTTTTTAAAAAAAAAAAACTTGGCCCCAAAAGATGTCAAATCTACCACAAATATAGAGAATCCACTGTTCACACAGATAAAGTCTTTCACTACAAAAAATCTTGCATTTAAGGACACTTTAAATGATATTTAACGACGTTTTAAAGCGTCGGCAAAAATAATTCCGACGCTTGTAAAAGCGTCGTGTAAAGATCAGTCGTTAAATAAATATATCAGGATAAATATACCGACGTTCTAATATAGCGTCGAAAAATTTATATAAATATTTGATAAAAATATGTTTATTGGCGACGCTTAATTATAGTGTCGGCAAATGCTAAATATTAAAGACGCTAGAAGAAAGCGTCGTTTAAAAAGCATCGTCTAAAACATGTTTTGTTGTAGTGTTTCCTCTATTTGCACGATGCCACACAAATATAAGATACAACCACACAGTATGAACATCCACATACAATCACCATTCACATACACCATTCACATCTATCACAGTTTAACATAAATCCACATCAATCAGTTTAAAATATTTTTCACTCGAAAGCTTATCTTAAAATACTAAGAATAATGAAAAAAGAAAAACTCTTTTAAAAACTGTTTCCCACGCGAAAAACTTTTCCTTTAAAAATACGCTACCACGAAAGGTAGAAAACTGTCTTCATTTCATCAAAAAAGTATAAATACTTTATTACATTCACAAAACCACATGAATCCAAATAAAGTAAACCACTGAACTATAATGTCTAAGTCAATTATTTAAGAAGGCAAGTTGAAAATTTTAAATCGAATCGACAGGTCGGTAGCTCTATCAATCGCTAAATGCGCACCTACGAACCATCCCCATTCGGACCCGCAACGTCACCTTAATGGGGGTGGGGGTGAGAACATGTACACATGTCTTCCCTTCCAGTAGATACCGCAAGTCGACGATGGGGAGGGATACTCACCAGTCAAGGAGGATAACTAAAGAACTTACATGAGTTTGACAAGGTCAAGAATAAGTGGCTTCGAGTTAGATGATAACCTATATTGAGTGGCATCTAGATGAATGATAAGCTAAATCGAGTGGCATCTAGTTAAATGAAGACATTGAACAAATGGCATTATGAACTAGAGGTGATAGTTCCTGAGTGTTGTTGGTCCTAGTTGGTAGGGTATCCTCGAGGTGAAAGAATTGGATCATACTCACAGTCTGTTTGAACTTGTGGAGGTCGCTCCCCACAAGTGTGCACTCCGGAAGTCGACACATGGGGCAGAGTTGATGTCCCGGGGCAGAGGTGATGTACAGCAGACGGTCTCGGGTTTGAGAGTGAGTTGAGCTTCCTTACCATACGAGATTAGTGTGAGTCGTGGGTAAACCTTCGAGTAAGCCAAGAGATTAAACAAAAAAGAAAATGGCTTCTTGTTGGATATAGTAGCATGATAGTTCATTACATACTATATTGTGCATGCATACTTGGATTTGATTGGGCACAGTAATGTAGTTGAAATAGCATGCTTTACTGCTTTTTATATCTATCTATCCGTATATCTGCTTATGCCCATATAGACCTAGTAGGGAGATTGGCGGAGTCGGCGGCCGAACCCACTGAAAACTATTTGTAGTTCTCACCCCACCACTGTTGCAGGAACTAGCGCGAGCGCTCCGGGCGAGGATCGTGGCAAGGGCATAGCGCCCTAGAGCGAGATAGTAGCCACCTATTGCATTAGAGACACCGAGGTATATGAGTGTAGATTATATATAGGTGTGAGGTTTTGTTGAGAGATAACTATACATATTCATTTTGGAAGTTGCAAATATAACTTGATGTAAATGAAGTTGTTGAACTAATGTAATAGATAGATGATCTCTCTTTATATTACTCGTATTTCATACTTGTATCTTGCTCTTGTATGGTTAGCACTTTTGGTGCCTTGTTTTATCATATATGAAATGAATGATTTCTTAAGGATATTCTTGTACATGACTTGTCGTTGAGCCTTGGGCGGGTATGGGAGGTGCTGCCGTCCGGCACCTGTAGGACGTGCCCGTGCCGGCCAAATTAGTGGTCGCGGGGCGTGACAGATGAGATGGTATCAGAGCCAATAAAAAGCAAGTAAAGAGAGAGTCGAGGATAGACCTAGGAGACCCTAGAACGGTAAACCTAAGGAAATAGGTGCGTGAGTGGAACGTGAACCTATTACAACGGCGGAGGTTGATGGATTGGGTCGAGATGGTCGTATGTCTCTTGTAATTACTAGAGATGGACTTGAGTGGTATCAATTCTTGACTCGAGGTGGTTATGTCGGCGGCCGACGACATAACACTAAGAGCTTAGAATGAATACACTCGTAAACTTTCTCCCGATTTTGTTGCTAAGTTATCCGATCTTATGATTGTGGAAAGTTGTTGGTTTAAGGTAATTAACCAACTTGTTGCGTTTCAGGAGCTAATGGCACCAAGGAGACGCTACGTGCGTAGGACCGTTCCGACACCGTCCCCTGCGGTGTCGGAGCAAGCCGAATTGCCCGAGCAAGCCGGGTCGAGTGCCGTGCAGGAGTTGCATGGAGCGATGCAACGACAGGAGGTTCATTTTGGGCAGCTCCAAGGGATGGTGGAGCGCCAGGCGGCGGCAGCAGACGCGACGGCAGCGGTAGACCGTGATCCGCCCGCGCCCTCAGTGCAAGTGCCAACTGCGGCTGAGAGTGAGGGCATTGCAGCGGCTCCGGCAGCGGTGCACCCTTCGCCAGCAAGTATACCTCCGACTGCTTCGGGTTCTGCGGTGCCCAATGCAGCGACTGTGTAGGCGGAACGGGAGTGAGGTTATCTGGCTCTCACAAAGTTCACTAAGTTTCACCCTCCGACGTTCGATGGCGAGGTGATTGATCCGTGGATCGTGGAGAATTGGTTGGCCGCGATGGAGACGTTATTTGAAGACACCTACGCCTTGGAACGGGATAAGGTTCAACAAGCCGCTCATTATTTCGACAAGAGGGCTCGAGTTTGGTGGAGGGGAGTGAAGTGAGACCGATCCCTTGGTCTTCTGCCGATTGATTGGGAGGAGTTCCGGCGACTGATGTTCACCAAGTACTTTCCCGATAGCGACAAAAGGAAAATGCGGGAGGACTTCACAGTTCGGGAGTATGAGCGGGAGTTTACTCATTTTGTGAACTGTGTCCCCGATGTTGCGAGGACGGACCAGGAACGGGCGGAGTGTTTTGTGCGGGGACTTTGGCCCGATGTTTTCCAAACGGATCACGCCTTCAAGTTTCATTCCTTCGCGGAGGTGCTTGACCGTGCCTTGTGGGTCGAGCATGGAAATGTGTGCGTCCGGGAGGAGCGTGAGGTCTTTGAGAAAGACAAGGGAAAGAAGCGACCGAGCGGTAGTTCGGGGGGATAGTCGACCTCCAAGAAGCCCCCGAAGTATCCGCGAACTCAGTACTACGGTCGTGGAGCGCAGCGATGCGTGATCTGTGGAGGAGACCACCCAACGTCACGGTGTGATCAGCGCCAAAGGAAATGTTTCAAGTGCGGCCGTGCAGGACATTTCATTCGCGACTGCCCGGGCGGGGCTTCACTTGCCCCATCTGTTGCGTCGGCTCCAGCGACACCGGAACATTATGGTATGGTGGAGTTCCGCCTACTGCAGCCTCTGCTGGACGCGCAATGGCTCCGCGTCAACTTGAGACGACGCGATCGACTCCGAGCTGACGAGTCTTTGCCGCTCAAGTCGAGGAGCCGGTGGAAGCCGAGGAGCACAATGTTGTAGCAGGTATGGCTTTGATCAATTGAGTTCGCTCCAGAGCGATGTTTGATACGGGTGCCACACACTCATTGATAAGTAGGCCATTTGCACAAATGCATGGTATAGAGTTTGGGCTTAGTGATAGCACTTGGCGTGTGTCGGGCCCCGGGCAAGACTTTTTGATCCGCAAGGAGTGTTTAGCGTGCCCAGTACAAATAGAATACTGGGTGATACCGATCAGAATGTTAGTGCTTAAGAAGTTGAAAGAGTTCGACATCATACTAGGCATGGATTGGTTATCAAAGTACTATATGACGATCGATTGCAAGAGTAGAATGCTTACCTTTCGTGAACCGGGACAAGAGGAGTTCACGTATAAGGCCTGTCAGACCTCGTGCTTCGCTGCGATGGTGTCGGCGACGAGGGCGAGTAAGTTGGTGAGCAGCGGATGTGTAGCCTATTTGGCAACCGTTGTGGAAGTGGAGAGGATGGCTCCGGCACTTGAGGAGTTATCCGTGGTCCGGGAGTTCCTTGATATATTTCCTGCAAAGTTTCCAAGAATGCCACCGGACCAGGAGATCGAGTTCGTGATAGACTTGGTTCCCGGGACCGCGGCTATTTCCAAGGCTCCATATCGAATGGCACCGACTGAACTGAAGGAGTTGAGAGCACAATTGCAAGATCTCCTGGATAAGGAATTCATTAGACCGAGTGTGTCACCTTGGGGAGCTCCGGTATTGTTTGTGCGAAAAAAGGATGGCTCGTTTTTACTCTGCGTAGACTATCGCGAGTTGAACAAGATCACGATTAAGAATAAGTATCCGCTACCCCGTATCGACGACTTGTTTGACCAGTTACAGTGGTCCAGCGTGTACTCGAAGATAGACCTCCAGTTAGGCTATCATCAGTTAAGGATTAAGCCGTAGGATGTTCAGAAGACCGCATTCCGCATGCGGTACGGGCATTACGAATTCACGGTTATGCCGTTTGGGCTTACAAATGCTCCGGCAGCATTCATGGATCTTATGAACCGTGTCTTCAAGACGTGCTTGGACTGATTTGTCGTAGTCTTCATTGATGACATTTTGGTGTACTCACGGAGTATTGGGGAGCATGCCGAGCACTTGAGAGTGGTACTTCAAATTCGTCGGGAGGAGAAGTTGTACGCTAAGTTGAAGAAGTGCGACTTTTGGCTGCGGGAAGTTGCATTTCTCGGGAATGTTATTTCTGAGGGCGGAATTTCGGTTGATCCGAGGAAAGTAGAGGCAATCAAAGATTGGCCGCACCCGACGAATGTTACGAAAGTCCGAAGCTTTGTTGGCTTAGCGGGCTATTACCGACGGTTTGTGGAAGGTTTCTCGAAGATCATGATTCCACTCACCCGTCTGACGCAGAAAGGCACCAAATTCATTTGAAATGACGAGTGTTACGGAGTTTAAAAGAGTTGAAAAAGAAATTGACTTCGACTCCGGTACTCGCCTTATCGGTGCAGGACGAAGATTTTGTGGTGTATAGCGACGTGTCATATTAAGGACTCGGGTGTGTTATGATGCAATATGGAAAGGTGATAGCTTATGCATCCCAGCAACTGAAGAGCTACGAGAAGAACTACCCGATCCATGATCTGGAGCTAGCCACGGTGGTATTTGCTCTCAAGCTATGGAGGCATTACCTATACGGCGCGCGTTGCGAGATGTACACTGACCACAATAGCCTCAAGTACTTATTTACACAAAAGGAGCTTAACATACGACAGCGGCGGTGGCTAGAATTGTTCAAAGATTATGATGTCACAATTCTCTACCACCCCGGAAAAGCAAACATGGTCGCTGATGCTCTTAGTCGGAAATCAGCGGAGAACCTCGCTCTTTTGGTCACTAATCAAGTACCATTGTGGAAAGAAATGGGCCGATTCGATCTCGAGATTGTAGCTCCGGGGATTCCGACTACGTTGTCGACTCCCGTCGTCCAACCGACCTTGTTGGAGCGAATGAAGGATTTACAGTCTACAGATCCAGCTCTGTAAAAGGTGCGACGCGACATAGAGAGTGGACGCGGCGGCGATTTTCGTGTAGACGCCGACGATACACTTCAGTTTCGGAACCGTCGATGTGTACAGAAAAATGAGGAGATCCGAAAGTTGATTTTGCAAGAAGCACATTGATCTCCTTATAGTGATCACCCGGGCAACACCAAGATGTATCAGGGTCTAAAGCAGCGTTATTGGTGGCCGGGTATGAAAGCCGATGTTGGGCACTTCTTGGCGAAGTGTTTGGTATGCCAACAAGTGAAAGTGGAGCGTCGGTTTCCAGCGGGTAAGCTGCAAAGTTTATCTATTCCCGTGTAGAAATGGGAGGATGTATCAATGGACTTCGTGGTCGGCTTACCTCGTTCGACGGGCGGCCACGATGCGATATGGGTAGTGGTGGATCGTTTGACCAAGTCGGCGCACTTTTTGCCGATCCACACTACATGGTCGGGTGACCGATTGGTGCAGGTTTATATCGACGAGTTGCACGGGGTTCCGAAGTCTATAGTATCGGATCGTGATCCCCGGTTCACTTCGCACTTTTGGAAGAACCTGCAGGATGCACTTGGCACACAGCTCGATTTTAGCACCGCGTTTCATCCTCAGACAGATGGGCAGTCAGAGAGGACTATTCAGATTCTGGAGATATGTTGCGGGCGTGTGTCATTGACTTCAGGGGCAGCTGGTACAATCACTTGTCGATGGCCGAGTTCGCCTACAACAATAGTTACCAAGCTAGCATCGGGATGGCACCGTTCGAGGCTCTTTATGGGCAGAAGTGTCGATCCCCAATACATTGGAGTGATGTGGGCGAGCGTTCGGTATTTGGTCCCGATGTTTTGCGAGAGGCGGAAGAAAAGGTCCGCCTTGCTCGCCAGAAGTTGCTTACGACGCAGTCTCGGCAGCAGAGCTATGCAAATAAGCGCCGTAGGGACTTAGAGTTTGCGGTGGGCGACCGCATTTTCCTCAAAGTGTCGCCGATGAGAGATGTGAAGCTGTTCGGGGTCCGGGGGAAGCTAAGTCCCCGTTATATTGGGTCGTACGAGGTATTGGAGCGTGTCAGAGCGGTAGCCTACCGGCTCGCGTTGCCGTCGAAGCTAGCAGACGTTCACAATGTGTTTCACGTCTCCAACCTTCGTAAGTACGTTCACGACCCCGAACACGGATTGGTGTACGAGCCACCGGAGTTACAAGACGATATGACATACAAAGAAGTTCCGGTGTCGATTGTTGCGCGGGAAGTGCGCAAGTTGAGGAATCGCGAGATCCCCTACGTGAAGGTTCGGTAGAGCAATCACAATGATCGTGAAGCCACGTGGGAACTCGAGGAATTGATGAAAGTGCATCATCCCCACCTCTTCAAGAGTTGAATGAGGTATGAGTTAAATTGGGTTGGTTTGTTGGATTTAGATTAGTTTCGAGGATGAAACTCCTTTTAAGGAGGGGAGGATGTAAGGACTCGAAACTGTGATGTGTGGAACTGGACTATAATCCAAATTGGTCAAAATCGAGTTCGGAATGCTTCGGAGAGGCCGAAAGCATCAAATAGGCCAAAAGTGCATTGACACGGACCTCCGAGAGCGAACTAGATGAAAGTTCTGCAAAGTGCAGATTTTGCTCTCGATGATCGGTCCTTGATAAGAGGGACCGGTTCCCGTAGCTTTGAAATCTGGCAGAAAAATGCTAAATATAATTTCTCTCTCGGGGACCGATCCCTGGCGGGGCAGACCGGTCCCCGTAGCTTGGTGAAAATGGCAAAGGCCAGTAGTTGGGATTTTCGCTCTCGGGGACCAATCCTTTGGTAAGAGGGATCGGTTCCCGTAGCTTTGCAAAGATGAGCAAAGAGTGTCCTGCGAAAGTGTGCTCTCGGCGACCAGTCCCTCATTGTGAGGACCGGTTCTCGTAGCTTGGAAAAGAGGTCAGAGCCCTTTTCTGTAATTAGAGCACTCTCGGGGACCGGTCCCTCTTAGAGAGACCGGTCCCCGTGCACGAAAATGCCCAAAAATGGGCTGTGATGTGGTTGCAAAGTTGAGGGGCTTTTATGCAATTAGTGCATTATGAAGGCTATATGAGCTCATAGCCCTCTCTCTTTTCCCTCATTCACCCAACCTAAACCTAAAATATCTTCTCTCTTTCTCTCTCTCTCTAGGATCTCTATCTCTCTCTCTTGGAAGGGGAAAAGGAAGAGAAGGAGTTGGAGAAGAAGCTTGGGAAGAGTGAAGTGATCCTCTCATCTTCTTCCTCACCTTGGTGGAGAGCTTTTGAGGTAAGCTCCAAGCTCACTAATGGTGTAGTTCTAGGGTTTTACTATTCTAAGCTCTAGAATGGTTTTTGGATGACCCTAGGGTACTAGCTAGTTGCTAGAAGTTAGAATCTAAGGTTGTTGAGCTATTTTCGCCGTAATCGCGAGCTAGGACTCCGAGTGGGTTTTCGAGATAAGTTAGGGTTTGATCTCGTTTAACCCTATGAATATGATGGTTTTAGGTTCTCGAGTGCGCCGGTGAAGTCGATTTGCTGATTCGTCGAGTGAGTGCGGAGAAATCGAAGCAAGAGCCGATTTCGATTCAGATTGCCGCAGAGTGCGGCGTGGGCGTTGAAAAGTCGGTGAAACGCGTTGGTTAAGCCAAAACAACCTTAGAAGGTGGGTGGTGACTATCCGGAAGCAGCTGGGCTACTCCCTATGTCTATATGTACATTGTCGATCTATTGCATATTGTTGAGTGCGGGATAGGGTAGCGAAGTCCTTTACTTACATTTTGTGTAGCGAGGTGAGCTGACACTAGTATTGAATGCATGAGTAAAAATTGGCTTGCGACCTAGAAACCTTAGAGTAAAGAACTTGCATGAGTTTGACAAGATCGAGAACAAGTGGCTTCGAGTTAGATGATAACCTATATCGAGTGGCATCTAGATGAATGATAACTTAGATCGAGTGGCATCTAGTTAAATAAAGACATTGAATAAATGGCATTATGAACTAGAGGTGATAGTTCCTGAGTGTTGTGGGTCCTAGTTGGTAGGGTATCCTCGAGGTGAAAGGATTGGATCATACTCACAGTCTGGTTGAACTTGTGGTGGTTGCTCCCCACAAGCGTGCACTCCGGATGTCGACACATGGGGCAGAGTTAATGTCCCGGGCCAGAGGTGATGTGCCGCAGACGGTCTCGGGTTTGAGAGTGAGTTGAGTCTTCTTACCATAGGAGATTAGTGTAAGTCGTGGGTGAACCTTGGGTTAAGCCAAGAGATTAAACAAAAAGGAAAATGGCTTCTTGTTGGACATAGTAGCATGATAGTTCATTACATACTATATTGTGCATGCATGCTTGGATTTGATTGGGCATAGTAGTGTAGTTGAAATAGCATTCTTTACTGCTTTTCATATCTATCTATCTGTATATCTGCTTATGCCCATATAGACCTAGTGGGGAGATCGGTGGAGTCGGCGGCCGAACCCACTGGAAACTATTCGTAGTTCTCACCCCACCACTGTTGCAGGGACTAGCACGAGCGCTCCGGGCGAGGATCATGGCAAGAGCATAGCGCCCTAGGGCGAGATAGTAATAACCTATTGCATTAGAGACACCGAGGTATATGAGTGTAGATGATGTGTATCACACTCTATAGACTTTGCATTAACAATAAGGCCAACACTGCCAAATAAGGATTGCTAGTGAGGTAACGCGTGCGATGCGACAGGTAGATAATTAAAAAAAATAAAAATTTATGGGAGAAATGAGAACATGAGAATATAGATATTTCATAATTATTGAAAATAGGGCAGCCGGTGATGGCACCGCGCAACAAATCAGGACCAAAGGGCTCCGAGTGACGAGCAAGAGAAAAGGGAGAGAAAAAGAAAAAGCTAAAATTATGGGTAGAGAGATCCAAAACCGCTGCGTAGGTGAGGCGCGGAGAGACGCCGCAGTCGGTTCGAGAGATAATGGGAAGTAAGAGCTGGGCAGAAGAGAGAGAGAGAGAGAGAGAGAGAGAGAGAGAGAGAGAGAGAGGCAAAGGAGGTAGCGGTAAGGGAAAGGAAGAGTTTTACTTAAAAAAAAAAAGAAGAAAGAATAGAAAAAAATTAAGAAAAATAGTGAATCGGTCTTCAAATAAAGGTGGTACATCCACATTAGATTTGAACATGAAAATGATACATTCAGATTAAATTTGAACATGAAAATTTATGTATAGGTTCAGATGACAGTATTTTGTGCCCCTGCATCTTTTGAATTAGTTTGTGATTTCATTTATCATTCTCATTTCAATTAACAAAATATCTGTAAAGAAAGGGCCTAGTAACCAGACAAGAAAGTACAAAATATACCATAGAGGGTCAGGTTGGTTAATCGGACTTCCCTTCATTCATTCCGATTAAGTGGCACAGAAGGGCTGAATGCTCTTTCTAAAATCTAAAAATTCACATAACAACACAAAGAAGGTTTCTCTTCGTTGGCACTGCCACATGCTCCACTTTTTCCAATGGCACCGGAATTATTTCTTTCTTTTTTTTTCCCCCCCTTCTTGTAAATACTTTCTTGTAAATACTTTGTTAAAAACGCCATACAAATAAAAGGCAATTTGGATGCACGAATATCTTAATCTGCAATCTCTTTTGCTTACTCGAGAAGCAAGTGATAATTCGACAACTTATTCGGAGATGTTCCAACAGGTTTTCATCATTGAAATATACTCCAGTTCAAGCTCAACAAAGATCACACATTGCATTAGCAATGCAGAGAGCATCAGCCTACATAATATACAAGACACAAAACATGAGGTCCTCAAAACTTTACATGCCTATGCTGCCTCTCCCATGTGCACAATCTCCGAACAGAAGAGGCACGTACAGAGATGCATACCGGAGGAAAACAGAGAGATCGAATGGACCTCGGAAACCACGCAAGCACTTACTCCATCTCAACCCACTTTCCTTCGAATAACTTACGTGTTAGCCACAATCACGAGTCTAAGGGGCCTAATCTTGAGGAAGAAGACTCGCCCAACGAGACGGAAGTGAGAGAAGAAGCCCAGACTCGAGCATTGCTGGCACCCTTTCTTAAGTTCCTTGTCTTGTTACAAAGCCCAAGCTTGCTCCAGAGCCTCTTAAGGTCGACTACATGTAACACACGGGCCAAAAGGAGACTCAGTCCAGTGATAACTCCCAAGTTCAGGGGCCGGACATGCAAGACCCAGAAAGCTCGGAGGCGGGAGAGTAATACAGGCAAGCAGCAAATAATCATCTTGAGATTGATAAAAAGTAAGCTGAATGCTACAAAAGGTTCGTCGATTACTATTTCCCTGAGCGACCGATTTTGTGGCTGCAGTGAGATGATGTTCCTCAAATCGTTCAGGTCATCAGCAGCAATATGAGCTACTGGATCAAGACCTGCAGAGAAAAACCAGGATTTATAACTATGAGCTAATAAAGAAGGCGCAGCATCTAGGGGTTTTTTTTTTCCTTGATTAGGTTCAAGGAAAGAAAAAATTAGGTTGTGAGAATCTGCATTTTACAGTGAAATATACGGATATTTAGATTGGGATATGATGAATATGCAGAAAATTAGTAGTTGAAGCAAGTTACCCGTGGTTTCCTTGTAGAAATTCACAAGAGAGCTAATATCCCTCAGGCCACGGTATCGAACCATGTCCTTCCCTTTTACAAGCAGAA
Source organism: Aechmea fasciata (assembly GCA_025177825.1). Classification (NCBI taxonomy): domain Eukaryota; kingdom Viridiplantae; phylum Streptophyta; class Magnoliopsida; order Poales; family Bromeliaceae; genus Aechmea; species Aechmea fasciata. The sequence continues at coordinate 5,184,746 of CM045946.1, forward strand.
TAGCTGGAAAGCCATGAATCCCGTATCTCGAAAGTACACTGTACAAGATACAGGCAAAATTCAGCTTAAGCACTGGTATCATGATCCGAAGAAAGAAGGCTCCACCAAAGTAGATGAAACACAAAAAACCGACTTGTTCAAATACCTTGGCATGGCAGAAGATTTTTCAACAGCAAGGTGCCTAATCTGCGGAAACATCAAACTGAGAGCATTGAAAATGGGTTGGAAATCTCTCGAGAATGGACACCATGAGGCGTAGAAGAGAACAGCGTAAATGGAACTTCTTTGGGCATGATTTAGCTCGCTGTCGAGGGCGTCACCAGTCACCTTAAAAATGAGAATTAAAGAACAAAAACAAACAATTAAAATAAGCTCGTTTCTTTGGAAATCCAGGAACTGAAGCTCCAGATAGTGTTTAGTCAATTAATTTTGTGTCAGTTATTAGAGCATTCTACCAAAGCATTTTTCTCACAAATATAACCAAACAGTTAACTATCAAGGAAGTGAGATGATCTACGATGGAGAGGACGTTGGATAATGAGTGAAAATTCAGTTGGTGATAATGGTTCTATAATGAAATGATCCAAACGAGTAGCATCATTTGCTTAGATCTATGCATAGATATCACTATAAATCATCTGAATTCTCCTAATTAATACAACAGTTCTAGGAGCTCATAGGAGAAATGCTGATTATGCTTTCGACTTTCTCCATAACAGTCCGCATTTTATTCCACATTTCTATGCAATGACTGCCTAACTATTGAAGCTAATTCACTTTTCTCTTTTAGATAAACATGAATTCCACATGCTGAGGACTAGTGACTAATTATTTGATGTTAGAGGCAAAACACTTAAGTCAAAAGATGCTTCACTAGAGGGGTCAAAGTCTCATTAAGATATAGGAATGCCACTTATAATGACAAACCCATCCATGTAGAAAAAGATTATAGCAAGAGAGGGAATTATGTTTCCAACTCTCAGAAAAAATTACTTCGTATCTTGTATTGAAAGTTAGCAGAGGAAAGCTTCAACCCAACAGAAAATATTTCGGGGAATGATAGCCTTCAATTAATTAACCCTGAAGACAGTTGGCAATCAGTAATTACAAAGAAATCTACTGTCGACAACTATAGATTTGTCAAGCAACCATTCAGACCTTAATGGCAGTAGAGCATACTGTAAGAGGTGTGTACGCTAATATATCTCAATTGTCAATCTGGAAGTTAAACAACAAAAGCATTTATAATCGTACGGACTATTTGGAAGCTCACAAAACCAATGACAAATGCACTACTGCCAACATCTAAACTTTAGACTCACGTAATTCTCCTTTTTTCCTTTCCAATCTCTAAATCAAATTTAAGGATGAACAATAGGTGTGGTGCTAGGGAGGAGCCCAATTCCATTGAGCTTTTGAAGTTCACCAACCTTTTCCTCTTCTTTCTTCATCGTTACCACTATACAATAGCCACTGGGTAAAAAAAAAAAAGAAAAAAAGGCTATCAACGACTACACTAGGATTGAAAGACATTTGAAGGAACCAATTTAGACACTATCAAGCACCTTGTAAGAATAATCGCCTCCTTAGAATTTAGTACCACCACCAATGGCCTGACAAAGACATCTGCGTTGAGGGGAGAGGTCCTACATGTCACTCAAACACATCTAGGCATAATGCCCCTCTTCCTTCACCTTTTCCTCAAAATGCTCCTCATTCTTTCCCAACAGCACAAACCCCAAGGGCCCAATCCCCACTTCTCCTTTATCATTCAAAAAGTATCTTTCCCATCCACATTGCAACTCCCTTAAGATAATAATAACATTCTGGAAATGCAGAAGATAAGAAATGTAGAAATGATTGAAACATGCTTAAAAAAAATACTCCTAGATCCAAAGGATGGAAATAGGATGCCGAAGACACCCGATCACGCTGGTCGGAAACATAAAAGTATACTCACACCATAACGAATTAGCTCTCCCATCACAACCATATAGTCCTAAATTTTAGGCCTAATCAATACTCCAAAAAATATAATAACAATTGATAGACAACAAGTTTTCCATTTCAAACTACTATGAATTAGCTAAACATGCAGTATCCTAACGCAACTTTCTTTTCATTTAGCTTAATCGGTGCTGGAGCTTCAGAGGATAAGACACCACATATTAGGAAAGGAAAGATAACCTTTTTTGATGCTGGACATTGATATAGAAGATATTGATATTTTTGGACTATAAATGCATAGCATCCAATTTATAGAACTCCCTCAGAAATTTCAAATATCTATTTTAGCAAGACAACATTGACAAAGTTAAAAGGTACTTGCTCACTTAACAAGCAACAGATGTAATTGAATTTGTTTTCATATAGACACCTTAAATTCTTGTAGATATACACCAATAGGCACATATTTAATATAGCACACACATCAATATCCTAAAACACCAGTTATTAGTGGTATCTCTACTTAACTTTGCAGACACAAAGTTGTACAGTAAACCAAATATTCTCACATTAAAAATGCTCATAATACCTAAAAGATATTACATTTAATACCAAGTAGCATCACCATAACCTAATATGTCAATTTATATTCTCAATGTAAGCATTTATAAAGATAAGGATTACGAGTGTTATTCTAGATAGAACAGAATTGACTGAGAAACCAAAAGAATGTCAACATTTTAAATTATTATCATAGTGCTCTCCAGGAGTAAATGTCAGATCAGAAATATCAATTTGAAAAAAGTAAGCCAACCACGAAGTATAACAAGTGTAATTGCCACACTAACATAAATGTCAATGAAGAAGATTAAACATTGTCATATGGGGACAAGAAGCAATGCACCCCGTTCATATGTACAGACTATTAGAGCACCAGGTTCTTAAAATAGCCGAGAAAAAAAAATGGAAACTTTTTACTTACAATTTGTAAACTGGATAAAATATTGCTATTTTTCACTCTTTCTCGCTAGAAGGTGCATGTATATTAGGTTCTTCTTCCCTGCCTTATACTATGTAAATATAGCGCCGTAAATTTATTATTGAGTCATGCATGGGGTGTAGATGGGGTGTGGCGAGGGGCGGGGAAGACTTGTGTACTACATTAACATGCATGCTGAGAATTAATGGATGCCTCGCTATCATCCTTCCTATTTTCGACTTAAATAATTATGATCATCACTTTTCCCTTGGCTAGCATAATCATGATCATCATTTCAACAATATAAGAGAATATAGACAGCAAAGTTTTAAGTGCCGCCTGATGTCGTACACGTATTGTGCCCTCAATATAGGAGCACAGTACAAGGGGGGTCTAGCATTATCCTCCTGTGCCACGATACCTGCTGGATATCGCGCAAGACAGCGCATTACCCCAGCGGGTATCGCGGCACAACATCATGCCTGTCTCTTTTGCATACGTACCTCAGAAGGCGGAGCCCCTCACACACCAGAGACATCCACCTTTTCTTTACAAATTGTTTTTCCAAAATTTGCCGCGTCACAAAGCTTTCGGCAAATCAAGGCATAAAATCGAACTTGATAAGCAAATTTCAAGCCACATCTAACATAAAATTCTATTTTTGGAGTTAGAAGATTGAAAATATTGATAAAATTAAAAGCTAAATTAAATTAATTGATACTTAAATTTATTTAATTTATTTGTCATATAATTTATTGTTACATTTTTATAAATAGATCTGACAAGTTTTTATGATCCAATAGCATAGATCATGTACAACGGAGCCAATTGTCAATTCAAAAGTCGTATCATTGGAAACAACTTAGTCACACAAAGGCCTCCACGGTACTAATAGTATTTTAGTCAAGTTCAAACATATATATAGAAAGAGAGAGAAAAAGAGTCTGACTGGAGTGCTTCTAATAGCACAAAACACTTGGTGCTACCAACTTTTCCACCATTAGATCTACCCCTTTAACCATTTCTACCCCTTGGATCATGCTATTCCACCAACCACAACTAAACCCTAGGGAGACTACTATCATCCTAACCCCACAACTCCCTAATCCAAGGGCTAAAAAGCCACAAGCACAAACGACTACGTGCTATTATAAGTATTCCAGCCCAATTCTATCTGTGCGTGTGCGTGTATACACACACACACACACACACACACACACACACACACACACACATATATATATATAGGGTCCGGCTACTATACTATTATGAGTACGATCGCCCTCGTACTCATAAGTTGTTTTATATGATAGAGCTTCCGAATCGACGATCCACACCGTTAAACGTTATTTACAGCATTTAAAACTTCTAGAAATCAAATTTTATAATTTTTCGACATCATTTACCTGACAATCAAGAGGTCACAAATTTGACAATTTTTAACGGCCGGTATGGAATACTTGCTAGTTTAACGGTGTAAAAGAATCGAAATTTGTTGAATTTTTGATAGAAAATTCTATTCACTATATAGATAAAGATCAATAACTCCGATCTTGAATTAAAGGATCCAATCATCCTTTTTTAGGACGTCGTTCGATTTTGACCGTTCAATTTATGCCCGCTTGATTGACTTTATTATAATTTCCAAAATTTATGAAATTTATTTTCTACAAGTTTTAAATACTTTAGATCATATTTAACGGAGTGGATCGTCGATTCGGAAGCTCCATCATCGAAAACAACTTATGAGTAATAGGGGTCCAATACTCATAATAGTATAGTAGCCATGGCCTATATATATATATATATATATATATATATATATATATATATATATATATATATATATATATATATATATATATATAGAGTCCGGCTGGTATGCTATTAATAGCACGACGAATTTGGTGCTAGTAAGTTTTCTACCCTTGGATTAACCCCTTTGATTAATTTTACCCGTTAGATTATACTATTCAACCAACCATTCACTAAACCCTAGGGGGCCCACATCATCCTAGCCGCACATCTTTTAATCCAAAGGTAGAAAACTTACTAGCACCAAGTCATTGGTGCTATTAATAGTATTCCAGCCTAGTTCTATATATATATATATATATATATATATATATATATATATAGATATAGAGAGAGAGAGAGAGAGGGAGAGAGAGAGAGAGAGAGAGAGTTGAGCTAGAAGACTTTCAAAAGCACCATTGAGGTGGTGCTTTTGAGTTTTTAACTATTGGATGGGGAGATGTAAGGTTGAGATGATGGTGGTAGGTGGTGGTTGATGGGATAGGTGGTGGTAGGTGGAATAGTGTTAGATCCAAAGGCTATTAGTAGTCAAAAGTAGAGCCAATGGCTAAAAACTTAGAAGCACCAAAAGTTGGTGCTTCCAAAAGTATTCTAGCTCAATTCTATATATATATATAGAGAGAGAGAGAGAGAGAGAGAGAGAGAGAGAGAGTCACCAAGAATTTGGTGCTTGTAAATTTTTTATCGTTAGATTTATGACTTTGATCATTTTTATCAGTTGGATTGTACTATTCAACCAACCACCCACTTAACCCAAGGGGGGCCCACATCATCCTAACCGCACATCTATTAATCCAAGGGCTAGAACCTTACAAGTCCCAATGACTTGGTACTTTTAAAAGCATAGGAGCCCAAGACTATATATATATATATATATATATATATATATATATATATATATATATATATATATATATATATATATATATATATATATATATATGCACATGTATACATATATACATGCGTACACGTATATGTAAATTATTGTATACGCTACAAGTTAACTGTTGCAGTCATAGACGATAGATTGCACAAAAATCTGTATTAATTATTTGGTCATATGCAATGAAAATCACCCAATGCCCTAGTATCTGAGTAATTTATCCAATAAAAAGGTGCTTCGTAAGGGAATGATAGTACCAAGCCAATATTAGAGGAAATAGTAATAAAAGAAATGACAGAACTTAGTACAAGAAAGAGCCTTGCCCAAAAGAGGGCTGAATGGAAGATGAGAATCTATACCCTATTAATACCTGAGAACTTGAGGGTTTCTTTTATGGTTTCTAGATAATGTCATACACAAAGAGAATACTTAACATGCTCTTTTCTAGTGCAAGTTATTAATATATATGCCATTTGACAAATGCAAGTCCTACATGACCTCAACGTAGAAGCAAGTAAGCATTCCACACAGCTAGTTGAAGAAAACAAGATTTCTTGAGTATCAAGGCCAAAATTCCATGACCACAAATACAACAAATTGTGAGATGCAATGTGCGGAGTCAGATTGTAGCATATCGCTTCCCCGTAAAGCGTGCCGAATTTCGTCGAAATAAGCGGGACTCGGAGTGGAGCGAGTATGGGTGGTTTCTAAGTGCATTAGAACCCATATGAAGTGAAAACGGGACCCAAGAAAGCCAAACTGCAAGTCTGAAAAAGTTCCTGACTTGGAGCTCTTGGAGACCGGTCCTCACGGGAGGAGACCGGTCCTCACGCGCGCGGCAGCCGAGCAAGATGGAAAATTGGCTAAGTCCTGGAAGTTCCCCTTACAGGAACCGGTCTTGAGACGGAGACCGGTCTTCCCGAGGCCGGTCTTGGTGGTCGAGACCGGTCTTGGTCTGCGCAATCAGCCAGAAATGGCTAAGTCCCTGAAGACCTGCCCACGGGAACTGGTCTCGATGGTCAAGACCGGTCTTCAAGCCCGCAAACTGCCCAGTCTGGCCTAGTTGCAAATGTAGCAACATGATATATGCCCATCCTCTTTCTATTTCACAGCACACCTCTCCCCTTTCTCATTTTTCTCTCTTTCTCTCTCTAGAAGTGCTCTAGGGCAAGGAGAGCTTGGAGAAAAAGAATGAGGAGGCTTTGGAGCTTTTTGGAGGATCTAGGAGCTCTCCACAAGGAAGATCTTGGTTGAGCTTGCTACAAGAGGTGAGTCTTTGCAAGTAAACTTCTAGGGTTTAGGTTTTAACCTAAGTTTTGAGGTTTCTAGCTTGTTTGCTAGTGTTAGAGGGCTAGTAGGGCCATGAATATCATGAAACCTCCATGGGAGCTCAAGTGCTCTAATGGTGGATGGTTAGGGTTTGTGTTAGAGGCCAAATGAATGATTCTAATGGCTTAAGAAAGGTACTAGAGTGCTTCCTAGGTGATCCAAAGCTATCTTTTGCTTGTGGATGAGATCAATCTAGGAACAAACCCAAAATGGCATTGTCAGGGTTTGGAAATTAGGGCTTTTGCCCTAGAGTGTTTCCAAGACAAATTGACCTTGTGAAAACCTAATTGGGGGTATTCCCGACGCATGGGACAACTCCGTTTGTCGAAACGAAAAGCCTAGATATGAGCTAACATGTAAATCGGCCTGATTTGGGCTCTGTTTAACGCGCAGGTCACAACCTAGGCATCGGATAGCCACGAAACTCGAACCACAACTCCACCATAATATTTAGAGGTGGGGGATGCATTCCGGAATCGTTGGATTCCTTTCTATGTCTGTTTCACTTTTGTTGAGCATATTATATATAGTATATTCATGCATGATAGAGTAGTTGATAATTGTGCAAATGGTTGAATCTCAATACTTCGTTTCTATTGTAGTTGAACTTAGTGATTGAAATGGAACGATTAGAGGCATGTAAACTAGAACCCTATACTTGTATGAACATGGCAATGGACTTGATCATAGAAAACAAAGGTGACATTGAACATAGAGACGAGATTGGCATCGAGATGACAATAGCTAAACCTAGTTTAACTTTAGCGGCATTATGGCAAGAGTGACATAGAGGGCAAGGTAGAAGCCTATCCATGACAGTGGCATTGTGATTAGTGGCTATGAATCCTCAAGTTGGGGATTGGATCGATACTCATGATAAGTCTTGGCTCGAAGGAGGTAGCTCCTCCTCCGGCGGTGTGTTCCGGAACAGTCACCACGGGGAGCGCGGTCCCCGAAGACGGTCCCTCGGGTCTTGTAGTGCTTAGAGCCTCCCCAATTTAAAGGGATTTGGGTTATGAGTTATTGGTGTTAACTATGTTAACCGGCAAGATTAGGTAAAAAGCCAAGTAAAGTAAAGTAAAGAGCATGCATGCATAGTTAATTACATTTGATTATCTATTCACTGACCTCTCTTTTGCAGGCATAATATTAGCATATAGTTCGGTTACTATTCCCTTTTTCTTGTAATACTTATGCCTAAATAAATCTAGTGGGTAAGTCGGCGAGGTCGGTTGCCGAGCCCACTGGGAACTTCGTTGTAATTCTCACACCACCAACCCTACAGGTCCTAGCACGAGCGGGGCAGCGGAGGACCGGGGCAAGGGTGTAACGCCATAGCTAGTGGCCACCGGAGTTCGCACTAGACATTCCTTTTGGTATACATGTATCAACTTTATTTTGTTGATCTATAGTTGTTAAGTTGTAAACAATCATGTAATATTATTGGGATGTTTAATTATAAAAAGAGATATGATGTTTAAAAGAACGAATGTAATAGTTTTTGTTATGTGTATTTGGTTAAAATGTAATCAAATAGCATGTATGGTTTATATTATAGTTTAGAGCTTTCACTTCCGCTGTGGTTGTTGCTTGCCTTCGTGCAAGCCTTGTATAATTGCAAATCTTTCTTGATTGCTTTATTATACTCGTTGCTAGAGCCTTGGGCGGGCAGGGAAGGCCCTGTCCGTTCGGCGTCTGTTGACGTGACCCGAACTCGACCAAAGTAGCGGGTAGCGGGGCGTGACATAGATTCTTTTTTATTTGAGTTCCCAGCTCGAGGCTAGAGAAAAGAAAAGCTACTCCTGATTCTTGATTGTACGCACATCCCTAATGGAATGGCCTAGCTTTGCTTCTTCCTCTTTCTAAGGTTCGGTTCGGTTTACCGAGGGTGAGGTCAACCTCATGCATTAGCTAATGTATAAATCAATAATTTTAAGTCTTTCATTTAGTGCATCTTCTAAATTTGATATTACCAAAATTAGCAATAAAGTTGTAATGAAAAAAAAATCACTAAATTTGTTCCAAAAGCCACATCACCAATCACCGTGAGCTACAAACTATTAATTGTGCGTATAATTCAATTATTGCCCACGCCACCCCATGCCACGCATGCCACACCATGCTAAGGCCTTGCACGCACGTGCCACGGGGTTGTGCCAATACTGCCTCGAGAAAATGATTTTTTTAGAGTTTTTTAAGGTCATTTTTGAGCTTTTTGAGATGAAAAAGGTTTAGAACAGTTTTTTTTCCCTTACTTAAAATATGTATCTTGGAGATTCGCTAACATTTGGAACAGCAACTAAATTTAGTTGGTAAAATTCAAATTTGAAGATTTACCCTAATGCTTTTTTAATCTGTTTAGATCTAGTGCATTTACCTATTTTGGTGTCTTTACATGAATTTATACCCACTTATAATGTCAATTTCGTTTTATGCTTGTACTTCATGATATATACAATATGACCTTCTCGGTTATTAACTTTATTCGTACTAAACTGTGTGAGATACCTTTTCTAATAGCAATTAGAAACATTGATAGAAAAATCCGTGCTAATTTGTGTCAATGTGCCACAAGCACGCCACTGGCGCAGAGAGCTGTGCAGAAATTGGCACCGGGCATGTTGCTATGCCATGCCGTGCCAATGACACACTGGCACGCCACGTGGCAAAGACACGGTCACACGGCAAACCTTGGTCTAATTATCAAAGAGTTCCAACAACTATTTATTGCCGGATAGAAGTTGTAGTCACTACAATTCATCAGCAGTTTAGTTCCAAGTATTTAGGTTTGAAGGTGATACTTGTTACATGGGTAGGAGTGGAAATGAGCCGATCTCGAGCGAGCTTACCTCAGCTCAAGCTTGGCTTGAAATTAATTTCGAGCCTAAATTTAGGCTCAAGCTTGGCTTGAAATTAATTTGAGCCGAGCTCGAGCGAGCCTAACTTCGAGTCGAGCGAGCTCGAGCCCTAAACGAGCTGCTTGAAATTATTAACATCGTGCAATCTATAGTTTAATTTTTATAAAACACTATTTAAAATTTGATAAAAAAAATATCTAGTTTAACATATAAAATTAATGCATGAAATGCGATATTATAATATTTAAAAAAATAGAGAAAGCGACCTGCAAATAAGTGAAAAAGAGAGAAAGAGAGCAATTAGAGTAAAATTTTGCTGGTTTGGTTCTGTGGGCTCAATAATCTAAATTTTATATACATATAATTAAAATACATAATATATATTATTTTATCTAATTAGCATATATATAATATATAGAATTATATATATATATATATATATATATATATAGAGAGAGAGAGAGAGAGAGAGAGAGAGAGAGAGAGAAAGAGAGAGTTCGGCTACTACACATACTTTTATGAGTATAAACCCCTTTATACTCATAAGTTTTCGACTGTTAGATTTATATCATTTTGACCATTTTCATCCGCTAAATCATACTATTCAACGAACCACCCATTCAATCATAGGGGACCACTATCATTCTAATCGCACATCCAACGGCTGAAAATTTATAAGTATAAAGAGATCAATACTTATAAAAATATAGTAGCCCGAGTCTATATATATATATATATATATATATATATATGTGTCCGGCTATGGTGCTTGTAAAAGCACCAAGCACTTGGTGCTTGTAAAAGCACCAAGCACTTGGTGCTTGTGAATTTTTTACCGTTAGATCTACGTCTTTGATCATTTTCATCCGTTAGATCATATTATTCAACCAACCACCCACTTAACCCAAGGGGGCCCACATCATCCTAACCGCACATCTATTAATCCAAGGGCTAAAAACTTACAAGCACCAATGACTTGGTACTTTTAAAAGCATAGGAGCTCAATTCATATATATATAATTAGGCTATTATATTATTAATAGTACAAACCGCTTGCTATTAGGTTTTCGGCTTTTCAATGAAGGGATGTGCAGTAAGGATGATAGTAGCCCCTTAAGGGTTGGGTGGGTGGCTAGTTGAATAATATGATCTAACGAATAAAAATAGCCAAAGGGATAGATCTAACAGCAGAAAATTAGGATGATAGTAGCTTGGAGGACAGTGTTTGTCGTCAAGAAGTAGCAAAATTTACCGCTTTAAATAGGATTTGAACTGTATGATGTCTCTAAATCCAAAATCATCCAAATAAAGAAAAAAACATGACAAGTTTTGTGACATAACAAAGGGAAAACTAGTTCAGAAGTTTGCTTTTGATATGACATCCTCCAGTACACTATTCTACTATCGTAAATGTGCCATCCATCCAGTTTCATCTCTTAATTAATTATATCAGATCCAGGAAATGAAAAACTAATGTTTTTTCACGCATGCTTACATTTGTCATCATTTAGTAAAAGTAAGTAATGAACCTAAGAAAAATAAAACCAGCCAAATTTCTAATGTAGAAGCTATAAAAGTGTCATTCCTCTGGCAATCTTGATATGTTCCTAAGCTTAGGTTTTTTCATTATAATAGTTGTATATGTCATTTTAGGATGGTTCCCTTATTTCCAATAACCTAGAAGTAGGGGTTAAGGCATGTAAATATGTATTTTTAAGGTTTGAGAAATAATAAAGAATCAACTGTATTTTTTCCTATTTTCTTTCTCCTCTCTCACTATTCATCCCCCCCCCGGCGGGCGGTGCGGGGCCTCTCTCTCTTCCCCCTCCCTCCTATCACTCTCTAAGAGCAACCGCTTTGCTTTCCCTATCAATACGGTAGAACCATATTAGATCTCCAACGAATCAACCTCGACTTTACACAACAGCATAGATTTTTCTACTCCTACTCCAATCATAATCAAAGTATATCTATAATATGCCTCAAATTAAACTGTGCATGTTATCCTTTCAATCCATTAGCCACCAACATGACTCCTCAAACAACAAATTAACCGAAAAATACATTTCTCAAAACAGACAAAGACATCATGCAATTATTCATTCTGTATTGTTAACATCCAGCTATTCATGACTACTAGACCAAAGACAAGGTCCAAACAAGCTACATATATATCTAAAATACTAGAAACCCTCAATCGAAGCACAAACTGAACCCAGAAAATCAATTATCATGATTAAGATGCGACTTTGAAGAGAACCCATCACCCGATCGGTAACAAAAACCCCAAAATCGTCAACAAAAAAAAAAATCCAATTTTGCGCGAAAGCACAAGCGGAAATGGAGAAAAAAAAAAGGGGGGGAGAAGAGAGGCCTCACCTCAAGAGGCAAAGAACGGTCGATCGGGAGAGGGCATTGGGATCTGAGCTCGCCGAGGAAAGCGACGTCCGATCTAGGGCAAAAAAACGACGACGATGACCCCGCCGCCGCCGCCGCCGCCGCCGACCCGTCGGAGGATCCGAACAGGGAGGTGGCGAAGAGGAGGACGAGGAGGGAGAGGAGGATGAGGCGCGGAGAAGGCGCGGCCATGGAAAAGGTAGAAATGAGAGGAGGGGTTCTCATTCTTCTTCTTCTGTCTCCCTTTATTCGTTTATGTTTTTGTTTTCCTTTTTTCTTTCTTTTTTTTCCTCTCTCTCTCTCTCTCTCTCTCTCTCTCTCTCTCTCTTCTTTCTCTTTCTTCTTGGTTTCGGCCGATCCGTACCGGGCTCGCACCAAAACAAGAAGCCCCTACGAATGGTATATAAATATAGGGGCAATTGCTTATATACTCCTGAAAAGTTTCCGATTTTTTTATTTACCCCTATTAGAAGGTTAATATTGAAAATATCCCTCCTATGTTCCAACATATTTCTAATATATTAGAGTTAAAATCTATTAAGTAACTCCGTTATCTCTGTAAAATTACTATTTTGCCCTTTTCAAAATAGTATTTCGACTTTTGGTCTTTTCCAATATACCCCTCTACCGTCACCAACCTTTATTATTTGCCCTTAAGTTAAGGGCAAATTTGGTATTTTAATTTTTTTTAACTATGGTAGATATTTAACTCACGTTTAACCCAGATTAACTTAACAGGAGATAACTGCAGGGGTATTTTGCAATAACGGTGGAACGTATGAGGGGCATTTTAGAAAGAAAAAAAAGTAGGGGTAGATCGGATGTTTTCATACGCATGAGGGGTATATAGGCAATTATCCCATAAATATATATACCCTTTTAAAATCATCTAATTTCATAACTACCCATCTAAAAATTAAGATATCCTGTATACCTTTCAAATTTGAAAAATTTTCAAAAATAACCTTACAATTAAGTTTACATCCAAATTAAAATTAATTAGTATTTAAATTCCAACTCTACCCCTCTAATATTTCAAAATTGATAAACTCTATTTAGAGTAAAAATTTAGTAAAATTCAATTGATTTTAGTTTTAATTTTTTTTCATTTCAATTAAAAATAAATTTTTCTATTTTGAATAAATTGTAGTTAAATTAAATTTTATTTAATTTAATTTAAATACAATTTATTCCAAATAGAAGTATTTATTTATAATTAAAATGAATAATTTTTTAAATTAAAATCAATTGAATTTTACTTAGTTAATTTTGAAATATAATAGAGGATATTTATTTATGAAATAAAATAATTGAGCACTAAATACATAAGAGGGGTAGAGTTGGAATTTACATACTAATTAAGTTTAGGGATAATTGCCTATATACCCCTTATGCGTCTGAAAATATCCGATCTATCCCTACTCTTTTTTTTTCTTTCTAAAATGCCCCTCATATGTTCCGCAGTTATTCCAAAATACCTCCGTAGTTATCCCCTGTTAGCTTAACTCAGGTTAAACATGGGTTAAATTTATACTAGAGTTAAAACCTATCTAAAATACCTATTTTGCCCCTACTTTATTATCCTAATCCCTTAAGTTATCCTCTCTTACTCTCCTTCCTTGATCGCCGGCTCCTCCGCCTCCACCTCGCCTCATCTCCTCCTGCACCACGTAAGGATGACGCCCACCGCCTCCTAGACCACGGCGGGAGCCGCGCGCGCGGCACAGAGAGGAGAGGAGGGTGTCGTGACGACGCGGCGACGCCGCGACCGGCCGGCGCGATGGCGGCGATCCCAGCGGCGGGACGGTGGGTACGGCGATCCGGTGGCGGCGGGCGGAAGCGGCGGCGCTCCCGAGCACGGAGAGCGCTTCTTCACCCTCGCCAAGGCCTTCGCCGCAGCGTCATCCTCGCCACGGGCTTCGTCCACATGCTCCACGCCGCCGAGGCCACGCTCACCGACCCCTGCCTCCCCCGCTTCCCCTGGCGCCGCTTCCCCTTCTCCAACTTCGTCGCCATCGCCGCCGCCCTTGCCACCCTCGTTCTCGACTTCCTCGCCACCTAGTTCTACGAGCGCAGCGGAGGACGACGAGGAGCGCTCCATCATCACGGTGGCGCCGGAGCCACCCATGGACGAGGATGAGGATGAGCACTCCACCAAGGGCGGCAACGCGGTGCACATCGTCAAGATGCGCGCGCACGCGGTGGCGCACGACCACAGCCACCACCAAAGGTATATTAGAAAGACTTTGAACATAAAAAGGGTATATTGGAATGGGCAAAATGATAATTTTTCAAAGATAACGGCAGCTCACTAACGAAACTTAACTCCAGGGGTATATTAGAAAGACTTGGAACATAAGAAGGGTATTTTCAATATTAGCCTTCTAAGAGGGGTAAATAAGAAAACCGAAAACTTTTCAAGGGTATATAGGCAATTGCCCCTTAAGTTTAATTTAGATAGAAACTTGATGATAGGGTTATTTTTGAAAGTTTTTCAAATTTAGGGGGTAGACATGATATTTCAATTTTTAGATAGTATTTATGAAATTAGATCACCGCCAATCGTCACCTAACTGCTCCTTGAGTATCTAGGTGCGCTAATCATCACCTCACTGTTCAGAATCAGCCATATCACCTTCTTACATAATTGCCCTTCGAATGTCCTCATTCTTAGGCACACACCAACGATTTCAAAATCGTAGTGCGCCATCGGTGCCAATGCCAAAATCTTCGGCACTACCGCTCTCAACTTCATCCCGCACCTTTTGGAGGTATTCATCGGAAGCTTGTAATTCTTTAATCCTCTCCAACAAGGTCGGTTTGCACAACTAATGCAGCAAGTGTAGCCGACACTCCTGGCGCTACTACTTCGAGCCCAAGCCGTTGTATCTCTTTTTACAATAACGGTTGCGGTGTGATTGTCGTGGCCAAGTTCTTCACCGATTTTCTACTAAGTGCATCGGCCACGACATTCGCTTTTCCGGGGTGGTATAGAATAGTGACATCATAATCTTTTAGCAACTCCAACCACGACGGTTGTCGCATGTTTAGCTCTTTTTAGGTGAACAAGTATTTGAGACTTTTGTGATCCGTATAGATCTCACAATGCTCACTGAATAAGTAATGCTGATAGAGGACAGGTGCGGTTGGCCAGGCAGAGCCGGCGCTCACGCCTGTCAGCGGTGGAAGGCAGTGGCGGTAGCGCGGGGAAAAGCCAAGCCCGCATAGTCCCCACCTCAGGCTGCCTTGCTTTTCCGGCCACGACGAAGGCCGGAGAAGTAGAAGAAGGGCGCGGTCAACCTCTGGAGTCGAAGGGAGGAGGTGTGGACGGTGACTGGCGGCCGAGGAGGCGGCGCAGCGAAGCTCGGCCGCACCAGCCAAAGCTGGCCGCCTGCTGCAACAATGGCAAAGGCGGCGCTCGGGCGGCCGTGGCGGGACCGGGAAGGTCACCGGAGGTCGGGAGGCGGTGCGATCGTCCCTAGGTAGGGGTGTCAAACGGGCCACGGGGCCCGTGGCCCGCCCGACCCGGCACGACAGCTGGGTCGGCGTACACAAGTACTATAGCGTGCCGTGCACGGCCGGCCCGCCGCTAAAGCGGTCGAGCTAGGCCTTGATCTCGCACGGACGGCCCGCATAACACGGCTGGCCGTGTCTGCCTTAGAGGGTACTCGGTCGGGCCCAAGACAAGATCGCCCAAGAAGGGACTTGGGTACAGAGAGTTGGGTGTACCCAACTCCCAAGGCACCGCACCACCCCAACTCCCAAGGTCAGAGCTTTTGGGCTCTCCGAAGGATCCGTCATAACGAATCCTTGGGAGTTGGGCTTGGACTATAGTGCCCTTCCCAACGAAAAAATTTGACTGTTGGGAGGGTATCTTGGTCTAAAAAATTTAAAAATTTAATATTTTTATAAATATAATTTAAAATTTTAATTTTTTTACTAATATTTTATTTTTAAAAAAATAATATTTTTATTTTTTTAAATTTTTTTTTAATATTTTTAAATAAAATTACTAAAATAAAAAGGGTTGGCGGCTCTGCCCCGCTCGGCACGGCTCAGGCTCGGGCCGGGGCCTCATTGGCCGGTTCCAAGAACTTTGGCCCGGCACAGCACGGTCCGATTTTGGGGCCGGGCTGGCATACAGCCCGTTTCGGCCCGGGAAATGTGGGTCGTGCCAACCCGGCACGGCCCACATTACATTCCTATCCCTAGGCGGTGGCGGTGCATGACCAATGGTTGAGGTGGTATCAGGCCGAGCAGCTCCAGGGTGGCTACAGGTTGCCTGGGGTAGCAGCGGCAGTGTACGGCGATGGCGACGACCGGCGGGGGAGGTCGTCGAAAGTCGAGCTCGCTGCTAGTCGGGGCCCCGAGGGTGAGGATCCTCCTGGGTTGCCCTTGAACAGAGATGGTGGAGGTTGGTGGTGGTTAGATGAAGGAGAAGGTGGAGAAGAGGCCGACCAAGGAATGCCGGGGTGCGCACACAGCTAGGGCACCAAGGAGCTGGTGACTGCTAGGGGCTCAGCTGAGGGTGTTGGAGGCTAGGGTTAGGGTTTTCCCATGGATGAAACCCTAGGTACATATATATACCATAAGCCACTTTGCACCAAAGTCCTCCAAAACTGGTTATTTCTAACCGAGCCCTTCACAGCGCGAGTAAATCGCGTGTACGCACCTCTACGTCCGATCTCACGCGATTCGGTACATAAAATATACAATGGTTTTCGCGCAAAATACGAAAATGATCTATTTGACCCTTCCTCAAAAAACGTGTGATATCTAGCGATCCATCCGTCAGATTTTTGAACGGACTGCACCAGCACATTCAGCACGACTGGGCCACTAAATTCACAATTTTGTTTCGCCTGAAATAGTCGCTGATTTGCAACAAAACTCATTCTCTCTCCAATTCTTCCATAAACACACTAAAATATATGTGTAAAACCCATAAACTCCCTTTTTCTTAAAAATCGTGCATCAAATCTAAAATTCGTCAGTGCCATTGGTTCCTGAGTAGCCGAACCGATCAAAACGAGCTATTGGATCGCTATGAATGGAGTCCGATATGAGCCAGAAGCCAACTCTACTCATCAGCCTCTCCGAAAAATCAGAGTTACTATTCACTTTAAGTTATTAGTAATGGTCTCCTGAAACTTGACGAGTGCTTATGAAATTAAATTACACACAAAAATATCGTCAACAGAGAGTTTAGCTACCTTGCCAAAATCTCAGTCCTTATAGTTAGCGACTGTCACTACCAGCGGTGAGGCTACTTCCATCCTTGCCTTTATTTCTTTGGCTACTCGCAGGTCGATGAAGCTATGCGTGCTCCCAGTATCGATTAAGATGGTAAGAGTTCGATTTTTTGCTTCGCCCCGTATTTTGATGGTGTCCTGGGGCCTCTCTCCACTTAATGCATGAACTGAAACACCTATCACTTGCGGTTCTTCTTCATCAGGTACAGTTCCTGACTCTATTTCTTCCTTCCCGTTGCTATCACCTCACTTGGCCCTTCTTATAAACACCCTTCGTCATAAACCTCCGCAATCTCTTCAGTAGCATGTAGGATACTCAGGGATTTGTTCGCGCAAACATGTTCAGGATGATATTTTTCTCCGCACTTAAAGTGTAATCCAACGGCTCTACGTTTCTCCATTAACTGTTTGTCAACCGGGTATGGATTGGTAGTGGTTCTGTGTTGGTTCATAATTATGCTTGGTGCCTTCAGTATTCTTAATTATGTAGCGAGTTCGTTTGATTAGTTCTCCCAAGTACCTTAGGAATAAACCTACTCTTTCGATTGATGCCTGCTAAGGCCTTTTCATGTAACTGAGCTTGTTTATAGGTTTCCTCCAAAGTGTTCGAATGAGCGATGTCAAGGAATGGGATAAGTTCTTCTTTAAGTCCATTAATATAGCATGCAATAAAGTACTCTTCTGTTAAGTGTGGATTATAATAGAAGAGTTGGAACCTCAACTCCTCAAATTTCTCTTGATATTTTTCGCACGTCCCCGTGTGTTTCAAATTGCTAAACTCCCGTATTAAATAGCGCTCCCCTACCTGAGCAAATCTTTTGCACACCGCTTCAGCGAATTCATCCCAAGACACTACTTGTTTGTT
This sequence comes from Aechmea fasciata, assembly GCA_025177825.1. Classification (NCBI taxonomy): domain Eukaryota; kingdom Viridiplantae; phylum Streptophyta; class Magnoliopsida; order Poales; family Bromeliaceae; genus Aechmea; species Aechmea fasciata. The sequence goes on from CM045946.1 coordinate 5,203,074, forward strand.
GATGAAATATCCTTGCTTCCATGTTTTCGCCTTACCAAATAAATGCATAGCAGCTACGCTCAACCATTGGTGCTGGGGTGTTTGGTACAATTCGAAATATTGCTCGCAATTCTCGATCCAACTTCTAGGGTCGTCACTATCAAATGAGGGAAAATCTAACCGTGGATATGGAAGCTGTTGATGATTATTGTAAGTCCTATTGCCCGAGGGTGAAGTCTGATCCTCTTCCACTTCGATCTGTTTCCTTGGAGTGGGTAGTATTCCTTTACCTTTGTCTTCTCTGATTGTGAGCGGAGTATTACTGCTCCCCGGTTTGTTATCATATGGAATTTTGTTCTCAGGAGAAGTTGTTCGGCCTTGGGTGTGGATAGTGGGTTGCTGAACTAGTAGCAACCTTAGCAGTTCTTCATGTCACCTGGTAGCTTCCACTTGAAATGCATTATATTGCTTTTGTTCAAATTCTCTTACCTCTGCGATATGAGAGGAGTTGGGGTTAAGAGAAGAGAAGTTGGGGTTCCGTCCTTGTTTTGGGCCCCTTTGGATCTGGGCCTTTTTCAATGACATGGTGGATTGGGTAATTACTCGGCAACCCAAATCCACAGAGAACACCCCAAATGTCCTGTGCTTCGCCAAATTCACTGTGCTTCACCAAATCCCCTGTGCCTCGCCAAAGTCTTCCTTCCTCTCTCCCTTACATGCTTCTTTCGCTTGATCTCTGCTCTGAATGAGCGTTTCGAAGGTCGAAGCGCTCCCAAGTCCGCGGCATTAACATGGAAAAGCTAAGCCCCCACTTCCTCTTTTTATTTGCCTTGCTATTTTATTACTAGACCTCTACTTTTGCTCCTAATCCATGCTCTGTACTTGGCAGATGTAACAGTGTCCTTTTCAATAAAACATGTTAGACCATTGTAAACCTTCCTCAGTTGGGAGTATTTATTCGAATCGAAAAAACTTCTAACTGAACCAAATCAAACTCGTTCGAATAAGAATTGAACGAACAGTGTGATTTTTTTTGCAAACTGGTTCAGTTAGATTAGATTTTATGGTTTGGTTCCAATTTCTTAGTTTTTAAGAGAACTTGTCAACTTAACCAGACCTATTTGCTTTATCACTATATATATGGTTCCGATTTAGTTTGTAGAAATATATAACTAATCTTCGATTCACAATTTTTCTTTTGTTATCCCAGTTTAGGATCTAGTTTGAAAGTGTTGAGATCACACCCAGCTTACTTTTTATCCCTTGTCATCTCTCCCGGACTCTCTCAGATACTTTTTTTAAAAAAAAATATTCTTGATAAGACATCTTCAATTATATACAATATTTTATTACTAATAATAATTCCGACAATTTCAGGAGAAAAAAGGTATTTACCTATTACAGAGATAGTGTAATTTTTTTTCTTTTTCTTATTTTGTTTTTGAGCGCTCATCTTAGTCTTACGTGAAAGAAATGTGGTAGTACAAGAAGGTAGCATTAACGATAGAAAGTTGGTTGGCGTGCCTCCAGCTCACGCAACTTGAGAGGCCTATACTGCATCAATTACTTTTAGCGCTCTCTCTTTTGATAAGGGTAGAGAGCATGCTAACGGTGCGAGGGTGGCTCTATTGAGATTTGTTTTTAAATGGAGGATTTAGTTTTTAATTTGTATACTATTATGGCTAATTTGCATAAGAAATCTACTTATTTTGGGCTTTTGCAAAATCGGGTCACCTTTTTCGTTTTTGCAGATTCGGTCCGCTTTTTCTGCCGCCGGACCAAAATGCCCCTCGTATACAAAAGCCCAACGCGTATTCCTCGACATACGTATACCCTGCCGTACGGGCCTGGCGAGCATTTAATGCGCCCCTTCCGCTTTATGCAACCTCGCTCTTTTTCGAAACTCGGACCACATCCGCCCCGCTATTCGCCGGCCCCGCTGTTTGCTGTTCAGCTTGAAGACTTTATTAAAATTGCTGAAGCTATCGAGAGGAAAAATACATGCCCCTTAACAGGGATAATAGTGCAACGCGAAGAAGCAACGCCAAGAGAAATGGTGCAACCGCCTATCTAACAATATATCCCTAGGCTCGCTCCAGTGCAACATTTCCATAACCACTCTAAATTTGACTTTCTTTATTGCTTAATATAATCTGAAGATAATATAGCAAATGAACGGCGCCCCCGACAAATACAGGCGAAGCGTTGGCAGGGCAGGACCGCCGGCGTCGGAGACGGAGTTCGATAGGCGCGAGATAACTGCTAAACGATTGAAGAAATTAATCGTCGGCTATGCAAGAAGGTCGGCGGCGGAGCAGGACGGTCTGCGGCGTGTCCGTAGTTCAAGAGGTGAGACATAACTGGTAAATGATTGAAGAAGATAAATGTGTAAAGTTTCTGATAAAACCTCACGCGTTCTTTTAACTGTATAATTAGTCCATAGTTCAAGCGAACAAGAGTAAATGATAGTGTTAATAAACTAACAAGAGTTTACAAAATAGTGCAACCATGCATGTAAAAGTGCAATGGATTACAAAAGAGTGCAAAGAAGCTTGTAAGTCTGCTATACTGTAGAAATACTAGTGCAGTGGATTACAAAAGAGTGCAACGATAGAATCGTACATTGGTGTGAACGTTATTCTCGATTAAGCGAACAAAGAGTCACTAGCCGATAAGTGAGGCGAAGATACAGCGGACACATCGAAGTTTCTGACTTATTACAATATTTTCAACAAACATTGCACTATTAGATAATATTGTACCATTAACAACTAGTTCAAACATGATTTGGACTTGTTTACAGTCCCAAAAAATGATAACTACGATAAAATTACACCCTTACGAGCTCAGTTAAGCCCGTTCATCAGGCGTTGCACTATTAATCAGGTTGAACGTTGTATACTTAATCATGTGGAATTTACGTACCTAATTAGTGTAATGATTTGATTAAATGGCGCAATGAGTCTATAACCAGTGCAAGAAAACACTTGTTGTAAGAACTGTTTAATAAATATTTGTAATATTGTGCCTAAATATTGTAACTCGTCAAAAAACAGTGCAATGTATTGATATGTATTCGTTTTATATATGAATGTAAAATTGCAACATCTATTCAAAATGATTGTAAGGCTTATTGGGCTGCAAGTAATAGTGCAACATCCGCTGTATTTCGTGTAATACGGCTCAAAGCGGTGCAAAAAAAGAATAATTTCCAAGGAGTAACAAAATAATGAAAGGGATCTTTTTATTAATATAGTAGCAAATTATACATTGTTTTTTAGGAAAATGCAATATATAATACACGTTTTGCATACAATACGATATTCACTACATCCACTGTAACATTCGCATAAAAAATAATATTGAACAAAACTAGGCTTTCATTTAACAAAATTACATAATCATCATCAAAGCTAGCCGGTAAATCCACGAGCACCGAACCCACTCTACTGATCCTCTGACGAAAGATGAAATGGAAGAGGAAAAGGCCCGCTCGGAGTGGTATGACATGTGTTTATTTGCACTAGGGACTTTAACATTGACATTTCGGCACTACATTGTTCGTAAAGAGACAGTGTAGTGAGAAAAATAATAGAATCAATCGAAATTGAATAAAGATCTAGAAGAATTTACGAACCTGCTGTACCGGTGGTGGCTCGTCCCAAATATAGCACAGTAATCCAGATAGTGCGAATCAATCTTAACGCCTCATTGCTGGACGGTACACTTACGGCCCAGCTGCCTCGTCGTCGACGTCTCCGGCGAATCTCTCCCATTGTCTCGTGTACCTCCATCAAAGCCGTTTCTTCGTCGTCGGTTGTCCAAGTCGGTAGAGAGTCATTTTTATATGTACTAATGCAACTAGCAATGCATCTGAAGATCCGTTTAATAGAAAACGAAAAGGAGCTTGACGAGACAGTACAGGATGACTAGGAGGTTGCCTATTAATGCGTGCGAATTTCGAGCTTTCGTCGTGAACGGAAAGTAGCTCAGGTCACATCAAGCGTCGTATTACTGTCAAATCACATTAAAAAACTCAGTACCTTCTATCAAGCGTATAATAATAGTGCAACGATATGTCCGAATAATAGTGAACGCCCGGTGAAGAAGGGCAAAATAGCATCTAAAAGTGCAATACCTTCTTGAAACCATTGAGTACTATGATGACTTCGTTGCACTATATTAAGATTTAGTTCTACTCTTTTACCCTACAATACACTATTAATCGACTTGCGCGTTGCACAGTTAATTGCGATGCTGGTTGCACTATTAATCTCGGTCATACTATTAAGATTTAGTTCTACTCGTTTACTCTACAATACACTATTATATGTTTTTACTACAGTTAAAGTGCAATGGATTTAAGGACAGTGCAATGGATTTTAAAAATCGTGCAACAATGATTGTAAGCGTGCAATACGGTAGTAATAACAGTGCAATACGGTAGTAATACGGTCATCTTTGTATGTTACAAAGTATTATAAAATCGTGTAATTTGTAGTGCAAGAACTGTAATCTTTTACCTACTGTAATGAATTACTTGCGAATTTGTTACACTATTTTTGAAAACAACATAGAATTGATTTTATGATAGTGTAAATATCTATTTCGGACGTCTTTGTACTATTATGTTGATGTTATCATCAAATACTGAGAAAATTTTTTACTGCTTATTTATTGTTGCATGTTTTATTAAAAAATCTTGCACTATTTTAATTAAAAAGTCCACCACTTCTTCTTTTACACTAAATATCATTATATAACCAATTTGGCAGTCGAATTTTACACTGCTAGTTATTTCTTGTACTATTTTCTTGAAAGAATTGCACTATTATTAACGCATTGCTACGTTTACTTTTGACCCCATGTTGCTTGCACGATTATTGACTTTAATGTTGTACTATTATTATACGGTTGACATGAAAGAAGGAAGTATGATTTTTTAAGAGAAGTCACACTATTATCTTCTTTAATCATTGAGGCGTAATGTAGCAGCTTTCAAACACACCCTTTCAAGGTTAGTGACACTATTTATCAAACCATTGCACTGGTATTACTAATGTATTGCACACTTACAAGCTTAGTTGCACTGTTTTTCAATCCATTACACCGGTATTACTACCGTATTGGACACTTACTAGCCTGGTTGCACTCTTTCGTAAAATTTTGTTAGTTTATTAACACTATCTTTTACTCTTGTTCGCTTTAAACTACGGACTAATTATACAGTTGAAAGAACGCGTGAGTGTGAGCTTTTATATGAAACTTTACAGAAATATCATTGTGTAATCGTTTACAAGTTAAGAGCACCGCTCCAACTCCGGGCCCGCCTGCGAGCGCCTTGCCCCGCCGCCGACCTTCCTTTCCCGCCGACGCTTATCTTTAAAAATAGTTTAACATTTATCTCGCATTGTGCCGACGGTACTGCCCCGCCGACGGCTGCACCATTTCTCCTAGCGTTGTTTTTTCGCATTGCACTATTATCCTTGTTAAGGGGCGCGTATTTTTCCTCCCGATAGCTTCAGCAATTTTAATAAAGTCTTCAAGCCGAACAGCAAACAGCGGGGCCGGCGAATAGCGGGGCGGATGTGGTCCGGGTTTCGAAAAAGAGTGAGGTTGTGTAAAGCGGAAGAGGCGCATTAAATGCCCGCCAGATCCATACAGTAGGATATACGTATGTCGAGGAATATGCGTTGGGCTTTTGTATACGAGGGGCATTTTGGTCAGGCGGCAGAAAAAACAGACCGAATCTGTAAAAATAAAAAAGATGACCCGATTTTACAAAAGTTCAAAATACGTAAATTTTTTAATGCGAATTAGCCTACTAGACATTGAGATTCTTTAAAAATGGTGATTGGAGATTTTATTTTATTTTTCTAAAAATAAATTTGAAACCTGTATCCCGGTTTATCCGATTCCGGGACCGGTTTGGACTTTGGACCGGAAACCTTACAGAGCAGTCCTCACCCACCCTAATAAAAAATCCTCTCGTTTCTAGTTCTGTTGTTTTTCTTCCTCCCAATCCCAGTCACAACTCCACCTCCTCCGACGATGGCCAAACCCACCTCCTCGGTCCCAGAACCCTTCTTCTCCTTCTCCTTCTCCTTCTCCTAGTCCCCATCTCCTTCCCTTTCATTTTCTCTCCCCGCTCCTTCTCCATCGATTCCCCCCCATGGACCACCGCCGCGTCCCTCGCGCCGTGATCGACCCCAAGGTTCGCCAGGTCGGGTTCGTCACCCCCGCCGATCCCCCGCCCCGCTCCCAATCCGTCCCCGCCGACGCCATCCCCTCCCCCTCCTCTCCCCCCGCCACCGACCTCGCCCTCCCCGGCAGTTCCCTCTCCCCCGTCATGATCCCCCCGCCCCGCCACGCCTCCGCCGACGCCCTCCTCTCCGACCCCATCCCCGTCCCCAACCCCAACCCTAACCTCTCCCCCCTCCGCCGCCGCCGCCGCCGCGACGGCGCCGCTCTCGTCCCCGTCGGCAGCTACAACCCCTCCGAGCCCCTCCTCGGCACCCCGCCCATGGTGTCGCCGTCGAGCCGGGCCGACGACGACTCCAAGTTCTCCGACGATGCGCCGTCCCCCGCATGGATCGGCAGGACCGGCGGCGGCGGCGGCGGCGGGAAGGTCGCTTCGTCGTTCCCCGGGAGTAGCGGGGAGATGATGGCGGCTGCGAAAAACTTGCCGAAGAGCGACCTCACCACAGCTTCGGTGGTCAAGACTCTCCCCGGTGTTTCAGGTGATAAAACGGCTTCCCCTTTTACCAGGGTTTCATGTGTTCGTAATACGCATTAGAATCACTTTTGCCGCGAATTAGAACATATTGTTGAGTTTGGATGGAGGGAATTGCAGAACGAAGCATGAATGGCAGTCCTATATGTTCGTTCTTGATCCAAGTAAAATGTGTGTCCCTCTTATTCATGCTTCCCCGGTGATCTCATCTTTCAAAATAATTCTTGAGCCTGTAGCTGAGCAATGCTTATTTAAGTATTCCATATTGTTCCTACTTGTGACAAATAAGGCCCTGCAGAAACGAATAAAGGAGCTCTGGTCGAAATGCAAGCGGACGGAATTGGTGCCACGGGGTCGCAAAAACAGAAAACTACGAAAGCTGAGAGACGTGCCATCCAAGAAGCCCAGCGTGCTGCAAAGGCTGCTGCAAAGGAGGCTGGTGATAAATCTTTATACTTGCATGTTTTATTCTTTTTGTCGTCTAATATGTGATATTTCAATACCATGGGAGTGACAACTTGGCATGCCGAACTCGTCAAGAAATTCTATCTTAGAACGCGACAAGCCTTCTTTCAATGTTAGCTGACTTCTTGAATTTTCTTTTGCCGGATCTAGATGATATTTTGATCTCTTTGTCTTTCTTTCCTGGCAATCATTAACTATCCTCTTTGTACTGGCTATTTTTATATGGTTCAGTAACAAAAACTAATTACTGTTCGGACAGGACATTTAGATGGTCGTCCTGTAAAGCTAAACCTAGTTCCAATGTTGTCTAAATTATGCTTGCTGCTTCCACGAAACCTCATGTACACCTAATATGCTTTGATTTAGTACATGGAGGAACATCTTGCTGGAAACTTTATTGACACAATTTCGCAAAACAATTTTAAATGTGCTGTCAGACGCTAAAATTGTGATTGTTTAAAGTCATGGCAACAACAACCATAACAGTGATCAGTCCTTAAGATGCTCTGTATTCTGTAATTAGAATAGTAGATCTGGGAGCAGTTGATTTTACCAATGCGCATGATGCATAGAGAAAGATCCAACCTGTTAAGTATACTTCTTGGATCTTATGTATGAATCAACCTTGGTCTGCAGCTCCTGCTTCGCCTCGTTACTTGTTTGATCATCCAATTTTTTTTTGTTTTGATGATTATAGGTGGAGTCAAGAGCACAGCTGCTTCTGCTGGCGAGGTTCTTGCGGCCTCAAAACAAGCTAAGGCTGTAAAATCTCCTTCACAGAAGAAAGACGGACCACAGGTTACTGCTCCAGTCTCATCTTCTGAGAAGAAGGTTGGTGATCGCCTCCCTGAGAAAGATAGAAAGAAAGATGTACCTCACCCTCGCATGCAATTTGATGATATAAATCGGGTTGAAAAGGCAAAAAGACGTGCAGTTGTCAACCAATCTGAAGCTCGAAATAGAGTTGAGTTGTTCCGGCATTTGCCTCAGTATGTACATGGGACTCAGCTTCCAGATCTTGAAGCAAAGTTCTTCCATCTTGACCCATTGCATCCGTCTGTCTACAAGGTATTGATTTAGCTATACTGGCTTTTTCATTTCAAGCTAATAGCAGCTAGCAATGCATATAGTCGTTGGTATGTATTATCCATACATTTTTTGTTCCCAGGTAGTTGTGTAATTACACTAAAATTGATTTTTCTAGTTTGCAGCTACACATTCACTCAGTGGTCATGCATGTTCTTATATGTATCGGGACAGTATATACGCATTAACAAAGTATATAGAAACAAAATACGGCAGAGAGTGAACAAGCTATGCTCGTCAGTTTTGACACTCAGAGCTGCTTTTTCTTTGCGAGCTATTTCTAAATGTTTGTGGTTAATGTCATCAGAATACTAAATGATCTGTATGGATTGTTACAACCATAAATGGTGTTAAGACTTCGACAATGGATTGTTGATTGTTAGAAAATTTAAGTGAAATTTTGTTATTCTTGTGAGAAATCTAAAAAGTATGCTTTCTATTGTAAAGAACTTGACCAGATTTTATCATCCTATCTCCGCAATCTGCATAGCGATGTGCAAAGCTCTTGTTATCATTAATTTTGATCAAGTCTTTTACCTTTGTTTCAGGTTGGACTTCAATATTTATCCGGTGATATTCATGGTGGCAATGCTCGTTGTATAGCAATGCTTCTTGCATTCCGAGAGGCAATAAATGACTATTCTACACCACCTAAAAAGTCACTCGTTCGAGATTTGACTGCAAAAGTCGGTAGTTATGTGTCATTTCTCATTGAATGCAGGCCTCTTTCAATTAGCATGGGGAACGCTATTAGATTCTTAAAAAACAGAATCGCCAACTTACCACATACCATGTCAGAGTCAGAGGCAAAATCTAGTCTTCAATCTGATATTGATCGTTTTATAAATGAGAAAATTGTACTTGCCGATAAGATTATAGTGAGGCATGCTTTTGCAAAGATTAGAGACGGTGATGTTCTGTTGACATATGGGTCATCCTCTGTTGTTGAAATGATGTTAGTGTATGCCCATGAGCAAGGAAAGCAGTTCCGTGTTGTAATAGTTGATTCTCGTCCAAAGCTCGAAGGGCAGGCATTACTACATAGGTTGGTGAAAAAGGGCCTCAACTGTACATATACGCATATAAATGCTGTCTCGTATATCATGCACGAAGTTACGCGAGTTTTTCTTGGAGCCTCTTCTATTTTATCAAACGGAACAGTTTACTCTAGAGTTGGAACAGCTTGTGTGGCTATGGTTGCACATTCATTCCGTGTTCCTGTTTTAATCTGCTGTGAGGCATATAAATTTCACGAGAGAGTGCAGCTTGATTCAATATGCTCTAATGAACTCGGTATGCCTATATCGCTCTTTATACTTGATTCAGAAGCTTTCTTGGAACTGTTGTTGCTAATAAAGCTGCTAATACTTTTTTTTTCTCCCCTTGTTTAGGTGATCCTGATGTCATTGCAAAGGTTTCGGGAAGGAAAGATTTGAATCACCTTAGTAATTGCCTGGACAATGAAAATCTTCAACTTCTAAATCTTATGTATGGGTCCTAATTAAGATAAAATGAGATCCCTATTATAATGATTTCTTACTTGTTTTAATTTTTTATTTTTGATATTGCTTTCTTTACAGGTATGATGTAACCCCTTCTGACTATGTATCAATGATCATCACAGATTATGGAATGGTAAGTGAAATTCAGAATGTGGCTTTTCAAGCTGAAATGCCTAACACCCCGTTTGGATTGGGTATAAAGGGGGGGGGATAAGGGGGTTATCCCCCGCTTTATACCCAAACAAGATTTTTTGGGGTGGGAACAAGTTGTCTCCCCCCCGGTAGAGAGATAAATTTTTAAATTTTAAAGTTTAAAGTTTAAAGTTTAAATTTGATATTTTTAGTTTTTAATTTTTTAAATTTGCTATTTTATATCTTTGAAATTTAAATTTGGTCTTAAATTTAAATTTTGATTTTTAAAATTAAAATATTGAAAATTAAAATTTTAAATTTTAATTTCAAATTTTAAAATTTAAAAGTTAAAATTTTCAATTTTCAATTTAAAATTATAAGTTTAAAATTTAAAAATTTAAATTCAATTATAGGGGTAATATCATTATTTTATATTTATAACTAACAACTATTCCTCTGATTCTCAATAACCATCCAAACATAATTTTTCTAGTTCCAGCTTATACTCGTATTTTCATCCCAATAAAAAAATACCCTTGTTCTTACAAAAATTCATACTTGTATCTATCCCCGGTATAACTAGTTCCTGCTAATTTTCAAACTAAATGAAGCCTAAAAGTTTAACAGGTAATATATGCTGTCTATTCTCTTAACCGATAATTGATTGATTATGTTGCTGCAGCTTCCACCGACCAGCGTTCCAGTTATTGTACGGGAATACCGAAGAGAACAGCTATGGATATAGAGGCTTCATTTTGGGTTGTTGAGTACCGATTTGGTGTCTCTTTTATTCTGAAGTGTGATGTTTTTGGTGATTTTTGGTTTCTTAGTGAGATATTAATGAATCGACATCAGAATTTTAGTTGACTTCGATATCTTTTATGAGGTGCTCTTCATTTTATTTGTTTTATTTCCCAGGAAATGGCCCATCGTTGTTTTGTTTGCTAACATAACTCTGTGAAGAGTGTAATACTGTGCCTCTCCAGATACTTTTAAAGATTTTTTTCACCTCGTGCAATACAAGAATTTTTTGGTGCTTGAGGGCAAATTCTAGGTTCCAATATCAGTACCTCTTGCATGTCTTATCTCAGTTTCCAAAGTTGTTGTCCTTGATTACTTGGAAAGTGTTCTTTCTTTTTCTTTTTCCTTTTTTGGTTTCCCTTAACATGTCCTCTTCTCAAGGTGCTTTTAAAAGGGTACTGTTGCTCATGCAATGCTATTGTTGGCTCTGATGGTCGTTTTTACTTGTTAAGATTACAATCTTTCATTCAGTGTATTTTGGTTGGTGGCTTGCTTTGCTCTAGTTTCTACTTGAATGCATCAGTTAGTGCCAAAGCTGGAAACTTCTAGATGCTCCTTGCTACGTCGAGGTCCATACAATCATGTGCACCACCTTTTTCTCTCTTTTTTTTCCCCTCTTCTTTTTCGTTTTCGTTTTCTATGTTCTTCTGTAATTTGGAAATCATTTAGAGCCTTCGTCTGCTAGTTTGTTTCTTAATCAAGTTCACATCTTTTGTCTGTGGCTCAACATGTACTCATCTCACAAGGTTTTACACCCCCTCCATCAGTGTTTACTTGAGGCTTCAGTGCATGTTTACGTGCTGCAAGTTTCGTCATGTAGTTCCTGATGAGATCTGATTTTAGGAAAAATTGCTTATATATCTTTAAAAAGTTTCTGCCCTTTTTATTTATACCTCTGAGAAGGCTAATATATATTTTTTTTTTCTGAGAGAAAGTTAGCATACTAATTGTTTCGTTTATTTCATTTAGAAATAAATTTAGCTAGAAATGTGAATCAAGTAGAATTCGAACTTGGGTCTCGGGTATCAACCGTTAAGTTCTTTTGCCACTTGCGCTAGAGACGGTCGGTTTGTGAAGGCTAATATTAAAAGATATTCTTTTAACATTCTAAGTTATTTCAAATATATTTTGAGTGTTGAATTCTATTAGTTAAAATGTTAGGAATAATCATTATCTTTGCAGAATTATTATTTTGTTTTTTCAAATATATCTTTCTACAGTCATCAATTTTTTTTTATTTGTTCTTGAGTAATGGATAAAAAAAATATTTTGACTTTTTTGCCTTTTCAAATATATTTTTCTACCGCTAACAACTTTTCTTATTTATCCTTAAATTAGTGGCAAAGGGTAGTTTGTTTTTTTTTTTTTTTTTTTAACTCTCGTAGAAATTTAACTCGGGTTTAATTCAAGATGACTTAACGGGTATTAACGACAGTGTTATTTTTGAATAATGGAGATCCATATGGGGATATATTTGAAAAAAAAAAAAGAAAAAGAAGGGTATATAAGATATTCTAGAAGTTTTGAGGGATATTTCTTAATTTAAGTGCTTGTTATTCAGCAGAATTTTGTGTTAATTCAAATTTAGGGCCATGGGTATGGGTATGAAATCTGATCGGAACCTTTGTATGATTGTATCTCTGGGGAGTCTTATGTTTCTTGTGATTGCTTTCTCATGATATAAATAGTCGACAAATACACTTGCAGAAGTCCACTTTTTGAAGGCCATCATTTTCTCATGTAGGTTTTTTAGATTCTTTGTTTCTCTTCTCTAACCAAATTGATGAATTCAGTATCTGAATTTGTTAATCAAATATTTTTTTCACTTATCAAATGAAAATTATTATAAGGTGGGAACATTGTATTTCAGTTGTGTTAATTGGGCTTTCTTAACCAAACAGTTTTTTTTTTTTTTTTTTTTTTTTTTTTTGAGAGAGAGAGAGAGATAGATAGACGCTACCCTTTTTATTTATTTCATTTAGAAATAAATTTAGTTGGAAATGTGAATCAACTAGCATTCGAACTTGAGTCTCGGGTACCAACTATCAAGTCCTTTGCCACTTGCTCTAGGGACGGTCGGTTGAGACTTGAGAAATTGTAGGTCGGACGGTCGGTTGAGACTTGCTCTAGGGACGGCCGGTTGAGCCCTTAACCAAAGGGTTGAGACTTGACAATTGTAGGGATCTTGGACTACTTCGTTGATTCGAGTCTTTAGAACAGGCACATCACGCAAGAGTGGTGAAGCTTCTTAGAATGGGCTTCTGAACTTACCCAGCTAAGACCCTATTTCTATATACCTATATTTGATTGAATAAAATCTAATATTTCATTAAAAAAAAAAAAGGGTAAATTGCATTGTTACCTCCTAAATTTTTGGCGAAGTTTCACTTTACCCCTCGAATTCCTAAAATGGACATCTAACCTCATAAACTCTAATATTTTGTTCATGTTATCCCTTCCGTCAGTTTTCCGTTAGGCTCCGTTAACCGGAAACTGACGGAAGGGGTAAAACGAATGAAATATTAGAGTTTAGGGTGTTAGATGTCTATTTTAGGAGTCTGGGGGGTTAAGTGAAACTTGCAAAAAGTTCAGGGAGTAACAATGCAATTTATTCAAATTTTTACTAAGGAATTTTCCCCGGGCACGCCGGGCACGCCGACAAATCCGCCGTATACAAAGAAATTTTTTCTGTATACAAAGCGTAGCTGTATCTGTAAAATATACAATACTACAACCAGTAGTACAGCGCTGCAATAAAACCAAACACGTAGAACAGAAACCAGTTCCATATACATACAAAGTATCTCGATACAAAAGTACTCGCTCGAGCGAGTTACAATGCCAGTATGTACAAGAACTCCAACACAAAAGTACCACTACCTGCAGCGGTGGATCCACTAACTCAGCAACTCGTCGGGTAGGGCTCTAGCTCGCGACGCCCTTGCCTCGGTCAGCCTCGGGAGGAGCAGCAGCCGGAACTGAAGGCTCTGCAACAACAATAGTAACAAAAGGGCGTGAGAACTATTGTAAAACAAGTAGTCCTCAGTGGGTGCCGCCCTCAACCTCATCGGTCCACCCACTAAGTCTACAGGGGTAAGCAAAGATAGTAATAAATGTTGGAACATATTTACAGCTAACTATCATTAACTATCATGCTCTAACCTCAAACATCTATAGACTCATGATATCTCAGACCCAATCTCAAGAGGACTGTAATCATACCCATCACTAGGACTGTGAACACATCCGTCCCGCACGGTTGCGACTATACAGCTACCTCCACACTAACCATTAGTGGAGAGCAAGTCCAACCTGCACGCACGATACCAACGCAAAAGCACAACGCCTGTCTCCGGAGTGGCACTCGTGGGAGCTACCCAACCGAGTATGCAGCGTATCTCTGTCGAGCTCAATCAGGCTCGAACCAGCCAAAATCAAATAACTAGGGTCTAAACAGGTCTAAAAACCAAATCCACGTGCCCATTGCACAATTAAGACTAAAATAGAACTCTGGGTCCACCGTTAACCCCGACGACGCCCGACCACTCGAAACAGTCTATACTCTACTGTAAAAATAAGCTCGGCATCCCAGCACAAGCGTAAATACAATTTAAATTACCCTGGGTATCCATCGCGCTGATATTGCAATGATACAATCAAATCACGGCTCTTAGAGCTAAATCTGATAGTGTATGCATATAATAGGTCAAATCGTTGGTTTTCTCCTAATTCAGTTTTCAAGTCCAACATGTATAATTTATCTAAATTCTACAACATGCTTCAAATTCAGAATTCAACCAAGAAGCTACTCAATGAATTTAAGCTAATACCAGGTATAAACAATCGGAACTATACATGTTTACTAATCATTACTTAGGAGTAAACTCGATGAAAACCCACCTCTCGCGCAACTCCCCGACAGCACGAAGATCACCAAAGTACGGGAATCCCTGCCGAACTCACCCCTGGACCAGCAGTAACTTCCTCAAGGATCTGAATAACGATTTCCAACCAAAACCATCAATTTTTCAAAATTCAGCGCTTAAGCTCAATTTACCTCCATTGCAATGTCAAAAGACTCAAAACTCACCTAAGGGTCTCCAAATCAGGTGAGTAAAGTTCCAAATCCAAAGGAATATGCTAAGATATCAAGTTCAGGCCTCAAATTTCCCTGTCTCCAAAGATTTCACCAAAGTGGACTCAAAATCTTGAAAATCTGCCCAAAACAACAATAGCAGAGTAAAACAGAGGTTCTACTAAGCTAACCTTCACCAAATCCTGCAATCTTGGGCTTCGTGGATTCCTCTCGAAGTCTAGAATCCAGCGAACCAAGTTTCGTCGCGATTCGACACTCCTACATCGCGCACGAGCTGAAACACTTCGAGTCGCGGCTGGAATTTGCAGGAACAGCACCCTAGCTCGAAATTGATGGAACTTGAAGTAATTGAAGTGATTTCGATGGACCACTCACCTTGATAACCACTCTAAAACCGGCGCAACGTCGAGAACGGCGAAAATCCATGCTCGCCTGGCCTCCTCGCAGAACCACGATGACGAATGCACGCTCGAACGGCACCGCGACGCGACGTCGACGACACTCGACTCCAACCGAGCTCCTCCTTGCTCACGTCCCAGGTTAGAGAGAGAGAGGGAGAAAAACCAACAAAAACTCCTCTCTGTTCTCTCTATACAAGTATAAAGGTTGGGGATGGTGGGTGATACAAACAAAGTGAGAATTACTGAAATGCCCTCTTACCTATCAAAGTGTACCGGTACACGGGTAAGTGTACCGGTACAAATGGGCAACCTGATAGCATTTCTGCGCGGAACTGTACCGGTACATTCTTGATGGTTGTACCGGTATAGCCATCAAGCTTGTACCGGTACATTCCAAAATATGTACCGGTACACATGGCAGAAAATCTGCTATTTTGCAGAATTTCATGCTACCTCCTACTCTCGCGTTGCACTGAGTCCGTTTTGCGTTTATTTCGCGCCAACGCGACTCGGACTTGTCCCGACACTCACCAGAGCCGTCAACAAGTCTCGGCTACTACACTCCAGGATCGCTACAAAGAGGGGTGACGCGGAGCTTGCGGGGTGTGGGCCTTTCCGTACAGAGAGGGAGAGGAGCGGCTGCAAGGAGCGCGGGCAGGTAGGGAGTGTGCACGCAGTGTGAGCGGGCAGGAGCGCCGCGGCGGCAGGAGCGCGGACGAGCAGGAGCGCGTGCGGCCGGCAGGAGCGCCGGCGATCGAGAGATGGGTAGTGAGGGGAGAGAGAGAGAGAACACAAAGAGAGAGATAGAGGGTTACGACGGGGAGTGATGAGAAAGAGCGTACGAAGAAAGAGAGAGCGCACGAAGAAAGAGAGAGCGCCCAGTTAATGGATGCTTTTCCGTTAATCCTCCTTTAAGTCACAGCACGGATCTCAAAGCCATCCAATGGTAAAAAATTAACTAGCACAAGTTAGGCTGTGTGTGTATATATATAAAATTTCAAATTCAAACTTCAATTTCAAGTTCTCAAGTATTATATCTAGTGGAGAATGCCAGTTATTTGATTCTGTCGATGGTGTGGTGGTGTTTTTTGGGATCTAAAGCAAACAGTAGATAGAGGCATGCTCTACTTTCTTTTGAAATAAGGAATCAGGCATCAAGTATTGAGGAGGGTACAACGAGCGACGATTGTTGGTTGTCGACGATGGATATGATTGGCGACTTTTTCTTGAGAGAGGGATAAGAGGCCTAGATGAGCGAGGAGGAGGGCAGAGAGTCGGGTTAGGGTGAGATTGATGGAGATTGATTTTTTTATTATTTTATAGAGATGAAGATTTCTTTTTCTTTTTTTTTTTTATTTTATTTTATTTTATATTATCTCTACTCAAGGAGGCTGCAAGTAACCTATTATCAATATTTAGCAACACTATTTTTTTTACAATGATCATTCCGATAATAAAAAAATCGGAAGTATAGAGGCTGCTATATTTTGTTGTGCATTTAGAAGCACAGCAGCTAAAAATGTAGCGGTCTTCCCTCTCTCTCTCTATATATAAACATACTATCATTAGTAGGAAAAAGTTGCAACTATTAAAATTTTTTTGCCATTGGATTGATCCACAACAAATTTATTTAAATAATAAAAATTCTAATTTTTAATTTATATTATTTAAATAATTTAATTGTAAAATTAAATATAATTTTTAGCCTTTTTGCATTAAAAATTCACTAGTTTTGTAATTTTGCAAAAGTGGGCCATTGTTTTATTTTTGTAGATTTAGCCTGAAATTTTTTAGATAACCAAAATACTCCAATATTTTCTCAACTTGCTCTCTTTTTTCTCCTGCTTTCTCTTACTCTTCTTTTACCACCTCGATGTCATTGTCGTGCTCTTCTCCTACCTCGCGCATGAGGGAATCGAAGATGATTAAGTTTGACTGCTCGTGTTGTAGTCGTGATCGTTCTCAGCGTTCTCCAGCGAGGTCGCTGCGGTAAAGATGAAGGTGATGCTGCTAGTAGTATTTGTTGGAGATGGAAACAGAGGTGGTAGAGGAGAAGGGAGGTTTAGAAGTGGGTTGTGAGTGTGGTCATGATGGTAAATTGATGGTTGTAGTAAGAAAAAAAAATGGCGGACATTGCACTATTTAAAAAAATTGCCCTATTCGAACACATGTTGCACTATTTAGCAAAAAATTTATACTATTTGATAGGTATATTAAACAACAAATAGTGTAATTTTTTGCTAAATATGGCAACATCTTCTAATAGTGTAACTTTTTATAAATAGTATAATTTTTTAGTAAATAGTGCAGTATTGTGTCATCCGTCATAATTTTTTTTTTACTACCAGCTCCACCTCGTCGCCGTTAACTATGCTCCTTGCAAACATACTACAGAAGCATTCTTGACTCGCGATCGTCACCATCCTCCTCTGCCACCTTCGTTTTTATTTCTGACGAAGCACTGCGCGGTCATGATATATGACTAGCAGGTCAAGTTCGCCGTGTGTTTCTCTCGCTTTTAAGTTGCTTAAAATGCAGGCGCAACGGAGGAGTTAGTGCGGAGGCGGAGGAAGAAGAGATCAAATGCTTAAAGCACAAAAATATTTAAGTCAATTTTTGAAATTTTTGACATGAATATGTAAAAAAATGAAAAATAACCCACATTTGAAAAAAAAAAAAAAACAAAATTAGTGGATATTTTTTGCAAAAAGGCTTTTTTTTTTTTTTTTTTTTTCAGTTACAATATTTCACGTGCCCAAATTTGTTGCGCGTGCATCGCTGGTTGGGTTCGAATGTATAAGCAAGAAAAAGGGGGAGACGAGTGGTCCGGCCGGGGTTTCGGACGCTTGATTCATCAATGCAGACTGCGAAGAGGCAGCTCTTGGCAACCGTCCGCCTGCTCCTTCCCCGCTCTCCTCCTCCTCTTCTTCCTTTCTCTCGCTCCATCATAACCCTAGCACGGGGTGCCCCCAATGGGACGCTGCCTCGTGCCACCCTCGCCGCACCCTGGTCCGCCACGCAGAGCCGGGGCGCTAAAGTGCTCGGTTCCGACGTAACCCCTCCCACTTTACCTTCCATTTTTTTTCTAAATCTTTTCGCTCGAACCGTTTATTTACTTTCTAGTTAGTGACTAATTGGTTCCACCAATTTGATCCGCATGTACGAATTCTTGTGATCTGCTAAGAATTTTTCTTTTAATTTGTTTTCGTGTGTGTTAGTTAGTATACTGTATTGCACTTGATGCAATTGAAAAAGAAGTTTAGCTGAATATTTGTATTCTTAAACATATGTTTAACATAGTGTATTTAAACTATGTGACTTCATCTTTAAAAATGGTTTAGGTGAGACTTGGAAATGTGATACAAAGGAAAGGTTTGCTCTTATCTCTTCGTCTTTTGATGTTCCTCAAGGATTTTGGTTGTTGAATTGTTACTGAATACCATCAATGCTGGTGAACCATATCAATGAAGGACGTATATACCAGGTATGGTCGTAAGTGTTCTGTCCATATTATATATTTATACTAGCAGTGCACATAGGCCTTGTTCCGCACTTAATGCTGTTACGTTGTAAAAATTTTCTTGTTTTAGGTACTTAAAGCGCAACATACGCAGCATGGAAGAGGAGGGGCGACAATTCAGGTAAAAAATAGGAAGATTTTCTATTCTTTTCGCTTGTTATAGCCTTTGAAAAGTTGCGAAACAATATAGTTTTCTTTTAGGTGAATATTTTAGATGGACTCGTAATTTTGTGATATTGCTCAACTCCATTGTTTCTGCTAATCAAGGAGCTCCATACAGTTCAAACAGGCTAATAGATTTCACAAGAACATTGCAAATGGCTAGTGTATTATAATGGTCTCACACACCGTGCTTGTCTTAAAACCATTATTCTTGATCGCGAATACTAATCTGAGAAGACTAATTGTCTCTGGAGATAGGCAAATTAGCTAGTTTCGATCTAAAGCTACATGCCTTTGTAAGTTTGTTAATGAGTTGCTTCTAAGATTTGAAATAAAACAAGCTTGAGCTACATATTACTTGAATGCATTTACAAATATCAATGTCCTAATAACATCCAGTTTGTAGAATTGGTCATTTATCATTTTGAGAAAATTCGGCGAAACATGTTTATCTATTATTTTCATAACGGTGTTGCATTCTACCATTTAGCCTTAATTTACTCTTTTTTAATTCTAGCGTTTTTAAGTTTTTGTTTTTTATGGTTTTATTTTATGTTGTTTGAATTGAGCATGTTAAAGTAATTCTTTAAGAGATCTCCTTTTAGATGGGCATGTTAAAATAAATCTTTAAGAGATCTTCTTTTTATCTCAAAAGCAGAGTGTTGTAACCTATGGTTGTCAAGTTTTGGGTCTTCTGGCTATATGAGAGCTTAAGTTATCAATGATTTTTTTTTTCTTTTTTCATACAAGATTTAAATGCCATGTTTTCGCAGGGCATTATGTGTTGTGAGTCTTGTGACTGTTAATGCTTGCCCTGTGTAACCAAGTTGAAACGGACTCAATGCATTGAAACAATCTTTAAATTTTTATGATAATGGTGCGAAATGGCATACATCGTCCTCCTATGATCCACTTGACACTTGAACTGGTGGCATCTGGATTACTTAGTGCTTTTTTTTTTTTTTTCTGGGAAGTAACTTACTCAATAGTAGAGCAAAGAATATGGAATGTCGAGATGTCCACAAGCAATCAGCAAGGTGTAGCAGTTTCATTGAATGTCACGCCCCGAGGCTAGTTTAAGAAAGCTTGTGTATAATAACTACAACTTTAGAAATTAGAGTTTGCAAAAAATGTGCCAATATATATATATATATATATATATATATATTTTCTGAAAATTGCCTGGCCACGTGACGCACAGATCCGCCACAAATACAAAGTTTCTCTGTCCACACGGATAGTCTCCCTTATATATATATATATATATATATATATATATATATATTTTGAAAATTGCCTGGCCACGCGACGCACAGATCCGCCACAAATACAAAGTTTCTCTGTCCACACGGATAGAGTCTCCCTTATATTTGCAAGGCGTACCATCTTATACAACAAGACACAGGATCACAATTACAGTCCATTTTCATAACCATTCATAGATATTCATTCACATTCTTATATATTTGAAGAACAATTCCATAACAACCTATTAGTTGAAAGCGCTCCCTATCCGGAAGCTTTATTTTCAAATACTAGGTAAACTTCAATCGAAAATCTCAAAATTCATTTTGAAAACTATTTCTCACACGGAACCGATGCATTTTAAAAACAACTACCGTGAGGGGTAGAAAACCGAACAACGAGGTGCGAAAGTATAGAAAACTCCGAGTACATGGGTAAGCGAAAACGAAAACCGCATTGGTGCAAATCCATTATTCAAATACTATCTAACTGAATCATTTATTATATTAATTACTATCACTAAGTTAGAGGGATTTAACCAGGTAACCACTAAATCCACTAGCTAGCGCGTCCTCCCATCACACTGTGATCCGTCCTTCCTTCCACGACACCTGGGAAAAAGAGCGTGTGAAAAACCACGAAGGAGGTTTCCTAGTGGGTACGACAAATCAACGAAGGCAAGCTGTATTCACTAAACAACAAAGGAGAACGACTAATAAGTATATACGCTGTGATATGAAAGCGAACTACAGTAGTAAGGAATGCGGAACAGTAAAGGAGCAAGTAATTGTAAGTTGTAACTACTACTGTAATAGTAATCCAAACGAAGGAATGCCTCAAGGATAAGCAAAACAACTTGAACCCAATCCGGTGCCTACTATATCGGTCTGTGGACCTTAAGCGTTGCCTATCATGTTGCCTGCACCGACAGTCCGACCTATACCATGCGTTCACTGGACAACCCATCCAAATAGTACACCGCTTGGTCGATGGCCAAACTGACCTGGTGTCATGAATATACCTTAAAGTGCTGTGACTAAGTCATGCAGTATGCTCAACATGAAAGCCGGTAGGAAGCTGGTGTCTTGGTCGAAGCCAGATGCCTGGCGTATAAATGCCAAACGTGATCAGCCAGTGTGATATGCAACAGTAGCAAAAGAACTGCAATGCCTGGACCTAAAGGTCCAATAGATAGTTAAGTGCAAGCTTGCTCTACATGTTTACAACAACTATCACCATGCAAGCAACAAGTATAGGTATACGAATAGTAAACAAAGGCAAAACCGTCATGTAGAGACTAGGATATGGATATAGAAGAGCGAAGAAGAGGAGAAGAGGTGAAACGATCTTACCAACTATTAGCTCGAAGCAACCACCTGTATACCGTAAATCTCACTGTTCAGGAAGCACGAAACCGTCTGTCGGACCTAGAAAGATCTACTAAGTTAGGTTCTACCCTCACATGAACCCAACCAAACCAAACATAACTCATAACTTGGGAAGGAACGGTTACAAAAACCGATTCCCTTAACAATCGCCGAAAATTCCGGAAACTCAATGGAACACCTTTGGAACTGTCAAACTGCTCCGGAATTTCCCCGATTCCCACCATAACTATTCGTTGTCCCCAAATGCACCAAAACAAACGTCTAGGCAGCAACAAACCTCAACCAATACTAGAGGCTCAACTACGCTAGAATCTGTCGAACTGGGGTTCCAAAATCGCCGAATTTGGCTCCAAAACCCTTCCGCTGCTAATCTACCACCTACGATCTTCGAGGATGGCAGTAGCAACCAGCCAACAAGGCTTGATGGGGTTCTTAAGGTATCCACAATGTTAGAATTTGAAAACCACAACTTGAACCGCGTCCGAGCGGCGAATCTCCACCAAACGACGCCATGGAACCTCGTTTTCACTCCGTAACGACTCCCGGACCTTTGACGATCTGTCAAGAGGTGGCTAACAACGATCACACGTTGTTCGGGGCAATGCGCAGGGTCCCTATGACATAAAACACGCAAACTATCCAACTATTGCATCAACTACTATTCAAATAACGCATAGAAAACAAGTTTTAGGCTCGTTACCCCGATTCACGTCGTAACGAATCAAACCAGCCTATCTATTTGGTTCATCTCAACACAACAATACTCGTGCTTGCTGTCTAGAACGCAAAAGATAATCGGAGAGCTTAGAAACAGTGAAAAAAACTCTCCACTTGCACGATCTCGGAAGCGGCCTAGTTCGTCGCATGCACCAGGTCTCCACTGACTGCAAAAAAGTTGAGCACGGGACTCCACAAGGCCCTAAAGAAGCTGTTCTCACGCTTTGGTGTTTCGGCGGTGTCTCAAGTGGTCGGAAAACCAAACGCAGCCCTTGCCCACCCTTGGTTTGCATCCAGGCCTAGCTAGGGTTTTTTGTAGGTGACGCCGCCAAGAAGACGACAGTGGCGGGCTTCGCCGTGGGAGGTCACCGCACCTGGCGGAGTGGTCAGACCCTTGGCCGGCGGCAGGAGGTCGCGGCGATGTCGAGGGCTGCAGAAGCCGCGACTAGGGCACCCTCTCAGCCGGCGACTCGTGGCGGTGGCGGCGCCGCAGGTCCTTTGGTACCGCCGTGACGGCTCATGCGGTGCCGTGCGGCGGCGGCGCGGCAAAGAATGGGGCGGGTCCCCACGGCCGCATGAGCTCTTTGGGCTCCTTAGCCGCGGCGGCCTCCTAGTTTTTGGTGGCGCTCGAGACTGCACGGGGACGGTCGTCGGGATCAGGAGGTAATGGCGGCAGTGGTCCCGGCCAGCGGCGGTGTAGGCACAAGGGGCTCGAGTCCCGCTTGCCCCCTTCCTCTTCCTCTTCCTCTTCCACAAGCACTATTGGAGAGAGAGAGAGAGAATAAGAAAAGAAGAATTGGGCTTCTTCTCCTTAGACGGCCGGTGGCGGCGACGGTGACGGTGACGGTGACGGTGACGACGGCGTCGACAGGGATCGTCGTCGCCGACAGGGATCTCGCAGGTGGACCAAGGAGGAGAGGATTAGGGATTAGGGTGAGTTTTTTAGGTTTATTTAACCCTAATTACTCCTTATCCTAATCACAATTGTATTCTAAAGGTGTAATCGCCCACAAGTCCTCCAACCCTGAATTTTTACGATCTAGCTCCTCTCCACTGACTTTCTCTCGCAAAAAGACCCCCGCCTGTGGGTTTTCACGCAAAACGGAGCATCGGGTGCTTTTAAAAAGAAAAAATAATGAGAAATAACTACTCTATTTGTGAGAATAGCCACTTTTCCCGAAAACCGTGCGTCGAACACAAAATCCGTCAGCACCATTGACTCCGACATAGTTGGACCAGCGAAAACGAGCTATTGCATCGCTTGAAACGGAGTCAAATTCGCGTCCAAAGCCAACTTCACTCAATGGCCGCAACCGAAAACGCGAGTTACTATTCATTTAAGTGAATAGTATTAATAGAGTAAAATCTTTATTTTAAATCGTTTTTCTCTGAAATTTGACGAGCGATTTCAAAATTAAATTACACACAATAACACTAAAAAGGTGTCAAATTTACATGGAGAAAAATCTCAGTCCTCACATTGAACTTCGTGAGTAAAAAGTTTTCTCAACTTTGCATATTAGGTTCATTCCGCTAGATATATAATTGGAGTAAGGATATTGTTGTCAATGGCATTTTTTTGTTTCAGTGGACTTGATATCGGGCCTAGATCTTGGAACTTTCATTTCGATTTTTGGGCTGATTAGCCTAGGTTGGCATGGTCTTGTTATATAATGAGTATATTATCGTCCTTATGAAGTTGCTTTTTAAGAAATGTAGTCATCACAGTACTCTTAAAAGTTAATCGTAATATTTTTCATCATTTTCAGCATTTTAAACCTATTACAGTTCCTTTGTTATACATTTCACATATGTTTTTTTCTTAAGCAACCAGAACCTTAGTTTTTTGTCTTGATAGGTCGAACTCCGCGATGTTGATACTGGTAACAAGACAACTGAAAGATTTCGCACCGATGAAGCTATTGAGAGTATATACACACCAGAACCTTTTCAGCAAGCAGCTACATATTATCCTCTGTTTGTTTAATATGCTTTTCATCTATACTCTGCATTTTCTTTGTCCTACTGAGTCTTATTGCATTGGACAGCAAAATCTTTCAACTTAGGAACTAGGTGGTGAAGTTGAACTTTTTGTTACATGAAAATACATGGAAAGATAAATATGTTCGTAGAAATATTTAGTAGAGAGAGGGGACCGTACCTATATATTCAATTGCTCCTTTCCTGCATGTTAAACAAATTGCAAATCACAGTAATTTGAGGTCTTTCTTTCATAGAAGGTTGCTTTGTGTCAAAGCTGTGAGAGCTATGTTTCATATAATTCCTTTGTAGTGCACAATAATTGCTTCATGATTGAAGTGTTCACAGAAGTGTAACCTATAATGCTCCAATAGTCCCATCCCCCATTGGATAGAAAAGGGATTATAATTAAGAATATAAGGACCAGAGAGTCTAATACTAATAACTGAACTTAAGCATTTTGGACCGATGGTTTGGAGCTTTGGGCCTGTCGAGTTATTATTACTAGTGAGCTGAGTCGTTACATTTTAGTATCAGAGCAGGTGTAGTAGTTGGAAGTGTGAGAACGGTCTCACTCTCACATTGCCTGGTGATTTGAGCTTGGGAATTGGAGACCTGACAAGGACGTTAGGGTCTAAATCGGGGGAGTCTGTAATGCATCAATAGTCTCACATCGCCACATTGGATAGGAATATATGGAACAGGGGCTATAAGCCTGTAATACTAATAATTGGCTTTATAATTTTGGGTCAGGGACTTGGGCCCATCAAGTTATTAGTACTAATGGGCTGGATTATTACATAACCTAACCTTTAGTAATGGTTCAAAAAAAAGTGTTGTGCTAGCCGAAAATAGTTAGAACTGCATATCCAGTGTTAGGATGAAACAATTATATGTAGACCACTTTCACTTCATTACTGTGAGCATCATGTATGGATTACGGAAAACTAGTGCTAGAAATGAACAGAAGCTTTTGACTACACTAGTTCTCTCCAAGCACCTCCCAATTTTATACATTGTATATTTGTCCATTCTGAAATGACGACTCTTGGTTTTAGTGCTATCTGAGCTCTATCTCTATCTAACTAGTCAGCAACTCGTTTATCTAGAAAGAAGCCCTACATTTGCCCTAATTGATTGCTGTGATACTTAAAAAATTGAAAATAGTAGGTTGGTTCAAAATTGTTTTAACAGCATCAGCAGATCTTTGGACAGGATATTTACCTGATAATCTATT
The DNA here is from genome assembly GCA_025177825.1 of Aechmea fasciata. NCBI lineage: Eukaryota > Viridiplantae > Streptophyta > Magnoliopsida > Poales > Bromeliaceae > Aechmea > Aechmea fasciata. Next base: position 5,228,518 of record CM045946.1, read on the forward strand.
TCACTATTTGAGTTGTTACGATGGAAAGTAGCTCTGGGGCAAAACTCGGAAAATGCATTTGTGTGCTTAAGGATCACCATTGGTTGGTGCCATGGAATCAAAAAAAAAAAAAAAAATCATATACTTCTTATTTGATGCTTGAGGATGCTAAAGTTTTTCCATTAATAAGTCGATAAGACTGATAATTGAGAGGTAGTCAACTGAGTTGTGGACTATGTTATATGTTGATCATGTGGTTAACTCTTAGGAAGTTTATGAAACCATTGAAGTTATTCTTATCTTCGACACAATACGTGTCGTTTATGGTACAGCCACTTTAGAGCTGTCCTTTTTGTTTGATATCATTGGTGCCATGTTTCAGAACTTGAGGAATTGGCATGTACGGGCGTCGAGGGACTCAGATGGCTTCTTTTTTTTTTTTTGTTTGTGGTTTGAGCCTGTCTGACTACCAACATTGCAATTCATCATAATATTGTCTCAGTTTTGGTTTCACTCCACGTGAAGTACTATTCCACTGAATAAGTGAAACCACTTGAAGTACTAATCCACTGAATAAGCATATTTCTCTTTGTTCTCACTTGATTTATTCCTATATCCTGTTGGGCACACATAACTTGGTCAAGACACTGTTAGGCTTGTATGGTGCTCACTGTAGTCTCCGTTTAATTTATTCAACTGAATTTGGACTGCATTAAGTATTCTGTCTATGGTGTTTAGGTTAGGGGTAAGACGTTAAAATAGAATGCTACTTGACAAACTAAAGATGCACCTTGAGAACTTCCTGCATTTATCATCCTCTCTGTGTCTTATTAGTTGATTTTTATACAAGTCAAATTTTCACTTAGATTTGAAAGATCTAATCTCTAAGAAGGGTGTGTTAAGCAATATTTAGTGTGGGTGAATATTCGGATTTTAAAGCACTAGTGTGGATCGATAATTATATCCTCTAGTGAGTTATTTTGTAGATGATAGAAGGTTCTCTTATGTCTAGTCTTCTGATTATATGGCATGTAGATGCTGCTGTCGTTCTGTGTCGATGCTACTGTTGTTCTAGATATGCCCAATCTCTAGGAAGTCTCATCATCTATGTACTTGTCTTGGCATGCCTCCTATGTTCCGTGTTAGTAGACTTTGCCTGATATTGATACTGGCTCGTCACATCTTGCATCAAGTTTTTGGTTGAAATAGATTGAATCATTGAAATTTGAGGAGAACGCTTAGGAGATGGGGGTATTTTTGTTCTTGCATGGAATGATAGTCAAAAAGATTTCTATTTCAATGACTATTGCAGTTTGAGTTACTCCATCTCTGTACTTTGGGTCTTGGGAGCATGTGAAGTTCCAGAGAGTCAACATTATCTCGGATTGATATGTTATCTATAATGATTTTGATATTTAGAGATCTTTTGAAAATCATTGGAGTGCAGAGACATTATCCTTAAATGGAAGAAATATTTATTACATATTTTACCAATTTGATAAAGCTGAATTAACTTTGTCCCATGTGACCAGGGGTTTTTGTTGAAGAGAAGTCATTCACATTCTTGTATCATGAAGGCGACTCTGTGATGTTGATGGAGTGGGTTTCCTTCAGTTTTTTACTTTCATAACTTATTTTAAATTTTCACATTATCCATACAATTTTCTTTTGTTAATGAACTAACTGTGGATCATTGTTTTATCAGGCCTACTACGTTTGAGCAACTAGAAGTTCCCAAAGAAATGTTTGGAAAAGCTGCTGCCTACCTAAAAGGTGATAATTATCGATGCTCAAAGTCGAAACTGATTTTTCTTGTTCATTGACAGTTTGACACAATTACATGTGGTGAAACTATAAATGAACCATAATGACTAGAGACATATGCTACTGTTGCTAATATTTCAATTTTCTATTGGTTTTGTATTTGATTTTGGGATAGATAACTGTCTTTATGTATCCTTTATCTGTCTATTGAATTCTGTTGTCATTTTTGCCTTGTTTGGAATTTTGATTATTGGAAATGCAGTTGTTATTTGAGTTTTCCTATGTTTTCTGCATTTTTACCAGAATAGATATTAAAAGACTGGATTACTAGTTTGTTTTTATATGCTTGTTTTTGATGTATTTATATGCTTGTTTTTGAAAGAAGAAAGCCATGTTATTATTTATCAGTAGAATTGCCTTTCTTTTGTATGTCTCTTTTACTTCTTCTCCTCTTGTACCTTCGAAATTCCAATTTACTCCTGTCTGTGCATAGCTGTCCTTTATTCTAAAGATGACAACCTTTAACATACTGAAAGAATTAATGGAAAATTCCTTACATAGTTATGATTTGTTTGGTCTAAATAAACAATTCCTGCTTAGGAATTGTTGGTTGCTAGTTTTAATAAAACCAGGTTTAAATGGAAAATGAGAAAAGTGTTTTGTTAATGGCATTTTGTTAGTTTATGTTTTTGTTAATAGACTGACTGGTGTATGTGCCCAAGATTCTCATATTTGTATTATTCAATTTATGTTTTGCCAAATTGCTGTTCCAGGATTCCAGTTTGAACCTTTGTGAAATTGATCCTTGGCATCCATATAATCCTGAAGTGATTGAATCATTTTTTGAAGTAATTCAGTTGAGGAACTCTGCATGCTTAACCAACTTGTATACCCTTAATCTCCGGATTTGGAAAAGTTAAGAAAAGATAATATAACTATCTGAAAAAAGGGATAGTTGTTTCTTGTATGGTGAGCTTCATCTAAGCATGTAGATATACAAACTCTTGACAAGAAAGAAAAGAAAATTGGTACTGTTTTTCTTCGTATCTCCTGTAAGATTCTTTGGCTGAATTCAGAAGTTTCTGAAGTGTCTTTATTATCCTTTCACCTAAAAGATCACTTTAAATTTTATCTCCAAGTCTTTATCTGTCAGCTATATTACTTACAGAAGTGTTTTGTATCTTGTCTTAGCATTATTGTGATTTCACAGCTGGTAGCCTGGTACTATGTGTGAGCTGTCTTCATAAAGATGCCTGTTCTTTCTGAGATTTTATTTGTTCACCTAGTATTGAAGTTTTGGTGTTCTATTTTATTTTGTTTTTTTTTCCCCTTTTTCTCAAGATGTTGCTGATGCTGGCTATTCATTGCTAAAGTTCTTGGTTATTTTGGTGATGGTAAATATTTGTTATTGAATTGTGAAACAGATGACATGTCAGTGATAGTACAATACTATGATGGCCGGCCAATGTCTGCATCAGTACCTCAGCGCGTCACATGTACTGTGGTCGAAGCACAGCCTAACACGAAGGGGCTAACTGCTGCTCCTCAGTAAGTATTTTATACAATTTCTTTCCATGAACCTTTTTATTTTGATTCTTGAAGTTTGTGCTATTTTAGTTTGGAAATTACTTTCAGCTTAATATCCATGATCTTAAGAATTTCATACTGCTCATCCAATCTTATAATGATTATTAAACTTATTATGCTTGTTAGTCTTTGGCATCTTTTTTGTGTTGGCCACACATTTGTGAAATTTGAAGGTTTTGCCATTTTGTAACTTTTAAAAATTTTTACACAGTTCTATGGGTTGTTCTTTGAAATATTTGCATACAGTATATTTGTCTTGCAATTTTACTGTAAACGATTATGCGGTGGTGATGCCACTAATATATTCTTAAAAGCTTGTCTATAATATCTAATAAACTAGGAAAGGGGTCAAAGTTTTAGTATTAATCCTCAATATTAGTCCACTAGGTCAATAATATAGTAAGCTGCGAACTTCTTTGCATAAGCCTATGTGTCACCACTAAGATGGTCCACATCATAGAAATTTGACTAGAACAACTCTCCACCACGATGGGGGCAAGCATGCATGGGTGCATAAGCCACAAGTTCAAGAAACGTTTGCCGTTCAGGCAACCACCAGGTGATCGCAGGGCCAATGGCCAACAAGAAACCATACTCAACTACTTGGGACTTTGGTCCGTTAGGCAATGCTGCATGATGCATGTCGCTTTCCTGAAGATCCAATGGAATATGACATAAGGCTTGCAAATAGAGAGCCGAGAGTAGCTTTAACGTGCAGACATAGCGCAGGAAATCAGAAGGGAGAAGCTAGTGACGTAGATGCCTTACACCCACTAGTATTAGGGTAAACCACACCATCTCCAAACCAAACAAACATTCTCGGTTGATCTGCACACTAACTATGCAAAACCATGACGGAGGCATTGGGCTGATTGGGAAAGTCATCCACATTTTCTTCCTAGGAACAATCAAAGCTAAATCTCCTCATACTTGCAGAAAAAGGCATGAGAATAAAGAAAAAGTGTAAACAAAACCAACAAAAGAGAGGAGCCCTACCTAGCCGGAGATTGGGGGTAGGTTGGTAAGGAGTAACCCACAATCATTTTTTCTCTAAGCTTTCTCAACAATTAGTGGAGTTTATACTCATTTATTCTTTTTATACATTTGTTCATTTCTCTGTAGTTCTCTTATTCTTTTCTTCATCCTACTTTCTTTTTCATTTTCTTTTCTAGTTGAAATTAGATTTTTGGCCATAGATGATACAAATCTACAAATACTGAATTGAGAGTTTTTCTATGCCACGTGGTAGCTCCTTCACTCTCCTCTTCCTCATGCTCCTCACCCTCTTCCAAAGTTATTCTCAATTATTACCTATACCTCCTCTATCTCCTTCTCTTTCTCTCTCTTCTAAATTATTATCTATACTCTATCTCCTCTCTCTCTCTCTCTTTCTTTCTCTCTCTCTCTTCAATTATTATCTATACTCTACCTCCGCTCTATCTCTCCTTCACACATATTATGATATCTCTTTTACATTTACAAGATCCTCATTTGTCTCTTTTTCTCTCTTTTGTCCAAGTACAGGCTATATTTTTCTCTCTTTTGCACTCTCATATTTTGCTACATACTTCTCTCTAGATCTCTCTCTCGTATCTTATAAGATCTCCACAATCTCTAAAATATTATGAAATCTACGATCTTCTCAAATCCTTATAATCTTGTTTCTTTATCCCCTATATATATGATGCATTTCCTTGACCACATCAAACTAGTGCCTCCTTATGCAGCTTCAACAGCGAAGGCGAGGACGAGGGCCGTGACGGCAGTGGTGGTGCTTGGCAACCTTGCAGAGACGTCAACGACGATGTGGCACTATCAAGGATTATAAGTCGATGGATGGCTGTTCGGATAAAAAAAATTAAATTAAAAAAAAATAAATATAGAAACGGAGGAAGGAAAAAAAATTGTGATTTGATTATGACTTTTCTTAGAGGATTGGGTGTCAACAAGGTAAGAGATAAAAGAAATATGGTGTTACCTTGTTTTGAAATTTTTTGAATTGTTTCCCAAAATGAAGAGATCCTAAGATCTCTATAAATTGGACCACGGGATTCAAGAAGAAAAATTTTTTTAGAGAAAAATGGAGAATATTAAAAAGAAAGGAAGAGAGGCATCAGGAGGGGAGGTGCTTCGTTTGTCTCTTTGGTTTGTACACTTAGAGAGGTAGTAAGAGTCCCCTCTCCAATAGCAAATAATAATAATAATAATAATAATAATAATAATAATAATAATAAAAGGCGATGGCGACAACGACGATGACAATGAATTGTGAAGGTTCCGCAATTCGCTTCTTCTCTGACAATGACAATAGTGCGTGACGGGGCCTCATGACCTCTTCTTTCTTCTTCAACAATGGTGAGGACGGCGACTCCAAGACTATCTTGCCACTATGATGGCAACGGTTTGGTGTATGCGCTCAAAGAGTATAGTGACGATCCTCTAGTCAGTTTGATCACACGGCAGTCTTCGTGATAGGCTCGACCGATCAAATCCGGCGTTGGATCGTTACTACGTTGTGCTCGTGTATTCACCAAGCATTCGTCTCTTTCATGTTGCTTCTGCTTTTATGACTACGAAAGATCAATATGTGGGCGTGAACGACGTGACAACAGTTCTCTAATTGGTTTGATCGTATGATTGTCTTCGTGATAGGCTCGACGGTTAAAACTCTATTAAAAAAATAAAAATAAAACAAAAAATAAAATAAAAATAAATTAATAAATAAAACAAAATAATATATATTAATCTTGGATCGCAATCTTCGTGATAGGTTTGATCAGATTTGGCTTAAACGAAATCTCCGTCTTCGTGAAAGGCTTGATTTGGGTTTGCTTTCATTGAATCGCCGTTTTCGTGATAGGTTTGATCTGGTTTGGTTAACCAAATTGTTGTCTTCGTGATAGGCTTGATTTGGGTCCGGTTAAACCAAAATTGCTGTCTTCGTGATAGGCATGGTTCAAACCAAATCGCCTTCTTCATGATAAGCTTGATTTGGGTTCAGTTTAATCAAAATCGATGTCTTCGTGATAGGCACGATTTAAAGTAAATCTGCTTTCGTGGTACGTTGTAAGTTATGTGAAACCGAGGATCTAATAGATTTTGTTAATATCTAGAGAGGGGTGAATAGGTATGAAGGTGAAAAATCACAAATCACAATGCAATAAAAATAAATGAGAAAAAAATAAAATCAACATATCGAGATTTAATGTGGAAAAATTCTAATTAGGAGTAAAAAACTCATTGGACCAAACACGCGATAATCCACTGAAATAAAAGATTACAAGATAATTATCTTTGTTATATATACTTTGGATCACGCGTACTTCGATGGCTGGTCCACGCCCATGCTCGAATCCATGAATGCCGTGTTCCGAATCCACGAAGCCTTTAACATGCCGAATCCACGACGCCCACTTGAATCCATGAGCACACTCCATCCGGAGTAAGAGAAAGAAGGTTGTGGTGATTTCTTGCTTAGAAGATTATAAAAGATCGGTGAGAATAGTCTCTAAGCAAATCTTAAGTCAATTCTTCAATTCTAAAATTTAAATGTTGTTAATATTTAAAAATAAAGATCTACAGCGTAGCAATGCACGGTTCCTTAACTAGTTTAATCTACAATTTCCATAGGTGCTTCACTGGGGACTGAATGAAGCATCCCTAGATTAAATTAAAAAATATTATCAACCGGAGAAAATTAGTAAAGGAAAATAGAGATAACCTATCTTTCTAGTTCCTACAGTGTTTTGATCCTTCAGTTTGGTTAGTTTGAAATACAGTAAGTGTAATCCCTTTCATTTTTTGGAAATTTGGTGCTTATAAAAGATCATCACAGCCTCCCCTATTATTTTAAGAAAAACAATTACCATAGCATTTGTCATTTATATGGTTGATAATTCTTTAGATATTGGTTTTTTATTGCTCATGGGAATTCATCGTGGATTTCATCATAAGCATGTTAGCTTTAGTTGGTGTGTTTATTGCTTCCATCGACACGGACCGTATTAACCGTGCCGTATTGTGCCAGTAAGATATCGGCACGATACAGCCCCCCGCGCCAATGGCAAACGCTCTATTCTTGAAATAAGTAAGTTTCTCAATAAAGTTCAAAAGATTTGATAAAAATGCATAATAAATAATTGGTATATTTTGTTGCTAAAGAAAATAAATATTTCATGCCATTACGTGTCGGCACGCATATATTTTTTTGTGACCGACAGTCATTAGCATGGCGCAGCACGCACCGTGCCGGTAAGTTTTCGGCACGACCCCGTGTCACGGCACTTAAATTCATGATTTGTATTCTCCCTAACAATGGGACATCCTTCTATTTTTGCATTTGTTATCTCAGTTTTTGTTGCTGCTCTGTGGAGTTGTCTTTAGTGTCTAATAGATTTATGGTGCTTTTATCCTTCCTCTTCTGGGGAAACAAAGATATGCTGCACTAATCCCAATTAACATAAGAATAAGACATTGAATTTAGTTTAATGCCGTTAGGTTGAGCTGAATTATATGCTGTTGCTGCTCTTAAAAGCTTTTTTCTGAATATTTATGCTTTACCATCCTATTAAAACCTTGTAATGCCTTGTAATGAGCATTCATCCTATAGTTTGAGAAGGCATGCAGTAGGCACGTGCCTGGGTGCCTAGGTTTAAAGGCACTAAAACTGGTATCTTGATAATCTAGAAGTGTACCTTGGCTTAGGCTGAAGTTGCCTATCAGAAACTCTCAATCCAGGTTTCAGATGTTTGCATACATAGCTGAGGTGGATGCTTTGGGTTATTTGTCATTTCTATCATTCTCGATGTACAATTTGCCTTGCTAGAGTGAGTTCTTTATTGTGATAATTTAGTTTTTGAACCACATGAATTTCCAGAATCGAACTTGAATTATTTTTTTAGTGGCCATATTGTTTTTTTTGATGAGTATGTTGATGAAAACTTGTGTAAATATGCGGCTCACCTTCCTCGGGCACATCTTCTGTCGTGCTCCTTGGCTTGAGGAGCCTTTCGCCTTGCATTGCTTTTTTAAACTATGCCTAGTACAAAAATCACCTCTTAGGCGCTGTTTGGTCTAGGTATAAGTAGGGAATAAGCCCTCATTCCCCTTACTTACATCCAAACAAGGGATGAAATTCTAGTTCCTCACCGTTAACGTGTTTTTCTAGAATAACCCGTTAAGAGGTGGGAATAGTTGTTCCACCTAAGGGGTGTGGACCAACTGTTTCACTCCCATTAAGCTAATTAATTAGAAATTAATTAGCTACTTCATTAATATAATTAATATAGTCACTTATTTTTTAATTAGTTAATTAATTAATATATTAAGTTAATTTTGTAATTAATTAATCAACCTATGAAATTATTATTTTTTCTAATTAATATGTTACCTCATTTTTATAATTAATTATTTCATAGTTAATTAATAAATTAATTAACTTACTATATTGATGTCAATTAATTGATAAATTATATTTTTAAAATTTATAATTAATCTTATTCCCACTATTCCAGTATAACAATCCAAACGCTATATATAGTCCCGAGAATAACTCAATTCTCATCGAAACACATTTGATCTAGTTTCTGCTTATTCCAAAAGTAATACCTGTACCAGGAATAAGCAAAAGCTGCTTATTCCCAAACCAAATGATTCCTTAAAGACAAGAAATTAAACAATGAATATCCCCATGATTTTCTCCTGCTTAGATCAGACGGTTACAAAAGATATCTTTGCTAGTTCCTTTGGTAGTACTTTTCTATTGCAATAAAATGGCAGTAAACAGTAATTTTCTTTTCCAGTTCTTATATTAGGAATGTTTTCTCATGAACTCTTGTACATGCAGGTATAAACGAGTGGTGCTGGATAATGGACTCACAGTGCTTGTAAGTCAATAAAAAGTACCACTAGCATGCTAATACATACCAATTGTTTTTATTCTCTGTGCTCCATGTTCTTATCTTTTCATATAACAAGATATTGAGCAGTTAGAGGTTCAAGCTTACATTTCTACTGAGATTAACTTTCCTTTTTCTAAATTACATGTCCTCTTCTTGGGTGCAAATTTTTCTTGCAAACTATGTATTAATTAGAACTCTTAAAATAAAGCTATAGAAATAATGTACTTCGATTTTTTGATTTGTTTATTTTGTGATATCATTGAATTGAATTGTTTACCTTTCGATATGCTATACTTTCCTTTTGTTTCACTTTTGATGCTACATGGCGAAAGTTAGATTTCTATTGATTTCATGTTTAACTCATAAGGGGGAAAAATAAAAATTGCTCGTCCTCACGATAGGATTTACTTCTTAGAGGTGAGTTTTCTTCGTTTGTAGAGAAAGAGATGGGAGAAGCACTAATCAATAATTTATGCAATTATATGTGGTTTTTCGGAAGAGAACAAAATATTTTATATATATATATATATATATAGAGTCCGGCTATGGTGCTTGTAAAAGCACCAAGTATTTGGTGCTTGTAAATTTTTTACCGTTAGATCTACGCCTTGGATCATTTTCAACCGTTAGATTATACTATTCAACCAACCATCCACTCAACCCTAGGGGGCCCACATCATCCTAACCGCACATCCCTTAATCTAATGGCCAAAAATCTACAAGCACTAATAACTTGGTACTTTTAAAAATATAAGAGCTCAATTATATATATATATATATATATATATATATATATAGGAGTCCGGCTACTATACTATTATGAGTACGATCGTACTTGTACTCATAAGTTGTTTTTGATGATAGAGCTTCCGAATCGACGATCCACACCGTTAAACGTTATCTAGAGCATTTAAAACTTCTAGAAATAAAATTTTATAATTTTTCGATATCATTTACCCTACGATCAAAAGCTCACAAAATTGACAATTTTTAATGGCCGGTATGGAATATTTGCTAGTTTAACGGTGTAAAAGAATCGAAATAGGTTGAATTTTTGATAGAAAATTCTATTCACTACCTAAATAAAGATCAATAACTCCGATCTTAAATTAAAAGATTCGATCATCCATTTTTAGGATGTCGTTCGATTTTGACCGTTCATTTTATACCCGCTTGATGGACTTTATAATGATTTCGAAAAGGTACGAGATTTATTTTCTAGAAGGTTCAAATACTCTAGATCATATTTAACGATGTGGATCGCCGATTCGAAAACCCCAACATCGAAAACAACTTATGAGTAGTAAGGGCTCTATACTCATAATAGTATAGTAGCCCTACTCTATATATAGAATTGAGCTCCTATATTTTTAAAAGTACCAAGTTATTAGTGCTTGTAGATTTTTGGCCATTAGATTAAGGGATGTGCGGTTAGGATGATGTGGGCCCCCTTGGGTTAAGTGGGTGGTTGGTTGAATAGTATAATCTAACGGATGAAAATGATCAAAGTTTTAGATCTAACGGTAAAAAATTCACAAGCACCAAGTGCTTGGTGCTTTTACAAGCACCATAGCCGAACTCTATATATATATATATATATATATATATATATATATATATATATATATATATATATATATATAGGCCATGGCTACTATACTATTATGAGTATTGGACCTCGTACTCATAAGTTGTTTTCGATGATGGAGCTTCCGAATCGACGATCCACTCCGTTAAATATGATCTGGAGTATTTGAAACTTCTAGAAAATAAATTTCGTAAATTTTTGAAATCATAATAAAGTCCATCAAGCGGGCATAAAATGAACGGTCAAAATCGAACGATGTCCTAAAAAAGGATGATTGGATCCTTCAATTCAAGATTGGAGTTATTGATCTTTATCTAGGTAGTGAATAGAATTTTCTATCAAAATTCAACAAATTCCGATTCTTTTACACCGTTAAACTAGCAAGTATCCCATTCCGTCCATTAAAAATTTTCAAATTTGTGACCTCTTGATTGTAAGGTAAATGATGTCGAAAAGTTATAAAATTTGATTTCTAGAAGTTTTAAATGTTGTAAATAACGTTTAACGGTATGGATCGTCGATTCGAAAGCTCTATCATCTAAAACGACTTATGAGTACGAGGGCGATCGTACTCATAATAGTATAGTAGCCGGACCATATATATATATATATATATATATATTTGATAGTTCAGAGATTTGAACCCCAACAACCTGCCCCAGAGCTCCCCCTGGCTGGGACTGGAACCCAAGAAAATCCCCAAAACCCCCAGACTATGAGATCCCAGCAGTCTGGTAGAGAGCAAAATGTTTTGTTCATGTGTGGATTCTCTGTGATGATATGATCACCTTAGGAAATTTTTTTTGGATGCAGACTATCTGTATAAATACCAGATTCTATAAAATCTATGTTTCATAATTGAAAATATTGATCTCCTCTAGCAATGTAACGTCGAACTCCTTCGTGTAGGCCATAAATGAGCAAACTAAGAGTATACTACTCTCAATCGTTGAGAGATCAAGTCCAGACCAATAGCAGAGCAAAAGTTAAGCCGTAATTGAACACTGAGTTGATATGAATATTCGTCAATTGTAATTCTTTTTAGCCTTCGTAGCATTTTGAGATTTTCATATAAGCCTGATCCTTTGATAATCCGTCGTCGTTGACAAGTTGTAGCAAAGTTTAGCAACTCTAGGGAGACTTTACTCTTTCTTTTTATAGTTTTCATTTTAGACTTTATATCTTCATTTCTCTTTTTCTATTTTTTGATCATGTGCTGTCTGATTTTCCTCTTGGTAGAATGTTGGAGTTCGTTACAAGGAAGCTGTACCAATTTGATTTGCTTTGTGCTTAGATAACCTGTATCCTCATGAGATTATTTCTTTCTCCTAGGACGTTTCAAAAAAATCGAAAATATCTCAATTTTCTTGACATTTTTCCATGCTGTAGGCTCCACCCTTTGTTGAAGCCGGTGATGAGATTGTCATCAACACTACAGATGACTCGTATATGACTAGGTGAGTCAACTCACATATTTATTCTCTTTTTCCCTATATTATTCCAATTTAGAATAATATTGGTTAAAAAGATCAGAAGAAAGAGAGTGGAGGAGAGGTACAGGTGTTTATTAACTATTAGATTATGTTGTGAAGTTATATGCGTAAAAAACTAGTAATGAAGTGATTAAAATAATTCGAATAAACTAATAAAAGTAACATAGAAGTATGAAGATGGTTGAGAAGACGGTGATTATACGGCATGTGTCACCTTGAGTATCCCCTAAGTTACCCTTTAATGCAATTTAATAGATAATAGATATGGTGTTGGCATCTATCTGCATATGTTAATCATTCCCTGCTATTTCTACAGATCCTTAGGCACTTTTAGTAAGGTTTATGTTTCCAGTCGCATGTAGATGGACTAGAAAATTACATTATATATTGCTTTTATTCGCACTCGAAGTTTTATCCATAGTTGTTCATAGTTGTTCTTTGGTTTGCTTTGACATTAGAACTGGATGTTTCTGATAGGAAGTTTTGAGTTATTTGGGTACTTCTGAATGTAATTTTCGTTAGTTCAAATGAGATTTGCCAAAGCTGCTCTGCAGTTCCATGCAATTTCATATTCATCAGCATTTTCCATATGTATTTTCAGGGCCAAGGAGTAGAGCATATGTCAGAGATCTTAGATTCGTTCCGTCTGTCTCAGTATAAGATGCTTTGTCAGATCGTTTCTGTAGTCCGGTGCCTCGGAAATACAAGTGTTGAAGAAAGTGTTAACACCGATCGATCTGGTTGTGCAACTCAAAAAATAAATTTTGTAGGAGAATGACATCGAGAAAATATTTATTAGCACCCCAGGCAAAATTCATGGAAGTGCATATATATATATATATATATTTTATTTATCTGTATGTTTTTGAGGTGTTGTCGTAGTCGATTATGCCTGTTGTTGTGTGCCTCAGTAATGCAAGTGTTGAAGAAAAGTGTCAACATAGATTGATCCTGTTGTGCAACTAAAAAAGTTAAAATTTGCAGGCGAAAGCGATCAATAAATATCGATTAGCACTCAATGCATTTGTTATGTATGTTTTTTTATTTTTTATTTTTTATGTGGTGCATCATTTTTCAATTTGTAATGTAATGCCTACAATTTTGAAATTTAAAATTCTTGTTGGATAATTTGTTCTTTTTTTGTTGCATTAATAGCAAGGAACCAACTAAATGCACAGAAAAGATTTAGGACCAAGTAGGTGATTTATGTAATGGTAATTTTTTTCCTTAAGAGAAAAAGGAAAGGCCATTGTAGTTGGAGTTTTTAGTGCAATAGTCTTCTTCTAAAATTTTATTCGACAAATAAATATGGTAAATTTTTATTTATAAATATGGTCTTATAAAAACAGTAAAAGCGGGGAATCATTTACCGTTTTTTTCTTCTTTTTTTTTTTCTCACTTTTTTTCGCTTTTATTCTTTTTCTATTTTTAATGAGAAGTTATGAATGCGGTGAATCATTCACCGTATTTATAGGTCTATTTTTATAATTATTTTTTTTAAAAAAATTATTTTTATAATTATAAAAATCGACAGGATTATTTATATATATAAAAAAATTCATTGTAGTTCCATTAAAAAAATAGAAAGTGGTTGAAATAAATGTCCCAGGCCCATCTCAGTACCTAGTGTCCATGCAATAACACATGCTTAAAGTTCTACACTATCAAAATGTGGAATGTAAGTTGGAGGAAAAGGTTAAAAACCATAGTAAACCATATAGTATACTATTTGGAAGAGAAAGTTATATAATTTGAAAAGATGTTATATTATTTAAGAGGATATCACACGCTTTCATCTTATTAATTATACTTATATATATATTTTTTATTTTATCTTAAATTAGGATTTTTATCACGCCCTGGATTACACGTTTTCCGGGCACGCCGACAAATCCACCGTATACAAAAGAATTTTCCTTGTATACGAAGCGTAGCTGTACCTGTATAACAAACAATACTACAAATAGTAGCATAGAGCTGAAATGATTATAGATAAACAGGTAGGAAAAACATGAGTTCTATATACATACAAAGTACCGGATACAAAACACTACTCGTTCCAGCGAGTTAACAACCGTATGTACATAACTCCCAACCAAAAACTACTACCTGTAGCAAGGATCCTCTAACAGCACTCGAAGGGTAGGGCAACGCCCTTGCCGCGATCAGCCTCAGAAGGAGCAGCAGTCGAAACTGAAGGCCCTGCAACAACAGTGGAAAAAAGGGGGCGCGAGAACTACTGTAAAAATGAGTAGTCCTCAGTGGGTGCCGCCCTCAACATCATCGGTCCACCCACTAAGTCTACAGGGGTAAGCAAAGGTAGTAAAGAAATCTGGAACACTCTGCAGCTATATGCCGCTATACTATCGTGCTCAGAAACCAACACCTATAAACCAATGCCATACTAGATCCAATCTGAAAGGGGACTGTAAGTATACCCGTCCCTGGGACTGTGAACACACCCGTCCCGTGCCTTGATCGTACTACCCCCACTCTAACCCTCAGTGGAGAGCAAGTCCAACCTGCACACCCGACACCAACGCGAAAGCACAGCGCCCAGCTCCGGAGTGGCACTCGAGGGAGCTATCGAACCGAGTATGCAGCGTGTCTCTGTCGAGCTCAATCAGGCTCCAAATAGTCAAAATCTCATAACTAGAGTCTAAACAAGTCTAACAACCGACTCTACGTGCCCTCGGCACAATCTGAGACCAAAACAGTAATCTGGGCCCACCGTCTACCCCGACGGTTCCCGACAATCTAAAACAGCCTAGACTCTGCTGTAAAATAAGCTCGGCACTCCAGCACGATCACAAAGTCATTAAACTAAATAATCCAAATTCAAACGAGCACAAAGTCATTAAACTAAACAATAGCCCGAATCAAGGGCTTTTTTTGCAAATAGCCCCCTAACAAATTTTTTTTTTACAATTGGCCCTGTGTAAAATTTATTTGCAAAAATAACCCTAGCTGACCTCAGCTCGTGTTCGGCTCGATAACAGCTTAAATACATATATTTTATATTTATATAATTTATATTTTTATATATAAATAAATAATTATATATAATATATATTTTTATTATTTAATTTTTAGCAAAATAAAAATATAAATGCGAGCTTAATTATAAGAAGACTCATTAGTATATAAAGTTTTAACTATTAGATCAACGTCTAATGGATAAAATTTTATAAATTTATTTTTTTAATATATTTAATCTATTTTTTTTTATTTATTATTCGTTGGCCAGCTCGTGAGCCAGCTCGTGTCATGAGCCGAATTTTTCGGTTCGATACTTTAATGAGCCAGCTCGTGTTCGGCTCGTTTAATAACAAGCGAGGACGAGCCGACCCACTTGCTCGTGTTCAGCTCGTTTACACCCCTACTTGTGGCGAGAGGCTAGGTTGGGTCGAGTCACGTTCGAAATAGCGTGAGGTTATGTAACATATCGGATTTTAATTTAAAAGTGAATATAAATAAAAAGTGTGAGATACTATTTTTATTAGACTTAAGAAAAGAAGTATAAGTTGGAAATGACCTATCTTTGAAATCGGAGCGAAAACGAGAAGATTTAAAATTTTCTATGAGAAACGGGGCGAGATAAATTAGCAGAAAATGTACGGTGTCAGAGCGCGGATTATCAGCAGTTGATTGACTCAAGACCGAGTCGATTGGCATAGTATAACTAAGGTAGGAGTAACCTTAGGAAAGAATGGTAATTGAGTGTGATATGGCTAAAGTGTGAGTAACCTTAGAATAAAGAATAAAGAATGCAAGATAAAAGAATAGTTAATCTAAATAGTGGCTAATAAGAAAGAATTGTAAATAGTAAATATTGGCAATGATAGAGGGTAAATCATTTAATCTACTTGCATAGTTGCATAGAATTGCATGATTTTCATATCGCGTATTATGAGGCATAACATGTATTTCAATACTTGATATATATATATATATATATATATATATATATATATATATATATATATATATATATATATATATATATATATATATATATATATATTTTTTTTTCATAGGGTCTACTATACTATTATGAGTACGATCGCCTCGTACTCATAAGTTGTTTTCGATGATAAAACTTCCGAATCAACAATCCACACCGTTAAACGTTATTTACTGACATTTAAAACTTCTAGAAATCAAATTTTATAATTTTTCGACAACATTTACCTTACGATCAACAAGTCACAAAATTGGCAATTTTTAACGTATGGGATACATGCTAGTTTAACAGAGTAAAAGAATCGAAATTTGTTAAACTTTTGATAGAAAATTCTATTCACTACATAGATAACGATCAATAACTCCGATCTTGAACTGAAGGATCCGATCATCCTTTTTAGGACGTCGTTCGATTTTGACCGTTCATTTTATGCCCGCTTGATTGACTTTATTATGATTTCGAAAATTTACGAAATTTATTTGCTACAAGTTTCAAGTACTCTAGATCATATTTAACGGTGTGAATCGTCGATTCGGAAGCTCCATCATCAAAAACAACTTATGAATAGTAGGGGTCCAATACTCATAATAGTATAGTATATATATATATATATATATATATATATATATATATATATATATATATATCTATATATATATATATATATCTATATATATATATCTGTGGATGTTTTTGGACTAACATGTTGCAGTGCCTCCTCGGACCTATTGGTCGAGCTTTTTCCTTGGGTGGCCGTACACACTGAAAACTATGGACAATAGTTCTCACCCCCGTGTTGTTTTGGGGGGTACAGGTATACACATGAGCGGCATGGCGGCACGAGGAAAGGGCGTAGCTCTATAGATAGCGCCCTACCCCAGAGACCAGAGGTAGCAGTATCCCGAGGTGGTCTAGCTTAGGGGTTTAAAGAACAAACTTGTAATAATTGAAAGTTGTAATAACTTAGATTGTAATTTGAAAGTTGAAGATAAAAGAAAATTGTGATGTAAAATATTTTTTTTATGTCGAATGAATGTTGTAATAACTTAGTTGTTTTATATTTTCGATACTTATGCAATCTTGGATTAAATGTGTTCTTGGTTGGAACTTCGTACATTGTATTGATTTCGACGCCTTGGACGTACAGGGGAGACTCTGTCCGCGGTACAGGAAAACTCTGCTGGTGCAGCTGTTTGTCGGCGTGCCCGAACCCGACCAAATAGGCGGGGCGCAGGGCGTGACGGGCTAGGTGGGCCGAGTCATATTCGAAGTGGCGTGAAGCCGGGTTGGCCGAGTCACAATCGAGACCCATGGGTGCTGTGTCTGTACGCTTTAAGTGAATTGGCTGTCCATTTCTAACAACTCGACCTTTTGGGATTAATGGTTAGCGCCAACGATCCGACAAGTGGTATCAAAGCCAGAGGTCATGGGTTCAATTCCTACATGCTGCGAATGTGTGTAGATGTTGGAGGGGGGATTGTTGGCTTAATTAGGCAGCATCCTGCCCTGTGGCGGGAGGCCGGGTTGAGTCGAGTTACGTTTGAAATGGCGTGAGGCTGGGTGGGCTGAGTCATAGCCGGGTGGCTAAGTCACATTCGAGACTCGTGGACGCTCTGTTTATACGCTTTAAACAAATTAGTTGCTCATTTCTAACTGCTCGAGTTTTTGGGATTAATGGTTAGCGCCAACGATCCGACACATCTTTATACTATGGTCTCTTTCTATCATTAGTATTAAAGTTGGTCTCTTAATCGAGGGTTCCATAATAATGCAAATGTGGGGTAATTAACAATATATTCTTGAGTTTGCTCAAAGCCATGAACCTACAAACTGAGCTTTTGGGATTAATGGTTAGCGCCAACGATCCGACACATCTTTATGTTAGATGTATGCCCTAGAAGCCTATCAAGCCGACACATATATTCTTTCTAGGACATAATTTTGTATTTGGCTTTAAAATATTATGAATAAATTAGGGTTTCTATTTCCATTCATGTTGTGTATGTGTCCATGAATCGTCCAAGGAATTAATAAGATGATGACATATATTCTCAAGAGTTGAGAATTTGAGACGTGTCATTGGTGGTTAATTCCTAAATGCTCCCGATCAATGGATCATCACGAGGACGGTGATTGATCCGGTGAGATTGGTGCATACGTTGCTTCCCTTTTGGGTAGACGGGTCTCGAGTCGACAGTGTGGAGACACTGAAGCGAATATGCAGGTGGTTGTTAGAGAACAAGAGTACTGAGCGTGACCAACGCGAGAAGTCACTTGGATGTCTACTGACTCGTCAGTGACTTACTCAATGTTGCAGTAGTGTGACTGGTCCTTTGACCTGCGGTGCCCGACTATTCACAATGAGGTTACTGTAGTTTGACTGTACATACACTTGGTCCCTAGCCATTCGGGTCCTTGCGGTGCATGTTGGCTACAGTAAGTTCATTGTAGGAATAGGGTGTGCACGTAGATGGAATCTATCTCCCTTGGTAGATAGGGGCGTTAGTCCTATGTGATTTATGAGACCGAGTTTAGAAGACCTTGGCCAGGGCAGAGTTAATAGCGGAAAAGGGTTTCCGATATTAGAAACTCGAGTCGAATAAATTTAACATATGACAAACGATGGGGTTTGACGAGTTATTCCATAACCTCCGTCTTGTCGGGGCTCATGATAGAAGGATTGTATCACACGATAACTGCACCAAGAGGTTCAGTATTCTATTATACTGGAATGCCACTGCATGCTGCTAAGCGTCACTGGTGGATTGTGAGATTCATGAGAATTATCTAGATGATCGATAATTCTCATTGGGCTGAGTTGGAATTGTTCCAATCCACTGAATGGTGTTTCAGTGATATTGTTGATAGTGATCAAAATATATCTCACTACCAGATAGAATAGAACCTATGGGGTCACACACATAAGAGGTTGTGATTGATCTGATTGCTAGATCGCGATTATTGAATTCGCAGGAGGACCTAATTGTCAATATGTTGATTATTGGACTAATTTGTAATTATTACAAATTAGTGGAATTAAAGTGCAAATGTTACAAGAGAGGACTTACTAATAGTTAGTAAATTATAAGAGGACTTATGTGCAAATGTTGTATTATTAATTTGATAAGATCAAATTAATATAAAATTCAAATCGAATCAAATTAGGATTTGATCGATCTAACCAATTAAGGAAAGGATAAATTTAAATCTAGATTTATACTTATCCTTAATTGTCATTATATTATTAGAAGTAGGATTATATTCCTCTAGATAATATACGGGGGTTTTTAGAAAATTCTAACGGTCATCTCTCTTCTCCTCTCTCTTCTTCATATTCTAATAAGAACGACGTTCTGTGCAAGGGAGCTAGCACCCCGGTGAGGACATCGATCAAATCAAGAATCTCGTGTGGATACCTATAGAGGCCGGACGCGTGTGCGGCTTCAAGAGAACCGGATTCCACGATCATCAAATCGAGGTGAAGATTTATCCGCGAAAAGGTAAAGATTCGATCTTTCTATTCTCCTTTAATCTTAAAGAACATGAGGGATCCTAATTGCGTGGTTTTGAGATTGGATCTCGAAAGTTTTCAAAATCAAATTTGTTTGATTTTTTTTCCGCTGCGTTTTTACCGTACGCAATTTTCTAACACTTTATACTATGGTCTCTTTCTATCATTAGTATTAAAGTTGGTCTCTTAATCGAGGGTTCTATAATAATGCAAATATGGGGTAATTAACAATATATTCTTGAGTTTGCTCAAAGCCACGAACCTACAAACTTGATTCCAAATTAAAACTTAAACTTGATGTGTACCATGAATGACCACTCGCTGAAGAAAAGCTTGCGGCAGGTCAGGTCGTTTGCAGCGGCACAGAAAATAGCACATCCAGGGGGACTTGGCTTTACCCTCCACCTTTGAGACCAAATCCAGTAATAATGATAAGAGACATGTACAAATATTCGGCGGATAGCTATTGCTTCATCCAAGAGAAGCAATGTCATCCAATAACACCACCTCCTCTGCCCCGGTAGAGATCGAGGCAAAAGCATTTCAGTTCTCATCCAATTGGGCACCACCACAAAGGACGTTCTGATTACCATCATGCCCTGACCTGCCGCTCAAGCTGTGAGGGGCCAGGACGATTCCTACTATCAATCGTGGTCTTCCTTATCCAAAGGTCGCTTTTTTGCCTATTTGTCGAAGGCTATCAATCCTCCATCATTCCGGAGCATTAGTTCATTCTCCTTCCTATTTGATAACATTACAGAGAATGGTCGATCAGTTATTAGCATGCTACTTAAAACCGTCGAGGGGGCAGTACGATTTTCATAAGCAATTGCGGCCCTTTGCTGTCTATTACGAGAAAGGTGGCACGATATCATCGACTCAAAAACCTCTACAACCCCACGATTGCACCTTAGCTATCAATCATGTGGGGAACAAATGGAATGGGGGCAATCAACCCTCTTTTATCTTGGAGGCATCAGTTCATTCTCGCCTCGAGAGTACAAGTTTGCTCTCATTGTAATGGACTACTTTCCTAGATTAATTGGTTGAAGTTAATCCCGTAAGAAAAATCAAAGTTGACGAAATCATGAAGTTCATCAAGAAAAATGTTTTGAACTGATTCAGGATCCCTCGTTGAATCAGTTTCGGCAATGGTTAACCAAATTAGTAGATTCACTTCATATTTTCAATCCACAACCATTAGACTCATAGGTCGGTCGAGACTTTCATGACCCATAAAAAAAAAAGAAGAAAAAAAGCTTTAAAAATAAAGAAAAAATATTAAAAAAAATAGCAAAGTAAAAAATAAAAAGAGAAAGTAATAAAATGGAAAAGCAAAAAAAAAAGTAAAAAATCTCCTATCTGCGATGTAAATCCCGCAAGCAAAATTAGATCCACGTTGTGAGAAAACCTACTTTAAACTCGCAGAAAAAAGTTAGGGAAATGTTTCGGGTGAAAAACCTCGACATTTCGGATTGCTTTTGAGGAACATATATCCCAAAATACATTTCGTCGACCAATGATAACTCACTCTCAGGTCAGTTATGCATGGCAACCACGACACATCAAGTTGTTTCTGGATGCAAAATAATAAATTCTTATAAAGGGATGCCGGAAAAAAAAAAAAAAAAAAAAAAAACAATGCCATCTTAGAGGGCTCTGTTTAACTGCATGTGAAGATGCCCCTCTCCCTCTCATACCAATTTCGCTTTAGGGACGTACATATATGTCATACTAAAAAGTTTTGGAGGGCTTTGGCTACCTTTCCCTCTCATCCCATTTTGAAATCTTACATATATATCATTCTAAAGAGATCTTACAAGGATTTGCTTAACCACATATAAAGATGCCGGTATCTTAACAATCTCATTTTGATCAACACGATCATCTTCGTGATAGGCTCGACTGATCAAATCGGAATAGGATCGTTACTGAATCGTGCATGTGTATTCACTAAGTATCTGTCTCTCCAATATCACCTCCGTTATTATTAACAACATGTGCGCAAATGATGATGAGCTACCAATTTCGCGATAGGTTCATCACGATCAAACCCGATATCAGATCGTCACTCGTTAGACCCGTGATCATACTAAGCAGTTGCCTTCGCAAAAGGCTCGACACGGTTGAACCTCCATTCGGACCACAATAATGATAAAAATAAAATATAAATAAAATAATAAATATTTGCCATGGGTCACTGTCCTCATGATAGGCTTGACTCGCGTAGTGTTCTGAAAGAATTATAGCATACTTTGCCGGAATAATTACAGTTCTAGAATAAACCTACACTTCTGAACAGTGTCCAGACGAAACAGAATTGATTTAGATGCGAAATTAATGTCATAAATAAATCTGAATTGGAATTTTATTTCCGAAGGAACATGTTAGAAATTAAGTTGGGACTTAGGTTTAACCTAACCCTCCAACTACGCCTAATTGGAGAGTTTGCAGTGTACTGTCCAGCTGACAACTCCTCCCTCTGATTCTCTTCTTCTCCTACTTATCATTCCGCCCTTCTCACTGCGCACTGTTGCAAGGTAGTTGGCGCTACCAGCAGCATTGGCGCAACCAGCAGCAGCAGAAGGTTCAGCTAGCAGCAGCTGCAGTAGGGGTGTAAACGAGCTGAACACGAGCGAGCTGGGGTCGGCTCGTATTCGGCTCGTTATTAAACGAGCCGAACACAAGCTGGCTCATTAAAGTATCGAGCCGAAAAATTCGGCTCGTGTTCAGCTCGTTTACGAACACGAAATTTCAGTCAAACAATAAATTAAAAAAAATTAGATTAAATATATTTAAAAAATAAATTTATAAAATATTATCCATTAGACTTTGATCTAATAGTTAAAACTTTATATACAAATGAGTCTTTTTATAATTAAGCTCGTATTTATATTTTTATTTTGCTAAAAATTAAATAATGAAAATATATATTATATATAATTATTTATTTATATATAAAAATATAAATTATATAAATTATATGAATATAAAATATATGTATTCGAGCTGTTATCGAGTCGAACACGAGCGAGCTGACCCCAGCTCGTGTTTGGCTCGTTTATTAAACGAGCTGAAAAATTCAGCTCGTATTCGGCTCGTTTACTAAACGAGCGAGCCGATCTCGGGCTCATTTCGAGCCGAACACGAGCTGGTTCGCGAACAACGAGCTAGATTGCCACCCCTAAGCTGCAGTAAGGTGTTAGCAGCAGGGGTTGAAGGTGTAGCTCCATCTCCAACTTTTCCATTTTCTTCTCCTCCTACACCGCCAGCAGCTGCAGCAAAGAGGGGTGAAGTGCAGCTGGGACTGCTGGTTGCAGCAGCAAGGCTGCCAGCAGCTTCAATGCTGGCAGCGGGGAAACTTCGGGGAGGGGAGCTTGGAACATCAATTTCGAAATTGTTGGTAAATTGCTAGAGTAGGGGTGTTGGGACTCAGTCTGCACCTTCCTTTAGCTGGAACTTCAGGTTAATAGATCTAATTTTGATCTAGAATGGTGATTGTGCTGATTTTTGAATTTTGTTAGAATACCCTCGATTCGTTTGATCCGATTCTTGAAATTGATCTTCTTGCAGCGAATTTGAACTCTTGGGGGTGACCTAATGAGGAAGTGAATCTTGTGGACTGGTTCCTTCATGTAAATTTCAGGTTGGTTGTAGTTAATTGCTGATATTTGGACTTGTGAACTAAAATTTAAAATTTTGTGGATTTCTCCCTTTACTTTTGATCCAAATTCTTATAGCAGACATTTTATCGGAAATTGGTTGGTTTTTTCTTTTCTCTTGGTGGATTTGAAGCTATTCCTGCTGGAATTACAGGTTAGTTAGGTTGGATTCATGGTTAATTAGATCAGTTTTTGAGCTTATGCTGAAATTGATTGGTTTTTGCTAGTTTTTGATGGATTTGGTAATGAACAAGTAGTCTGCTGAACATGAATTTCCCAGTTGGCTCACAAATAATTGAAAATATATAAGTATACCACCCTGAAGTGAAGATTATGATACGAAAGGAAATGATGTAAAAAAAGAATAAGATTCAGAAACTAGTGAGTTAACTTTCGAGAATGAAGCTTCAGCCCCTACTCATACCGGCGGAAGGGAGTGGTTAACACCGGTGACTTGTTTCATTAGGGCATTTCCCACTTGCTGGGTAATAGGAACTCTATTGACTTTTGGACGGACAGATGGTGTGGGGACACCTGCTTACATTTGGCTTCTTCGGAGATCTACGCGCTGACGGAACACAACTTAGTTAAGGTCAAGGATTGCTTTAACAGTCAGGGCTGGAACTGGACTAGGATGTGGAGTGATGAGCTGATTATAAGGGCCGTGTTGGGAGCAAAACTCTCGGTACTCAGGGATAGAGTTATCGGATACTACGTAACGCAAGGAGCGGATACCATACGGTGGAGATGGTCGACCAACGGAATATTCTTGATAAAATCAGCCTATACCATGTTGAATGACAGGGGTATAAGGGACGGACGTGCCAACAAAATTTGGACTCTACGTATACCTCTCAAGGTTAAAGTGTTCTGCTGATTAGTGCTCAAGAAGAGGCTCTTAACAGTAGATACCCTCGCGAAGAGAGGTTGGACTAGTGATATGACATGTATGCTATGCATGTCACACGACGAGACCGTAAACCATCTACTCACGCAGTATGTCTTCACTAAGTTTTTCTTAATGATGGGCGTAGAGAATATTCAAGCGACGGAGTTGGGAGACGATGTTATTCACATCTGGGATAGGTTGATGGTGAAGAAAGGATTGCAGAATACGTGGCATAGCCTCTCTGAATTGGCTGCGTGCGGGTGGACTAGGTGGAAGGCTAGAAATGATTTAATCTTTCAAAACATCCAACTAGATCCCCTCGCGGTGGTGTACAAATTAAAGGAGCTGCTGATGTAAGGAAGTGAATTCTCGAAATTCGAGAGTTGCACCACGTTTAGAATCGACTGGTTGTCGAGGGGATGGACTTCGGAAAGTTCGAAGTTGATCCGAAGGCCAAAAGCGCACCGGAGTTGCTCCCGGTGAAGTTTTGAAGCATTCGGGCGTTTTGTGCACATAGGCGCGAAAACGAAACCCGAAAAGCTATGTTGGGTCTTGAGCTAAATCCAGCATTAGCGTGGATGAAAAGACGATGAAAACGTGCTCGAAAACATGTTTGGAAAGTCTCGGCTCGATTTGAAATGAATCGGAGGTCAAACGAGCAAAAACGAGCGAAAACGGTGAAAAAGTGAAAATTTGGCTAAGTCCCTGAAAAATCTGCCTACGGGATCGGATCCCATTTGTGAGATCGGGATCCCGGCGCGAGAATGCCATTTTTGGCTTACGGGATCCGGATCCCATGGGCCAGATCCGGATCCCAGCCGCGCAGAATGCCAGTTTGCTTACGGGATCCGGATCCCATGTCCAGATCCGGATCCCAGCCGCGCAGAATGCCATTTTTGGCTTACGGGATCCGGATCCCATGGGCCAGATCCGGATCCCACCCGCGAAAAATGCCCAGTTTGGGCTGTGCATGACTTAAATTGTTGAGGGGCCTTTGTGCAATTGTGCAAAGTGTATAGAGAGGGTTAAGGCTCTCTTTCCTCTCACTCCACTTACTCTAATCTCTCCCTCTCTCTCTCGCGAGAAAAGAAGGAACAAGAGAAGGAGAAGAAGAGAAGAAGAAGAAGGAGAAAAGGGAGGAGAATAAGGAGAAGAAGACAAAGGAGGAGTTCACCATCATCTCCCTCACCTTCTCCTTGGTGTAGAGCTTGCATGGAGGTGAGCTCTCTTGAACCCTAACTTGTAGAACTTAGGGTTTTTGGGTTTTTGATGCTTAGAAATGGGCCAAATAGGACCCTAGCAAGCTTCTAAACAGATCAATCCCAAGTTCTAGGGCTTTGATCAAATGGGCTAACTAGTGTGCAAACCTAGGGTTCCAAATTGAGGGTTTTCATGGTAACTTCTCCTAGAGTGTTCTAATTCCTCTAGGGATAATTTTTATGGAACCCTAGACTTCCTAAGAGATGGATTGCACAAGTAATTTGGGCTCCAATGCGGGATTTTGCTCGGGGCAATTTCTAGGGCTTAAATTCGGGTTTGTCAAGATGTTGGGTTTTGATCTAAATTGATCGCATATCTAACATATTGATAGGTATCTAAACGCGTTGGCGAAGACGGAACCTCGTTTCGTCGAGCGGTTTGAGTGATCCGAGCCGAACAAGGGTTTGGAGCTGCAGTTTGGCCCAAAGGAGCCAAAGCGGTGTTTGGAGACTACGAGTTGGACGTCGTAGCTTCGTGAAGCTTCCCAAAAGGTGGGGGGTGCCTACCGAATACTCTGAACTCCTTTCTATGTCTTAGAAGTAAATAAATCTCATCTCTTGCATGTAGCATCGTAGAATTGCATGTGTAGACGTTTCCTTATGCTCCTAAATGTAGCCTAGTGTACTCGGAATGCTAGGTGAATAGATAGGTGAGGATTGGGTCTGGACGTGAACTCTATAGTGCTAAAGGAGTGATGAACTTGACGGTGAACAAATGACATAGATCGAGTGGCATCTAATGTAAAGAACATGACGAGTGATATTGACATAGTGTAATTGACACTAGAGGTCTTTGGACTTAGGGATAGTGGATTCCCTAGAAAGAATGCCTTGTGATCAACTTAGTAAAGCTAAGCACATGTGAAATGTTGGCCCTAGTTCGTAGGGTATCCTCACGTGGAGAGGATAGATCAAGCTCACGGTCTGTTTTGGGATGGTATAGCCATTCATGTCGTCGAGTACTCCGGAGTGTCGCACGATCGGGACCACATGGAGGTCCACAGACGATCCCGGGTTTGAGTGCACATGGAGCCTCCTACCCAAGAACGGGATTTTGTGTGAGTCGAGGGCGAACCCAAGGGATTCGCCAATGATTGGGTAAAGGAATGCGGACATTGTCATCGAACAAATAATGTTGAACATGGAAAGGAACTTGTTAGCATGTTAGTAAACTTTTACTTATGATGCATGTATACATTTCAAAGATTATGGGCATAGTAGCATAGATTTCCTATTATGCAGTTTACAGCTTTCAGATATTTATCTATCTATATCTAGTTGTTGTTACTTGTGCCCACTTGGACCTAGTGGGGAGATCGGTGGAGTCGGTGGCCGAGCCCACTGGGAACTAAGGAAGTTAGTTCTCACCCCACTCTATTTCCAGTGTTTGGCACAGGTTCGTCGGGCGAGGACCGCGGCAAGGGCATCGCCCCCGATCAGTGAGGACCTGGTAGTTACATTAGTAGCTTTCCTTTTTATGCATTAGATTACACCCTTTTGTATCTAGATACTTTTTATTTTGGAAAAGAGAATCAAATGTATTCATTTTGGGAAGAATGATGTAAATTGTAACTAAAGCAATTGTGATGTAATAGCTAGCAGTATTCTCTCTTTATTTCACTTGTGTATTTACTCGTGGATTACTTGCTCTAGTTGCTGGCACTGTTTGTGCCCTTTGTTGATTGTGTATGTTAGAATTTAGTATTCCTGGGTGAATTCTTGTACACAATCTGTTGTCGAGCCTTGGGCGGACGGGGAAGGTGCCGTCCGTCCGGCGTCCGCTCGGCGCGCCCGAACCGGACCAAATGGGTAGCGGTTTTCGGGGCGGGGGCGTGACAGCTGAAATCCTGGGAGCTTTGTGCATGAACTGTTAGACGTCCTACCATAGCGTTTTTTTTTTTTTTTTCACCCCTCTATCGAGACCCTGGCTGCCTCACCCATATAGCCTAATTCATTTTTTCAATGAATGAAGCAGGTTGCGTGCTACCTTTTCTAAAAAAAAAAAACTTTCGAGAATGAGTATAAAAAGGTGTTTTTCAATTTGTTCTGTAGATTAAGGCTCCGTTTGGTATTGTGTGAAGATTGCGTTACGTGCGGTGAGAAAGTACATTGGGAAAATATCCTGTTTATTTCCATACGTAATATTGTGTTCCGCATATCGCGATGAGTCGGTTACGATATATTTTCTGCGTTCCCACCGGAGAACGCAGAAGCATATCACTATATGCTTTTTCTACAACTCCATTTTATTTAATAGCGTTAGATAGGCCTCAATACCAAACTAAACCTAAGCTTGATAGATTTGAGCTGCAAAGCAGCTAACCCCAAGAAAACTATTGTCAGTTTGGTCTAGCTTCTGAAACAGCTTCTATAATTTGACGACGTACAAACGATGTATTTGACAAACAAACAGAATCCAACCCCATGAAAACTATTGTCAGTTTGGTCTAGCCTCTGAAACAGCTTCTATAATTTAAAGACGTACAAACGATGTATTTGACAAACAAAAAGAATCTACAGGTTTTGCTGTATGGTGAACCAAAATCAGCTTTTGGGGCTGAAGAAAGGAAGCTCCAATTAAGCATCTGCTTATGCTGCCGCGACCAGCTATTGGAGGAATTTTAGTGTTTATTTTTTTCATGTACAAAATATTCTGGGTATGCAACAAAACAACCTGCTAACTTACTATGGAAGGATATTATGAAGATATAATACCGGTCATATCAAGTATAAGATGTGGATAATGCAGCAAGCTATAGCTCCTCAGCCTCCCCTAATTTAATTAGTAAGCAAGCTTAAAGAAGAAATGAAAGACAAAAGGACACTACATTACAAGGGAAATGAAAAAAAATCTGCTCCATACAAAACACATGCATTTTATGGTGTAAATAAAGTACATGATAGTTATACGACTCTCAGTATTGTGAGCAATAGGAAAAAAAAAAAAACAATAAAAAGAAATGTAGTTCTGTGTAAATCTGATAATAATTAATAATTCATGAAAAATTGTTATTTAAGACTGTGTAAATCTGATAATAATAATTAATAATTCATGAAAAATTGTTATTTAAGAAAATGAAATTTTCTTACCCCACTAAAAACCGCAAGCGTAACAGCAAGTGGGTTGGTTGTTCATGCCACAAAGTTACCATAACAGGTATTTAATGCAGGACAAAATCATGGTCGAAAATCTCACAGGCCAACTGATTTCTCGATCTTCTGGATTTGATTCAAGAAAATCCACGTCATCTGCAAAGACAATTTTTAGTAAATATAATATGCAAAGTTGAGAAGCAGCGCATTCTCAGTATAGGTACTCCTATTGTCCGTCCTGTTTTACGAAAGAATGGGGGCCTTACCATGACATGCGGAGCAATCCTCACACAGTAAACAGGAAACCCCGTGTAGAATTTGAGCGGCCCGCCACTTTTCAAGGTCTTTAAGGCGCAGTCGAGAGATCCTGTATAAGGGTACTTGCCAGACGCATCCGGTTGCATTTTCTGAATTTGGGTTTTAACATAGTCGAAGGGCAAGCTGCATGCCGATGCAAAGAATCCAGATATGGCACTTGCTCCTAAAAATACAAGGGTGAATCAAAACTTTCATTAAGAAAAGAAAATAAGAAAATGCATTACATTCGTACCAAGATTGCAGATATATTGGCTCGATATAGTCCAAGTTGTCGACAGGTGGCACGTAAAGAATTTTAGCCTTCACTAGATAATAACAAGAGGCTAGGATTAGGGATGTAAATGGTTATGGATACCCGACTTTAACCCGAATCCAAACCCGACGGATATGGATTTTATCCGAAGTAAATGGATATGGATTTGGATATGGATATTAAAAATAAAAACCCGACGGATATGGATTTGGATATTGATATTGACCTGAACCCGACCCGAACCCGAACCCGAACCCGAACCCAAACACGAACAAAAATATGATATAATATATAAAAAAAAATTCAAGCTTTAGATCTGAATCTAAAGGCCAAAAAAAATACTTAAACTTTTGTAATCTAAACCAAAATACATATATATATTAATATAATTGGTAAATATTATTTTCGGGTTCGGGTTTTCAGGTTTAGAATCGGGTTCGGGTTTTCGGATTATTGGTCGGGTTCGGGTTTTTGGTCGGGTTCGGGTTCGGATTCGGGTTTCGGGTTTTTGCTCAGGTTCGGGTTTGGATGTAGATTTTTAAAATCCATCGGGTTCGGGTTCGGGTTCGGGTTCGGGTTTCGGGTTTGGTAGTCGGGTTCGGGTTCGGGTTTTTAAAAACCTGACCCGAATCCGACCCGTTGACATCCCTAGCTAGGATGATTGACTGCATATTTTTTCTACTTGGAAGCGAGTCTTACTACCCATTTTGCTTCCATAAAACTTGAATACTACTTGAAATAACTATTGATGTACAGCATAGTTTTTAAGGTTGAATGCAATATATGAAACAAAGAAATGTAAGTGCAATTCCAAAAGTTTCAGGTTGTGAACTGTGAAGGCATTATATGAAGCAAAGAAATAAAAGTGTAGATTCAAGAGTTTAAGATATCTTACCTACAACTGTACTAATTTCTCCAAAACCAAGTGAATCCCTGAAAAGCTCAACGCTTTGATCATACGAAGCAAGCATACCCATATTTAGTGCCATAGCTCTGACTACAGTAGGGCCTGCACCTTTCCAGAGTGCTAAAACTCCTTCATCAGCCACAATACGATAAAGAGCATGAAAGGCATTTGTGTAATTTCTCCGCTGCGCCAGGGGTAAAGTCGCATCAGCCTGCATTCGAATAAGGGCCAGATCGGCTGGACTACCAACAGATGCTCCGATTGCTCCAGCTGTGAGCCCAATAAAAGCTTTCTGAACAAGAGGCAGTGGTTTGCCATCATTGGCCTCTATGGCCTTGTTTGTTAAAACCCTAAACAACAATAAGCAACTTGTGAGACCCTATGTCTGAAATTTGCAAAAACCAAAGAAGTGGGCTAATTTTAACCAAACCCCTGAGATGCCTGAATATTATATATACCCCTCAGAAAGTTTATACATGGATGAAATGAGATATTGGTTTTCGGTATTAACCAATGACAGGTTTACTGCAAAATGACTAGTTATTGAACATTTATTCAGCTACCAAGCTCTTAAAGAAACCAAGTGAAGGGAGCATTTCTATGAGGATAGCAACAGACTTTTGCAGCTCACTCTTGGGAGACATTGGTTTGGATTGAAAAGTGTAATCATTTTGACAAATTCATTTGTTTCATGTGCCTAGAAAACAAAATTTTGGCTACAATACTTGTGTCAAAATATGGCAAATGCATACATCAAAAAAGGCAGAACATGCCTATTCAACCATAGGACCTAACAATTAACAGTTTTAAAACCTTAAGTTTTTTATGGGTTTCAAACATGCTTATGAAGAGAGTATCTACTAAATATATAACAATGTTAATCATTGAACATATTGATGATATTTCCAGAAAGAAAGGAAACTGCTAAAATTGCTATAAGATATAAACCAAATTCCATGTGGGTGTCTGCTAAACAGAGGAGAACTCCACATAGATGTTTTCTACTGAGATTGACACTAACATTTTAATCGTTTCTTTGCAACCAATGTATTTTAATATTGGATGCAGCAAAACAAGAATAGAAGTCTTCCTATACAATAAACCTATGAGGTCAAAGAGTTCTCCTAAAAGAATTGTCTTTC